>OY757312.1:62256243-63456243 GCA_963583905.1 Stenurella melanura | reverse complement strand
GTGGGCGTGGTGGAGGGGTTGAAAAATGTTATAAGAAAATCTGAAGCCTTGGCTGCTAGTATATAGACCATATTCCAAGTTTCTGTACTCTTGCCAACTTGCTTTACTTATTTTCCCCTCTTACCCCTATTTAACCATCAACCGTTCAACGGAATCATCTCAAAATATAGTCTATTTTCAGATCGTTCAGTCGTTAAAATACATACGTGTACCAAATTTCAAGTGCACATTTTAATTTTATTATATCAACCCTTTTAATAATGGAGCACTCATCTATGATTCGTGCTATAAACTTACGGGTGAATATCTCATGAAAATGACGAATTGCGAGCAGTACCAGCATTGGTGGTATTCCGTCAATATTCAGAGTAGCCCATCCATAAACAAACATCCGTGACATGTGTTCGGCAGTGCACTGATCTAAACATACAGGGTGTCCCGAAACTCCCACATTCTCTCTTAGGTGCTGATTTTAGATGTAAAAAAAAACCGCTGCATAGGTAATCACTACTTCCATATCCAGATTTGCCTTCCATGTGTCTTTAAACGAAAGAATCTTGATATTATATTTGCACTCCAGTATGTTGAAATAATTACTCATAGAATTTTAACAATATAGTTGACATCGCCTGACCCAAAAACCCATAAAACGATGTGCCACTTCAATACCTCTTCTACTAATCGACGTTTAATGGGGTGAGGGTGAGGTTTTTTGAAAGCTTTTGCTCTCGTACACATTTTTTTTACGATTACTATACTTCCACTCCACTACGTGGATGTGGAAGCAATAGTAAGGAAACTACCGGAATCGCTTCCTAAGGTAGCTACGCCTTTAAAGGATGACGTTTAAATATATGACATTGATTGTCTCGGGTGTATTTTGGGACAACTTGGTGTGCAAAAACAGTGAGAGAACGGGGAAATACGTTTTAAGAGAGCTACTTTTAATGAAGTAGTTGTCACAATAGATGAAGCAAATAGCTTAACGAATTTCGATTAAAGAATCAAATTCTAATTAAACAATAAAAACTGTGCAAAATACCTTCATTCTTGTTCCATGCGGGTGTCAGCTTGGAGAGCAATAATATTTGTGGCTCTTTGCAACATTTCCCGAAGAAGCAAAAAAGTTGATCGGGTTTAAATCTGGTGATTGGGATGGCCAACTTGATCAGCTATTTCTTCTTCTCCGGCGATTTAAAGAAACTCACAAGGAATAACTATCCGTCATCCATTTGCCTATGAATAATATTAATTTTAATTAGTACTAAGCAAAAATAAGTCTGAATGAGACTTATGAGGTAATCAATAAAAATCTATATTTAGGTGCTGCACGCCGTTCTCAGGAAGCCGGAGCTTCTTTAGGAAAAATATCCGAAACTGGGTATAATGTAAGTTTTCTTACTGTTTGTGGAAATCAGTGTCTAATGGAGACTGCTAGAATTTCGTGATACCCTGTATAGTTATTTCAAATATAATTTACTAGTCGATCCAGTGCAAAATATTATTATAAAATTATTCAGATGCTTTCAGCAGTTTCAGTTTCTTTCTGAACAGAAAACGTCTAACATTATTAACATTCTTCAATTTGGTCATTAAAAATAAAAATATCCTGAAGGTAAACTGTAGATGCTTTCAATTGAATTAAATTATCTTAATTTGCTGTTACGTGAAGCACGTTTATGTGTGCAAATTAGCAATTAAATAATTAAAAACAAATTTGTATAATAAGTACAGACGGTGAGCTTTCTTTAAAACAAGTTTTAAAACAAATAAACACATAGACAACATTCTTTTCAGTGATGATTCCGGCAAATATTTATACCGAATTCAATTCATATATTTTGTACAGTTTTGGTTTACTAATAAGGTACAGGTAGGTGGGTGGGTACGTCGGGTCAATGACCTCTTTATTTTTTATTTTGTTGTATATGGCAGAACCACAAGATGACTATAAGTTTTATGATTAGATGAATTAGTCAAACTGGAACATAAATAATATATTTTTTGGAAATAAATCCATTGTTTTTATTAATGATTTTGATACTTATATAGCTAATAAATGCCAGCTAGCTAATAAAGCTAAATTTCAGCAAACCAATTTAGGTTTAGGCCATGGGTCCTTCATTATCTGTAACATAAAAAGAGTTAAGTGAAAAAAACTCAACAACCAGCTAATGTTGAAAAACCGGTGGCTAGTACCTGTGATTTTTCAGAATACACCTTGTATATACGTATATTGGCAACAATAATGATGGAATTACGTGAATAATGCTACCTTCCAGCGATATGTTATAAGATAATGCCAGGACATTATGCTAAATTATTATGTAGTAAAATAATTGTTAATTGCGTTTAGGGAAACATGCCAGTAGGAATTGATTAACCGTGCAGGTTAAAGATGATAAATTCTACAAAATTCCTTTTTGTTTAAATGTAAATACTGTCGCAGAATTTTAACAGTATAAATGTTCTTGTTTTTGTCGAAACTTTTAGTGTTATTTTGCTACTGGTTCTACAATTATAATTTTTTTAGTACAAAAGGAAGAATATGCTTTAATAGATGCAGTTTTAAAGATTTAGGGGTAAGTTCAAAAATCTTTATTAGTCTGGATAGAATAATTAAGTAAGCATAATTAAATGCACGTAACGAGTTGTTTTCCTCATATTGTAATTTCAAACATTTTTTTTAAATCATGAAAACACACTATTTATTACTAATTGCATTTTGTTTAATTAATTACTAGGTACTAATTGGGTTTCAGGATATTCAGACTTTAGAAATATAAACCAATATTTTTCTATTTGTACAGATATTGTAATTGTAATGGCTTAATTATAAACAGCGATGCATTGTAGGATTATTTGTTCCTGATTTTTAAAGGAAGAGCTTTTGGGCTAAAGCATGTTTGTTCCCATTTAACCTCAAGATATCCCGTATATTTGTTAATTTTGGATTAACACCATTTAAACTTGCTTAACACAAAATTGAACACCACTTGAACTCAATCCAGTTAATCTTTTCATCGGCTTGTGTAAAAATTTTAGATGAATCTGTCAAATAATCGAATGATTTTTTTTATGTGTATATGTCAGAAATCAAATGTTTTACTTATTCTTGCCAAACTTGTAGAGATTTACAAAAGGTTCTTAATATGTGCACTATTTGTTTCAATATATTTTTGACAGAGCTGTCCTAGTTTTCATAAGAAATTCCGAAGGGTAGTATCTTAGGCCCACACTTATTCTCTATTTATACCTGCTACTTCAACAATTTTCTCCTAGCATGCTTATCAATATGATAAGCAAGCTTATCTCTCATTCTACGTCAGTGAAATCGGCATTGCAATAAACAATATTTAGCGACTCTGATTTGAATACCATTAAAGTTTTAAGAGCTCATACTTAATTAAACCATGAACAGAAAAAACTAAATTATAATTACTTGTTAAAAAAAACGGTTTAACGGAAAATAGTATAGATTATATTCAATATTGTATTAGAGAGCTAAAAGTTAACTCCCAAAAATGATAAATTTAAATCCTTTCATGTGGATCTTTTTGCACATAAAGTGTCTAGTACACCTTTGTGTTTTAGACCCTCGTGAAAAACTCCACTGTGTGATTCCTTTATCTTGTCAACTTATCCTTACGGTGATGTACTCTATTAGCCAGAACTAACCTGAGATCACTTAAGCCTAGAAATAATTCAAAATTTCTGCATTCGTTACCATTTTAACCTTAGAAAGTTTGATCATATATCGTGAAAATTGCAAAATCAAGTTGGCTCATTTCACACGAAAAGTTATTCACTCTTCTTTCTTTAAGATAAAATTGCATCGGGAACCAACATATCTGTTCAATTTTCTGTTAAGAAGTCCAAAGTCGAATAATGTGGCTTCCTAGGAGTGAATATATTCACTATATGCCACAACAGATGATGTGCTGATGATGATTGCGACTTGCTGATTGTTCAAACGGAAAGCAATGAAGAAATCTCATCAGTGTGAGATAGTTATCATCATTGCCCAAGACATCGAACCTATCGTACTCTTGCTGCTTAAGATAAACATATCCTATTTTGGAGAGATACTCAAGGGAATATAAAGGAAAGGATGTATAGTTCCCGTAATTTGCAGAGCACATACAAACGTGGAGAATAACAGAAATGATTTGGGGGATAGTATCTGTATCTTCAACAACCCTCTATCGATGAAGGAAGAAATCGCAAGTGTATTACGTGTCGATAGAATGCAATATACTACTCGGCGAAGAGTATAATAATATTATCATCCCTTTCTCCGTTTTCATTTTAATGACGGTTTGAAAGAAAGATGTGAAATACTAGAATCAAGTCCCCCTGGGGGTTGTGCTTTTTGACGATAAAAGCGAGGTTCCATCTACTGATTGGATGGAATTCTTGTGGAGGAATTATGGAATTATCAAGAGTATTTAAATTATTTCTTCTAGAAACCTTAATTTGCGTGGATTTAACGTATACTTACTATAAATTGAAGAAAATTAGTTTGTGCAATTTTCGACCACCTACATGAAATTTCAATACATTAATCAAAGTCAAAACACTGTCATTTATGGGTAGGTAGGCAATATAATTGATAATAATTGGTTAGAGAGAACACTGTAAAGAATGTCATGGTATATTAAAACTTTTAATTTCCGCTGGGGACTCTTTAATTGAGATGTATTGTCTCTTGTTTTTATTTTTAAGTTGACCTCTTCAGAAATAAAATAGAAACAACATTATTATTTTCTCGGTAATATCTTTGTATCCAAATTGCTCGTTAACCGTTAAATTTTATTGGATTTCTCTATCAAATAAAAATCAGTCATCCGCAAAGGAGCGTGTGACCATTGTGGTCCGCAAATAGGAATTATTCACGAGTGTAACAGTTGTTGGGCCCTTTTGTTCCCGCGGGGCCCATTGGAAGCGTCAAGCCGGGATGATACATATGATATAAGTTATTAACCGCTTGCTGAATTACTTTTTAAAAATTCAACGTTCTCAAATTAATGGTGACTCCGAATTGTTTTGTTTTACCCACTATACGAAATTCACAATGTAATTAAATGCGCATCGCAGGTTTATAGTCCATCTGCAAAAATATTCAAAAACAAGTTTGTAATGAAAAATTTGTCATGTTTTTAGCATAGTTACATATCTTTAATATTTGAGAGACAATACAAATTATGTATAACATTCTTTTAACTATGAGGTACGGAACCGTTCACAATGTATTCAAAATTGATGTAGTGTAGCCAAAGATATGGTAAACTGTATCTGATTATAATAGCTTTTATTTCTGTTAAAATCGTGGAAATGTGTCATCTATAGCAGATAACAGTTATACAGTCAATATCCAAAA
Source organism: Stenurella melanura (assembly GCA_963583905.1). Lineage (NCBI taxonomy): Eukaryota > Metazoa > Arthropoda > Insecta > Coleoptera > Cerambycidae > Stenurella > Stenurella melanura. Next base: position 63,450,863 of record OY757312.1, on the reverse strand, counting down.
ATTATTATGAAAAAACAGTAAATTATCTATTCTTTATACCCTGTGTTTCATATTCATAAGTACACCCATGTGTCTCCGGAATTAAAAAACTGATCCTTTCAAATTTGGATAAGCTGTAACTTAGAGCGTATGTACCTATTTAATTTATTCCACAGATGTACGGATTAGGGGGCGAAAATGGGGTTTTGTCAACGATTTTATAGACCGAGAGCTAGAATCACAAAACGCCCATCAGTTAGCCGGGCTGGGAGCGGTGCGTTGAGCAGCGAGCGGCGGTTTAATCAATAACCTGACAGCGGTACTGTCACAAATGTTAAAAAAACAGTTTTTGATTCTCTCGTGCTGAGCCGAATTTCCGATTTTTCCGTCGTAATTTACGATACCGACAAGATGTCAATCTTTTTTCTTCCATAGAGACATCACACGATTCTTCACTCGACGTATTTATTTAAATATTAATGTTTGAAAATTCCATGTTTTCAGCTCTTCGCCGCTAAAAGACAAACTACTTATAGCATTTGAACCAAAGTTTAGACAAGCTCTCAATTGGCGTGGCAGCGAGAAAAATACTTCGCATGCGCAAAGTCCAGAGTTCGAATTCTAATGGAAATTTTTAATTTTTTTTACATTAATCCTTAATCTGGTGCTCATATATTACTTATATATCATGCCTATAATGCGTGCCTAAACTTTGAAACGCTATAAATAATTCGTCCTTTAACGACGAAGAGCTGGAAATACAAAGTTTTTTATTTGATTAAGCAAACGCAAATAAAAATATTTAGAAACATCAAAAGCACCCATGTCGGGAGCTAGCCGAACATCTACATCCAGAAATGCAATAGTAATTTAAAAGCTGGACGGAGTGGCGTCAGGTAGGATTACAAAAAAATATAGATAAATATCAACTCCTTTTACAAAAAGTGAATTAAATGGCATGTAAAAATGAAAGCTTATTTAACTTTGTAATTAGGTTTCAAACGCTATAAGTAGTTTGCCTCTTAGCGACGAAGTGTTGAAAACATGGAATTTTCAAACATTAATATCTAAATAAATACGTCGAGTGAAGGATCGTGCGATGTCTCTACCGAAAAAGAAAAATTGGTATTTTGTCGGTGTCGTAAATTGCGACGGCAAAATTGAAAATTTGGCTCGCCACGAGGGAATAAAAAAAACGGTGCCTTTGACATTTGTGACAGTGCCGTTGTCAGGTTATTGACTAAACCGTCGCTCGCTGCCCAACGCACCGCTCCGAGCCGACTCGACAATCTATTAAGGCACATTCTGTCCATTTACAAAAAGTACAAATTTCTGTGACACGGGGTATTAGTTTATATGTTTTTAGGTGTGAGATACATTGTAGTAATAAAGAAGTATTCAAAAGATAACCTTTGTTTGATCCATTTGGCGTAGAGGTCTCTTTAATTAAATATTTAAATATTTTTACAAGAATGGCAAACATCCAATAAAGCCTGAAAATGTCACAGATAAATAATTATTATATAATATCTATGATGTATTCAGGCGTCAAAATAGTTTGCTATATACAGGGTGTAATTAATTTCATGTCATTAAAAAAAACTGGTGGTATGGAACGACAAGACAAACAAAAAACCTTATATAACATGGGGTCCAAAGCTCATAGTTTTGGAGAAAAAAAATAAACAAAAATTTCGCAAATTTTCAATAAAACTTTTAGAGAACTGCTGGAATATTGAGATAGGTTTAGATCGTCTTCTTTGCCTATGATACTCAATATTTGTGTAGATAGCTATAAAATATCGGCGGTCTTCAGCGGTGCGGTAAATAAGATGAAAGACTTCGACGTTTTCTGAGTGTTTAGTAGATCTGATCTGAAGAAAACTCTCTGACTCTCCCTCGTGCAATATTTTAGTTTCTGTGGGTGTTTCGTTATGTACACACGTCCAATCCGCCGTTTGTTGTTTTTGTTATTTTTGAATTTAGGGTCGCTGTGTATTTATAGTGAAGATTTATTTTATTGACTTTACCGTTCAAGTCGTTAAATTCTTGATTACGTACAGACACAACTTACTTGTTCGTTCTTTTTGTATTTCGTTTTGGATTTTGGACCAAGTTTTTCTTTTATTTTTCTTTATTGACAACGTTAGTTGATAGTTTATTGTTTAGTGTTTAACGGAGTACGTATGTCCTTAATTCGACGTACCGAACTGTGTATTGATGCAGATGCAGATTTCGAATAATTTACTTAGGTGGTAAGGTTTTAACCCAGGACACTCATTTATATTACAAACGTTAATAAATCACATTTAAATATTCTAAATTATAAATATTAATCCAATATTTTGTTCCAAATTAAAAGACACACATGTAAAGAAATGTTCTGTTTAAACTTCTACGGCCATTATTTGCTTCCAGTTGTGCAGGAAAAGATAACGAATTATTTACCTCTTTATAATTGCCTCAGTTCGGTTGAGGCGGTTCATCAAAGGCGGTCGATGATCCAAGGCCTTTGCACTTTTTTATGACAATTTAAAAGTCGCATAATTGGGAACTACAAGTTCATTGACCAAGAAAAGTAGTGGTTCTCAATTATTTTCTACATTAACATAAAAAAATATAATATATTAAAAAGGTTGACCTAGGTCAGTTTTTTTCAAAGTGCCCCCAGAGGGAAAAGTTATAAAGGTCTTTTGTTTGTCTAGTCGGTCCCCATTACCAGTTTTTTTAATGCCATGAAACGGATTACACCATGTATATACACCACATTGTTAGATTTAAGTTACCTTTGACCATCTCCAAATGATGCCAATATAGTTAGCCAAGCACCTATCGAGTATTTAGTGTTTACTATTTTGGTGTTTGTTTAAACTATTTCGTTGATATTTTACACCAAAAATGTTACAACCCCACGTTCAGAATATACTCTTTCTATGTGTACTTATGGTAGAATACGTATTTAAATCATAATTAAATTATTTGGCACAGTGGCGTATAATATTCGCATTACTTGCAAAATATTACTACTACTCAGGTTTTTTAAATGAAATTCAAGGCACGATCTGACATTGAGGGCGCCTTCGATCAATACATTTTACGCTGCAATGACTTGATTTTATGAATGATCGACTCGACTCTTGCTTATAAAATCGATTGCACTTACACAGTTCAGTAAACACAACAAAATCCAACATCCTATTCTATTTTTATCGAGAATCTAATAAATTGATGAGCGGTTTGTGCTATTATTGGATTACGTGAATTTTATGCTCCGTATAGAACAACTTTTTTTGCTGATTTATAATCAATGCACATACATATACCGTGGGTCCCATTTGCATTTATACATCCTAATACTCTTGTTAATTATTATCCTTTAGGATTTATAATTATTTCTACATCCACGTGCTGGTATGGAGGTACACTTAGCAACCGTAAGAAATTTATATTTTTTTGCGAAATAACTTTAGAAGTGAATTATTTATTATTTGTTTGCTTATAGTAATGAAACATATTCTTTATAGGATTTTGCAAACAGCGGAAAGAAAAACTATCTATGAGAACTAAAGGAAAAACTATACAGTATGTCCGGTGATGTGGTAGACAAGAGGACAAACGGACCGAAAATTTCATTTTTCGAGGAAAAGTCATTCTTTATGAAAAAATTTGCTTGCTGAAAAAATACGATTGTCGATGAAAAAAAATAAAAATTGTATACAAAGGCTACAATTTTGTCAATTTGTTCTAAATAAACACAACAGGGATAGAAATTTCGTTAAGAATATTTTATTTACCGACGAAGCAACTTTTACAGCCGTATGCATAGTCGTTCTGTTCTTTCGCCAGCGAATCGCCCAGCGAGTCGCTGACGAAAGAACAGAGCATAATTTGCATTACATAAACAACTATTTACTTTCTGTACTTAGAAATAGTATATAATACATATGCGGTTTTATAAAATAAAATATGCTTCGTTACAGTACCTTTTATACGTGGAAATGACGCCCTCATCAGATTTTCTAGTCATAAGTACCACAACGTTTCGTCCAAGAAGAATATGAAAAAAACTCATCATCAGGTATAGGTCCTGCGGCGCCCTCTATGATCTAACGTGATGTAATACATAAATTAATGTTTCTTAGAATAAAATAAGTTCCTCTAGTAAATTTGGCGAAGATCAGTCAAAAAGCTGTTGAGTTTTTGCAAAAAAACGAAAACATAATTTGAATTTTGACAACCTGTATCTTTTTCCACAGCAACATTTTACTAAAGCATATTTGGTTATATCCTCATATTTTAGCGCAAAGAATGTACCCCTGCACTATGGCCTATTAATAATGGTCCGCCCTGTATCTGGGACCTGGGATACAACACGATGACATTGCTGTTATGTTTTAGAAAATATTTTTCGGAGTATTTTATTTTATGTGCAGACCTCCCCCCTGCTCATTTTCGCGCTAGCCGCCCCAGGAGATATTCAATTTTGGAACAGAGTATTATAATTGGTGGCTTGGTGTTAGTTGAAGAAGGCATCTTGGTGATCAACATTCGATATATGCCAACATTTTTTCTCCGTGCAATTGGCAGCACTAGCGACATCAATTATGGCCAAAATTGGAACGTAGTATAACACTTTCTGATCAGGCGGAAAATTTTCGTTGTCAATGCTCATTGCTGGAAAACTATGTGCCATCATTTTCTGCTTGCCCATTTTTAAGATTTTTGGTCATCTTATGGCCAAAAACGAGCCAAAATTGGTGTGTTTCAAAAAAAAATGTTAGCACCTTCTCAAACTTATAGTTCTTGTACCAAAGAACAGTCTCCGTGAGTGCCAACATTTTTTCTCAGTGTAAACCCCCAAACCACCCCCAAAACTCATAAAAATTTAAATATGGATTATGATGCCAAATAGGATACAAAAATGACACATTTGGCAAGTAATGACCGATGAATTATTTATTATTTTTTTATTTAGTATTTGAATGTTTGATGGTTTTGGGGGTAGTTGGGGAGGGAGAGGGGGCTACGTTGAGAAAAAAATGTTGGCACTCACAGATACTATTTTTTGGCACAGAAACTACAAGTTTGAGAAGGCGCCAACATTTTTTTTTTGAAAAGCACTAGTTTGGGCTCGTTTTTGGCCAAAAATCTGGAAAATGGCCAGGTAGAAAATGTTGTCGTAACATTTTTCAGCAACGAGCATTGAAAACGACAACAGCCTGGTCAGAAAGTGTTATACTACGTTCCAATTTTAGCCATAATTGACGCCAGTTCTGCCAATTGCACGAAGGCATATATCGAATATTGATCGCCAAGATACCCTCTTTAACTAGCACCAAGCCACAAATTGTAGTACTCTGTTCCACAATTGAATATGTCCTGGAGCCGCTAGTGCCAAAACGGGCAGGGTGGGAGATCTGACTCGCATGAGATAAAAAACTAAGACAAATATTTGCTAAAACATAACAGCAATGCCAACGTGTTATATCCTAGGTCCCATACATGTAGCTATCTCCTAGACCATATTAGTGATGTATAGCAATTTTAAGAAAAATATTCTTTTACGTTAACACAATGCTGCTTATTTCCCTTATTACATTACCACTGCTTGTAAAAAAATGATAGTGTTACACGAGAACAATAGTAACACTCAGACGTAACTAAATATCACTATTAGTGCTATAATTTTTATGAGAAATAATATCTTTGAGAAAACAAGGAAAATTAACCATAATGGCTTTGTTTAAATGCGTAATTGCTCTATACTTAAGGGCATTGTTCATTATTATACCCACAGTTGATGGATTACTAACAATTGGTCTAGCGTAAATAATTTATTATCATACCTATATGATGTAGTAGAATTTTACTTTCACAAAAATGCAAAATTTGCCCCTGGTTATTTCATCATGACACAAAATTAGGTAAAAATATTACCTGAAAGAATCGAATTTGAAATCAGGTTAAAGTATTATTTTTACAATTTTCTAAGATATACCTGCAGTACAGAGAAACTGATATGATTCCATGTGTGTATTAGGGTAGCTCAAGAAACTTTAAAATTTCGTTTACTTACCTGAAATATGGCGGAATAAAAAAATTAATCTCCTATGACACACTTTCGTACCGAGGCGAGGGGAACAAAACAGTATTGGAGTAAAAGTGTGTCTAACACTCGGTTTCGCATAACAGCCTATACCTCGGTAGTATATACTTACCTCCCATTATATTCTATGACACTACCTAAAAATCCTCTACAGTAAAAGTAATACTAATTAATTTGCTAAACTCAAACATCAAAGCTCAAAACACACATGTGCAATGTTTTATTTCGTTCAAAATTATTTGTGATTTCCCTTTGAGTTCTTTTGATTTCAATTTTCGAGATGATCCTTTCAAAGTAGTACGTTGGAGATTTGAACCACTGAATCGTAATATCCTCATAAATCTATCATTAGCAAAAAGATTGTGAGGTGTATTTGTTGGAGACCGATGTTCCTATTATTTGTATGTGTCTAGGGCCAATAGGGTGTTCTCACTTAGTTGATCTTGGTAATATCCTTTGAGTTTGTTGAAATTCTCACAAAACAGAATACCATTTCTATAATCCCAATAATTGCTGAGATATAGCCATTTCCCACCACTAGCAAAATTTGTAATAATGTACTAATTTATGACTAAAGTTGGTTTTACTCAAGAAAAGTAGACCTGGGGACCTAATGCATTTTAGGAGAAACCTCAAAGATATTTCTTGAAAGCAGCACTTCCAGCATTCACTCATCTCATCGCTACGTTTCTTCAGAAACGTCCCAACGTTACCCAGTTTTGGAATTTTTAATCATTAAATTAATACCCTGATTTATCAAAAGGAAACAGAAGCAACTTGTCAGGTAGAAGAATAAATAATAACTACTTGTCATGCTTGGAAAAAATAGTAACTTTTCAGGTATATGCTGGGCTATCAGATTACTATAATCTACCATCAGTTGATAGTGACACAATAAATAATTTTTATTTTTCATTTTGGGGAATGTATTAAATCCGAAAACTAGTTCGATTAGATAGATACTTTTTATCATTTAAAAAACCAAGAACATACTAATAGTACACAATATTAAATTTTTCAACTAAATACCTCAATGTAACAGTAACTAAGAAACACAGTATGCACATTGGGAAAGTGCAGACAGAAGAAAGATTAGAAAGAGGCTAAGACTTGTCATTCTTTATTTGACATATACATGTTTGATATTGTACTTATTTTCCATGCGATGCTTCTCTGTTTGTTGTCTGTGTATTGTCTGTATTTCACGACTTCTGATTGACAATCGATATTTGACAACCTAAATTGACCACTCGGAAGCCAATGTGCGGAACACAATATCTTGTATCTCAACAGTGTCTAATTCATGAATGGGATCGGTGAGAATGTGTTGCGGAACTCAGAAAGATTGTTGACTATTCGATTCGGCTTATTACTACATTATATAGTATAAGGTTTTGCATTTTTCCGGTGGGCCATCAAAACTCGATAAAAACGTCGGCTCGAAATGAAAGTCATATCTATCGACTGGAGAGCGAAAATTCTGTTATTTGGTCTATCGGTCTGTCTGCCTGTCTGTCTGTCACGCCCAGCCCTCTAATCCGTTTTCGGATTTCAATGAAACTTGGGTGGTTAATAGGAGGCCTTTAGAAAACCTTAACGCCGGAAGCTCGGCTCCGTTCGGAAACCAGAAGTACTCGATATAGGCGTTTCGAGTTTTTCGGGAAAAATTGAATAACTCGATAACGGGTGGTCAGATCAAGACATTTCAAAAAAGAAATGGTGCCACTGGCAACGATCTAAAAATAAGTATACCAGAGACTATGTCGAAAAACAAATGAAAATTGATTTTTCTTAGAAAAAGGTGGTTTCGGGCTAGGAAGCACGATAACTGTCCAGGATATCGATCGATTTCGATGAGACTTGGTAGGATCAAAGGTACACAGCCACAAATAAAGCCTATTGCTGGCGACCAGAATCCGTTAACCGCAAGTATTTTTTCCAGGGCCGAGTATGATTTTCCAAAGATATTAATAACTCCCGAACCGAAAGTCCGATTTTGATTTTCAAAAATGTCGATTGTAGGGCTCGATTAGGTCTATTATTAGGTGACGTTTGTGAGAAATTTGACAAAACAAAAGCGAATCTACAAATCCTGGAAAACTTGATTTTTTTGATAAATTCTACAAATACCGAACAGTTTCCTAATAAAAATAAAAAATTAAGTATTCCCTCGATCAATCTCTATAACCAGTATAAGGCATGGACCTTTTTGGACAAGAAATCTGAAATAGAGTTTTTTCGAAAAAGAGTTATTTACGAAAAATTATTTAAAAAAATATCACAAATTGATAAATTCTCCGTGCGATATAGGTGCAAAGAAATAATGTAATGTTATATTTAAAACATCATCATTCATTTCCTTATTTGGTTAGGTAATGGTGTTAAATTTTTGGGGTGGTGCGAAATAGGCTTTAAACTTCAATTATTGTAGCTAAAATAATTCCAACTGTATAAAGTAGAAAAACTGATTATGATAAATTTGTATCTTTTGTAAAATTTTGATATTTTGAACAAGTTTAATCAGAAAAAAATAAATGTCGATTTACAATGGGTACAATCCATTGTAAAAGAAACATACGAATGCAAAACAAAACAGGTTTTACTATGAAACAGATTTTAATATCGTGACTTCTTGAAAAAGTCTATTTCAGTTATACACGAAATTATCTATAGGTGTCCAAACAAAAAAAAAATGAAAATTATACCGGAGAAAATTCTATCTCTATAAATATTTGACCGATTTTCATTTACTAAATAAAAATAGAACTGATGCCCTTTCTGTGTTTCAAAATATAATTAAATGGTCTTTACTTCAGTCAATGCATACAAAAAAAATGAAACATGTCAAAATGTACTGAGCTATCTTACGACCTTCTGCTGAAAATGTACTGAATCATCCCAACAGGGACAAAAAGCGTATCAAAATGTAGGTTTTTTAGCTTTTAGTAAGTTGTATTAAAATTTTTAGTTTATTTTAATCTTTTACTGGTTTTCACTGGGCTTTTGAGAAAAATAAAAAATGCGTATCCTCTATTTTTCCATTAATTATCCAAATATGATATCACTCAAATTTGTCCTAATATGATGTACTTCTCCAAATTGAAGTTCTAGTTGAGCTAATTATTCAAAATTACTCTAAACATTTCCCTTTTTGCCGCAAATGAAATCATTTCACCATGAATGGAAAGAGCGCCTGCAACTTATTTAGCATCATTTTCGTAGTGAGAGATACTATTACCAAAGAATTTATATAAATTCGTTGACTATTACAGTAGTATTATTCTTTATTTACTGTCAAGAAAAAATGAAATATAACCATTAAACAATTCAATTATTCTTCTCGACTTTTTAAACCTCAGACAATGCGATGAAATAACTTGTCTGTGGTCAGAGTTGTCGTTATTTTATTCGTTACATTTTTTTCCAGATATTATAAACAGTACAATTTGTATTCATTTAAATTGTTAATTTTTACTAAATAATGTGATCATATGAAAATCATACAAATATATGGACATCAAGGTAATAAAGGAATTATTCTCATAGTTATTAAACTAAGTAATTAAACTTAACCATGTATTACCTAATTGAAAGCGTCGCTGGCAGTAAATGATCACATAGATATAAATAATTCCTGCAATAATTGCCAGTAGGTATTCTAGGTTAGATTGTAGGATTATGCTGCCGCAAATATGTGGTTTATCGTAGGATTGATCCGCTATTTAAACGGAACATCTTGCTGGGTTACCTTGTTCACCTAAAAAAACTCAACTACACGATTCTACAAAATGAACTTGTTCACCCGATTACCCACGATCATTTTGATAAGGTAATGATCCGGGTATTGAGTTTCAAGGAAATAAGTAAATTGTATAGGTACTGGGTGTCTCTGATGATTTGTACAGGTCGTTGATTTTTCTCAGCGCAAATAGAATTTCTAAAACTGGAATGATACATACATATTTTATGCTACTGTTTCTGGTTTGGGCGAAAACGACGTTATATTGAGGGTTTAAATAGTAACTTTATAAACTAACTTTTGTTGAAATAGGCTTAGAATGTTTAAAAGTGAATTATTGTTTGTTTGCTTATAATTGTATTGATACATATTCTTTATAGGATTTTGCAAACAATAACTAAAGAAAAAACTATATGTGTAAAACCATTAATGAAATTTTTGCATTCCTTCGATAACCTGAATTCTGGTTATGCTAGCAAATTAAAATCCTAAAATGACTGTGTGGATGCTAGTTGTTGAATGAGAATTTTCGAATAAGAAATTAAACAAATTCATTTTAGGATTTTAATTTGCTAGCATAACCAGAATTCAGGTTATCGAAAGAATGCAAAGATTTCATTAATAGTTTTACACACAATTTTTCTTTTGGTTCTCAAGATAGTTATTTTTTCTGCTTGATTGATTGACTGATTTGCCAGCGTGAGGTGGACATTGCTGCCAATTCCGGGCATCCATGGAAGTTCGATCCAACACGCAGCTTGGTCGTCCGTCGAACACGCCCAACGGACGGCCAAACCGCGTGCCGGAACCAAATCTCGAATGTTTTATATACTGTCGGACCATCTGCATACGCCGGGTTGGACATTGGACATGCTTGTTGTCAGCAGCGAGAGCCGCATGACGCATGGGGTGGGAATACAGGATGGGAAGTGTAGGTGTTTGTGAGATGCTTCTTTTAAGTTTCCATGCTTCTATTAAGTTTCCATCTGTCATCATCGGCTGGAGTGTGCAGGTGTTTGCGAGATGCTTCTTTTCAGTTTCCACACTTCTTTTAAGTTTCCGTCTGTCGTCATCTCCTTACTTTTCTTCTTCTAAGTTTTCTGTTTCTTCTGTTTCTGAATCTGACAGTTTTTATTTTTTATTTTATTTTATTTTTGTTTTTATTTATTAACCGTTTCACAGGTAAATATCGATTTACGTTGGAGTTGCTGGGAAGGGCCCTATCTCACTGTAACAATATTTTTTGCGCGTTATGACAAAAAAGGTCCGAAGGGATAGCTTGTGCACCCTGTAGGTATGTCATTTCTTTGGAACAATCGGTTTCAATTTGCAGTAATTATTTTCAACTGCCGCCTTCCTATTCCGGGTATTTTCTATTTCATTACCTTAATTTTTTCTCTGTTCTGTAATAAACTGTCCTGTGACAGGGATTAATAAACCAATAAATAAATATGTTTCACTTTTAATTTCTAATTTTTTCAATTTAAATAAGGAAATAGACTTCATTAATGAGCTAAACTAAATTAATATAAAGTAAACAAAAACTTATCTGTTTCATTCACACCTGGCTGTCTGTTGCTTATTTTATGTCACCCACTTGAAAAAGGGACCAGGATCCAGGTATAGATTTTACAGTCAAGCAGTACACTTTCTCGGTTTGCAAAATCCTGTAAAGTATATGTATCAATAAAAGGCTTAGAATGTCATAAATTGTAAAGATTTTAAATTTGAAAAAAAAAAAAAAAAATTACTGTCTGTCTGTCGGTCTGTCAGTATATACTAGAAACCAAGGTCTCAATTATTTAAACAATATTTTTAAAACCCCCCTCCAACCACCACCACCCCCACTCCATTATTATAAGCGTTGATATAATAAAATTGAAATATTCACTTGAAATTTGCTAGACGTATGTATGTAGGTATTATAACGACATCTGGAAATAGACTATATCTTTAGATGATTTTGCTAAAGGGTTGGGGGTAAATAGCAGAAAATAAGTAAAGTAAGTTGGCAAGAGTACAGAAACTTGAAATTTGGTGTATATACTAGCAGCCAGTGCTTCAGATGTTTTCATAACATTTTTCAACCCCTCCACTATTACTAAAGGGGTTGATAAAATAAAATTGACATATTCACTTGAAATTTGATACACGTAAATATAACGACATCGGGAGCTAGATTATATTTAATGATTCCGTTGAAAGGGCGGGGGTAAGTAAGCAATAAGAGAAAATAAGTAAAGTAAGCTGGTAAGAGTACAGAAACTTGGGATTTGGATTATACAGGGTGATTCACGTAGGCCATTCATTAGGAGTTTTTCAACTTGCAGTTGGACTAGAAACTTGAAATTTGGTATGCAGCCATAATCGAACATGCCCGTTCTATCTAAAAATTTTCAGTCCTCCAACTATACAGGGTGTGCCAAAAATTGGTACCAACTTTCTTATTTTAAATGGAAACCTATATTTTTCTTTACATGGTTCGATTGGTCTTCTAATTCTGAGTTTAGAGAACCTAAGTTATGTTAACTTATCTATTACAATTTTTGACATATGTCCAATTTTTTGAAAAAAATTGCCGCTGTAGTAGTTTACGAACAAATTTGTATCTCGCAAACCTTTCAAAATTATGAAACCAAATTTGTGAAGCAGTTAGCTGGAAGTCCGGGCTAACTTTTGATGTCCCATCGGTGGTCCCATTTTGTACCATATGGGCGCAGTCGATTTTCAAATGTCGCAATCAAAAGTTGTCAAAAAGTCAATTTTTTCAAATGGCACCTACTATTTTTTTTCACACCATTCGAAAGAAAATTGAATTTTAGGGTGAGTTACTTAAGCATTCCCTATACCTAACTTCACCCCACATCGAGTTATTCAATAAAAATCAAGAAATACCTTATCTTGCCGAGAGATTCCTTACTTCATCAAGTATGCCATGGAAACAAAAGACAGTTGTAATAATTTTTAAAGAAAAATATGGATTCTTATTTAATTACACACAACACCAACAAATTATTATTAACGAACAAGAACAATGTTGACGAAATTCTGTCAGTGGAAACGGTGCACACATTGAGCATTTGTATTGAAATAATTATTTTGTTAATCTGTTTATTTGTTGTTATTTTGTTGTTATTATTTATTATTGCAATACGATTTTTGAATAAAAATTAAAATGAAATTATTGTTTCCAAAGCGTACTACCCTTGAGAAAAAAAAAACAATATTTTTTTCAAAAAATGCCAATAACTCAAAAACGACATAGACATACACAATGTTAATAAAAGTGGACCTAAAATTCAATTTTGCATTGATTTCTGGCATCAGAAATGGTAGGCGCAAAGATGTACTACGCAATCTGTTGAAAGTAGAATAATAGAATATTTGAACAAAAATATGGTGGTCACATTGAACATTTACGTAAGAATTTCGTCAACATTGTTCTTGTTCGTTAATAATCATTTGTTGGTGTTGTGTGTAATTAAATAAGAATCCATATTTTTCTTTAAAAATTATTACAACTGTCTTTTGTTTCCATGGCATACTTGATGAAGCAAGGAATCTCTCGGCAAGATAAGGTATTTCTTGATTTTTATTAAATAACTCGATATGGGGTCAAGTTAGGTATAGGGAATGCTTAAGTAACTCACCATAAAATTCAATTTTCTTTCGAATGGTGTGAAAAAAAATAATAGGTGCCATTTGAAAAAATTGACTTTTTGACAATTTTTGATTGCGACATTTGAAAATCGGCTGCGCCCATATGGTACAAAATGGGACCACCGATGGGACATCAAAAGTTAGCCCGGACTTCCAGCTAACTGCTTCACAAATTTGGTTTCATAATTTTGAAAGGTTTGCGAGATACAAATTTGTTCGTAAACTACTACAGCGGCAATTTTTTTCAAAAAATTAGACATATGTCAAAAATTATAATAGATAAGTTAACATAACTTAGGTTCTCTAAACTCAAAATTAGAAGACCAATCGAACCATGTAAAGAAAAATATAGGTTTCCATTTAAAATTAGAAAGTTGGTACCAATTCTTAGCACACCCTGTATAGTTGGAGGACTGAAAATATTTTAGATAGAACGGGCATGATCGATTATGGCTGCATACCAAATTTCAAGTTTCTAATCCAACTGCAAGTTGAAAAACTTCTAATGAATGGCCTACGTGAATCACCCTGTATACTAGAAGCCAAGGCCTCAGATTTTTTTAAAATATTTTTCAATCCTCCGCCACCTCCACCTCATTATTAAAGGCATTGATAAAATAAATTTGATATATTCACTTGAAATTTGGTACACGTATATCGAGTAAAGATATCTGATTGCGACGATTCCTTTGAAGGGAAGGGGTGTGTAAATAGGGAAAATAAGTAAAGGAAGCTAATAAGAGTCCAGCAACTTCATCTTTGGCATATATGCTAGAGGTGTCGGGTCACTTGCGCCTGAGACATTTGCGTCTTTGTGTCATTTGCGCCTCGATTATGCTTTCGTTCAGCTACAGAGTAGATCAGAGGGGACATTTACGCCTCGTCATATTAGAAGAAGTATCATCATAATATACGTTTATTATCAGAAGTGCCAAGATACTGATCCACATTAGTTTATTCGAAAAAGTCTAAACGAAAGTGCAACACTAACATAGGTATTTTTGCAAACACATTCTTTTTCAATAATAATCTTCAATACCGTCAGTGAATCATTTTTTCTATGTTTAGCCGAAGAAGTAAATAAATAAGTAAATGTTAATGTTATTATGGGGATAGTACGAAATCTGCGGCGTCGATGTTTGACACTTAAAGTTGATAGGGTTCTTTATGACCAAAAATAATCTCACTATAAAATGGGGGTGGGGGTTGGGGGGGCAGAGCCCCCCTCCACGTAAAAATAAAATTCATGCTTTAACATAAATTGAATTTCCAATAAAAGAAATTTTTTCAGCTATTTTAAAAGTATACTAAACACTATCACCCCTCTGGGATTTAGAATACCTTCAAATGGGTATGACCGAAATTTAACAAAAAAATATTGGTTTCTAACAGAAATATAGCATAATAAAAATTTATATTATGTTCTCGAAATATTTCGAATATTCGTCATGTAATACGCAATTGTTTAAATAATATCAAATTTCGGGCATATCCATTTGAAGGTATTCTAAATGCAGTGGTGTAGTCAGATTTGAGATAGAAAAATTGCTAACACTCTTTTTGGATTTTGGCCCTGAAAAAACATCGAAATAGGCCTTGATTTAATTTCGATCTGATATTTTGCACCACGGTAGAGTTATTGAAGCTCTATAATTGAAAAAAAATCATTTAAATCGGTTTACAAATAAATTTTTTTAGAAAGGTGCCCCATTTTTAAATGGATCACTCTGTATATGAGCGCAACTGACCCACCTCACGTCAAAGGATATTTCGTGAGGCGCAAATGTCCCAGGCGCATGTGTTCCCTATCCGTGCTAGAAACCAATGTCTCAAATTTTTAATGACATCTTCCTCAAATATTTTATTATTAAAATTCTATGGCCAATTATTTCCACATACTAGAGTGCAAATAGAGTCAAGATGTATTTCTTTAAAGAGACTTGGATGGGAAATCTGAATGTGGAAATAGTAATTTCTTATAGGCAGCAGTTTTTTGTATAGCATTATTGAGAGATATGTAAATTACTACCATTATTATGATTTTTGGAGGTTTACCTGCCCTTTTCTATTAACAATGCCGGCTCATCTCTTTTCAGATATTTTGTCTTGCTATTTAATTCGGACATAATGAAACACTTGATACGAAATACTTGCCCGTGATCATAAAAACTATCAACAGATATTTAAACCTATACAATTTGTATTCAAACACAAAGAAACTCTATTGCTTCTTGTATAATGTGCACGCATACACACAAATATCACTCTCCGTCTACGGATGATGCATAATACAAACTAACAAAGCAGGGTACCGGTACCCTCATTACACTAGTGATGTGCGATTCTAGATCGAATCATTGAGTATCGAGGTATTCTCCTTTTGAAATTGATTTTTTCAATCGATTATTTGAGGACATGATTAATGTAAAATCGATTCTTTTAGATAGATAGATAGATAGATCTTTTATGGGTCATGTAAACACAAATTATCCTTTGACAAGTCAATTAAAAATAAAAATATAGCAAGAAATCAACAAAATAGTGGTTGTCTTAGATAAAAAATTATACAATAAATAAAACAAATAAATAACACAGAGTAAATAACAATAACAAATATAGCATATAGAATAACGAACAAATAATCATGATCATACAAGAGTAAGTTTATAAAATTAAACGGGAAAAATCAGTCAACAGGAATTCGTCAAAATCATAGAATGCATTATCAAGGAGGAATCGTTTAATTACGTATTTGAAGCGAGTACAATCAAGTGATTGTACAGCATTCGGTAACACTTGAAAAATTTTACTGCATAATAGCATGTCCCGTTTCTGGTTTTTGAAAGTTGCCAAAAATCCCAATATATATTACCCCTGTTGAGTACGTATGGACACTTTCACATGTTATGTAATTGTTCAAGTTATTTTTAACATGGACAAGGCACTGTAGAATATAAGCACAGGGCAAGGTAAGTATCTTAAGTCTTTTAAAAGCATTCCTACAATCATCCCTATATGATAACCCAGCAACAACTCTGACAGCCTATCTTTGCAATGAAAAAACTGTTGAGGCATGTGCCGAGTGGCCCCATATTAAAATGGTATAGGTGATGGAAGACTGAATTATTGCGTGATATACCATTAGAACCGTTGATTGTGACAAACAGTTTTTTAAATTGCGCACTAAGAAAATATTACGTGATACATTCTTGCAGATGTAGGACGTGTGTTCTTCCCATATCAGCTTACCATCCAAAATAATGCCCAAGAATTTAACGCAACTGGAGGTCATTTGTACAGAGTGCTGTCGTAACGAAAAAACCATAGTCTCTGTCTTATCATTATTTAATATTAGCTTAATTTTTAATAACCAGTTATGAACCATAGACAGGCTGTTTGGAGTGTCTGATAATAAAATATCACAATCATTATGGGAATGAGCCAATGTCGTGTCGTCAGCAAAGAGAGTGGAATTTGTTAAGGGACTACTATTTGGCAAATCATTAACATAAATAAGAAATAAAACCGGTCCCAAAACAGAACCCTGAGGGACACCAAATCTAATATCAATCAAATTTTAACCAAGACATCGATTTTGTTTACTACGGAACCATAGAAAATAAACGATATAATGGCTTCCTTTGCCCACTAAAGTGCTGGGAGTCTTTAAAATCAGTATTCCCAGACGTCTTCAAAATAGCTCTAAAATATTTATCGGTTGTCGGTACATCGGTGCCTTTCGAAGGACTTTTTAGTAAGGCAGGAAGTATTCTAACAGAAAGATAAAATGTGCTCGCTGGGAAAAAACTGTCTATGTCAGTGTTCTTACATTCTGTTAGCGAAGACTTATGGAATATACTGGGTGTCTCGTAAATAACGGATAATTCTGAAAATGGTAATAGGCCAGGCCGTAACCTATTAGAATATCACAGCTTGACCTTATTGAAAACCCTACGATTTTCGAGTGTCCATGACACTAAAAAACTACTATACGATAGTATTTTGCATGCTACTGCCACAAAGTAAGGATTTTTCATTCTGTTTTTTGATGAGTATTCTAGAACAGCTGTACTATCAAACGTGTATAGAAGTTTTTAGATAACGATGACGTTATTCTGAAAAAAAATATAATTCTTAAATTTCGGTTCCACCAAGACTCTGTCTGCTGACGTTGACCTTTCATGGTGTAAGGAAAAGTGCCAAAAGAAACTTGACACGTATCTTAAAATCTTGCCCACATGCCCACTTATTACTATATTCTGTACCAAAAACCAAAAACATAATGAAAAAATCTTTACTTTGTGGAAGTGACATGTAAAATACTATCCTAGAGTAGGAATTTTCAAAATTTAAAAAAGTGCTCATATCTCGAAAACGGTAGGATTTTCAATAAAGTCAAGCTGTGATATTCTGCTAGGTTATGGCCTGACCTATTACCATTTTTAGGATTATCCATTATTTACGGGCCACCCTGTATAAAAGATGTTATGGTGGCCATTCCCTAGAAAGAGACATCCGATAGGGAAATATTTATTATTTTTAGCCATAGCTCTTTTTTCTTAGTACGTTTATTTAAAAAAATTATAAGAGTAACTAAGTAGAACCATAACAAGGCTACTACTATGAATTTTCACTCAATAATTTTAGTGGTTTGCAAAATAGCTCGATTTAAATTAAAAAATTATGTTAATCTTCCTATTTCGTAGTTTTAAATCGAGCTATTTTGCAAACCACTGAAATTATTGAGTGGAAATTCATAGTAGTTCTACTTAGGTACTCTTATAGTTTTTTTAAATATACGTATTAAGAAAAAAAAGTAATGGGCAAAAATAATAAATATTTCCCTATCGGATGTCTCTTTCTAGGGAATGGCCGCCTTAAATACCTATATATTTTAATTAAGATTTAAATTCACTTAGGAACGTTTCCTTTGTTGTTAATTAATTATTAACAAATAAAAATATATAAGATATTCTTGTACACCGGGTGTCCAGCTATAGTTCACCCGGAAGATTGTGCAAAAACGGTTAACTTTACAAAAAACTTTCTTAACAAAACTTTCAATGTTTCATCTCTACTACAACGTGAAATTATTTTCAATTATACAAGATGTCACAAAAACGAGTTACACAAGAAAGTACGATTTTTTAGAATGTAACACCCTGTATTTTTTTGGCGCCAGTTAAGCCTCCAAGGGTCCTGAATTACACGCTAAAATATTTTGCCAATGGGATGCAACGTTGCCAAGTTATGATTTTTTTCCTGTCTTTTATGGCAGCTTACAAACATTTGTTTTCTCTGCCATATCTCTGCGATTTATTTATTGTTTTTTTTTTTAATGTAAGGTGTTATTTAATAATGATGTATTTACTGAAAAATATTTTTGAAATAAATTATTATTGTACCGGATGTCCAAAATATTTGTTTATATTTCTTGATATTTAATTATTATTTTTCTCAATTTTTTGGCATGGAATGCCTATAATTTTTTTACATGGAGAAATAAAGCATACAATTCCCCATATTTTAATATCATACACTTTATTTTCTCATTAAAATCTAGCATAGCTTTGCTCTTTTCTTTTGCTTTTGGTTTTCACTTTATGACATTTCTGTAAGGTGTTTAAGATTATTGTGATTAAGTGGAATCAATATTGTTAAGTAATATTTAAAAATATGAATTATAATTATTGTCAACAAGATTTGATATCTATGGTGTACGTTATTGGTGAATCTGATGGAAATTGCTTATTGGCATCAGGAGTGTATGGTATAAAACATACCGATAGAAGGTGTCCTGATGTAAGGTCTCCAGAAAATTTGAAGGAACGTCTTGAACGTACTGGAAGTGTTGCACATAAAAGAAAGGCGAGACCCCGAAATGTATTAAGTGAAGAAATTGAGCTAGCTATAACTTTAGCGATAATCGAAAATCCTACGGTAAGTGTTCGGGAGTTAAGTAGGTATTTAGAGGTCAGAAAATCGAATGTTTCCCTATGTCTTCGTAAAAACAAGTTCCACCCCTATCGAGTACAGCTGCATCAAGAACTCTCGGTTGTGGATTTAAATCGTAGATTAAATTTTTGCCGGTTGGCTCAAAACCAAATTGGAGAAAATGAGGAATTTTTCAAATTTGTGTTGTTCACGGATGAATCAACGTTTCATCGCAATGGATTTGTGAATAGTCACAATTTTCGTTACTATGGCAGAGAAAACTCTTATGTTGTACAGAAACATGATTACCAGCACAACTGAAGTTTAAATGTTTGAGGAGGGATTGTACATGATTATGTTATTGGTCCTCACCTTTTTGAGGAGCAGTCTTCTTGGATTCTATGCAAAATACATTTCCACAAATGATCGAGCATACTCCGTATTATATTACAAATAATATGTGGTTACAACTTGATGATACGCCACCACTTTTTAGTAGAAATGTTCGTCAGGCCATTAGTAACCAGTTTTCTAAAAGGTAGATAGGAAGAGGAGGTCTGATATTTTAATAAACTTTTTATTATTTTATCAACTTATGTTAGGTCCCATTGCATGGCCGACTAGGTCACCCGACCTGACATCAATAGATTTTTTGTTTAGGGGATTTGTGAAGTCAGACGTTAATAAAATAGAACCAACGACTCGAGGAGATATGATGGAAATGATTCGTCAGTGTTTCAATCGGATACATGTTGATATGCTATGTAATGTAAAAAGTTCATTTCAGATTTCAGTGTTGTGTGGATCAATATGGTGGACATTTTGAGCATTGTTTGGTTAGTTTCAATATCGTGAAAAAAAAGTATTTCTCAAAAATATTATGAAAAATATTATAAAAAGCCTGGGGCCTTGGTTTCTAGTATATACACCAAATCCCAAGTTTCTGTACTCTTACCAGCTTGCTTTACTTATTTTCACCTATTTATTCCCCAACCCTTCAATGAAATCATATCAAAATTTAAATTAGGTCCAGATGTCGTTATAATACATACGTATATCAAATTTCAAGTGAATATTTCAATTTTATTTTGTTAAACACTTTAATAATGGACAGGGAGTGTTTGGGGGAGAGTTGAAAATATAAGAAAATTTGAGGTATTGGCTTCTAGTATTTACACCAAATCTCAAGTTACTGTACTCTTACCAGCTTACTTTGCTTATTTCCCCCTATTTACCCTATTTAGCGCAAAATATAATCCATCTCCAGATTTCGTCATGGTACAGATGTATACCAAATTCCAAACAAATATCTTAAAACGTTTGATTGATT
This sequence comes from Stenurella melanura, assembly GCA_963583905.1. Lineage (NCBI taxonomy): Eukaryota > Metazoa > Arthropoda > Insecta > Coleoptera > Cerambycidae > Stenurella > Stenurella melanura. The sequence goes on along the minus strand of OY757312.1, from coordinate 63,430,115 downwards.
GATTTGCCGGTGTAAGGTGCGCATTGCTGCCCCTTCCGGGCATTCATGGAGGTTCGTTCCAACACGCGGCTTGGTCGTCCGTCGAACATGCCCAACGGACGGCCAAACCGCGTACCGGAACCAAATCTTGGATGTTTTATATTCCGCCGGACCGGCTGCATATGCCGGGTTGGACATTGGACATGCTTGTTGTCAGCAGCGAGAGCCGCATAACGCATGGGGTGGAAATACAGGATGGGAAGTGTAGGTGTTTGTGAGATGCTTCTTTTAAGTTTCCATGTTTCTATTTAGTGTCCATCTGTCATCATCCGCTGGGGTGTGCAGGTGTTTGCGTGATGCTTCATTTCAGTTTTCATGCTTCTTTTAAGTTTCCATCCATCGTCTGCTCTTTATTTTTCTTCTTTGAAGTTTTCTGTTTCTTCTGCATTTTTTATTTAATTTTTGTTTTGTTTGTATTTATTAACCGCTCCACTGGTAAATATCCACTTACAGTGGAGTTGCTGGGAAAGGCGTTATGAGAAAAAAGGCCCGGAGGGATAGTTTGCTCACCCTGTAGGTATGTCGTTTCTTTTAAACAGCCGTTTTCAATTTACAGTAATTATTCTCAGCTACCGCGCCCCAATTCCGGGCCCTTTCCATTTCATTACCTATATGTTTTATCTTTTGTGTATTAAACTGTCCCGTGACAAGGATTAATAAACCAATAAATAAATATCTTTTCAATTTTAATAAGGAAACAGACTTCATTAATGAGTTAAGTCAAATTAGAATAAAGTAAACAAAATTTATCTGCCTCCTTCACATCTAGCTGGCTGGCTGTTGCGTATTTTATATTATCCACTTGAAGAAGGGATAAAAAACAATATTCTGAATCAAGAATCCGCTGCCTCAACCGGTAAGCAAATAAACAATTCCCCATATAAAACTAATAACTACAGCAAGGAACAAAAAGTTTATAGTAAATAAATTATTTCTTAAACAAAAGTACCCGTTCCACATGAAAAATTCACTTATTCTAGTATATATGAAGCAATGGATTTCCGAATCACAACATTGTTCCCATCTGTGAAGAATTAGTAAACCAATATTTTGGAAATAAATAAAATAAAAATAACGCTTATCTTTCATCCTTTCCTCGTGTTACTACTTCCACTCGTTAGAAGCCAGTCCGTTGCTTTTTACATCGTATTAGTCTCGGCCGTCTTAGGTACATGCACTTGTGGATAATTTACGAGTTTATGACAGGGTCCCATTGGACGCGTTTATTTCCTTTCATCAGAGGTATCTTATGTTGCCAAATGTCTGTACCTTTGTTGAGCCAAATTTATGCTAATTTATATCAACTAATGTAGGATTGTCACCCTTCAATTCAACACATTTTCACGCGTATTCACACCGTTTTTACTCGAGTTTTTCGAAATTTCATGGGATCTACTTAAAAACGCGTCTGCCTTCGTCGACGACCGAACCGAACTCCAAATATCTTAAACCGTTGCGTTGCTTAGAAAACGTGCGCACAAGAAAAGTTACAGACATACCGACCGACAAACAGACAGAAAATTTTCGCTCAAATTTGACATATCGACGTTTTATGACATTCTAAACTTATTTCAACAAAAATATATTTTGAAATTTTTTTTACGATTACTATAATTCCAGTCCACTACGTGGATGTGGAAATAAAATTAACTCTCATGACTGTTGTTTTCAATTTCAATTTCTATCTTCCAGAATAAACTCCCTTTCATTATCATTGCTATGATCAAAATCAGTATTGACATCCACTCTTACTTTTCGAAAACTCTATGATTATTTTTACAGACAAGTAGCTCAAAGACTCAACATAGAGTTGCATATTACAGCCCAACCTTACAATAAAACTATCATCAGCTATAAGTCGGGATAATTTGCTGATTAGTATAATTTTCTTAAAGAATTTTCTCCAGCATTCAGTTCTGCAGTTCCTTAGTAACTGCCTCTAATAGATATATGTATAATGTTATTCTAACCGCGGCGCTGACTTGTAAGGTGATTCCACTTGCTCTCATGGCGCTAAATATGTTATTAGTAAATTGCTCTGTAAATTACCATTGCGTTGTTGCGTTCTTGAAGCCTTCCGTTAAAATTAAAAGTACCGTTGAAATTAAAAGTTATAGTTTAAATGCTTCGACCGTAAAAATACGAGTGTATTTCAATTCCTAGTATATTATGTTCACTTTTTTCAATTGCTATAATAATGAATGGGTTGCAAGGTTTTTATAAGTAAATAGTTATCACCTAATAGAAGCAAGACTTGAGTTATATAATAAGAGTAATTAATTTTTTCTTGTCGATGGTGTTCATAAAGAAGGATATACAGACTGTCTATTTTACGAGGGCCACACCAAATATCTCGCTTAATATCTATTGTAGAAGAATAAAGTTTTAGAAACAGTTATCCCATTTTTTGTGAGCTATATTTCAGTAAAAAGAAATTTGAAATCCATAGCCTACTTTATGAGATATATTACAAAAACCTGAAAAATAGGAAAACCACAAACGGTTATAGCTTCCTTATTTGAGGAGATACGAAAAAAGTTAAAGGAATAAAAATTGACGGCAAAGGCAATAAGAATAATAACGTGTAACAAAAAAATCGAAAAATGCAGTTGGCTTTGACATACGCTATTGTGCAAAAATGAAAAATACATATCTCAAAGTAGGCCATGGCGCCATTAATTCCGTTATTTTTTTCTCATTCCAACGATATAAAACATGTCACAGAAATTTTAACCGATAGTGTCAATATTTAATATTTTACGAATACCACAATTCATATAATTGAATCGTAACAATCAGCTGTGCCATAATTAGTGAAAAACAATGTATACAGTTATTAATAAATTTGACAGATTGTCACTGTTGTATGTTGTATGTTGCGTTGTCGAGTTCTAAGACAAATTTTATATCAATAATTATGGTGTACACCAATAATAACAAATTCGATATGATTAGCATTTATTGTCAGTGCAATTTTGACGCTGAGATGGCAGTCACGGTTTACGGAGATAGATTTCCAGATGCTCCGCAGCCAAATCGAACTATGTTTAGGAAGTTAGTTCAAAATCTAAAAACGAACGGTTCATTTTCAAAAAAAGTAGTAAGGCGAGCGCATGTTGCGGATAATGTAAGAAAAGTGAATAGAGTAATGAATTATGTTAACCAAAATGAGGAAACCTCTTTGAGACAAATTCAGAGAAACTGTCGCATAAAAAAAGACAGTGCAAGTAAAATATTGAAAAAAAAAACGGATTTCGATGCTACAAAATGAGGAAAGTTCAACATTTAAATGAGGGACATAAGCCAAGGAGAGTAAGATTTTGTAGATGGTTATTAAATAAGAAAAGGAATGATGCGCTGATATGTAGCAAAATTCTTTGGTCGGACGAATCAAATTTTTCTAATAATGGATTTTTCGATAGAAATATGCATTATAAGTGGACACGAGAAAATACACATTGGTGCAGAGAGACTGCTTTCCAAGAAAGATTTTCTACGAATGTTTGGTTGGGTCTTTTAGGGACTAAAGTAATTGGACCTTATTTTTATGATGGCAAATTAACCGCTCGTAGATACCTTAATTTCCTGCAAAACGAATTTCGAGATTTTCTTGATGAATTAACAGTGGCAGAAAGATTAAATTATTCATATTTTCAACAAGATGGGGCTCCACCTCACACTGCTGTAATATGTACAAATTATTTAAATCAAGTTATGCCAGATAGCTGGATAGGCACCTATGGACCCATTCTATGGCCAGCTCGATCACCAGATATTACTCCCTTGGATTTTTTCGTCTGGGGTTACATTAAAGACAAGGTATTTCAAACTGCCCCTGAAAATATTGAGGACATCAAAACCAGAATTCGAAACGCATGTGAGGCAATTACTCCTGAAATGCTCCAAAATGTAATGCGTGACGTGTCTCGTAGAGCACGTTTATGTGTCAGAATGCATGGTGCACAATTTGAGCATTTGTAGTTAGAAAAATAAATGCACACAATTTCTTTTCAATATAGTAGTAGAGTACTGTTATACATAGTTTTTCGTTTTTTTCTTTGGATGTTCGTTTTGTACTTGTATTTTTATTTATGAGATATTTATTGGTTTGTATTAAATTGTAATAAATAATTACGGAATTATAATTATTATAAAGTGAATTTTTACTATTATGGCACAGCTGATTGTTACGATTCAATTATATGAATTGTGGTATTCGTAAAATATTAAATATTGACACTATCGGTTAAAATTTCTGTGACATGTTTTATATCGTTGGAATGAGAAAAAAATAACGGAATTAATGGCGTCATGGCCTACTTTGAGATATGTATTTTTCATTTTTGCACAATAGCGTATGTCAAAGCCAACTGCATTTTTCGATTTTTTTGTTACACGTTATTATTCTTATTGTCTTTGCCGTCAACTTTCATTTCTTTAACTTTTTTCGTATCTCCTCAAATAAGGAAGCTATAACCGTTTGTGGTTTTCCTATTTTTCAGGTTTTTGTAATATATCTCATAAAGTAGGCTATGGATTTCAAATTTCTTTTTACTGAAATATAGCTCACAAAAAATGGGATAACTGTTTCTAAAACTTTATTCTTCTACAATAGATATTAAGCGAGATATTTGGTGTGGCCCTCGTAAAATAGGCAGTCTGTATATGTTAAATGAAGCGGTAAATTTTCATAGAAGCAAGCAATATTAAAGGAACTAATGATGATATTTTGTCAATCGAAATAGTATGCAATGTTGGGTGATTTTTAAAGAGTAAATTGCACAATATACAGGGTGCTCTAAAAAAATCTAGAAACAGAAAATCCTCTCTTTCATTAAGTAATTTAAATTAAGTAATTATAGATATCGTTGAAGTAAGAACATGCGAAAATAGTTAATTTTCCAAGTATTAAATATTAGCCAGAAGAAAGTGATTACTACCACAATTTTTAATATAAAAAAGTTGATTAATTAGATTCAAGTAACATTTATCGAGTGGAAAATGTATTTATACAATATTTACATTTAAATTTACATAAAAATGTATGTCCAAGATTGTAACTTATACAAATTAAATATTCATGAATATTATTGCTATCATTTTTACAATATTTTTACTTACATTTATCATACTAATTAGAAATACAACAGACCAGTTGTCTATTAATCTATGCCTCTTTGATGGCAGTTCTTCATCATCAGATTCGATAAAATTTTCGGATTCTGGTGGATCTTTGAAATCCTCAATACCGCCATTGTCTTCAAATTCAATATTTTACCTAATATTTATCGGTTCATCGTCTATGATTTCTTCTGAATCACTTACTTCCTCGTAGATTTCTTTTTCAATATTGGAGCATTTTTCAGAATCATGATGACAGTTTGAACATAAACTTGTGCATTTTAAACCGTGTTTTCGTCAGCGGCATCTTTGACTTTTACACCCAGTTTCACAGCTGCAACAAATAGTTTCAAGCAATATTTCAGGAATCAATTCTTTATCTATCAATTTGGGCATAATTCCATGTTGGTGTTGCTTCCAGCCCCAATCCATTGCTGTTAGTTTGTTACCGAGCCAAGTTTGAAGCTGATAGTATGCCCTGTAACAATGTTGTTCTGCTGCGTCTTCAGTTGGTGGAAGTTTTTCCAATTTAAAAGCTGATTTTATTGTTGCTGCTTGATACTTCTGGAATCTTAATTGATTTTTCACATTTTTATTTTTACATTTATAAATTGACTTTAATAATAACAATCCATTTTCAGCGATATCTTTTTTGTCTGCATCTTTTTTATAAAAATATTGGCCAAACTTGACAAATTTTTATCGACTTATAACGATTTTACTATTGTTTTTTTCCATTTCCGGCAAATCCAGATATTGTATCGCACCAGAAAAATAATGCGAAAATGCTAGGTACAATATTCTTGAAGGATTCATGCTTGGAACTATTTGAGGTGTAAAACACATCTTTTATATTACCTGAGCCTGACTTGTGGAAATAAATGTCATGATTATTTGAATTCAATTGATTTAAAAGTACCAATAGTTCAATATCTTGACCCACAACTATGACAGTTTTATTACTATCTTTTGCAATTTCTATCGACGTCTTAATTATGTCAGCATCACCATCTTCTTCTGCTTGGTTACAGAAAAATCCGTATAATTGCAATGTTTCCAATAATGTTTTTATTATTTTATCCTTGTTTTTTTCATTGGATAAAAATTTTTCTTACGCGATGTCATTTTTCTGCTAAATTACCTTATACAGTAAGAAGCCACCGTCCACGACATGCACGACACCGTTGGAATGTTTGTTGGAGTTTTGATAATCTACAAAAAGAGTAATGCTTATTTATAAATAGACATTTTTTGTAAAAATTACGTTTAAAGGGCTACTTAGTGCTTGAAGAGGCATATTTTCACGCCCATTCCGTGAGAGCTCGTCAGATATACATTCCTATCTATATCGAGAATATATAATCAAAATATAAACTTTTCATATTTTGTTCCTGTTTTTCATAAAGTGGGTGGCCTCTAATCGCTGAATTAAAGAGATCTTTGTGACCATCCTCAACTAGAAAATATGCCATGTATTAAAAAATTACTCTGCACTACATAGCACTACTTCATTACTTGATTAAAACAGGATTAAAGAGTCTTCTTTTTAACATATAAACGGATCGTGCACATGGCTTTGTCTCTATTAAAAATCGACGATGTGTAAAGAAAGTAAGTACTTCGTTTATTTGAGTGTATCATTTTTTCAACACAATAGCATTCACGATGTTTCTAACAATAATTTCCTATGAAAAACTAAGTTTTACGGAAGCTGCGTCTATATTATATGGCATTATAGTTTCGGTGTTACTTAAATACAATTGAACAATACGTTAAAGCTGAACATTTATAAGCTGACACCGGAAAAGTTATCATCGCTGAATAGTTTTTTACCATACTTTTGATCTGCACCAAGCTAATGAAATTATATGGTCGTAATATCTAATTAAGATCTAATATAAAAACATCATACTACCACAGTAATAACTGCAAAAATGTATTAAGTAATGTTTTTGCAACACGTAAAGACTACTTTTTTAGTAGCTAAAATATTGTATAAGTATTCAATTTACTCAGGTGTATGTTATGCTTATTTTGATTGGTTTCCGTCAAAGAATAACTTCTGTATAACTTACAGTGTGTAACATAGAGAGGTTGCACTCGGTCGTGGCCTACTGAAATACCTATTTGATTAACATATTGCGCGAGTATTATAATGCAATACAATTCTATGTTATGAAGCTGTAATTAAGTTTTGAAAAGATTGAGACAACGCTTAGCCGCAGATTATTGACTTCAAAACAAGTCGTTTTAACCCAAAAAGTCGGTCTACCTCTTTCCTTTTTCAAGATACAGGGTGTTAAAGTAAAGGAAAATATATTTGTATTTTGTCTCTATCTTGGAGACTGTTATGCATATCTACTTCAAAGTTGGTAATGAAGTGTTTTTCAGGTCGCCAATTAAAATGGTGATATTACCGATGTGACATTTCATAGAGGGCGCTAGTTACAGTGCTTTAATGTGACACTATAAGCCATAACTTTTTTGGGATTAGGTTTTGGACATTGTTTTCTACTATAATCCAAACACAATTTAATTTCCTAAAGAAAAGGTGTTGAAACTCGATAAAATGCACCCCTTCTGAGCAATACGCGATTTACAACTTTGTTAAACACCAGTTCTAGACAGGAATACGGGTAGCAGACATTCTTCAATAACTTAAATAAATTAACGAAGAACGTAATCCAAAATTGATGTAATAAAATGCTAATTTTACCACCAGAACGAAAGCAGAGCCAATAATTAATATTTTATCATGTATACAATCTTTGACACAAGTACTATTGATGATTTCAAGACATCATACTTGACATACACTTACTAGATGAAAAACCGGTTATAGGTACAATCGAATATCTTCTAACCGGTTTGTGATATAGTTTTAAGTTGCTAATTCTTTGAAGGGGTGAATTTTATCGCTTTTCAACAAGTACACCTTTTCTTTAGGAAATTAAATCGTGTTTGGATTACAATAGTAGGCAATGTCGAAAACCTAACCTCAAAAAGTTATGGCTTAAAGTGTCACAAAAAAGTGCTGTATAAAATGTAACATCGGCAACATCACCATTGTAATTAACGAATTGAAAAACATGTCGTTACCAACTTTGAAGTAGATACGTATAATAGTCTCCAAGATAGAGACAAAATATGAACAATTTTTTACTGGCAAGAAATCTCGAAAATATAATACCATCGAATGTGCACTGCTCTGAACGTTGTAAGGAAAATAAAAAACGTATGCTTGGTGTTTGTGAATAATTTATTATAAATTAACAAAAAGGCACCTTCGGCATATTCAAAGTAGTTGTAGATTTTTGTTTAAATTAAGGATAAGTATATTTGTTCATAAACTGCTGCCAACTATAGCTTTGGGAAATATTTGCTATAGATATGCCTTTCACAATATCGATTTATGATTTCAAACTGAGATTTCAAAATATAGATTACTTTGCTGTGTATTGGAAAATAACTCGGTGATGATTAATTTCGGTTATAACATTTTTCTGTAGACAAATTTCGCAACCTTGTCAGAATATATTTTTTCTCATTACAGTGACATAGTTTACAATATAAATCTACTTATGTTCTAGTTCCAATGGCATTCTAGGTTTATTTATTTATTATTCTATTTTCTGTTTTTGTTGTTACACTGTTATTTTGGAGACGAGGACTTTTATTTCCTATATAGTATGTATAATATACATTTGGATACATAGAAATAACTCAAATTTCATTTTCATTTATTTAAAGTGCTTGAGGTTGAGTTGACTAAGATCAGCTAGGCAAATTTAGGAAAATGACGTCAGTTTTTCCTTCTCTGAATAAAGTACATTTAATATTATTACTATTATTATTGTTAAATTGGCAATTATTCTGAAACAAAAAACATCTCCGTGTAAACTTTAATGCACAGTATCTACCCAAAGGTGTTTCAATATGATATATGCTTGACATGGGTACAAAGAAAATGTTTTGTAACGTTGGTGTGATGTCCAAATAGTCAATATCATTTTAAAATCAACATGTAGAGTCGCTCTGACTGTGTTCACCGGCATGAATATTTTATAATAATTATTTAAAATTAGATCATTTAAACATTTAAAACAGGCACTCTGGCATTCAGTGTGATGCACCGAAAATGTCTTATTTATCTAGTATAAATTATGTTGTCTTCCAAGAGAAATTTATGTCTTTTCTCACCCTCCTCCATTAAGGCTTGAAGTCCCCTTCAAGTGACAATTGTCTTGTCTTCTACAAAAATTTAAATAAACAGCACAAGATGAATTGCTAGTTGTAAATTTGCAATTTGAGGAACGGCCCGAAAATAAATTAAATCCCCTTTATTTTTCAAGGGGACCCTTTAACAAAAGAGTAGGTTTTGACGTATTAATGGAAAGAATACTTTATTCTTTGTGCCCTTAACTTGTTTGAATTATATTTAATAATATTTATTATTTATTTTATTACCGACCTAAAAAAAATAAAAGAAGAGGTTCGTACGGCTGGTCCCATATTAGTTTCGTCAAGCTGAATCTAGTATAAGGAACATCGTTTTGAATTATATCATGCAGGGGATGGTGAAATATTGTAGATAATCATGAACATTATTTATACAAAATGAAAAACATGTAAAACGGCATACTGTATATAGTGGAGTAAAAAAAGAACATCGATGTGTATAGTTTTGTAACAGTAATGTTATGATTTCATACCTTCTGGGGTATCACCAGGAGTGCATATCTGAGTTTTGAACTCCAAAGCCTTTTGCCTTTGTTTCATGAACAATTTTGTTTTTTAGGTAAAAATGTGAATATCTCCGGTTCTAGAAGTTCGATCGGCACAAGCTAGAAACCAAAAACCTTCCCAATTAAAACTCCCATAAATCTGCGTTGGTTTTGGGTTATCTGAGAACCTACATGACGTATAAAATGAAACAAACTGGCTAAAAAGCGTTTCTTTTTTCATTTTAATACCCAGGGACGTCAAGAGTTCCGATCGGCTTCAAACCTTCAGAAAATATACCTTCTGTTGAAAACAAAATATCCTGAAATTCTGGTGTCCAAATATTGAACCTTGTGGACCCAAATGTATTTGTTATTTTGTGCCATTAATTCCAAATTCGATCATTTTTTAAATGTAGTTTTGGACGTCAGCTATCAGATAATATTAAAAATAATATTTTAAAGTAATTTCGACCACTTTTTGGACATTTATTGTAATGTGCGGAATGCACAAAAGCATCCTTCGTTACATTTTCTAACATTTATTAGAAAAATTTTAATAATCAAACATTTTATTCTCCTAAGCTCTGGTGCTATAACGAACTTTCCTAGACAGATGAGAAGTTGGTAGTAGCCTATGCTTACGCATCAGTATATTAAACAGCGCACGCTCGATAATATTCAAATTAAATTAAATAAATAAATTGAACTAACTGAAAAATGAAGTTGAGTGTATTTATAATAAAGTCGGATAGTCACATGAAACGTAGAACTATCAGTAACAATATAGATCCTTTAGTAATTTAATATTTCATTAAGATAAGGGAACTACTTTTTGGGCGGAGTCACGTTACCGTCGGTCCGGAACATATCTCACAATACGCCGCGTTAGACGAAATTCCTTCTCTTTCACTCGAGCCGTCCTTCGAGGTGGACGTAATAGAAATTTTGTAAGACCCAAACAGGGATATTAAAATGAAGGAACCTTATAGACGTATAAGGTAATAGTAAATAATTATATATCGTTAAATACCATCTAACGTATAAAAATATTATTTTAGGTTTTTTTCAATATAATTACAAATTTCATTTCAACGTCGAAGTGATCTCAATGTTACACTTTTGCTTCATGAACAATTACCTATGTTCAGCTTTTATTAATAATTAGTAATTAAATTCTACAATACTACGTTTCTCTTTATTATGGAATTTCTCGACATGGCGCATCTTTAAGATTTTACTACTAAGCAAATCATTCCAAGTCAGCAAAATGGAGGTACCAAACATCAGCCTACATAATATTTAAATCCGTATTCATCCCAGAAGAGGAGCGCACTTAGGAATTTCTCTCATCAGGATTTTTAAAACAAAAGATCAGTACTTTTGATTATTATCTCATATAAAAGGGATTATTTTCACTTATAGTAGTTCTTGCTTCATGAAAGCAATGTACCTAGTTTTGGTTCATAAAGCCAAGTATCTTAAGTTTAAATCTTAGAATCAAGCGTCTTTTGTAAGATTTCATCACAGTATTGTATATGCACATTTGTTTGGTTAAATATGGTAATAGTCGTGGTGCATTTTGTTGTAACGAGTGTATATAGAGTTGATGTGGTAAAGCCATGGGGCATTTCGTTGTAATATATGTTTTGTGAGTATTGAGAAGCCGTTACGAGACATTTTTTTTTGTAATATAGTTATTTTGTCTCGCGTAAAATTCTCAAGTAGCCCCAGGCCATATCGTTGTAATATATTTTGTGTCGCAATTTTAGTATAGCTAATGGTGTATTTTGTGTTGCACTTTAGTATATCTAGTGCTGTAAATAGCTTGTTTGTTGGATCATTTGCGAGATACCTTTGTAATATAGTTCGGTTTAAATCTCGTAAATGTTCATATTTTGTTGCAATATATGATTTTTAGTATTGAGGTAAAGTTGCGAGATGTACTTATCTTTTGTAATATATTTTATTGTCTCGTAAACACCTCAAGTTTATCTTGCTGTTGAGCAACTTGTAATATAATGTATCTTGTAATATAGTTTATCTTGTACATATTTCGTTTCGATATTTTGCTAAACAGTATCGCTGATAGCTCATTCCGTTTTTTTGTAATATAATGTTTTGTAATATAGTTCTAGTGTACATATGTAACATTTGTCTTTTGTTTATCTTTATCTTTAATTTTCCTTGATTACACTAAGTAATCAATGGCGCCCAAGCCTTGAACTCAACGCCCTTTTGCTCTCCGTATCTTTACTGTGCTAGCCAGGTGAAACCAGTGACGCTAACCACGTCGCTCGTAGGGTGTCCCACTTGAACAGCTTGTGCAAACTAAAACCTCTTTTAATAGCCACATTATTTATAACCAAATGACGACAAATAGATTTTCTCGACCATTTTGAAAACATTTTTGATAAGCTTTTATCAGAAGAGAAAGAATTGCGAGAACTTTAATTTAAAAAAAAGTGAATTTTCGTCCATCTGAATTCGAGACATTTAACTTTTAGCATCTTGTACTTATATTTGACATTAGTCAAGAAAAATAAGGTTATAATTGTACAAAGAGAAGTTAGCAGAATATCAAATTCCCCTAAATACATACGTTAACTACCAACTTAAGCAAGCGGGAAACAATTGAGTACGGTGCAAGTGGAGCAACAAAATGAGCGGTAATCTTGATATATAAATTAAAAAACAAGCTAAGTATTCAGGCTAATTAACAAGAAAGAAATGTAATAGGGTCGTTTGCTTCAACAAAATTTATAAAATCTTATTATACCATCAAATAATATACTAAATATACATTTCATATATCATATTAAAGAAAGTCCTAATAATCACATGCAATAATAAATTGGTTGTCAAAGTAACAAGGCGGTAAATGATGACGTATGTAATGAGAATTCAACTTTAGTGAATTTCCATATTTTCGTTGATCATGTTGGTGGTAGTGATCAGTTGATTTATTGCATATTTGTTGTTTACATTTGTGTTGATCTTCCTTTGTCAATTATAACCAACAAATTTTAAATTTTATTTTCTATTTTAAAACATCTGCAACAGTATATTATTAATAGAAAATCATTTACATACTTACTTCAGCTTACAGTGTACCTCATATTTTAATCCAAGTTAAATAATGACATTAACAAAAGTTTGAAGACAATTAATATAATAATGACTCACGTCGATACCATAACAGTAAACGAACGACGCCCGTCGATTATTCTTCTATTTGTTAACTGCGCATGTTCTCACATCTGACGTCACCATAGGCGCCAATTCAAAATTTCGTAACTTAAATAATTAATTTCACTATTAAAATGAATTTGGAATGTAAAATAAAAAAAACGGGTCAAATAAAATTTTACAAATCACTTGAACATAAAATTTTAAAAAAATGGTGAACGCTTTAAAATTAGTTTTTATAAGTTAAAAATGTGTTTCTTATGTAGTAAATATATTTCATAATGATACAGTTCGAATATTATCCAAAAATAGGCATTTGTTAATTAACAATTGACCAAAATGCTAAAAGTTAAATATCTCGTGTTTAGATGGACGAAAATTAACTTTTTCTTAAATTAAAGTTCTCCCAATTCTCTCTCTTTTCTGATAAAAATATTTCAAAAATATTTACAAAATGGCTGAGAAAATCTATTTGTTGTCACTTGGTTTACAAATAAATGCCCAGAAAGTGGCCAAAATGAATTTTTAAAGGAATTTTTCTTCAGAGTGAACACAACGTAAGATTAGTGGGGAGGGGGATAAAGCGTCAAATGAGGAGATATCTCCCTAATAATCAAATTTTAGCCAAAAATAGGTTTCAACAATCCTGCAGTATTTATTTATGTACAACTGACACTTATTTTTAGGTAAATAATATCACCCAATTTGCAAAAAAACATCTTATTGTTAATCATAATTATAATGATTAACAATAAGCTGTTTCTTGCAAATTGGGTGATGTTATTTAACTGAAAATCAGTGTAAGTTGTACATAAATAAATACTACAGGATTGTTTAAGGCTATTTTTGGCTAAAATTTGATTATTAGGGCGATATCTCCTCATTTGGAGCTTTATCCCCCTCCTCACTAGCCTTACGCGGTGTTCACTCTTAATGTCATCGGAAAGTTGGTGTCCAGAACTGCATTCTGAAAAAAAATTATCCATTTTGAACTTAATGGCACAAAATGGGGGGCAATTCAAATTTCAGATAATAAATTCATTTGTGTCCACAAGGTTCAACATTTGGGCGTCAAAGTTTCAGGATGTTTTGTTTTTAACAAAAAGTATATTTTCTCAAAATTTGAAGCTGATCGGAACTCTTGACGTCCCTGGGCGTTAAAATGAAAACAAAAACGCTTTTCAACCAGTTTATTCTATTTTGTACGTTATGTACGTACTCAAATGACCCAAAACCAACGTAGATTTCTTGAAAATTTAATTGCGAAGGTTCTTGGTTGTTAGTTTGTCTCGATCGGACCTCTAGAACTGGAAATATTTACCTTTTTAACTAAGGTAACGCTGTTCAAAAATCAAAATTGTTTATAAAGAAAAACCCAATAGGCTTTGGAAGTTCAAAACTCAGATATATACTCCTTGTGATATCCCTGAAGATACGAAATCATAATATTGCTGTTATAAGACTATGCATATCTCATCGTTAATTTTATCTTTTTTACCGCACTAATATTGTAAATTTAATGTTTTTTATGATTATTCTTCGCCCGCAGACGCTGAAAATGATAAGCAATCATGGTAATTTATGTCTTCTATTTACAGATGTATTTAATGTGTCCTGCACGTCAGCGATGTCCAAGAACTACAATCGTTTGAATCTGTAGATGTTTCCGTATCCAGGAGGAATCTCGCTCTTTTCTAATTTATTTATCTAATTTCTGAAACCGGTAACCGACTAGGATACATGAGCATCGATGTTTGTGTTGAGATAGTCGGGCCTCAGTTGTTTCCTGAATAATAATTATAGAACGGCTTTTGTCTAGTTACATCAGTTACCGGCCTCTTGCCTTATTATGGCAAATTTGAAACAATATACCTACTTGATTCAGCATATAATAATGCACATATAGGGGCTATCTACAGCGCAATAAATTTATTACAGCACCGGAAAAATGTATTCACATTAAATGAAAATGTTTCTAAAGTAGATCTCACGATGCACAAAGAGATCGGAAATTCATTACAAATGTTAATACATATAACGAGTGCCCAGTGTATTAAATACAATAATAAAACTCTTCGAATATTATTCTAAACTTGTAGATAAGCCTGTCTTCTGTTTGTTGGCCTATCTAGGGCTGTGATTCTAATACTCTACATATGCGAGGCCTTGGTTTCTGGTATATTCATCAAATCCCAAGTTTCTGGACTCGTACCAGCTTGCTTTACTTATTTTCCCTTATTTATCTCTACTTACCCTCTACCATTCACTGTAGTAAATTCAAAATATAATATAGTTCTAGATCTCGATATAATATATACATAAACCAAACAAGTCAATGTCTTAAACCATCCCAGAGAAGGCGTGCACTCAAAGTTGGAGGCACACAGATTGACCGACAGACGGACACATTTTTTTTCCGCTCAAATTTAAAATCTCGACGTTTCAAAATACTCAACAATTAAAATATTTGAATTTTTTTTACGATTATTATACTTTGACTTCACTACGCGAAAATGGAAGTAAAACTAAGCACAACCACGATAATTTAACAATTTTTGTTGATAAATGTCATAATTTATTGACTCAGAAACGATAATACAACATTTCAGGCTAATTCTATTGTTAGCTACAAATGGCAAAACGAGGTGATTACCAAATATTTACACCAGAGGAAAAACCGCTGCCTAAGGAATCACTACTTCCACATCCAGATATTTCATCCAAGTCACTTTAAAGGAAACATCTCGATTAGATTTGCACTCTAGTATGTGGAAATTATTGGTCATAGAATTTTAATAATATTTGGGGAAGATGTCATAGAAAAGTTCGAGGCGTTGGTTTCTACCATATACCTTAAAAATAAAGTTTCCAGTTTACCGTACTTGTTTCCTCTATTCACAAACTACCACTTTCCACCCCTTCAATGGAATCATCTCAATCAGATGCCATTACAATACATACATGTACTAACTTTCAAGTGAATATCTCAATTTTAGGTTATCAATCTGCAACCACAACTTCTCAGCTGGCTGCTGAGGAAGCTATGAAAGCGTAGCAACCAGTTAGCTCAGGGCTGGGTCGAGGGTCACTAGGTGGCGAGAAGAGTTATATATTTTTGTTTCTTAACGATTATTTGCTTTCAAATTTACCAAACAAAACTTTAATAAACTATACAAATTTGGACGCCAGCGTATTCAGTAAATAACACTCTTGCAAACTTTATCAGGGGGAGAAAACAATCAAAACCAAATATAAAACAAATAATATATTAACATAAGTATAAAAGAGTGAAAATTTTACAACACTTTACAATTTAGTAGAAATATTAATGGTGAAATTTGATTTAATTAGTTAAACAACAAAAATTTAGTTTAGAAAAAAAATTAAATTTGAATATTAACAAAAAAATTACAATGAAACGATCAACTGGTTTACAAATTATCTTCTGACCAAAAGTTGAATTTTGCACATAAATTTGGCTACTTAGCTTAGCGGAGACGTGGAATCCCGACGAGGTCTGTTCCTGAAGATGGCCACGGGTACCCGGGAAGGACGTAATATTCAGGTCCTGACAACGCTGATTTCCAGGAGACGCTGCGTCGGAATAGTATCCAATACTTTTAGGATAACTCCAAATATTCAAGTTATGCCTTGTGCCTTGCTTCAATGGTGGTTTGGTCCAGGATTTTACATGAAAAAGGGGAATGTAAAGAACCAGTTGATAATATAAAAACTTTAAAATGGTGGGAAAAAAGAGATACAAGAAAACTACAAAAAACTATGGTGACGAAGGTCACTGCAAAACCAAACTATCAGCAATTTAATAAAAAACCTGAGTCTTGATAAAATTTTACTTTACTCTACTACTGAAAATGTATGAATAAACTACTGATTAATATAATATATGAAATTAATAAATAAGAAAACTCTACTCTCATGAAATTTTAGCCGTTTACAAAATGGCTGACTGGTTATGACCAAAAACTTGAATGAAGGTAACAAAATTTAGTTAGAATTAGAGAGAAAATATCTGAATTACTATCTGAAAAAAACTAATACTGTAACAAATATAGCAAACAAAATTATGGGTTTAATCTCCCAAAAAAAATTAACTAATAAAAAATGATATCTTAACCTCTTGTACTAACACGAGGTTAACTAAATGCGACAAAATGACTTTAGGTTTCGACTTTTAATGAGATAAGATTGTCTACACACGATTAAGAAACAAAGATTCTAATTTATCCTTTGATTAATTTCCGAGTTTAATCCTCGTACAAATAATCTAAATAATGACAAACACCACGGTATTGTGTCTCAAGCGACCACAAAATACAAAATTGCCGCGATAATTAATGAATTAGCATGTGTCCAAATGGACGCCGACATCACACAAACATGTGTGTTAATAAAATTAATTATTATACGGAATATCCTTTAATTCCCAAAAATAACTATACAGCAACGTTAACTCAATAATATGACATCATTTAATAATCAAATATATTCAAAATATCAAAGGATTAAAGAAATAAACGTGAAAATTCGTTAAAGAACAAGTACCAGTCTTTACTCACCTAGGTCGAAATCAAAAGTGAACTAGCAGGGATATTTCAAATGATGCTTCTACCGCGTTTGCGCACTTGTTGACTTCCGGTCGTTATTTCGGCGGGTAATTCAAATTTATTTAGCACGGGTGCTTAAACGAAAAAGTTATTTTTTCGTTACAAATCCCATTAATAATAGTGGTGGGGTTTGAAAAATATTAGAAAGAAACCTGAGGCCTTGGCTTTTAGTATATACACCAAATCCCAAATTTCTGTACTGATACCAGCTTGCATTACTTATTTTCCCCTATTTACTTCTATTTAACTCCCAACCCTTCAACGGAATCATTTCAAAATATAATCTAGTTCCAGATGTCGCTATAATACATACGTCTACCAATTTCAAGTGAGTATCTCAATTTTATTTTATCAACCCCTTTAATAATGGAGTAGGGGTATTGGGGGGTTAAAAATATTATCAAAGAATCTGGGACCTTGGTTTCTAGTACATACACCGAATTTCAACTTTCTGTACTCCTCCCAGCTTGCTCCACTTCGTTTCCCCTATTTACCCCTATTTAACCCTCAACCCTTCAATGGAATCATCTCAAAATATAGTCTAGTTCCAGATGTCGTTATGATACAAACGTGTATCAAATTTCAAATGAATATCTCAATTTTATTTTATCAACCCCTTTGATAATAGATTAGGTGTGTGGTGAGGAGTTGAAAAATACTTTTAAAAAATCTGAGGCCTTGGATTCTAGTACATACACCGAATTTCAAGTCTCTGTTCTCATACCAGCTTACTTTACTTATTTTCTCATATTATAAAAAAATTTGAGGCTTTGGCTTCTAGTACATACACCGAATTTCTTACCAACTTGTTTTACTCATTTTCCCCTATTTACCCCAACCCTTCAACGAAATCATCTCATAACATAATCTAGTTCCAGATGTCGTTATAATACATACGTGTACCAAATGTCAAGTGAATATCTCAATTTTATTTAACAACCCCTTTAATAATGGAGCAGGGGTGGTGGACGATTGAAAAATATTATAAAAAATCTGAGGCCTTGTCTTCTAATACATACACCGAATTTAAAGTTTCTGTACTCTTACCAGCTTGCTTTACTTATTTCCCCCTATTTGCCTCTATTTAACCCCCAACCCTTCATCAGAATAATCCCAAAATATAATCTAGTTCCTGATTTCAGTATAGTATATGCGTGCACCAAATTTCAAGTGAATATCCCAATTTTATTTTATCATCCCCTTTAATAATGAAAGGGTGCAGGGGGTATGAAAAATATTTTAAAGAATTTTGAGGCCCTGGCTTGTAGTACATACATCAAATTTCAAGTTTCTGTACTCTTACCAGCTGTCTTTACATATTTCCCCCTATTTACCCCCCAACCCTTCACCAGATATTTTCAAAAAACAATCCAGTTTCAGATCTCGTTACAATACATACGTGTACAAAAGTTCATATCTTAAAACGTTCCGGAGAAACGTGCGGACAAAAAAAAAAGTTACAGACAGACAGACCGACCGACAGAACAACAGACCGACAGAAAATTTTGTTTCGCTCAAATTTAAAACCTCGACGTTTCATAACATTCTAAACCATTTTAAAGAAGAAAAAAATGATTTTTTTTACGATTACTAAACTTCCAATCCACTACGTCGATGTGGAAGTAAAATATGAAACTAATGCATTTTGATATATTAAATTTTAGTCTTTAAGTTTCGTGATAAATATTCTACAGTAAATCCAAGTTTCTGAATTTTTAGATTTCATTTAACAAAAATACGTCATATATTGCTCTAATTTTTTACGTCTTTAAACTAAATAAATAATCGAGCACAAGGTAAAAGTTCTTAAAAACAATAATGTAAATGTAACATGAAGAAAGCTGGTAAAAAATTATATTCATAGGCGAACGTAAATCTAAATTGTGATCAGTACAATACCCCTGGTGGTGTTTTACTTGCCTTGCATACCGAAATGAAGTATTGTATTCGAGAAAAAATCACCTTCCGAGATTTCTTCGGATTTTCACGTTTCAGATCATGTAGATTACGAAAATATAGGTTTTTCAATTCCGTCAGTCTGTCTGTCTGTTGGACTGTTGTCTGTTGGTGCATTAACTAACAAACTACTTGACGGTGAAGAGTCAAGTTTGGTAGGTAGTTGACACTACTGCCAGTGAAGCAGTGTTTAGACTTTCACTGGAAAATACACAAGGAGGGCCGCCTAAAGGGAATAGATAATTAAATATTTTTTTCTCCCTCAAAATTTAAATTTCCACGTTTCGTGACATTCTAAATCTAGTTAAAAAAAATGGAAATGTTTTAACCACTAGGTACTATACTTGCACTCCACTATGTGGATGTGCAACTGAAAATATGACAGATGGCAATTATAGTTGGCATATAGTTAACACAATTGGCAAGGAAGACACCTAGTAGGGTTTTATTGAAAAATATACGATCATCTTAAGAAATAATTCAACCATGGTGAAAATTTGTATAGGTATTTACGCAAGAATTTGGCACCTTTTATTTAAAATTGAATTTTTGCTGTCTGTGTATTTCTTTGACCAAGAGTTGTCAGCTTTTCTTTGTAATGATAGTAATAACTACATTCCGATTATTATTCTCCTCTGTCGTTTCGCAATTAATAATTTTTTAGAGTGACTGCTCTGTATAAATAAAGAGAGAAGTTCTGTGCAAATACCTTTCCCGATTTTCCTTATCAACTAATACAGATAGGTACATTAGTTAATAAAAAAGTACCACTCAAGGTATCGTGCTGTTCAGTATGCAGTTTAAATTTATGTTGACTGTGTTACTAAGCCGATAAACAATTTTAGTTTATTTTCGTTTTTACTAAATTTTTTTATGATTTTATTTTGATTGTTTTTAAGAATTTTTACCCAATCACGTCCGATTGTTTATTAGTAGTGTTTAGTGTCCTAAAGATTTTTGCAGTAACGAAGGAAACGTCTACCAAAAAACTTTTTTTGTTATGATGTATTGGTCCTTGCACCACGAAAATCAAATCACCAAAAAAAATTGACAATGTTCAGAAGTATCTACTGAATTAATTTTATTATAAAAACTATAAATAAAATCATTAAATTATCTAGAATTTAATTTAATTTTAATTGTATGTTGATACCACATTATATATACTATACAGGGTGTCTCATAATTGAGTTCCTAGACGGAAACCTGTGGCTACTGGGTTCATATTGGGCCCATATAACCCAACTCATTTTAGTTCAAAAATGCATCCCTGAGGAAGTACATCCTCTTAAAGTGAGACAGAAAAAACATTTTTTTCCAATAACTTCCGTTATATTGAAAATAAAATTTTTAAATTTTGATTGAAGCTGTGTCTCTCTGAGAACTTTATATAAACTCGATACCAACCAAATATCTCATGTTTCTTAATATGTTTTGATAATAATTAATATTTGACTGGCTATATTATTTTAATCACCCTGTAAAATTACAAAATACTTAAACGTTTTTGCAGAGCATTGAAAGGGCTGCAAGAAAGGTCCTCTTAAATTTTTTTGTAATATTAATCAAAATACAAGAAATTATCGATTTTCCTCTATTTATATTTAACACTTATTTACAATTCTAGAACAAAATGTTGAATTACAAAAAAACGGTATATTGAAAAAAATACATTAATAACAAATGCTTCACATAATGTCCATTTATTTCAGTACACAAATTAACAATTTAAAATTTTGTGTAATATCAGCCAAATATCAAGAATTACCGTTTTTTCTCTGTAGGTCATAGGTGTTTGTGAAACAGGAAACCTGGCGCATGTCAAAAACAAAAGATGTTTGGTTGTTATCAAGTTTACATAGAGTACTTATAGAGAAACAGTTCCCGTCAAAATTCGGAAATTTTATTTTCAATGTAACTGAAATTATTGGAAACATTTTTTTCTGCTCCACTTTAAGAGAATGTACTTCCTCAGGAATGCATTTTTTGACTAAGGTAAGTTGGGTTATATGGGCCCAATACGAACTCAGGAATCACAGGTTCTCGTTCAGGAACTCAATTCTGGGACACCCTGTATATAATAATACATGGATGACTACAATAATTATAATGAAACATATTCTTTATAGCATTTTGCAAATATCAGAAAAGAAAACTATATATGAGAACTAAAAAGAAAAATTATCTATAAAGATATTGTTGAAATCTTTGCATTCTTTCGATAACCTGAATTCTGGTTATGCTATAGCACTCAAAATCCTAAAATGAATTTGTCTGTTTCTTATTTGACAGGTCTCATTGCAACATTAGTATTCATAAAGTCCCTTACAGCTATGCAGATTAAACTAGTATCTACACAACCCCCTACGGTCATGAAGATTCAGTTAAAAATGAGAACAAAGGCCTGAACTGAATTTATTTACCTACCTTGTCGTAAAAAATATTCATTCCAATGGACTACATTTCCATGAAGTTATCTATCATTTTGTTTCTTGGAAATGCTTAGCCTTTGAAACGTTTTTCGCTCTTATTCTGAAGCACATCAGAAAGACGTAAAGCCACTCATAAATATGTTTCATGCTAAAACTAAAACATTTTCCATAAATAAGAAATTGGCATTATATTATTTGACATTGACTGATAATAACAACAGACCTTCACCTATCTACTACCTAACTACTATTGGAGCCTATATACTCTATGCATGTTTAAAAGTGAATTATTATTTGTTTGCTTATAATTGAAATGAAACATAATTTTTTATAGGATTTTGCAAACAGCAGCAAAACAAATATCTATGAGAATTAAAAAAAACTGTCTGTAAAAATATTAATGAAATCTTTGCATTCTTTCGATGACCTGAATTCTGGTTATGCTAGCAAATTAAAATCCTAAAATAAATTTGTCTATTCCTTATTTGACAGTTCTCATTGTAACATTAGTATACACATGGTCTCCTACGGCTATACAGAAAATGAAACCGAAGCTCACCATGGGACCGGATGGCATTCCTGCATTTTGTTGAAAAATTGTACACATTCGCACATGCACTTAAAATCTTATTTAATTTGGCTCTAAAATGTGTTCGTTTCTTGATATCTGGAAGTAAAGTGTGTCCAGTTTATAAAAACGGCAACAAAAATGATATAACAAATTCTCGATCAATCACTATCATTTGTAACTTTGGCAAAGCTTTTGAAATTTCGTTGCATAATTGCATATATCCGCATGTCAAAAACAGTACCTCCTCCCAACAGCATGGATTTATGATAGGCCGATCTACTAACACAATTTTAATATGTGCTACTCAATATATATCTGAATCCATTGAGATGCAAGTTCAAACAGATGTTATATATTTTGATTTCACAAAAGCTTTCGACAGGCATTCGACATAACATTAACTGTCTAACATTGGAGTTTCACAGAATCTTACACACTTTTTAAAATCATACTTGTCAGATAGAAAACACTACGTCGCGTATAATGGATTCAGGTCTGCTGATTACTTATTTTGTTCCGATGTACTTCAAGGGTCTGTTCTTGAACCACTTTTGTTTAATATATTTATCAATGATATAGCATATCAGCTAAGCGTTCATTTTTTAACGTATGCAGATGACATCAAGCTAATATATAGAATCTCTAATATAAATGACTTTCCTTTTTTGCGATCTAAACTAGAGTATGCGTCTCTTGTTTGGCAGCCCTCCTATAACATCTATTATCTTAAATTAGACAATGTGCAACTCCATATAACACCTCATAGTATATATCCACCAATTAATTGGTTTTCCACAAAGTGATCTACTTCAAATGTTTTCTATGAGTAACCTATCTGAAAGACGCAACGACTTTACCATAAATTTCATTAAAAAAGTGATTCGTTATGATATTGACTATAGTGAGATACTTCAGAGACTTAGTTTCCATATTTCTCGAATAAATTTAAGATAAAATCAAACTTCCTACCTTGCTATAGCCCGGACTAATATTTTAAAGTTTTCACCAATCTACAGCATGTGCTTTAGCTATAACCACAGCCAGCGTGATATCGACATCTTTCATAAATAGGATATCTTGTCTAAAATCATACATGTATGTATTTTTTCTCTCTTTATTGTTAAGTAAATTCAATTATCTATTCTCTCTAATATTTATATTGTTTTATTTTGCTATATCTGTATTGAAATGTATATTAGTAAATTTAAGTCATTTTTGTATGACGTATGTGTTGTTTCCCATCTTGTAAATGGTTTTGTACTGTTAGCTGGCGTAACGTGTCTTGCTTGGGTAGCTGGATTAGAGATGTCAATTTAGACTTCGATTAGTAAATAAATAGTCCAATTTCAAATAAACAGTTTATTCTCTCTCAATAACAGGTAGATCAGGTCAGTGCTACATAACATATAATATGTATTTAATCATTTCGTAAATATTTTCGAAGCGGCGAGAGCGTAATGTTGGCAACGTTGCGGTGATTCGTCGTTGCGTCGGGTACCTTTTGACAACGCACCGACGTCGGTTAAATAACAAGTGACTCCGTTAGGTCTCAGATCAGCACGCTGGAAGAGTCTACCGGTCAACTTAAATTTATTCCGCCGTGGTACGTCGTATAGAGCACTAACTGTAATTGACTCAGCTCAGCACGGCGAAAGCCAATGCCAGAATAGCACTGATTTGTCTTGAATTTGGTCGCGTTTTTATATCCGAAATCCTACATGTGACTTATTGGTGGCGTATGCAACTATAGGTTCGCATGTGGATTTTGGGTATATCGGCGATTTTTGATTATTGCGAACATGTGCAAAAGCATGGTAAACGGAAATAGAGTAATGCGTCATGAAATTATGAATGCTTCATTACAATGGTGTATGAATAAAACAAAATAATAAAAAATAAAATAAAAACTAAACTAGAATCTACACAACCCCCTATGGTCATGAAGATTCAGTTAAAAATGAGAACAAAGGCCTACTTTGTCTTAAAAATTCAGTTTAGACCTTTGTTCTCATTTTTAAGTGCATCTTCATGGCTGTAGGGGTTTGTGTAAATACTAGTTTAATCTGCATAGCCGTAGGGGACTATGTGGATACTAGCGTTAAAATTAAGAAATGACAAATGCATTTTAGGATTTTAATTGCTATAGCATAACTAGAATTCAAGTTATCGAAAAAATGCAAAGATTTCATTAATATTTTTAAAGATAGCTTTTCTTTTTAGTTCTCATTGATAGTATTTTTTTCTGCTGTTTGCGAAATCCTATAAAGAATATGTTTCATTACAACTATAAGTAAACAAATAATAATTCACTTCTAAATATAATAATTATAATTTGAGACAATATTAAAATATAATTTTAAGTAGATTTAATAATTAGGTGCCTAATATACAGAAGTATTTATTAGAAATATTTTAATGGTCTTGTCTGCAAAATACACAACTTTGGA
The DNA here is from genome assembly GCA_963583905.1 of Stenurella melanura. Taxonomy (NCBI): domain Eukaryota; kingdom Metazoa; phylum Arthropoda; class Insecta; order Coleoptera; family Cerambycidae; genus Stenurella; species Stenurella melanura. Next base: position 63,405,014 of record OY757312.1, on the reverse strand, counting down.
ATCTGCTATACTATCATTACAAAATACACAGAGAAGTGCAAATACATAAATAGAATCAAATAGCTAGATTCCGAATAAGGACAATTTTACCTTAACTCACATGGATGCTGTTAGAATTCCTAGCGCAGTTTGAACTACGAGGGAAACAAAACAATTGTGTTTTATATTATGAAAAATAACACGGCCACTAAAAATTGTGTAGACAATTTTCATTTTAAGAATCTCGTATGCTCGGTATCAAATATAAACAGTACGTGGCGCTAGAGCTATCTTGCGAAGATATTTTGGTACCAGGAGAATATGAGCAACTTGGTACAGTGTGAATTAAAAGATAGTACTAAATAAATTATTCAGTTCAATTAAAAATCTTCTAAAGACAATCAAAGGGAAAAATGTAGACATTCCAAAAACCTTATCGAATCATGAACACTTTGATAAACTTCATAGACACTGGAACTAAAATGAATCATCACAGGTCTGCAATGGATTTTTTTTAAACTAAACACTAATTCTCGTATAGACTTTTGAGTATCGACTTCAATAAAAGTTCTATCACCTACCATTTTTTTGATAAACTCATATTTCAATTTTAATACCCACAGACTTACTATGTTAAATTTCTAAGCAAAAAGTAATAAAAGTTTGAGAATTCCGAAGTCCAAGATTAAGGTTAATTCCCAAAAGCACTTTTAGGTCGCGGTTAACCGCTCCGGTAGCCGGGCCTGAAGCTCAAGGTAGTCAAGGAACACAGATTGACAACGGGTTTAAGTACCCCATCCCAGATAGCACTCGACGTCTCCAAGACGTATATCTTAGGCAATATTTTGGTCGGTACTCCCAAAACGTACTACGTACGTCTTAAGTACGTATTTGAATGAACGTACAATGTATGTTTATGCCGTATGTCTCTAAAATATACTCTCTTGGAACATTCCATGAATATATGAATCAAAAACAACTACTTCGTTGAATTTAGCCCAGTGAAAAGAACACGGTCGGCAGAAAATACGACTATGGAATGTTTTAAAGCAAAAACAGAATATCACATATTCCGAGAAGAATTTGTTTGTATTTATATCAAGACAAATGTTTACCAACAACTTTTTTATGAAAATTTGACAAACTTGTGTTTGCTCATAAATACACATTAATAATAACAATTACTTATATCATAAATTATTAATAAAAAATATGCTACCTTTATTTTAAATTGCGTGCCAAGTTGTGTGATGCATAGGATTACTAGTCTGTGGCATAGGCACAGATTAGAGAACTAACAAGATAGAACAGTCAGGCGGAGAAGACGAAATACACGAAAACAGTTGTGTATTGGTGAAAAGGACAATGAATCTAATGATGTCCGATGCACTGGCAGTCCATCATTCTTGGTTGGGACGAAGGCAGAAGGATTCAATCCCAACAATTTGTGTTGACAAAACTCATAATTAGTAATATCTGTCTCTACCCTGTATATATAAATTTTATTTTTGTATTCTATATATTCATTGTTATATTTTGTATATTTAAGTATATAAAATAAATATTTTTGTTGAATTTTCATTTTTCTTTTACTTATTTGGGGCATAAAAAATTTGTACTATGTACATACACATTCTGTCCTATAATGGCCTACATGGGTCTAAAAATGTACGTGTTATGTGCATACAATTTAATGGAAATCTAGAGACTCGATTATTGGCGACAATGCTAGTGATATCTGGCATACTCCGTTTTAAATAGTCTTCCGTGCCTACTCGTAGCTATAAACACGGTGAGCTTTAATCTCCCATACTCATAGAAACAATATTAAAATCACTAAAAAAATACAAAGTCAGGAGGAGGTCCTGCAGAAGTGGATCTACCGACAAGCATTTTCGCAGTGAGCAGGTGAGCAACGAAGCTAAATATTTGGAACTAATTTAAATAGGTACTAAACTCTTCTAGATATAATGACTACGAAAACCCGGATGAGTCGTATGGGAATACAATATAATGGCAAGCAAAGACTAGGCCACAGCGAGAGAATACTGGCTGTATCAAATGGTTCTGCTACCAACAATAACCTATGCCTTCCATATGTGGTACTCTAGAACTAGAAAAAGTGAGACGATGAGAGCACTTAGAAAGGGGCAAAGACTAGCATGTCTAAGTTAACGGTTGCAATTTTAACAGTGCCTACAACAGCCATAGTAGATCTGGTCTGCCTACTTACACTACATTTAGTTGTGAAGAACAAGGTACTGCTAGCAACATACAGACTCAAAATAAAGAGTACGTTCCATATCCGCTTTAAAATAAAACAAATATACTAATAATATCTGTTTTATTTCGGCTACTCATATAAAGATAGATTCACATTAGAAAAAAAAACATTTCCCTATTATTTATTGTCCATAACGGAACAAATCAACTGAACACAATTAAAATATAAAAAAAGAACAAGTTCCCCTTGTAAAGCAGTTTGGTAAAATACATTTTTCTTTTATCTAGTTTTTACAAAAATTTGCACGCAGTCACTGAATGCCGCTAACCTATTACAAACTATTGTACAACTCTCGTAAACAAACAATCCACTTGCAGTGTCGCTATAAAAGGAGGTAGTGGCGTTACCATTTGTTTCGGTAGCATTATCAAGTCAACAAGTCCTTCAAGCCACGGGTTACTTTGATCTTTCACATAGCGCTGTTACCCCAATATTTATCACCATTATTGTTGAGTCTTCCGAGGCATTATAAGTAAAGGGTCATGAGTCGCTGACCGCGTGCTAGCGACACGTCTCGAGTATTTGCAAAGTATATGATTTATTATTGACATTGACACACTCATTGCTTTAAATTCTGTTTTGTAATTACTTACCACATTTGTATATACTGGGTTGTCAACACAAAATCATTCCATCGAATTCCAGTTTTTGTTGACATAGTTCAGCAACAACGATCGAGAAGGGCGATTATCTTGAGAACGGTTCTAATAATTTTGTGCAAGTTTTGATGTCACCGTTTTTGCTGAGTTAATGATTCATGTATGGATTTTCGGCCCATCTGCGTCAAGTTTGACGAGTGCTTGATGTTTAAGAAGACCACGGCATGACCAGATGATTCAACCGTTAATTTCCTTAGTATCAATTTAAATGCCATTTGCTTCTTCTAAAGGATTCATGTAGATTAATTAGTTTTAAATTAGGTTTATCTGAGACTAACTGTATTTCTAGTTTATAAGAATTTATTAAAAAATCTGAGGCCTTGGCTTCTAGTACATACACCGAATTTCAAGTTTCTGTACTCATATATACTTTAAAACTGAATCTTAGAACCCTTTTGACTTTCCCTAGCTATAGTATTGTAACAGTTATTAACTTTACGTGATTTGCTATACTCGCTGGTTTTGAAAATTCCTCCAGCATCAAATATAATTTATTCAAGTAGCTATATAGTATTGTCAAGTCTTAAAGCGGTTTTAACGATTTATAAAATATTGCTGCAGAGGTTCTGAAATTTGGTGTATGTACTAAAAGCCAAAGCTTTCAATTTTTTTATAATATTTTCCATACCCCCCCCCCCCCCACTCAATTATTAAAGGGGTGGATAAAGAAATTGAGTTATTCACTTGAAACTTGGTACACGTATATATTATATTGACATCAGGAACAAGATTATATCTTGGGATTATACCATTGAAGGGTTAAATAGGGGGAAATAAGGGGAAATAAGTATAGCAAACTGATGAGAGTACAGAAATATGGGATTTGGAGTATATAGTAGAAGCTAAGGCCTCAGATTTAATAATATTTTCCATCCCCCCACCACCCCCACTCCCTTATTTAAAGATATGATATGATAACTTTAAATTCAGATTTTCACTTGAAATTTTGTTCACGTATGTATTATAACGACATCTGAAACTAGATTATATTTTGACATGATTCCGTTGAAGGAGTGGGGGTAAGTGGAAATAAATAGGGAAAAATAAGTAAAGCAAACTGGTAAGAGTACAGAAGCTTGATATTTGGTGTATATACTAGAAACCAAGGCATCAGATTTCTTTCTAATATATTTCAACCTCCCACTCCCACCACCTCCACTCCATTATTAAAGGGATTGATTACATAAAATTGAGGTATTCACTTGAAAGTTAGTACACGTATGTATTGCAATGACATCTGATTGAGATGATTCCGTTGTAGGGGTGGGAGGTGGTAAGTTGTGAATAGCGCAAAATAAGTAGACCAAGCCACAAACTTCATTTTTAACGTATATGGTAGAAACCAATGCCTTAAATTTTTCTATGATATCTGCCCCAAATATTATTAAAATTTTATGACCAATGATTTCCACATACTAGAATGCAAATAGAGTCAAGATGTTTCCTTTAAAGTGACTTGGACGAGATATCTGGATGTGGAAGTAGTTTGTTACTTACATATTTGAGGAAAGCGGTGTGTTATTAGTGAGTAAAATGAGAAATGTTCTCAAAGAAGTGTGGCTAGTTAGAAGTCAAAAAACTGTACTTGAATGTATCTAAAACAAAAGGAAAAATATTGCAGCAAGGACTAGAATTTTTACTTTGTGGGGAATTAATTAAGTTGTGAATGAAATTAAACGTTTAGAAGTAGTCAAAGATGATAAACCTAATTTCAGTTATCATGTCAATTATATGTGCAAAAACATAACTAAGGTCGGTATCTTAAACAAGGTTAGTCGGTATTTATCTATAGATAGTTAAAAAATGGTATATAGCCTTAACTATTGTAGTACTGTCCTGTGTCATGCAAACTTATTTGATGTTCGCAGGCCATAAGATGTAATATTTATATTAGAGTAAAAGACGTGTTGAAAGTATTAAGATGGATAAATTCATACAATTTTGTTCATACATAAAATTAATTTGCCTGTAGTACCTCCATATCTGCCAGAACATGTACACATCTTTGGGGATATTCAGAGTTATAAGACTAAATGAAACATTAGTTTTGTATTACAACGAGTAAACACAACACACAACTTTTGCATAATGGGTTTTTGTGGTCTAAATAAATATAATAGTCTTCCTAGGGAAGCTAAGGAGGTTTGTAGTATAGCTTCTTTCGGAAGAATAGTTAGAAACACATATTTAAAAATAGATTTTCTATTTCGTTTATTAATATATTTAAGAATGAAACTGATATGCTTGTTTTGATATTATGTAAATATGTTAAAACTTTTTCTTCTCCCCTACCATAATCAATATGCATTCGTAGCAATATACTAAATAAAGGACTTTTATTATTATTATTATTATTATATACACCGGCGCGTCAGCCGTGATAAATCACATCCATCATTATCATATTAAAGTCGGATGATGTCAAAGTAAGGTTTCCTCAGGCGTTACTTTGCAACCTATGTTTAAAAGGTAATAATCTAATAAAACAAAATAATTACCGTCGGGTTCCATTACTATGTGTACCATTGTAATTAGAGGGTGCCATCATTCGAACAATGTATCTGCAGCATTTTATAAATAGAAATGTGGTAACAAGAGTAAACTTACAGGACAATAATTCAAAAAGGTCATGTCGTGAGTAATAAATCGTATAGTAAATATTTCATAACCGTAAATACAATTTTGCCGGAAACTTTAGACATAAAAAATGTAAATTTAAAGCGGATCAAGTTCTCGTATTTATAAATTTTATGATTGTTATCTTACATATAAGTCATATCGCTAAAAACGAGTTTGCCTTTCTCAAAATTAAAATTTATTGCTTGATTTAGTCAAAATAGCAGCATTTCAGCAAGTTCTGCTCTTGTATATTCAATGCAAGCCATAGAGTTATCTTTCCTATTTCACTACTCATTAACATCCAGCACAAAGAAGGGGTGCTATAAATTTGATGCGTGTCCCGTAAATATTGGACAATCCAAAAAATTGTAATAGGTCAGGAAATATACTTACAGAATATCACAGTTTGACATTATTGAGAACCCTACGGTTTTAGTGATATGGGTACTTTCTTGAAATTTTGAAAATTTCTGCTTTAGGATAGAATTTCACATGGCACTGTCACAAAGTCAGGATTCTTTCATTCTATTATTTTGGTAAGTATTCTAGAATAGTTGTGCTATCAAATGTGTATTTCAGATCACGATGACGCTATTATGGAAAAAAATATTTATTTTTCGGTTCCACCAAGATTCGGTCTACTGACTTTGACCTTTGATGGTGTAAGAAAAAGTGCCGAGCCAAACTTGCCACTTATCTTAAAAACGAGGCCACTTATTATTATATTCTAAAATGTTTGAAAATTCTTAGTTCTCCTCTCAGAAAATAAGATATAGCTGTTTGGATGGAGGAGCTAAATTTCTCAAGTTAAAGATTTCTGACGAGTAAGCCTTTTAATTGTATTGCTTGATTAAATAATTCGTCGATATTCTCGCCTGTAACGCATGTTATTTTGTTCAGTTAGTAGCGAGCTGGCATTTCTCTGAAATTATTTAAATTCATTGAGATCTGGTTGTAACGTTTACAAAAACTTTGTGCTCTGGACTCGGACTCTATTTTGCTACCGATTTAGACTTTGCTCGTCGATAATAACGACTTGTCATTTCTCTGGACTTGTTGAAACTTGTAAAGAACCACGATGCCTCGTATACAGTATACACAACGTGAGTACGCTAATATGTATTCTATTTACGGCGAATGTCGAGGCAACGCCAGTGCATCCGCTCTGCTTTATCGAGATAGGCTTCCCAAACGCTTCTCATCCTGACTATCGTGTGTATTAGAGTGCATTTTCAATAAGGTCAAGCTGTGATATTCCGATATGTTATGGCCTGGTCTATTACCATTTTCAGGATTATCCATTATTTACGGGACACCCTGTATGTCTCTGAATCTCACTCTACTTCTCTTCAATGGATGATCCGACGTTGACGTATTTTTTTATTTGGAAGAGCATTTTTTCGAGAAGATTGTTAGCTTGGTTGTCTCTTGGTAGACTTTCAAGGAGCTGCATACCGTCAATGAATAGCTGTATAAGAGACGCGTACAATCCTATTAAAATCTTTGTACAAACCCTTAAAAATCTGAATGAATCTAACGAATCTTCATACGAAAATACATGAAATTTCTATCTGGAATTCCCAGAGTATATCTACTAGTAGTCAGATGGACATTTTGTTTCTTGAGATATTTGATAATTTTAAATGTTTTAAGCAACGTATCAGTTTTTTTTCCTTCTCAATGGAACTTCAGAGGCATAAAGGTGAATAGAATTTGGAAAGAAAGGTAGTTCTGGAATTCTCAGTATTAGAAGTTAGATACATTTTCAATCTAGCTTGCTACACAGACCTCGTGAAAATAAAAGAGGTTGAAATGGAAATGCATTTAACTGGGAAGGAAAGAAACGCCCGTGTTAATAGTGTATTATAATTTCTCTTTATTGCTCGAGTTTAAAAAATTTTGTGTGGACCTTGTGATGCAATAATACGTAATGGTTGTACGTATGCTTAGTTTAAGAAATATAATAGTTATTTATGTAACAAGGCAGTAAAGTGAGTCTTTATCAAATGAGTCTGAGATTATGAGTCAAGGGAGCGAGGCGAGTAACAGGTGAGTTCGATAAAGACACTTTACTGACATGGTGCATACAAAATTTCATCGCCAACTGTAAAAATTTGTAATTTAAAAAATTTGAGATATTATAACATATCACATTTTATTATGACAAAGTAAACAGCAAGTACAAAACAAATTATTGTTTGTTATATTAAACGTGAGCGTACACCCTGACGTATTATAAAATCTAATTCTTGAAGTCGAAGGAGTTTCATTTGAAAATGTTTGAGGATTATTATCTATGTTAACAATGTGTAAATCTTCTTTAGTAGAATTATACATCGCTAACAACCATGTTATCAGTTTGACCGTAGCCTAAAATCGTCTTTGCGATTTTTGTTTTGTTGAGCACAGTTTCTTCAACATAGGACTCTGCAATCGTGTGGCGATTAGGTACATCATAGCTTACATCTTTTTATATTATATAAAAATTGTGTCCAAAATCTAAACTAAGACCAGAATTTTCAGGTTTTGAGATAGTACCAACACAAAAAAGTGGTCTCTGCATGTGTGTGTGTATGCATGTATGGCATTTTGGCACTTTCACTTTCTAATTTTACAATATATTATCTCTTCTATATTGCACCATTTAAAAATAGTTGTTAATCCAATTTCAGCAATATACCACATGACTCTTTTTCCAATAAAAACTTGGTGGGGAGGTTCTAGCTGCTTTCGATAGCTGCTCACTTCTTGACATTCGCATATTATTATAGTAGGCCCTCATATGTACTCTCGTGGGCTTGGAGTGATTGAAGCAAGCGACCAATTGCACCTGTTAGTACATGTAATATTGAACCTTGAGCCACTTCTTGGCCGGCTCAGACACGCGTCGTTTACCCCCTGCACCCCGCCGAAGGGTGAAATTTTCAAATGACTGTATCTCGGTAACCGTTAGAAATATCGCGTCCATTCAAACGTCAGACTGTTTGTATTTAAGAAGTGATTAATAATGGTCATTACACTATATATGGGTTTTTTAGTATTTAGTGAGATATTTTTAGAAAACTAATATTTTTTGAGCAACCCCTTTAAACATTATCGAATAGCTTCAAAACGGACAGTTCTAATAGAAATATGCATCGAATAAAAATTATTGCCTATACTTTTAGCTTTATTTCGGTTCTGTCCTTGCAGTCATCCGAGGTGGTTTAAATAATACATATAACGGAGGACCGCATGCTCGGGCGCATGTTTGCAGGTCTACTAATATAATATAACATGTTGGAATTAAGGGTAGCTGTGCAAGTGTAAGTACATTATAATTATTAGCTATTGAGTCGGCGGTCCTTGCTGAACTTGTATGAACAGTATGAAGCGTCCTACGACATCTGGATGCCGGTGAGACCTATACATACCTGGGTGTACATCAACACCACATCCAGGATGTAAAACAGATTAAAGAGTCCCTCCGTGGCAAGTACAGACACCGACTTCGACAAATTTGGTGGCCCGAACTGTCGGGGAAGAACAGGGTGTTTGCAACGAATATGCTTGCCGTTCCGATTCTGCTCTACTCCATTGGAGCAGTCAAGTGGAATAGGGATGAGCTGCACCAATTAGATAGAGAAACCAACAAGATGATGCACATTCATGGTAGCATTCATCCAAGATCATCCGTTCCTCGGGTGTATCTCCCACGACAACGAGGAGGCCGAGGACTCTTGAGTCTGGAGTGCATGCATGGCAGCTTCTGAACTGATTCCAGCAAAGAAACTGCATCCAAAATGTATTCGATACTCATGCGCCCATACAGCCTGCTCTAATATACGAATACTCACGATGTAACCATAGCTTCTTCAACTTTTTATGCTATATAAAAATTGTGTCAAAAATCTAAACTAAGACCAGAGTTTTTAGGTTTTGAGATAGTACGAACATAAAGTGGTCGGAAAAGCAGGCCTTGGGAGTCAAAATCGACAAGAATTGAAGGCAAAAATCTCGCAGTTTTTTTAATTTTTGACCAAGACTCTGCAGAGGTTCTAACCTTGGATTTAACATTAATTTGTAATCCTATATAACATATTAAAAAAAAGGATAGTGGACTATGCATATTTCTATACATGTTTCTTAACAAAACGTTTTAACATGAAGATCAAATTTTAAGACTGTTAACAAAAACACTATTAGAAATTAATATTACGCTAAGTCTAAGAACATTAATTTGTTGATCTGGTAATTAAGAAATAATAATAATAATAATAGCAATAAGGATAAGGTATCTGAATTTTCCATGAGTCTGCTAAAAATGACAAAAAGGAATTGAATCGTCATCAAAAGGGGTAAATAAAATTTATGAAATAAAAGGACTTGGGATGGTAAGGGTCATTGTGTCCTATCAACCAATTTTCGCTACATTTTTTTTTCACAATATATAAGCCTCAGCACTAATGAAATCACAAAAATAAATGAAATGTAATTGTCAGCTGAAGCTTGTTAGGGACAAGCACGCCTACTCATATTGTCTGTCGTGTATTGTGTTCGATTCCCAGCTCAGTCACTCATAATGTTGGTAGGTAATGGATGTTGTTTACTTTTTTCAAACGTGTAACCCCCTTCTGGATAGGCTAGGCTTTGAATGATGTGTGGTTTGTTTATGTTTAATTGAAAGTCATTGTCGAAAGTTACCATTATCTTTTACTTTTGTAAGTAATTTTTTTTTAATGAAAATAATTTTGATTAAAGATAAACTGAATGAACAAATTAAATTCGTTCGATTTTGTTAGTTGCTCATTTTTACACCGACCTCAAAATCGACATTATTGGCCCAAATTCTTGTACTACATAGTTACGTAATTATGACATTATGATTTTCCGAGGACCAATACCTACAATTCTGTAAACTTACTGTACCATTAGTGGAAAACGTTGCCTCGTCAGAAAAAGTAATATTTTCGTGAAAGTGTCTATCACTTAAAAATATTCTCGCCCATCCATAAACAGAAATCCAATCTCTTAGCATCGTCATTTTGTTCAAGAGTGTGTACAAATTTTGGTTTATATAGATGAATTTTATTGGCCTTGTATATTTTTTGTATCACACTTTTAGAAATTCCAGTTTGAGTTGCTCCTCTCAGAGATAATTTTGGGAACTCATTCAATGAATCCATCGCAATTAAAGTGCCAGCATCATCTTCATTTAATTTCCTTCTTCTTTTTCTTTATGTTTAATAACGGGTGATTCATTTAGAGGTACTTTTTTCAATGGGGATTTTATGACAGATCAAGCGTGAGTCGTGTCAAACTCTCACGATATTTTTGTTCAGTATTGTTTGACATTTCATCATGGAAAGACTTAGCCCGGCACAGCGTCTAAAAATTGTTCAGTTGTATTATGAAAATCATCGTTCTACAAGGAATGTGTTTCGTGCGCTTAGACCAACTTATGGTCCACACAATCGGCCTACCGAACGTACAATTCGCTGTACCATCGAAAAATTTGAAACCCAATTTTCATTATTGGCTACTACGCGACCAAATAGACCACATCCAGCACGTAGTGAAGAAAATATAGCCGCAGTAACTAAGAGTGTACGCGATAACCGTGATGAATCGATTCGGCGCTGTTCTCAACAGCTTGGCTTGTCGTATTCAACAACTTGGCACATTTTACGCAAGGATCTTGGTTTAAAAGCCTGCAAAATTCAACTCGTGCAAGAATTGAAGCTGGCCGACTTTCCGAATCGTCACCGTTTCAGTATTTGGAGTCTTGAAAAGCTTGAACAAGATCCAATGTTTTCGATCAAAATTTTGTTCAGCGATGAGGCCTATTTCTGGCTTAATGTCTACGTCAATAAGCAAAATTGCCGTATTTGGGCTGAAGAGCAACCCGAAGAGGTTCAAGAGATGCCATTACATCCAGACAAAACAACGGTTTGGTGTGGTTTATGGGCTGGTAGAATCATTGGTCCATATTTCTTCAAAAATGAGGCCGGCCGGAACGGACTATTTGCTGCCCGAAATTGAAGCTCGTAATCTAGATGATATTTGGTACCAACAAGATGGCGCTACTTGCCACACAGTCCGTGAAACCATGGCTATATTGCGAGAACAATTCGGTGAACAGTTAATTTCACGCTTTGGACCAGTGAATTGGCCATGTAGATCATGTGATATCACACCTGTAGACTTCTACATGGATAAGCCAGCTACGATTGAGGAATTGGAAGCCAACATTACTAGTGTCATTGGCCAAATATCACTCGAAATGCTTGAACGCGTCATTGAAAAGTGGAACTTCAGAATGGACCATGTTAGCCGCAGTCACGGCCAACACTTGAAAGAAATAATCTTTAAAAAATAAATGTAAAGAATTGTTCTTTTATATGATAAGAAAGATTACCCGATAAAATTGTTTCTTTTTATTTTTTGTTATTTTTGAAAAAGTACCTCTAAATGAATCACCCGTTATACTACCAGTTCTTTTAAATTTGTCGACCATTTGTTTAGTACACCTATCTGTTAGCAGTCCATTTGGCCAATGTTCTTTGAAATTTTCTACGACAGCATTATAGCAATATGTATCTCCCAATCCGTAGCACTGAACAATGAATATCTTTTGCTCTACTGTAAGCATGATTTTTAGTTAATAATTATGATGCTCATCTGACAGTTATTATTATTAATTTGACAGACAAGCACATACACGCATTTGCTTTTCATGGATGAATTGATGAATATGCATTGAAAGTTTTAAAAGGCGAAAATTTCAAAAATTAATGTCAATATAGGTTTCTCCTTTTAGGGATATGTGTATTGTGTATATTTTAATATCGTTCACCATTTTTTTTAAATACCACAAAAGTTATGTCAAAGTAAATGAAAATCGTATTTGTGTAAAGTATTGGGATTACCTTGGAAATAAACATAGGATAAAATAACACGTAGGATAAAAATATACGTAAATGGCTAAATAATTTTCGTTCGATTAAACAATCGCGTAAAACTTTAGTAAACGACATACTTACATTTTTTTTTTTCGTAAAATGCAATTATATTAAAAAAATCAAAATCATCAAAGTAAGCGTATATTTTTGAAATTTTGCAGAGGACTATAATTTTTTAATCCGAATAACTTTCCTTAATGGCATTTGGCTGTATCTTTTACAGAAAAGATGCTTTACCTAACAAGAAATTCGTTTTTGCTTAACTGTCATGGTCTACGTGATTAAAAAAAAAACAAAACTACTCCTAAAACAACTTTTTAGATAAGCAGGGGTGAACCCCCAAATACAAAAAAAAATCGAAAATTTTTTGTCCATTTCACCTATAGCGAACTCAATCGGGACACGCTGTATACTAAAAATCTGTAATACACTGAACTGAACTTGTGGTAGGTACCTTGTAAAACATCTTGGAAATAATTGTTAATTATAAATTAAACACTGCTTTTAGATGAATCAATCAATATATTATAAATAATCTACATACGTTTCTGCTTATTGCTATTAGGCCTTTATCAAGAGTATTATTATATACAGTATTCACTATGTAATACTCTTGATAAAGACCTAATAAGCCGAAACATATGTAGAGTATTTATAATATATTGATCGATTCATCTAAAAGCAGTGTTTAATTTATAATTAACAACTAAAAATGTATAGATTTTGAGTTGTAGTAAAAGAACTAAAAAATGGACAAATTACTCCGTTCTCAAAAACCCAAGCCTAAATTTAATAGCATTTTGTGGAATTATCATCTTTCGGATACAATTAAACATATGAAACAATAAAATACCTGTAACGAATTCGTTCCTTTTACCTCTGGCTATTTCGACATAGTCAATAGCCTAAATGGAAAGTAGTTCGTTCCGATTTTTGCCCACCTTACATATAACTTATTAAAAAAACATTGAAATCGCTTAAACCGTTCCAGAGCAGTTGTTGAACAAATAAAGAAACAAGATACATACAGGTCGAATTGAGAACCTAATCTTTTAAAAAATTTTAAAAGTCCATTAAAAATACGTTTACACTCAATTTTCTCTGAAACATATTTAAGAATTTATGATTTCCGCTAATGCCTTGCTAAGAACTGAACATTAATCATAGAATCACTAATTATTACCAAAATATGAACACTTGGACTTCCGAAGCGCTTGTTAAAAGGACATCTGTAGTCATTAATTGTGCATTATACCCTTTACAGCATTATACTCTAGTTCTAACTTTTGTGCTTATACATTGATATATTGATAGGCCATATTAAATTACTTCCCTAAGGCTGAACCAGATAAGCCCTCTTTACCGTTAAGGGCAATCTGTTTCAGCCTGAAGATGATTTACCTCTCATTTGAAATAATCGAAACGTCGCCTCCAGAAATGAAATGAGTAAATATCTCCCCGCTAATAACAAGATGAAAAATTCTGATATATACCTTGTAAGCGATAATAGCGCTTGATTAACTGGTTGTGGTATTTTATTTACAGGTGTGTGGACAATCAGTGACCGCCCATATGCTTGGCGACGAGTGCAACAGCGACTGGGAATGCAGAGAGGACATCACTGGGTCTATATGTCACAGAGGACGTTGTTCTTGTCAACCGTTTTATGCCAGAGTTAATCAAACCTCATGTCTTCAATGTAAGAATGAACATTTCATAGTAATTGTAAGCTTCCTCTCGCTTTGCGAAACATTGTTCAAGTGACTGGTTTTGATTTTTTGCAATACCGATATGTGAATAAAAGTAACTTTTCCTTCTTTTCGTCCAAAAAGTACATGTTATCTTATATCACCATTCATCAATCTACATAAATAATAAATAAACGTTATTTTAATGGTATTAGACATTCAATAAAAACTACTCTTATGACTAATACTACATGTATATATATATTGAAATGCATCACACGATGCAGGAAATGGAAACTATTATTCAAAGAACGCTCTTATTTCTTGATTCTGCTTTGCATTTTTTTAACCTCTCGAGTTCTATTGGTCGAATCAGAATGGGTCAAAGATCACATGTTTTCGGTCAAAGGCTATTTTAGGATAAGAATAGTGATTTGACTCATAGAACCCACTGGGCTATAAGTGGATTCATTAAATTGGCATATGACGAAGAAATGTGCTCGACACAATTGTTATAATTTTGAAGTATATAAGAACCGCTGCCTAAGGAATCATTATTTCCACATCCAGATTTCCCGTCAAGTCTCCTTAAGCGAATACAAATAAATATTACATTTTCACTCCAGAATGTAGAAAGTGCGAATAGAGATTTTATGATATACTATTTTTAATCGTCTGCTCTAAGATGCTAACGGGGGTGGATGATTCCAAAAAATTTCTTTAGAACTGTTCTTCTACACACACTAAAACACAATTTTATTTTGTTTGCTCCTTAATAATGGAGAATTACTAGCTTGCCTTTACTCCTATTTTCCCTCCAGCATTTCAACGGAATAAGCTTAAAGTATAATCTAGTTCCAGATCTTATTATCATACACACGTGTAGCGAATATCAAGTGGTGGTAGTGATTCATATGGCAGATATCATAAAATTATTTGAGGTCTTGTTTTACTTCTTTTCATTTGGTTTCCCATATTAACCCCTATTTACTCCTGTAATTCCGGATTTCGTTATAATACGTGTGTCAAATTTCAAGTCAATTTTCTAGACATCTAAACCTACTTCAGCAAAAAAAACATTTTTTTTTACTTCCACTCCACTATGTGGATGTGGTATTAAAAATCAATGCAAATTGAAAAACAAGGAACCTGAAGAAATATATTTTTTCTTTTCTTCTCTTAACTTTGTCTTACAGTATTTACATAAAAACATTTGATTCGATACGATCATGAAATTCTTAATTCGAGAGTTTTTGAATCATCTAAAAACCATACATGTTTTAGATCGCACTGCGGTTTCTTTTCTTTGAGATTATCTAACTGAAAGAACTAAAATCTACTCACAGTCAAGTGCAATGTAGTAGGTTTTTACCTCGGAATCCAGTTATAATGAATCGATTTTCAAGATTCATGAAGTACTCTTTTATAGGATTTTTTAATATCCTTGAAAGATAACAGTGTTATGTGCAAAACAACACCACCCCCCAATCCATTATTGACGGGGTTGAAAAATAGAATTAAGATATTCACTTAAAATTTGGTACACATATATGCTATAATGACATCAGGAACTAGATTATATTTTGGGATTATTCTGATGAAGGGTTGGGGCTTAAATAGGGAAAATTAAGTAAACCAAGTTGGTGAAAGTACAGTAACTTGAAATTCGGTGTATGTACTAAAAGCCAAAGGCTCAGATTTTTTTATATTTTTCAAAACCTGCCACCAACCCTATTCCATTATTAGAGGGATTGACAAAATAAAATTAAGACATTCATTTGAAATTTGGTACACGTATGTATTATAACGACATCTGGAACTGGATTATATTTTGAGATGATTCCGTTGAAGGGTTGGAGGTTATTTAGGGGTAAATAGGGGAATATAAGTAAAGCAAGTTGGTAAGAGTATAGTAACTTGAAATTCGGTGGATGTACTAGCAGCCAAAGCCTCAGAATTTTTTGTATTATATTTCAACCCCCACCACGCCTACAGCATTATTAAAGGGATTGACAAAATAAAGTTGAGATATTTATTTGAAATTTGGTACACGTATGTATTATAATGACATCTGGAACTGGATTATATTTTGAGACGATTCCGTTGAAGGTTATTTAGGGGTAAATAGGGAATATAAGTAAAACAAGCTGGTAAGACTACAGAAACTTGAAATTCGGTGTATGTACTAGAAGCCAAACCCTCAGATTTTTAAAAATATTTTTCAACCTCCCATCACCCCTGCTCCATTATTAAAGGGGTTGATAAAATAAAATTGAGATATTCACTTGAAATTTTGTAGACGTATGTATTATAGCAACATCTGGAACTCGATTATATTTTGAGATGATTCCGTTGAAGAGTTGGGGTTAAATAGGAGTAAATATGGGAAAATAAGTAATTCAAGCTGGTAAGTGTACAGAAATTTGGGATTTGGTGTATATACTAGAAACCAAGGCGTCAGATTTTTGAAACCCCACCACCTCCGTTCCATTATTAATGGGATTGATAACATAAAATTGAGATATTCACTTGAAAGTTAGTATTGATGGAGATGATTCCAGTGAAGAGGTGGGAGGTGATATGTTCACAGTATAAACCAACGCATCAAACTTTTCTATGACGTCTGCCCCAAATATTATTAATATTCTATGACCAATAATTTTCACATACTAGAGTGCAAATCTAGTCAAGATGATTCCTTTAAACTAATTTGGATGAAAAATCTAGATGTGGAAGTATTGATTCCTTAGGCAGCGGTTTTTAACATCCTACTGATTGTTTCTGACAAATTTGAGATTTAAACATTATATCTCGACTGATAAACGTTCGAGCGTCATTTTTAAACTATCATATTTAGAACTATTCATCATACAGAAATAAACAAAAAATGATGCAGTTGTAATTTCATAGTCTAATTTTTTGTACCATACATCTTTTCCATAAATGTAAGACTTTTGAGTTATTTGCGAAGAACAGTCTCAAGGTACCAATTTTTTAAAGCTAAAACCGTAATCTTCAATTCCTTATAACTCGAAAAACATGAATTTTCATGAAAATTCTAAACCACCTTTCTCTTACATAATAATAATAATAATAATAATAATAATAATAATAATAATAGTTTTTTGGTGTTTTTATACACGTAGTATTTACACAGTACATGGAATACACAAACTTTAGAATGCCATTAAATTAATAATAATAATTATATCATAAATAAGATAAAAACATTAAAATACAAAAGCGTATATAAGGCGAGAACTAACACAGATTAAAATGACTAGAATCTGCACATAGAAATTCCTCAAATGAATAAAGCGCCATTCCAAGCAGAAAAAGTTTTACCGTTTCTTTAAATTTTCTAGAGTTTAACTGTTTGATATGGTTGGGTAATGCATTAAAGAATTTTATTCCGTAGTAATTTATGCTGTTTCTACTTTTAGTTAACCTCAGATGTCAAAATTGAATTAGGCTTTCTTATGGGGTAGCCATGTAATTTGCTGTGGGTTGCATATTTGCTTTCATTTACTTTTATCTGCATCAGACAATGAAGGATGTACGTACAAGGCAGTGTAAGAATTTTAAGTTGAATGAATGCGTTCTTGCAATCATCCCCATAGTTCAGACCAGCAATCACCATAACTGATCTTTGCAATGGAAAAACAGTACTGGCAGCTGGAATATGACCCCAGGTCAGATTAGCGTAAGAAATGGTGGTATGTATTAATTCATGGCAAGCATTTAAGAGGGTTTTTTGTTTTGTGAAACTTTGTAAGACAGACTCCTTTGTAGGTATACACTTTTCGAGACTTTTTTACATACATACGTAGTTTGTGATTCCCATGATAGCTTTGTATCAAGGTAGACCCCTAGAAATTTGATTTCACTACTAAAGAAATATCTACGTCATTTACATTTCTTAGGCTAATTATTACTTTCTCAGTTTCAAACCGATTTAGGCATAGCTGGTTGGCCAGGAACCATTTCTCAGTTCTTGACTGCGATCTATTTGTATTTTGTCAAATCCATAGAACTTTGGCTTGTCTAGCAAAATATCATAGAATACACAGTCAAATCTATATCAGATTCGGTTGTTACGAATTGGGAACCACCCCCAAGTAAAAACCGTCAATTTTTAAAGGGTGAACTTTTTTGTTATCTGTATTAGAAACTCAATGCAAAAAAAATCAAGAAAATCCATTCATTATAACTGGGTTTCGACATTTCGTACTTTTTGTGTCTAATTGTACTGGACTATCAGCTGCGAATTGAAATGTGTCCTGAATAATTTCTTTTTGATCCATTCCGATCCGACCTATAAAACCTCGGAAAATCCAAAAAGAAAATAGAACGGAAACAAAAAATAAGAGCGTTTTTACAAAACACTTAAGAGATGACTACTTGAGGAAAATAAAAAACTGATCTACAAACCCTCTATGACACAAAGAATAAGAAAATATTCTCGAGATTCCAGGACATTTCCATGTCCACGAGAATGTTCGCTCATTTGTCTCTACTATTCAGATTTTGTTTTTTGTTTCCCTCGTTTACCGAAGGGTTCGGGAAAAATCACTCTCCGAGATTTCTCCGGATTTTCATGTTTGAGACTATGTAGATTACAAAAAATAAGTTCTTCTTTCAATTCGGTCAGTCAGTCTGTCTGTCTGTTGACGCTATAGCTAAAAAGCTATATGACGGAGAACATTCAAATTTGGTAAGTAGTTGACGCTACTACCACCGAAGAGATGAGTAGAAATTCACTGGAAAATAGGAAAATACACAATATAGTTTTTGTCGACAGTAATGTTAATGCCAAAACCTGGCATAACTTTTTTATAATTGTGAAAACATTTCACCGGTAACTTCGGTCCTTATAGTATGGTTAATCTATCGATGATACAGACTATTGCAGTTCTGGGTAAGGCAGTTTAGATTATAATCTTTAATTATAAATTAAACACTGCTTTTAGATGAATCAAACAATATATTATAAATACTCTACATATGTTTCGGCTTATTAGGCCCCTATCAAGACTATTACCTAGTTAATGCATAGATTAGATTAGATTAAGGGCAATATATAGTTCATATTTATATTCTTTCTTATATCGAGCCAACCTAATGTTTCCAACATTGTGTTAATATCTGTAAATTGATTTTCACCTAAGATAATACGCATTGCCTTATTTTGTAGAATCTGTAGCCTGTAACAGTTAGCTTGAAATACATATATAACTGACAAACACTAGGTAAAATGGGGTAAAATAATGCTGTTATGTACTGTTACTTTAGTATTTATAGAAATATGTCTAGTATCGTATTTTTTTACCAATTTTTTTAGAAATATAATCCACATGATTCTTAAATTTTAAATTCCTATCTATTAGTAATCTCGGGTATTTAATGTCATCTTGAAAATCCGGCTCCTTATCGCCAATTTTGACTTTTATTTATAAATTACAAAAGTTTCTATACGTACAGTCGGATCCTATAAACATACGCTTTGATTTTGATTCATTTATTTTTAGCCTGTGTGCATTAAATTTTTGAGTAAGCCTGTTTAAATCTTCATTAACCGTGGAAATCACATTGTTATAATCTTCGTGGCTAAAGTAGATTAGCGTGTGATCTGCAAAGAGATGTATTTTACAATTGAACAATGCTTTACCCAAATCATTAATATAAAGGATGAATAGCAGAGGACCAAGAACACTCCCTTGTGGGACTCCATTGTTGTTGTAGCTGCTTTCAGAATACTGACCATCATATTTTGTTTTTTGGCATCTGAATGAAAAATAACTTTCCAACCACATTAAAGTAGTGCCAGAAAATCCATACCTTTTAAGTTTTAAACTTAGCGTATGGCGATCATTTGTCTCAAAAGCTCTCCTTAGGTCTATGAAGACAGCACATATGCCAAGTCCTTTACTTGACTTATATCCTCTTTCAGATATTACACACTGTAATGCAGTCTCGCAAGAGTGTTTGTCCCTGAATGCTGAGTGGTATGTACTCAGCAAACTGTTACATTTTACATATTCTAATATTTGAATATATGCTACAAGTTCTAAGAGTTTTTCGCAAAATGGTAACATATTGATGGGGCGCATTTCTTGTGTTAAATTTGTATTAGGCACTTTTGGGACCGGTATCTTGATAAATGTCGGGAAAAGTACTCATCCTATGAGGAATGTCATAGACAATGGATTTTTAGTAATTAAAGTTACCTCAAAATCATTTTCTATGACTTTCCTCGTGGGACAAGTACTTTTCCCGATATTTGGCAAGATACATCTAGAAAACGAAATTTTTTCACTTTTTGGAGACAATTGCCCATTTTTGAACAGCTGTATCTCGAAAAATTCCTGATGTACGGAACTCTATTTGAGCTTAAATTATAGAAAATTTAATCTGCTTTAAAAAGGGAGTAATAATATTTTCTGTATAATGCGTGCTTTAGGAGATACTGCGTAGATCGCATAGGTTTTTCGAAGCTACAAACTTGGTTTCTTACTATTGGCATATGTCCTAATAACATATTAAAAAAATGGAACTGCATGACCTTTTGCAAGGTCGAACCCCCATTTGTGTATACATTGACTGTATAGACTTTTAGTGTGTTATTTATTTTAATTTTTTAAAACCAATATCATAATCTTATGCAGCATGAAATTTTCTGTAATTTGATACACATTTTTTTATGATTTTAGACAGCCTGCCAAAAAAAAAACGAATTTTGCACACTTAGATTTTTCTTGAATTTTAGTATGTTAAGAAGATACCAACAACGAACTAAAAAATTCAAGCAGCGTCCTTGTGGGAACTAGCTCCACCCAAAAACCTATATCTACTATACCAAACTATTTTTGTCGCTCTTTATAAAATATACTATTTATTCTGCTAAAAATAAAAGTTTAAAGAAAATAACACTAACATCAAGACAAAAATAACATATATTAATAAACAAGTATTCCCAACTACTTTTTTTACTTAAATGCAATTAAAATTTGTATTTTTTTTAGTGTTCATACAAGCCAATTAAAATTAGGTGTGGGTAATATTTTTATCTTATAATTGAAGGTAAAGCAAGATGGGAAGATGATTAAGAAAATAATTATAAATTTCATCTCTCATTTCAAGTCTCCCAAGACAATTTGACGTGAGAAACTAACAAAATTAACATGAAGACGGCAGTGAATAGCAATTATTCAATTAACAAGGACATATTTATTTCATGCTTACGTTCAATTAAAAATATTCACAGTTGTTGTTTCTGAGAGTTCCTTCAAATGACAGATTATATATTGGTTCATTATAATATTTACGTCCAATTTTATAATAACTAAGGAAACAGAAGCAAATTGTTCTTCTTTTTTTTTACCCCATTTTAGGTCAGGTTGTCTTTGTTTAAATAGATATTTGTCATGAAGTTTCTGAATATATAGAAAAAATAGTTTAAGATTTTTCCTTTACTTATTGAAATGTTTCTATTATATCCACTGAAAGTGTCTGATGTATATTATCAAATTTATTTATGTTCATTATACAATACAGTCTATAAAAATATTTGATATTATTATTCTAAATATATTATAAAACTCAATTTTCAATATCTTCATCTATTCGTTGAAATATTTCCGTGATTACAATACTGTCTGCTTGCAATACTTCTGTTGCACGATGTTTGACAAATTGCGATAGTCAATAATACCTCGAACTTAATGTAATACTTTGTGAACGGTGAGTCTCAATAAGTAGCATTAGCAAGGTCAGGATGCCCCCCATTCAATTCAGCTCATGTTCACCATTTGGAGTTCTATACCAGATTTTCTTAATTGAAACCTATCATTGATACGAGTTACTTTAGGCTTACGTTGGCATTTCGTAAATCATAACTCCCACATAGCCCCAAGTCTCTGGTAGACCACTCAGTCTCATTTATTCGTAATCTACCTTCTTATAATGCGGGCTAGGCAAAACTTCTTGTTCATTGGCTTTCTCGTTTCTTAAAACTTCAATAAATAGCAGAACTCATAAAATAATTACATCCTTATAATTGGCTAACTCTTATAGAGTGTCGCTGCTTTCTAGAACAAGCGATGTCCTTATCTTAGGTGAGCAGTCGAATTTGATTAATGAGACAGACTACTGCATACTATTCCTTACCTGCTGCTTATTCACTTATCACGCCACTTTTAAGGTGGAGTAATCATCTGCTTAAAAGCACCTACAGCAAAGCTTTTCTGCCTTTTGGGAATATTCCTATCCCGATGACTGTCTGTGTCTATCTGTCAGTGGAAAATATCTACTTAACACCGAGAAGTCTGAGAGACAGTTATTTCTTCCATCCTCATATTTTCCTCTGTTAGGTAGAGATAGAGTATACACACCCCTTTTAATCTTATTCAGCACATCGCCGCCGTCACTGCGAAGGTGAGGATTGGAATTTGCCCCACCCCTCTTCGGCGATTGTTACGGGACCCTTAGTACCATGATACGACAAACGAATAAAGTATGATTCCAAATTTAAAATGAACAGTGCAGTAAATAAGGCAAGATAATGCAAACGTGAGATTTTTTTTACGTTACATCACAAATATTGAACTAATGCAAATAAATAAACTGTATTAAAATTAATATTATTGTATATTTAATAATAACTTAAATAATGAAAGTTTACCAGCAGTGGCGGAAATAGGGGCCCAGAGGACAAAAGCTTCCTGCACAACCACCCTCCCCCCTTATTTTATACTTTTCAATTTAATTTCTTTCTGTTTCATTATTGGCCTTTTTTTGTATAAAATAATTGATATTTTTATAACAAAATCTTGAATCATTTAAAATCAAATTTTCGAATCCGGGATGCCCCTCGAAACATTCAAGAAGGAACTAAAGGGCCTCGACGAATACATATTATTTAAAAGTGAATTATTTATTATTTGTTTGCTTATAGTAATAAAACATATTCTTTATAGGATTTTGCAAACAGCGTAAAAAACTGTCTATGAGAACTAATCTGAATAGCCGTAGGGGACTATGTTGGATGCTAGTGTTATAATGAGAATGTTAAATAAGAAATTGGACAAAATTATTTTAGGATTTTAACTTGCTGGCATAACCACCCATACAGCACAAGGACATCCTCAGAACATACTGGGGACAACTTTTCAGGACATACGGGATATCCTGGGAAGATCCCATTATCACCTTAGGACGTCCGTAAGATATCCAAATGGGACAGTTCGGGCTTTGCTGATGACGTCCTCAGGACATCAGTACGGGTTGTACAGGACATCATCAGCTCTTATATGGGTTGTGCCTGGGCTTTACTATGAATAACCTGAGGACATTGATTGGGGTTTATTGGATATTTATAAAGACAGCAAAAAATACATATTATTTTATAAGATCATTGTAATGTAAGAGGTAAAATGACTAATAAAAATGTGATACATATATGTAAAACTCCATTCTCATATTTGTATCTATCAATTGGCTTATATCGCTTTCAAAGTAAATCTACCAAACTAATAGAGGTTATATATAGTCGAATGAAATAGGTCGATAAATCAATATTTTAAGGTAAATACTTGAATTTTTGATATGTTACTTTGAAGTATTTGAACACGATTAATGAAAGAAATTTTTTTTTCAAACCCCGAGATGGGGTGAAATAAATATAACAAAGTGTTTTTTTTTTGTCAAAATTACTCAAAATGTGTAAAATATAGTAAAAAAAGTTTAAAAAATATTACGTAAAAATTATCTCTTGCCTTTTTTTGACATTATTGAAATCCAAAGAGTTTAGGATGGTTAGAAGTTATAAGAGATGATATGTACATTTTTAAATAATCATAGCGTGCTGAAAAGTTATAATGAATTTAAAAAAAATTCTATTCACTCAGAAAAATATAAAGGATTACGTATCTGACAATAAAATCTGCGGACAATAATCAATCACATTTTCCCCTTTTAGATAATATAATAAATACAAAGATATAACATAGCAGCAATATATTTATGAAATATTTAATGTAATCTTACTTCTCGAAAGAACTTTGAAATGAACGTGGAAAAGACATTGACGCCCGGCGGATTTCTTAGAACTTTCGACTTGTCACAAAAAGGCGGTTAATTCAAAACACAGTAAATGTATTAAAACCAAATTATAAATAACTGCTAGGTATTTAAATAAGATATAAATTTTTAATGAATTATTTGTACTGGAGGGGATTATCAAATAGAACAAACAAATAAGTTTTTAAAAGCAAATTTCACAAGTCAATAAATAAATAGCCTCAAAATAATATATATATACTTTTCATTATTTTTGTTGTTGAGATCTCCTAAATAATAATACCTAGGACGACTCTAGGACTTGCCCAGGATATTCCCACAGTGGATATTTTGTTAGGCATTTAATATCTTTGCAGGATATTACTAGGACATCCCGCCAGGATTTGTCTAGGATATCCCCATTTGGGATATTCTCAGGTTGTATCTATTTTGTTGTGATATCCTAAGGATATCCTGAGGAATGTCGTCCTCGATTGGGATATACGAGACCAAATGAGGATATCCTAGGGATGTCATGTGCTGTGTGGGCAGAGGTCAGGTTATCGAAAGAATGCAAAGATTTCATTAATATTATTACATATAGTTTTTATTTTAGTTCTCATAGATAGTTTTTTACGCTGTTTGCAAAATCCTATAAAGAATATGTTTCAATACATATTATCTTGCGAAAATTTGAAATATTTTAATATTTTTTGATAATTGGGAGTTTTTTTTATACAAGTGGCCCCTGAGAGCACATTCGGCCTATTCAAAGTTTCAAAAATTCTTGTAATACGAGAGTAAAATTTATTAAAAAATCAGATTTGAAATATTTTGATAATTGGGGAACATGAGCAGATTAAACCGAATGGTTTTATACATTATATTTAATGACGCGGTTCGGAAATTCACAAAGAATCAGATGCAAATGAATAAACTGACACTTTTTAATTAGTTATCACAGATTCAAGGGATTGTTCTATGACTAGCCCCTTGACACACTTAGCTGAGAAGACCGAAGGAAATGTTGCAAATACAAAAAAACCTATACTAACTTTTATTAAGACGGGCCTTTAGTGCCTCCGGTTACCAAGAGACTGCCCTTAAAGGTAGTCTATGCTCAAATTATGCATATGGGTGCTACTGAAATTGGTAAAGGATCAAAATTAGCTGCACATAGCTAATTGTGAAAAATATATAAATCTGGTACGGCATCCACCCAATATTCTTAATAAGGTTAAAAATTACCCTTATAGGGGGGGGGGGGCAATAAAAACTACCCCCACAGACGGACAGATCTCATTAGTTCTGATATCCGGAATAAAAATTCACTAATTTGTAGTTTTAGGTAGGGTAGATATGGAGTAAAAGTGAACTTATTATTTGTTTGGTTATAATTGTGTTGAAGCATATTCTTTATAGGATTTTGCAAACAGCAGAAAAAAATAACTATCTATGAGAACTAAAGGCTAAGCATTTCCAAGAAACACAATGATAGATTTCATGAAAATGTAATCCATTAGAATGAAAAATGTTTAAAACAAGGTAGGTAAATACATTCATTTTAGGTCTTTGTTCTCATTTTTAACTTAATCTTCATGGCCGTAGAGGTTATGTAGATACTAGTTTAATCTGCATGGCCGTAGGGTACTGTGTGGGTGCTAATGTTAGAATGAGAATTTTCAAAGAAGGAATTATGTTTGTTTGCAAAATCCTATAAAGAATATGTTTCAATACAAATATGGAGTAAGTTCACTAATTAGGTATTAACCAGCTGTGTTTGATCATCGTCACATAAGTTTCCTCTAGAAGAACAGAGATTTTCGAAAGAAATATCTTTAATTACGGATATAGCCAAGATCAATAGATACCCTGCAACTTTAGCTGATAAATTATTTAGGGAAGGCAAATTGAAGGAAACCCTTCGGAAAGCCTATACCTTTCAAATATAATATAATATTATTTTTTGAAGATATCCGGTGAAGAGTTGGGGGTTAAATAGGGGTAAATAGGGAGAAATGTGTAAAGCAAGCTGGTAAGGGTACAGACTTGAAATTTGATGTATGGATTATAGGCCAAGGCCCCAAATTTTTTTGTAATAATTTTCAACCCCCCACCACCCCTACTCCATTATTAAAAGGGTTGATAAAATAAAATTGAGATATTCACTTGAAATTTGGTACACGTATGTATTATAACGACATCAGGGAATTTTACCTCGGAGGGATAGTTTCCACTTCCTCGGTGCACCCTCCAAAGTTACTAATATGACATTCAATACCAAAAATATACCAGAAATCGAGTTCTACTTCATGATTGGTGAAAAAACGCGATTTGGGGGGTGAGGGGTTCGGCACCCATTGCAACCGATTCAGCGACCACAAAACAGGGAGAGTCATGTAGTTCGTGCTAAAAGCAGCACTTGTATCCTCTTTCGCTTCTGCTCCTGGTCTATTAGTTTTATTTCGAATTTCCAGTTTCACAGTCGGTATTTTTATTATATTTATTTTATATAATACTTACCTATTCGTCACTCATCAGACACTTTAGAACATAAAATTATGGGACCTTTGGTGTACTCTGGTGTACTCGTGGTCCCAGCAGGATTTTTAAAATATCGCAATTGTTTATCCATCGGGAAATAAACTGCAACAATTTTTAGGCAACTAAAAGGATAAAATTAAATTAAAGTTTTGATCGGGAATTTATAAAATTACTTGTAAGGATTGTATTTAGTACGTTGGACAACTAAACGTCTAGTTCTAATAAGATTCAAAGAACATATGGCTCATCTCAAGAATGGATGACCTGAAATGTCTATTATTGCACACATCCTTCACAACAATCGTAGATAGACGTCAGTAACTTAAAGTTAAGTAGAAATACAACAAATAACAAATAGACCAGGCTAGATAAGGATTGGAGAACAGAATAAATCGTTACAGCAAACTGATTGTAGAACATATGATATGTTATATAACTAAAGAAGGGAAAATAGCCCGGACCACCGCCGACTTTCTGGGGTGAAATAGGGTGGATTTTTAGAGGTGATAAACGGGTTTTTACGATTTCTGGCTTAAGCGACGCGTCTTATGGAAAAAAGTTAAATATAAAAGTTGTAGGTAATAAAGAGATCTACAACTTTTGTGGAAAGCAATTTTATCCTAACTACAGAATACTTCGAGAAATATGCAAGAAACCGTTTTATTAGTTTTTTGTTTTTTTCTTCTGCAAAAATAATTCGATTTAGCTCAAACTTGGTGAAAGTATACCTTATGGTGTCCCACATAAGCTCAATTTTTTGTAATTTTTGCAATTTATGTAAAAAAAGTGGAATTTTTAACTGAGATTCCTCATAAAAGTACTGGTTCGACAGAGTTCGGACAGGGATAACTTGTTTTGTTTTCGCTTTTACTTTCCAAAAATATATAAATAGTGCAATGGAAAAAATTGCCGGAAAATCGAAAAATGCGAAAAATGCCTTTTTTCGTTCGTTGAATATTTTATAACACTAGCCCACAAAAAAATAAACGTGATCTGTAGTAGGCACCCGACATAGTAGTCCCTATGTATTTCAACACGAATCCGATGTCCGTTTAGCTCCATCAGGATGTCAAAATACACAGGGACTACTATGTCGGGTCCCTACTACAGATCACAACTCAGCCTTACTCGGCGCGCTTTGTTTTTATAAATACCGTCAATTTTTAATCTTTGTTTTAAATAGCGGTCTGGTTTATTTATAATTACACGTGTTTTCTCAAATTTTTCTTCTGTTTATAACGTTTAATCTCTTTATCACGTTTAATTTGTATATTAATTAATTATTTTTTGTGACAATAGTTTATACTTGTAAAGTTTGTAGAAAAACTAAGTCACCCATAAGTCCCAGGTAGGTATACAGTATACACATATATTGTCATCTGTCATACTGTCAATGTATTGCAATCGTCACCTCCCCTCATGTGCTGTGCGACAAAGAGAGAACGAACTGTGTGAAAAGGATGAAAAGCCTACAGTCTACCGCTGCTTATACATTACGCTTATGGAGCTTGTCTCCTCTATGTGTTAAACTCTTTGGCTATAACAGAACGACGCCCGTCGATTATTCTTCTATTTGTTAACTGCGCATGCTCTCACATCTGACGTCACCATAGGCGTCAATTCAAAATTTCGTAGCTTAAATAATTAATTTCACCATTAAAATGAATTTGGAATGTAAAATAAAAAAATACGAGTCAAATAAAATTTTATAAATTACTTGAATATAAAATTTTTTTAAAATGGTCAACGACCTTATTGATAGGATTGGTTGAATTCATTCGCCGTGACATTATTTTAGTATAAAAATAGGCACATGTTTAGTTTTAATCAACTTCCAATGATGATCATGCGGTTAGCGAAACACACGTCGAGTGTAGTGTTCAAGTGTTTCAGTTTTGATAGAAACTACTTCAAAAGCATCTAAGGAGCAGTTTACTTGCTCCTCCCGTGACGACCACTTAGTGACTATTGATAATATCAGTAATATTTATATTAACGTGAGACAATCGTAATTCAATAAATTTGCCTATATCGATCCTTTGTTGGACTTGAAACGTTTTTCAATGTTCACTTTTTTATTGACAGTTGCATTAAAAAACACAAATTTTCTGATTTTCAGTTTTTCAACGTCTTGGCCGCAAAATTCGTTTAAGTGTAATCCCCGCTTATCTTCTAGAGAACAAGGTACCCTACGTATCGGGTCGAAAAAGTAATAGATTTTTTCTAATATTTTTTTAATGCATTGTAAATTTCATAGTTGGTTGGGCATACATCACCGTTACTGTTAGCATATGCTAATATTCTAAATATATTGGACAGGACATCTTATGCCGTAAAGGAAGTTTTTATTTTACTAGCATCGCAGTTGTATGGGTTTTAGGAAGAACGAAAATAAGACAAAGTACATAACACAGATTTAAATGCGATCGAGTTTTCCGGTCATATAAAGGGACAGATGGACAGACATTTTGGTTAGAATTTAATGGATAACACGATGATATGAAAATTCTTTCTTTACAAGCCATTTTTATGATTCTAGAAGTGTGCCGGTCAACTGCGTACATTCCTCGCAGTATTTGCATACAGTATAACAAGTTGACCTTCAGGTGATCTTGAAAATCTTCAGCTATTGTCGTCTGAAAGATTTTCTACAACTTCTACAGAATACGTTTTTCCAGTTTTAGAGAAAAACGGGCATTCGGAAAGCCCCATTTATTTATATATTTTTACAATATATGAAATTTATATTCAACAATATTCATATTTATATTCAACAATTATACTAAGTTGTTCTTTCTACATAGGTAAACCCCATTATATAGAATTCTATAAGGCATTAAACCATTTTATTCAATAATATTGTTAATTTGTCTCTTTTGTGTACATTTTTGGCGAGTTCCAATATTAATGTTTGATACTAAAGCTTAATTAATCGTTAAAATAAGTACCTATATGTTGATGGAAACATCTGCCATATATTTTTTTATATACCGAATTTAAATCTTAATAAAGAGACTATTCAACAATATGTAAAGTTCACTTGTTATTATTGACTCCTCGGCACTCTTTAAAATATTTACATTAACAAGAGATACGTTACAATAAGTTTATGTTTTCCCTTGTTAAATCTGAAATCGTTCAAGTGAATTACTTTCAGCCTACCTGGATATCATTTCAGAATCGTGCCATTTCATTTAATAGATGGGCGTTTATGTACTGTCAGTGATAAATGTTTGTGAGGTTTCCTTCAGGGCAATTTGTTCATATTACTCTATCATGTCTTTATATAACTGCATGCTGTAACGGTAATAAAGGTCGTTATTCATTGTAAAGCATCCATTGAAAGAAAATACGATCAAGGAGTGAAGATTTACAAATTATAAAGTGGTAAGAAAACTGATGAATTATATTGTATCTGCTGGAAGTCTTTAATTGTAATCGTTTAATTGTAATTTAACTTACACATCTGAATTTTACTGAAGTGAAGCGACTATCAATTATATTAGGAACATTGTCTTCATCTACAACCTTTGTATCGAATAATGCTATTATATCGTCCACATATCTGAATCATACCGTAAGAAAATATCTGAATTCTTCCTTTATCTCTTTTCGAACCTAATCATGAAAAGTGGCAACGAAACCTTTCTTTACAGGAAAGGGTATAGCAGAATAAGCATGGTCAAACGGTCCCAGAAACGTTTGGACCTAATTCGGCGTCAGTAGATCGGCAATGGGAAAAGAAATGTTTTTCTAGAGTTGTAGCCCCCTGTCGCCACTTGTAACCCCCTGTACCCTAATAATTATAATTTTTCGTTTTAATTTTTTATCTTTGCAAGTTGTGCGTTAATTATTATGAAAAAAATGGAGAATGCAGATGCGATTTAAGCACATCTTAGAAAAAAAATATGCGGATTGTTGCCCCTTTCATATTTAGAAAAATATTGAAGAAATCAAATAATAATTTATTCAAGAAAATAATGATTCGCGTACACACATTTTTTTCCAAAAATACACTGCTGTGAGTAGTTTATTGTCATTTTTAAAAAATTTTAGAAGGGGTGCGCCATGCTTAAAAAAAGTAAAAACGTTATGACGCAATGCTTCGTAATGCCTCACCATTAAAACTTTATGTATCCATATTTCTTACGTTTTATTCGTTCGGATACTACCACTGTGGAAGAGGTTGACAATCCCCAAAAAGTTTGCAAGTAATCGTAATATAAATATCACCACCCCATTATGGTTGTTTTTCTTATTATTCATTGAAACGTAAATTGACACAAAAAATTGTACAAGAATTTTTTTTTAAATTTTCATTTTTACTATAACCTGCATATGCTACTTACGTTGATACTAAATTATCTACAGAAATAAAAAAGACATTTTAGTTAAATACAGGGTGTCCCAATTAAAACTCTCGGGGCCATTTTCTTGATAACTAACACAGATATTTGAATTTTGTAAAAAGTGTTCACTAGAATATATGACTTCAGTTTTTAGTAAAAACGATATTCCTATAAACTGAAAGGTATGCGATGCAAAAACATTTTTCGATCCCAGGAAACTTGAAAAAGAGGTGCATTGAAACTATACATTGTACCTTTTATAATACGAACAATTTTCGAAAAATCAGAGGGCCTCGAGATACTAGAACTTCAACATAATTTTTTAAGTAACAAAAATGCCTTTTTGAAATACTTTTTAAACATACCTTTTAGAAAATAATTTCTTTTTCTTGAAAAATTTGAGAAACTGTAAATTTTATCATTTTTTCAAATTGATAATAGTTAATTAAAAATTATGTATATAATTTAAATTCATTTTTTTGAAGTTATGACGATTTTTGTTATTTAACAAATTGTATTTCAATGAGATATTTCGAAAACCGATGATTTTCCGAAAATTGATCGTATTACAAAAGTTGCTTACAATGTATTGTTTTATCATATGTGTCCCTTTTCAAGGTTCCTGTTACTGAAAAATGTATTTGCATCCCAACGTCACCTATACCTCAAGTTATAGAAAAACAGTTTTTACTAAAAACTGAAGTCATGTATCTAGTGAACACTTTTTACAAAATTCAAATATCTGTTCTAGTTATTAAGGAAATGGCCTCGGGAGTTTTAAATGCGACATCCTGTATACTTATCTAAAATTTCTGTTTATTTCTATAAATAATTTAATCTTTAACAATAATCTACTTATAGCAGTGTATTTTTGGTAAAAATTCTGTGTACGCGAATCATCATTTCCTTGAATAAATAATTATTTCATTTATTCAATATGTTTTTTTTAATATGAACCCATACAGCACAAGGACATCCTCAGAACATACTGGGGACAACTTTTCAGGATATATGGGATATCCTGGGAAGATCCCATTATCACCTTAGGATGTCCGTATGATATCCAAATGGGACAGTTCGGGCTTTGCTGATGACGTCCTCAGGACATCAGTACGGGTGTGTACAGGACATCATCAGCTCTTATATGGGTTATGCCTGGGCTATACTATGAACAACCTGAGGACACTGATCGGACTTTATATAGGACATCCCCAGTTCTTTTAGGGTTTATTGGATATTTCTAAAGACAGAAAAAAATACATATTATTTTATAAGATCATTACTTTTAAACTGAGCCAATAAGCAAAGACAAAGGAATACAAGTTTATATGATGGCAGAGGTAAAATGACTAATAAAAATGTGATACATATATGTACAACTCCATACACATATTTGTATCTATCAATTGGCTTATATCACTTTAAAAGTAAATCTACCAAACTAATATAGGTTATATATAGTCCAATGAAATAGGTGGAAAATCAAAATTTTAAGGTAAATACTTGAATTTTTGATATGTTACTTTGAAGTGTTTGAAAACGATTACTGAAAGAATTTTTTTTTCAACCCCGAGAAGAGGTGGAAAAAATTATAACACGGTGTTTTTTCAAAATTACTCAAAATGTGTAAAAGATAGTAAAAAAAGTTTCAAATAAAAATTGTAAAACCATGAAATAATAATAATATTACATAAAAATGATCTCTTGCCTTTTTTCGGTATTATTAAAATCAACAGAGTTTAGGGTGGCTAGAAGTTATAAGAGATGATATGTATAAATTTAAAAAATCATAGCGTGCTGAAAAATCATACTTAATGAATTAAAAAAAAAATGTGTTCACTCAGAAAAATATAAAGGATTACGTATCTGACAATAACATCTGCGGACAATAACCAATCACATTTTCCCCTTTTAGATAATATAATAAATACAAAGATATAACATAGTATCATTATATTTATGAAATATTTGACGTAATCTTATTTGTCGAAAGAACTTTAAAATCAACGTGGAAAAGACATCGACACCCAGCGGATTTCTTAGAACTTTCAACTTGTCACAAAAAGGCGGCTAATTCAAAACATAGTAAATTATTAATTATTATTATAAATTAAAACCAAATTATAAATAACTGCTATTTAAATAAGATAGACATTTTTAATACATTTTTAATGAATTATTTGTACTGGAGGGGATTATCAAATAGAACAAACAAATAAGTTTTTAGAAGCAAATTTTACAAACCAATAAAAGATACTATAAATAAATAGCCTCAGAAATTTATATACTTTTCATTATTTTTGTTGTTGAAATCTCCTAAATAATAATACCTATAATAGGATGACTCTAGGACTTGCCCAGGATATTCCCACAGTGGATATTTTGTTAGGCTTTTTATGTCTTTGCAGGATATTACTAAGATATCCTGCGATTTGTCTAGGATATCCCCATTTGGGATATTCTCAGGTTGTATATATTTTATTGGGATATCCTAAGGATATCCTGAGGAATGTTGTCCTCGATTGGGATATACGGGACCAAATGAGGATATCCTAAGGATGTCATGTGCTGTGTGGGAAAGGGGCAACGAAATCATCACAATTTTTTTCCTAAGATGTACATAAATCATATCTACGTTCTCAATTTTTTTCATAATAATTAACTTATAACTTGGAAATATAAAAAATGAAAACGAAAAATTATAATTATTAGGGTACAGGGGTTACCAGTGGCGACAGGGGGCTACAACTCTAGGAAAACATTTCTTTTCCCATTGCCGATATACTGATGCTGAATTAGGTCCAAACGTTTCTGGGGCCATTTTACCATGCTCATTCTGCTATACCCTTTGCGAGTAATATTGGACAAAATGACTCAACAATCAAGCGACGTTGGAATATGCAGAATGAGAAGTAGAGGCAAGAATGTCATAGAGAGACCTGGGTTATTCAAGGTGGTCCAAAATTGTCTCCCGATATTTCTGTGGCTGACAGTGCATTCAAAAATAATGGTACTCTTTTATATAAAGTTATTTCTGAAAATCAATAATAAGGGAGATAAATTTCAGTTTTTCTGCAATATCATCTGACTCTCTTAAAACATCAAATTTATAATTTAAACTTAGTCATAGGCCATCACTAGTCAAACATTCTCTCCCGTTTATGGTGTAGTTTTAGGGGGTGATTGTCAGTATTTTCCATTATCCTAATAGATGAATTGGCCGAGGTGCATATGCTTCGATTAAGTGGTCTGCTCGGTGTCCTGACCTAACTCCCCTTGATTTCACTGGTGAAGTGATCTAAAATCACAAGTTTATAATACTCAAATTAACACGATTGAATTGCTGAGATCAATCGATCAATTTTACAGAGTATTCAACGTTCCTTAAAAAAGACTTAGATTGTGCATAAAGAAAAATAGTGAAAATTTCGATCAATTTTGGAAGTGATAATTAGCTATTTTCTAAGTTTAATAATATTTCAAAGCATTCTTTTTATGTAAAAGAATGTATTAATAAAATGTTGTAAATGCACATTGTTTTTAAACACAAATTACTCGAGAACGATTTGGTCTATCGAAATGCAATAAGAATACCTTTTTTATTTCTAACGATCTGAAAATTAATTTTTTACAACAATTTTTAGAAATTTGAAAAAATGAAAAGTTATGAGGAAAATACTTCCTAAATCTACACCTTAAACATAAGAGAGGGTTTGACTGATACTATGTCGACTAGTATACAGATGGTCTACGACTTCGTCCTTTTTTACCACTGTTTGGAGATGTAGATCTTGACTGGTACCAAAAGTAGGATTAGATGAAACATGGAATCTAACTATTATCAATGACAATTTTAGTGAACACAGAAGAGTTCTTCTATTCATTAAGATATTCAGTTTTCCATATAAATGGATACAGTATTTTTCCCAGGGTTACGACTAATAACATATCTGGTTCTTTCTAAAGCAAAAACGAAAATGAATTTACTGTAGCATATTTACCGTTATCACATGTTCAAAGATTGGACAACCCTATATTACTGCTGTAATAGCAAGGAGGTTCTTATTAATGTACGATTCAAATGTATTGACCCCTCACTTTAACCGCGAATATCTCAGAAACGGAAGAGCAGAAAAAATGGAAAAAAATAATTATTCATTATGAGTCTATTCTAAATCAATCACTGAAATTTGAATAATGTACATTGAACACTTTTGAAGTTCTACTAAGTTATATTGAATAACGTCCTACTTTTTAAGGAAATTTTGACCATACCAGTTTTAAATCCATTATATCTTGAAAAATATGCCTACTATGTAAATAATATTTTAGACACCGATAAAGGACGACATTTTTTGTACGAGGAACATTTTTTGATAATTTTTTATTTTAAAATTTATTTATAAATGTATTTAAAAAACGTTTTTTAAAATGGTTTATTATGTAAAATGTAAGCATTTTCAGAAAAAAATAATTGGTATGTATCACACATTAATTTAATTATCAAACGTAATTGATAATATTAGTGCAAACTTGGAATGATATTATCCTTTACGTTTGATAACTAAATTAATGTTTGATATACACTAATTCTTTTTTCTGAAAATGCTTATATTTTATATAATTAACTATTTTAATAAAAAAAATTAATTGATAAATAACCCAATAAACATGACGTCACGTTTTTGAGAATAACTGCAAAATTTTGGAACAAAAAATTCTGAAAAAATTTCCTCCTATAAGAAATGCCGTGCTTTATCGATGCCTAAAATATTATCTACATAATATGCTTATTTTCCAAGATATAATGGATTAAAAACTGGTATGGTCAAAATTTCTTTAAAAAGTAGAACATTTTTCAATATAACTTAGCAGAACTTCAAAAGTGCCCAATGTACATTATTTAAATTTCAGCGATTGATTTAGAATAGACTCATAATAAACACATAATTTTTTCATTTTTTTCTGCTCCTCCGTTTCTGAGATAATAGATAATAATAGATAGATAATAATAGATACAGTGAGGGGTCAATACATTTGAATCGTATATTAGGTGCTGATGTGAAATTTCTTTCATGGTCCACTCGTCCACCTGATATTTCTCCACTCGAACAAGTATGGGACATTATAGACAGATTTCAAAGTTAATACTGATCTAATTGATGGGCTTTCAACACTTAGGAAAGATATTATGAAAAACAACATGTGATACAATACTTGAAGAATATATGACATCGACTATCTTGCACTAAACATACCTCCCAGTTTCTTTTCTAACGCCAATTTCTAGATAAATATCAATTTTTTTACAAGGTATTAAATTTTCTATGTCACATAATACAACAGTATATGAATGGGTTTATCAATCATTTAAAAACACAACGCTGAGTCATCATAACAATAATTATAAATAGTTTATTAACCCACTGTTAATTAACTGTAGTTCTAAATAAGTACTCCAATACCATCAATAAACTAAAAGACGTAGTAGGATGTAGGATACTACTTCTTTCGCTCATGTGACTAAAAAACTAATTACGGCGATATTATAATAACATGCTCACAATCACGTCCAATAATTCTGTCAGTAAGATGCTAAGTAGTTGCATAGTCGGTGAGAAGTCATCTGTTTTTATAATTAAGAATACGTATACCTATGTCTGATCTGTACAGAAAAGTATAAAGTTGTTTATTATTTATCGTTGGTGCCTGGTTGTCCTCTTTCCATGAGAAATGTGTTGATTTATTTAAATTACTATACACAGGATACGAAACTGTTTTTTGTTGCCTAACGTTGTTGCAATCTCGAGAACTATTACAGGTAGATATTCGATTAATTTACTGAAAATTTGATATAATTGTGTTATTATCCATCATAAAAATTCAAAATACCTGTATTTCTTATATTTTTGGACTTAAGTTTCAACATGTTTCACAGAGACGTTTGCAACTCGGATTAGTTAATTTTGAAAATACCTAAAAATATCACCTACTGATGTTAGTTCATAGAGTTCTTACTACTTTAGTACCGGATTATCTAAAGAAAAAACTTGTAAGTCGAAAAAGTATCCAAAATGTAAATATAAAATCTATTTCTCTAACGCTACATCAAATTTTAATCTACTTGAAAATCATTTTTCTATAAACATATTTAAGTGTAAAATTAAAAAATTATTATTTAACCAACAGTGCACGTAATATGTGTAAACCCGTGTAAAATATATGTATTTATTTTCAATTGTTTATTTGCCCCGATTTGTTTTATGTTTCTGACTGCGCCAATTAATTATTCTTATGATAATTATTATTTTTTGTTGCTTAAAAGAATTCTATTAGTTTTATATGTATTAGTTTCTATTTAGTACAAGTATTTTGTTCTCATGTTTTTAAGGGTATAAGTTTAAGGGTATAAGTTGTAGAATATTACTATTTTGAACGTATTTTTGAAAACTTGTACTGAATAGAATATCCGGGATATCCAATTTAAATAATTCTGTATGATTGAGTTGAATATAATTTTCTTTTTGTATAACAGGGTGTTCACAAATTCAACCCGTCAAACTACCACCAATAATTCAATGATCCGAATTGGATCCATAAATATGTCTTGAATTTAGCTATTTCTGCTGAAAAAGTCAAGTTACCCTCTAAGTGACCTTGACGTAACCTCGTAAATGTAAATTCAAGGTCATTATTAAGTTATCCCTGTAACATTGCTACAACATTGGCTGAAATATTTGTTGTAAGTAATGAAATAGAAATATACCCGGACTTGAAAAGAGGAATTGGAAAACGGAATTTAAAACTGATTGCTTCAAAAAAACAATATACAGGGTGTTCAAAACATTCCTTCGGACCTCTTTCTCATAACCCGCTATAAAGAGCTCTTATTTTTTTACCACGAGATAATGCCCTTCCCAGTACTTCCACCGTAAATGGACATTTACCTGTGGAACGGTTAATAAATAAAAACAAAAAAATAGAAATAAAAGCTGCTGGATTCGGAAACAGGAAAAACAGAAAACTTAGAAAAAGAATAAATAAGGAGATGATAATAGATGGAAACTTAAAAGAAGCATGGAAACTGAAAAGAAGTATCTCGCAAACGCCTACACTTCCCAACCAACGATGACAGATGGAAACTTAAAAGAAACACAGAAACTTAAAATAAGTATCTCACAAACACCTACACTTTCCATCCTATATTCTTGCTTCATGCGTCATGTGGCTCTCGCTGCTGACAAAAAGCATGTCCAATGTTCAACCCGGCGTATGCAGCCGGTACGGCAGTATATAAAACATACGAGGTTTGGTTTCGGCACGCGGCTTGGCCGTCCATTAGGCGTGTTCGGCGGACGACCAAGCTGCATGTTAAACGAACCTTCAGACTGAATGCCCGTAATCGGCAGCTTACGCTGGCAAATCAATCAATCAGCCATACGCTTGTAATGTATCACGTGGAAAGTATGCAATGGCCAACCTTCAATTGATGCATAATCTCAACTTCAACTGCTCATATCTCGACAATGATAGGTATCCTCAATTTAATACTCTCAGACGATTAGCGTCTCATGATAAACTATCATTTAATACTAAATTCGAGTCCATATTTGAGAACTGTGAAACGGGCGATTTTTGACCGGTTTTTGGGCTCACGAAAACGAACACTAAAAAGAGCATTCCGTGATATGTTCACGTCACAGTTGTATTCGCACAAATACATATAGAACAAAACCATAATGAAGTAGGCACACCAGTGAATTCTAGGAGAAACCAATGAGTAGAAATTACACTCAGACGTGGTCGACTGCGAATGCCTGTATAATTATAATCGCTCAAATACGATGATTAATTTTTACGTGATGTCACTGAGATATGGTATACAACAAATATTTTTTAATTGTTCAAATACTACTACATAATAAATACAGACATATGGATAATTTTTATTAGATATATGCTCGTGGGTGTTTGGCTTGTGACCACTGAGTCCAGAGTCCTGGGTTCGAATCCTGGCCAGGGTGTTCAGTGGCGTTTTCAATGTGTTACCGAAATGGTGGCAACGGGCTAGATGGCTACGGAAGTTGGCAATATCGGGGGGAATAGTCGTTATATTGATGGCAATATGTACGTGTCCTAGTTGAATGGTGGAATAGCAATAGCTAAACTCAGCCAGGACGTTAATATAAATAAGATCATACAAAAATTCAGAGTGTTATGAAATTAATTTCTGCACATTTTTTTTTCTATGGTAATTATTTAAAAAAATGTATACATATTCCTTGCTACTTGAGCAGACACTTGGATATGTAGTGGAAATAAACTGCCCCAGAGTCCGTTCTGGCTTTCTTCGGCTCTGGGCACGGCAGGTTTAGAATTTCTGTCTGTGTGCTTCATTAACGGAGATGTATGCCAAATGTATTTTTGTATTCACTAAATGATTAGTCATCGATCAAAGAAGTATTGACTTGATACAAATACTTGCACCAACTGTAAAAGACCTTTCGAGTTATTTAGTGAAGTTTCCACTGATAAGAAAATTCCTCATATCACTTTTTTTGTCTGTCATGCTCTAATGCAAAGGATTAACCATGCTCCTAGCTGACATAAGTGTATCAGGTAATTGCACGCTGGCTCCTGTACTATAATTATTTCACTGAATCAAATAAATACCATA
This sequence comes from Stenurella melanura, assembly GCA_963583905.1. Classification (NCBI taxonomy): domain Eukaryota; kingdom Metazoa; phylum Arthropoda; class Insecta; order Coleoptera; family Cerambycidae; genus Stenurella; species Stenurella melanura. The sequence continues at coordinate 63,365,218 of OY757312.1, read as the reverse complement.
AAATAGTAAATCCTATACACGCCTCTTCATTTGAGATAACCTTACATTTAAAATACGACAGTAAAAACAGAAGATTTATATATCTATTAATTCTGATATTTATAGATTATAGAAATCCGCATGCACAGATCAAGATAATCCCGACACAATATTTTTCTTTTTTGTTTTTATAAAGTATAAGATTAATACTTAAAACTGGAACATATTGAATCATGTTTTTTTATTCTTAACTCATTTGAACAATATGCTCAACATTAAAATGTAATTTAAAAAATAATTATAATCAGCCATTAATCAATCATGCCATAGCTGTCGTAACATAATTTTATAAAATTCATCTCAAGTGGACGATGATTGACATGATAGTTATTTGTGTGCACAGTTACTTTCCAAATATAATATTCACCTATCCACATATTTTATTATTACTTATTATTATTGTACCTGTTTGATTCAATTATATGGGTTTTAAAGTTTTAAATTATCTAAAAAATTGTACAGAAATTCGTTTTACATCTGGCTGAACTGAAACATCGACTAAAAATTGTCTATTTTTATGTATGTGTAGCAGTGCTGGATTATGACTTTTTTTGCCCATAGGCAACTATTTGATAGCCCCCCCTCTCAATACAAACTTTTAAAATTTATTGAAGTTTTTATTTATAATACAAAATAATATAATATAAAAAAACAATATACAATCAGAACAAACAAACGAATAAAAGCATTAAATGGAAAAGATAAACAAGTAAATATAATAGTTATTTATGATAAAATGTTAAAAATGATACCTTATTTTGTGAGTGGGGACAAAACAATAAAAACAACTATTTTGTAAATATAACATCAATTTTACCACTTGTATCATAAAATGACTATTATATACGTTTTCTGGATTACTTACTGGCGAAACTACTTACATGAGTAAAATTAAGCGCACTAGCTAAGTCATGATTTATTGATAGCACAGATAAATTATTCTTGATTAAAGGCATTTCGTAAATATGTTTTTGTTTTTCCAAAGTAGAAAATGATCTTTCCCCTGACACATTGGTATAGTAAGAAAAATTCTTAATGCAATTTCCACATTAGGAAACATGGTTATAATATGTTTTCCCTGATAAATAATAACATGTCTCTAACTAACCATATTTTTTGTTTTCAACAAAATTTTTGAATTCAATACATTTCTCAGCAAAACATTCATCCAAATCGTTTAAATATTCAGCTTGAAAATTATTTGAATCATTTCTTATGTCGTTGTCATTCATAATCTTAAGTTTATTTGAAAATCCGAACTTTGTTTATATCTACGTAAGCCATCAATCGTTTATTTAATTCTTGATCTAGCATATCAATAATAGCAAAAAAAGCAATAATTATCATATCAATTTTGACGTCGAAGTTGGTCTCATTTTCATGATTTCTGAATTGAAGCTTTCTTTTCCGAATCCTTTTTTATCTCTATTATATTCCATAATTTTGGATAGTTGTTTGCCCCTTTCTTCATATTAATCAAACTGGTTTCGGTCTCGTGATGATTTAAAGTAGCCAATCAGTGATTCAAAAAATGCAATTGTCGTTGATAAATGAATATCAATGCTTTGTAAAGTATTACTGGCTTTATCACATTTCTCTTACACATCTGGCCAAAATGATGTTAAAATTCCCATTTTGAACAAATTAAATTTACCTACCAATCCCATAGCTTCCACTTTTACGGAAAGTTTTTTATTTTCGCTATGGGCTATTTCTTACACACTTTTCCGAAATGTGTTATATGAGACAGATAGAGCTTTACAAGTATCAACACTTTCACTCCCGAAATAAATGAAAATCAATTTTTTTTTTTACATAAATTGCTATTACTCGACCGGATGTGAAGAAAAACGATCAATTTTGGGCTTAAACGATTCCCTAAACTCTAGCGCTGCCAAAGATTGCAGGAAAAGTAGAAAACATTCATTGTTTACAGTTATTTTGATGTAAACAAATAGTCGAACAATTTCACTTTTTCGGTACTGCTCAGGAAAAAAGTATCAAGGAAGTTTCAAGTTTCGACAAATGTCGATCTACAGAATTGTTCTATTGTGTGTAAGGATCATTTCTACAAGTTTTCACACCTTTTTGATGAAAAACTGTGATAGAGCGAGTTGAAAAACAGTTACGCTACGCGGATTGAAATAAACGCCGGGATACGCTTCTATTTAAGGTTTATCGGTATTCGACCTGCGTCTATGACCAAATCTACAAGACAGAAAAGAAATGACAATAGCTTTTAAGAAAATTTTCATTTTTTGTTGATAATTTTTATGTTTGAAAACTTGTTTTCTTGTACGTCGCCGGTACCCCCAAGCCGTCGGTGCCCCTAGGCAAGTGCCTACATTGCCTTATGGACAATCCGGCTCTGATGTGTAGACCGTTTCTTGCAAACACGGTAACTTTTTAGACTGTAAACTGTGTATAAAATATGCTTCATTACAATTTTAGAGTACCTAAAGTGTTAGTATACTAAGGTGGTTGATTAAACATAAAAAGATACGAATACGTAGAAGAAATCGAAACAATGATATATATGTGACTCTCAGGTTCGAACGAACTTTACATAGACTAGGAGATATGCATATTAATTTTACAATAAAATGTTGTTGAACTATATTTAGTAAGTCTTTTATGGAATGAATGAAAGTTGCAATCGGGGTTTACCGTATGAAAATATCTATTAAGCAGATATTAATATCCCTCAAATTCGAACGAACTTTGCAAGAATTATGTCCATACTATTCACTTTAGATTAAAATATTATTGAAGTATTTTTGGTAAGGCTGTTACGAGATAAAAGTCTCAGTCGGACGTTGCCGACTAGAAATACCTATTCTCATAACTTCACAACCTCCTTGCCATGGATATCAAATGGAATGGTTTGACGAGTTAAATACGATAAATTATGTAGCGTCATTATAAACCCAATATGAATGGCCCAATATGGCGGATTGCCTTTTCCTTCACCACCCCTTGATGTCGGTATCAAATGAAAGTATTTGTCGAGTAAAATGCGATAAACTATGTAATGGCATTATAAATCCAAATGGCGGACGCCCCATGATGTTGGATTGTAATTTTTTCATAACCCCCTAACATGGGTATCAAGTGAAAGGATTTTGTCTGTCTCTACGTCTGTAAAATAAGTAAAAACTAAAAAGAAAAAAATTAAATTATATAATAAAGTATATATTTTTGAAACAAAGCTGTTATTAAAGAAACTGTACTAAAAAGTAAAAAATAATATTTGAATTTATATGTCTGGAAACTAAAAGCTCTGGGGGCTTTCAATTAAGCAAAGTAACTGTACAGTACTGTTATATGACCGCCTTCAAAGCTTTCAGTTTCGCAATGTATGAATTTAAAAATAATTTTTTACTTTTTAGCACATTTTCTTACTTCCACATCCACGTAGTGGAGTGGAAGTATAGTAATCGTAAAAAAATGTCCAAAATTTGTTTTGTTGAAATAGGCTTAGAATGTCATAAAACGTCGAGATTTTAAAATTAAACGAAAAAATTATCTGTGTATGTTGCAACCACAACTTCTCAGCGGGGTGCTGAAGAAGTTATGAAAGCGTAGCAACCGGTTAACTCAGGGTTGGTCGAAGTTCACTCTGTGGCGAGAAGAGTTACTTAATAATTTGAATGTTACAAAACAAAAATAAACAAAGGAACTGGGCGCCAGCGTATTCATACAAATGATATTCCTGCAACTGGTTAAGGAGGAAACAATCAAAAGCAAAATTAACAAAATATAACAATATATTAACAATAAATAAAGTTTAAAATTTACAAAGACTTTACAATAAATGTGAGAATTAATGAAAAATTCAAAATTTACTACAATAAAAATATAATGCTTATTAGTGGCAATGAAAATTTGTTAAGAGAAAAAAAATTAATTTGAAACGGAAACTTGTAAAATTGAAAATATCAACTGGTTTACAATTATATCTAGTAGTTATCTTCTGACCAAGAAAAGCTACGATGATAGTTAATTGCTTACGTAACTTTGGGCTGCGAGTGCGGAGTTCCAAGGTGTCAATTCCTGGAGATGGCCACAGGTACCTGGGATTGAGGACTTATATTGTTTGTCCGGGTCAACGAGGAGGTTCCAGGATGACACGAAGTTGGAAATGTTCAGCCAATTATTATTCTCGTCCAGCCACTAGCAAAAGTACCATGTGCTTGATCCAGGGTTGGTCGATCCAGATTATTGCATGAAAACAGTGGTAAATCAGGAACCAGTTAATACAAATTCAGTTACACAAAGAAAAAAACTAATGATTTAAATTTAAAATGACTCTAAATAAATTATTTTAAAACTTTAAAACTTATTGAAAAGAATAAAAAAAAATTGGCCAAGGTTACGACTTTTTATAAAAACTACACAAACAAAAAAAAAACAAAAATTAGAATTTGTAAAATTTAAGCATTAATTTAAGAAAATGGTTGAGGACCGAAAAAAAACTACTACTAACTTATCAAAAAAATTAGGCCACAAAATTACTGTAAATGACAAAAGTTAAGTTATTATGAAGCAAAATGGTCCAAAGAAAAAAGTTGTTAATAACACCAAAATGTTCAAAGTAGAACTAATGAGATAGATATTAAAATTGAAAACTAGAAAAAATTAAATAAAATATAAAGTTTTGGAGATGCTCTCCGGTTCTATGACAAAATTAATTTAGATAAATTGACTTTACGTCTTGCTTTTCGACAAATTCAATAATTTAGTATATCAGTCGTGAAATGAGATTATCTAATAAAATAAATTTTAGAGCAACCCCAAATACAAAAAATATATATATACCTATATATGTAAGTATATAATATAACCTACTGGCAAAAATTATTAATATAATATCTAAACATAAAATAATCCGCAGCAACTGTCCCAAAATGACAAATAAATAAACTGCAGTTGGGGCAATCCACTAACAAGTGGTTTTTTTTATAAACCACAAGGTTAACTTCAAATGTATTATAATTCAATTAAATGCCAGCTTAAAATTCAATAACAAATCAAAACAACTAGGTTATTATTCTAATGCAATGATAATTCAATAATAAAAGGAAACTTTCAACAAAGTATTATAGGATGGCACTAAACTTCAAATCTTTTAAGGAAAAAAATTAGAATGATCTCACCTCAGTGACGTCAAGACGGAAAGTGCTGGTTTTCAATTCCTGTCAGTTCCATCTCTCCCTAATATTCCGCTCGCACATGCTCAATGGTGACTTGTATTGTGGTTTTTATCGCGGGAGATTCAAATTTTATGTAGTACGGGTGCTGAATGGAAAATATTTGGCAACTAATTAAATAATGGACAAGTTACGGAAAAAACTTGTTACAATGTCGCTGTGACACTTACGATGTGGATAAAATGCCAATTTTCCTTTTTAAACAGAGACCAAAATCGATCCTCCACTATAAAAATTAACTATATGGGCGTTTAAAAATTTGATGTTTTCGAATTTTGTTCTCGCTCTTGCAGAGCCGAATTTCCGAATTTCTCTATACAATTTAGTATCCGGAGAAAGCAAATCTTTCGATAGTGACCTAGAACGGATGTCCATTCCACGTATTTCCTTAGTTATGAATTTTTGAAAATTCGATGTTTTTCAATTTTTAACAGAGGCCAATTTTCGTTCGCTCGTGCCACGCCGGATTTCCGGTTTTGCCCATTCACTTTGGTATCTGGAAAAATCGCCACTCTTTTTCTTTAATTAGACATCTAGAACGGCCCTCAACTCCACGTATTTACTTACTACTAAACGGCTGTTAGTGGTCTCGGTGTCTCGGTAGATCTCAGAGATTAAAGTTGCGTATGGTGCGTATAGTCACAAACGGTCGCGCTGTTTCTGCAACTATTACTAATTTTAGCCCCTTATATCTCGAGAACGGAAAAAGTTAATATGAAATTTTAAGTGCATGATAAAAATAACGAGTACTATATAAAAACGTATAAAAATCATATAAGAAGAATATCATGGAACAAGCCTATTGGATTCATATGTACGTTCATTCTCGACTGTTCTATTGGGATCTTCCTTCTCTTAAGATTATTCATTTTATATCAATTAATTATTATTAAAAGTTAAATATAAGTTTGTAAGTTAGAAGCCACAGAACATACATGACGGATCGTCATAGTTGAGATGAATACAAAAATGTTCTAATAGATTACTTAATGAAACGAAATTTAAAAAAATTTCATGAAGGCATTGATGACATAGCATTTGTTTTGTGTCACCAATTACACAACAGCACGTAAAGAACCAAACAAAAAGCTCTCCTAGGAACCTATCTCAAAGTTTAAATATATGAACGCCATTCGATTTAGGTAAATGAAAAAATATTAATATGCTGATGATACATAGCTTTATTGTTCATTTCATGTTGAAGATCCACAGGAATATAGGAATTTAATTAACAGCGATATAAAGAATTTGGTGTCAGTTTCTACTGATCATCTACTTAAAATTAACACTAGTAAATCATCTGCTATAATATTTTCCAATGACAATGCTCGTGAATTTGTGTCGAGAGAAATTAATATACAGATTGGAAATGATACAATTGCCTTCAATAACAGCTCTAAAAGTCTTGGTCTTATTATTGATTATAAATTGAGATTTAAACAGCATATTACGAGTAAATTAAGATCAGCATACGCTGCACTAAAAATGATATATTCCCAGAGACGATTTTTAAGCATGGAAGTAAAAAAAATGTTATGTGATTCTCTAGTTTTGTCCCATTTTAATCATTGCTATGTGGTTTATGGCCCCTGTATTGACAGCATCGAGACCCGGCGCATACAAAAAGTACAAAATGCTTGTCTTCGCTTAATTTTTGGAATTCAACGCCGTCAAAGAATATCTCGTAAATTGAAAACTGCAGGATGGCAGAATATGTACAATCGCCGCAAACTTCATATGGCTTGTTTATTTCATAAAATTTTAAAGTTTAGATCGCCACCTTATCTCCTCAACAAGCTCTCTTTTAGAAATGATATTCATAACATTAATATTAGACGAAGAAATATTCTCACCATACCACAACACCGTAAGGAAATATTCAAAAGGTCATTCTCTTATAACATTGCTACTTCTATAAATACGCTACCCTTTAATGGACTCACCCTTTCGTGTGTAAGTTTTAAAAAAACATTTAAAAAATATTTAATGCGAAATCAGTAATAATAAAATCTTACCTTTTCCCGTAATTTCTCTGTTTTTAAACTTTGTTCCTTCTTTAATTTTCTTTGTTTCATTTTTTTTCTAATTTCTTTTCTTTCTCTTCCTCTCATTTCCTACTCTCCTCCCTCTTTCAGCTCTAGTTTGCCTCTTTTTCATTCTACTTTGATGTATTTTTTTTTTTTATTTTTTTTATGATTGTTTCGATATGAGTACCTATATTTATTTAATTTATCTACCTCTGATATTATTTATAGGCAATAGTGGAAGAACAGTTTACTGGCTTGTCAGTAAACTGAACTACTCGCCTTTTATTTACCTGTTGTGTAAACATGTATAATTAACTATTGTTAAATTTGTCAAATTGGGTAAATAATAAATGCTTTATTATTATTATTATTATTATTATTATTTCTACAGTTTTAGTAAGTATTTTTAGTCGAATTATATAACTCTTGCTATTCCATAAACTTAAACTCTTAACTAGCTATTAATGATGTAGACTAATATTATTACTTAAAGTTAAATATACATTTGTAAGTTAGAAACCACAGAACATACATGACGGACCGTCATAGTTGAGATGAATACAAACATGTTCTAACAAATTACTTAATGAAACGAAATTCAAAAAATTTTCATGAAGACATTGATGACATAGCATTTGTTTTGTGTGACCAATTACACAACAGCACGTAAAGTGCCAAACAAAAAAAGCTCTCTTAGGAACCTATCTCAGAGCTTAAATATAACAGCGCCACATTCGATTTACGTAAATAAAAAAATGTTTTTACAGTTTTGAAATTTAGTAGATATTTTAGTCGAATTATATAACTCTCACTATTCCATAAACTTAAACTCTTAACTAGCTATTAACGATGTAGACTAATAACAAATTAACATATTTAAATGTTTTAAAACACTTAATAGGCGTTTGTTCGTAAGTTAATTTCTACTTCTACTTCTTCCGAGAGCACTCAGATACCTATATATTTTATTATTTTTATTATTTATTATTTTACTATATTTTATGTAGCATTAAATGTAATAATGATTAAATTATACCAATTATATTTTTTTCCAGCTACACTTCTTGGGTACGACTGCGTGGTGCCAGAACAATGTTCACTAAAGGTGGCCAACAGTAGCTGCCTAGAAGGTGCATGTCGATGTGTCGATGGCTTCCTGCAGTTCCGGAAACACACTTGCCTTGGACGTGAGTATTAAACTAAATTATCAATGAACGGTTTCTTTCAATAGTCGTATCACTCTATGCCAAATACGACTCAATGTAGATGCAAACTACTCTATGTTCAATATATATTCTCGGGGTTTTAAAGTGTTCCATTTTCTGTATTCGGTAGAGAGCCCGATGTATAGATTTCCTATGAAGGAGATACATGAAAAACTTTATATGAGTCAGTAAGTACTAGGTACCACAGACCTACAGGGAGGCACTTTTCATATAAGCAAATTTTGCCCGCATCATGAAATTTTACCGGAAGTGGCGTCAAAATGGGAGGATGCATGCAAATAAGAAGAGGCGGCCCATTTTTTTAATAACTAGAAGTACTTTAACTTAAAAAAATAACAATTCATGTATTCGATGAGTTAAGACAACAGAAAAAGAAAATTTAATCGAGAATGTCTCAGAGTAGCGCGCAAATTAAGCCTGGTAGCCCACTACAATCTCATTGTATACCTCAAAATCTACATTTGACGTAAGTTTTATTCATGTATTCGATGACACAAAAAATCGCGACGTCAGAATTCCATGACGCGGGCAAAATTTGCAAAAATGAAAACTGGTTCCCTGTATGTCTGTGGTAGTACTTACTCATTCGCATAAAGATTTTCATGTACCTATCTTATTCATAGGAAATCTATACAGCCGACTCTCCACCTATATGCGATTGACATTTTTTTTACATAACAAGGCATTGCATTAAAATTGTTTAGCAAGAGCATAGCATTTGTTAAGATTATTAATTACTAGTAACTTTAAAAATTTAAAAACGGGGCAATTTTTTTCAAATTTCTTTTATATTTTCAATATCGTACCAAATATGTTACACATGAGTCGAATAATTTTAGGGTTTTAGTTAACTGCATGATCATATTTGCTCTATTAATTATATCAGTTTTTCATAATAATAATTTGTTTGCTAAATATTGCTCAATTTTTAATGATATATTTAAGAAAAGAAACAGCTTTGCAAAATTACTATTTCATATTGTGCTTCTGAGATCTTAACGGTAAGCAAACAATGTGACCTAGAGTGTATATAATTATGAGTATTATGAAACAAGGCAAGTAAAAGGAGCAGGTGCATTATGTGTAATATTTCTTTGCAAAATGTAATTTGTGTTTGAGCGGCAATAATCCGAAACACTACTAAAGTTAAGGATATGTGAAATTACTAGCAACCGTGTAGAATTGACATTTATTATTTATTCCTCTGTTTACCTTTAACAATTTTATCGGAGTTAATCTGTAGCATAGGGTATTTATACAGAATGTTTGTCAAATTAAACGTTTTAGTAATAAATAGTACAGCCACGCCGAATTTCTTTTCTCGTGTGATTGAAAATTTTTGTTAATTATTAGCAAAGCTGCTGTAAGTACCGATAAAATGTACTTAAGTATTAAGTACCAGTATTTTCTACAAATATAAACAAGTACCAGTACGCAGTACAAGTCTCTTAGGTGATACTTAAAAATTAAAGTAAGTGTTACTTGAATTCGGTCAATTCAAGTACTAAGTATTAAGTACATCAATTTGCTTTTGTAATTATTTAAAAAAAGTACTTAGTACCTACATAAGCCACCATTTTAAGTACAAGTACTTTAAGTGTCAAATTTAAATACCAGTACTTACATGTTTTGTCGCAAAAAGCTGTTTTCGTCAGTTATCATTATATTGTATTATTATATATATTATTTTTGATGTAATAAGCGAAGCAACATTTTCTAAAAAAATATTACTAGTCAAATTATAGGAAAAACAGATTCAATTGCAAGGCAAAGGCAATGTCGGGCAAATGCCCGGTAGGCCCCTCCAAAGATCCAAAATGTGGCCTCCCCTATAAATCCAAATTGCGATTCCCTGCCCCATGTGACATTTGGACATTTGCAGATCCCAATATCAAAACATCCAGTAAATCGCTAATTTCGAAACTCGAAAAACATGACAACAGTGGAAAATATACCGTTTTCGTATTATAGTAATTTCGATCTGCTTGAGCAAGTCAAACGGAGGAGGTGACGCAGCTTTTGACTGATATTTGTTGTATTTACTCCGAGCCCCGGCTCGCGGAATAAACATGAAATACCTGTACTCGTGCTTAATAAGAAAGGTAAATGAAGCGAAAACAGACAGATTTTTAGGTAAGTTAGTAGAGCCGCAATGTTTTTGCAGAATGGCTTTAGTAGAGGCAATGGGAAAGACTTCTCATTTCGTGAGTCAAAAAATTTGCATCATCGTTTTTATCAACAATTAGAGGAGAGAAACTGTTTTCTTAAAGTAGAAAATCTATCGGTTGTAGAGAAAAGTGAAGAATGGACGATTTGTGCGCAATTGAAATTCCTACATTATGATATCCCTAAATTATGATACTTTCCAGCGATAAATGCAATATATAGACAGAACAAAGTCAAATAAAACTAAAGAATACACTTTCAGCAATCAGAAGACACTAAATGGCATTATCCACTGGCCTATCCTTTTAAACCAAAATAAAAATCTAACACTAAGTTAGAAAAGACTTGTCAAGACATGAGTTTATACGTGCTTAGTAGATACTGAAAGACTTAAATTTATCAGGTGTCAATTTTAAAAAATACATTTTCATATGAAGTACGTCTTTTCTCTTCGAGTAGGTATAAGTAAAAAGTACTTAAAAAGTTAACTATTAAGTACAAGTACCATGGCCAATACTTAATAGTTTAGGTACCAATAACTGCATTTTTGTTGGGACTTGAAGTAAAAATACTTAAGTACTTTTTATACTTAAGTACAAATTTTAAGTACTTAGGTAATTCAGTACCGCAGCTCTGATTATTAGGCTATCTTTATGTGAATTTTCAGGAGAAAACCAATTACGGCTAGTATTTGTAATGTACTGGAAACGTACAAAATTTGAGCAAATACATTGGAACCGTTTTCATGGAAACTCTTTAGAAATCACGTGAAAAGATACTCCAATTCCAAAGTAGTATTCTCATTAAATTCCCAATTCAGATTCCCAATTAAGATTCCCTAATTTCATTCCTTTGAACCAGAATCACGGGGTTATACGACTAAAAGGTTTGCTCTTCAAGAGCTAAGTGGTCAACGCCAACGGGCCACTCGATTTCAAGATTCCGAGAACCCAATCTCATGCATTCCCTTGTTCAGATTCTTCGCATTCTTCTGCTATATCGCCATTGTTATATAGTTATGGGTTTATGGGGTTACGTAGTAGAGGGGCTTACTGCTGGAGTGCTATAGGCTTACTTGGTAACAAGGTAACACAGTTTTGAGGGCACTATCTAATTGATATTCCAATCCAGAGCCTTCTGTTTTTTTTGCATTGAATCAGAGTTATAGGGTATGAGGTTATAAGGTTTGCCGTTGACGGGCTATGTCTATCTCAATATTCCAATATCACAATGACATGAATTCACCCACTTGGTACTTCCATGTTTTCCATAAGATCTTCAGATTTAGGGGGATATGAAAGGCTGATGCTATGGGATCATGTGGTTGTGGATTTATGATTCTGAAGTACAAGGATCCGTGGTCACAATCTCATTAATTAACTCCTCAATCAATATTCCCCACTGTTTCCATCTGATTCCCAGGGTTACGGAGTTAAGGAATTATGAGGTTTTATGGTTTCCTTGAGTTATGTGGTCAATAGTGAAGTCTCACAATGTAAGTAGGTCGAAGTTCTAAAGTTCAATCACTTTTGAAGTCTGATTTAAATGAGCTGGGTAAGCAATATTACGATCCAGCAGACAATTTTCGCGTTAAAAGAAACTCTGATATGCTGGGGCAAAACGAAGATCAGATTTGTGACCATCGGCTCAAAATACAAGGGATAGGTATGGTTAGTACCACTTTTTTTGTGAGTCTGTGCAAATTTTCATTAGGAGAAACTGATTCTCTGTAGTTTGTATTTTTTTTGTTCTAGATGGTTCAATTAAATCTAACAACAATTTGTATGTGGTTTGAGACATTCGATAGTAGAAATAAAGCTTTTCTTCGTTGTGCTTCAACTCTTTTGAAACTTTGTAATTGTCACCACTCGCACCACGATTATTGTAAGGATGCTCAATAACGGGTCTTTTTTCATCATCTTCACCAGGCAATGATGATGACTATATGAATATAGGTGAAACAGATAATACCAATGTGGCGAACGGCTACGTCTCGCTATGCCATGCATCTTTTGTTCCTTATTGATAGAAAACCTGTAATAATACATGCATTGACAGTTATATAAATACTGCATTTATAATTAAACAAAACTTCCTTGATTACGTGAAAACTAGTTCATTATAATTTCCTTATTATAAGTGATCCATACAGCATCACAACTTCCTACACAAATACTTGCAACGCAAAAACTAACTGCATTTTATATTTCAAATTTCTCGTACAAAATATTATAGTGGTGTTGCAACATATGGTATACAGGCTCATTCATTCGGTCAACCAATCTTAATGTGCAGATTGTAGGTAATTTAGATAGAAAAAACAAGAGTTAGTGCTACTATACCGTTAAGCTATATTTTGTAGTCAGCTTTGTATGGTTATCTCTAAGGTTAATTGTTATTAACTGCCATAATGCTAATGTGACCACTTCATCAAAAGTACGTATATAATAGCACCGCCTAATCTTTTTCGTAATGTAAAACTTTTATTATGTATAATCATAAAACACATGAATCCATTCATAAATATCGTATTTATGACCAAAACTTGTATGACCCATCGTAAGAAAATTGGTTTGATCAAATAGTAGGTAAATAATAATAAAACTAGAGCATTATATTCTTTGAAGATTTATTGACCTTTTTATTTCATTGTAGCACATTCTATGGCACACTCGTCACAGTTCTTTGTCAACAATGTTTACACACATCTTTAATTCAAAATATAATCTGGTTCCAGATGTCGTTATAATAAATAAGTGTACATATTTCAAGTGAATATCTCAATTTTATTTTATCAACCCGTTTAATAATGGAGTGGGGGTGGTGGGGGATAGAAAATATTATATACAAATTTGAGTCCTCGGCTCCTAGTATATACACCATGAAGAAGAGTATTATTTGGTATAAAATACATAGAATTATTACAATAAATCGTATCACATGTAAACGGAATCATATTTAAAACTCATATTAAAACAACACATTTTAAAAACTCACTAATATTGTAGCAGTGTTTCACTCTATTTTTTTTATTTTTATTTTAAATCAGTTAACAGACAGATTTGAAATGTCTAAACAACTCATTGTACAGTAAAATACCTTTGTACCTTGAGATTTTTCATAAGCACCAATCCTATGATTTGGAATTTCCAACAGTTCCAATATACGAATGTTATAAGTAGTTGATATTTTTGAAGTTTATTCAATGTGGCAATATTTTTATCGGTGTGTGTCAGTAATTGTTGGATATACATATATGAAAGAGGACGGATTTTGAGGTTTTTGAACAGCGATTTACAGGTTGATCTGCTGTCCACATTTACTATTATTTTCATAGCACATTTTGTAATGAAAGTACTGGGGAGAATATGTTTCAGCTCTCCAGCATGTTAAGCAATATCATAAAACAGAATAGATTTGAGTAAAATAATATGATTTAAACACATTTTCATTGATCTGAGTTCCCTTAAAGTGAAAGACAACATGGATATTCTATTACAGATGTTATCTATCTAGTTCTGTCATTTTAAACCACTATCAATATTTAATTCTAAAAAGCTATGACTAGGTTTTTGCTGAAAGGTTCTAATTTCAAACTTTATCAAAAAATTTTTTTATCCAACCCATTTCTTAGCTCAAAGTTGACAAACTCTTTTTTGTCATTGCTTCCGACATACCAATCATTTAATAATGCATTACCAGTAGATATTTTTGTCCTAATCTAATCCTGATTTACCGTTGCTGCCAGATGAGTATTGTCATTAGCAAACACAGCATCATTCCCAAATTCAATAAATTGAGGTAAATTATTGATATAGATACTGAACATCAGAGGCCCTAAGACTGACTCCTGTGGTACGCCAGTATCCTTGAATAACCTTGAACATTTACCAATTACTTCCAAGTAACTGTACCTATATCTTCGAGATTCTCCAATTTTTTTAGAAGTATGTCACGAAGTATCATCCACGAGGTCAAACGCTTTCCTCACATCTAAGAACAGCTATATGGCGTTATCATCTGAATTTAGATATGTGTTTGATAAAATGTAATAAGTAGATGGTGTTTATAATTATAGTCTTTAATTTTTATTTTCAGTACGGATTTGCTAAACTAAACCACAACCATTGTATGACTAATATGTTTTTGTCAGAATCATTTCCATTTCCAGCAAGAACGGTGATAAACAAAACTGATAAGTGACAATATTTTTAAAACCCTTACATACATGTTTATTAAAAGATAATTGAGAATCAACGTCAGCACCTAGGTTTTTAATGAATTCCTAGGTCTTTGCAAAACTTGTGTTATTGATGTTATAATTAAATATGTACATATCATTCGTTCTGCCAAATGACAACACATTGCACTTGCTAGCATTAATGGGTACATATTTACACCAACTATTAACGGAGGAATTACACAGAATCATCAACTGAGACGATATAGGTCATCTGAATCCAAGAGAAAATGGATGTTATTATTAAACTCCTCCAGAATATCCTCCATAACAAAAAAGTGGACCGAGTGTCGACCCTTTCAGTTTTAAATCCATTATATCTTGGAAAATATGCCTTATACGTAAATAGAATTTTGAATACCGATAAAGCACGGCATTCTTTGTACCAGGAAATTATTTCATAATTTTTTATTCTAAAATTTTGTAGTTATTCTCAAACACGCGACCTCATGTTTATTCGATTATTCATCAACACATTTTTAAAAAATTTGATAAAATAGTTAACTATATAAAATGTAGTATTTTGTAAGTATTTTCAGAAAAAATGATTGATACATATTAAATATTAATTTATTTATCAAGCGCAATAGAGAATATTACTGCAAGCTTGCAATAGTATATACCGTATATGTTCAAAAATCCAATTCCAGATCTCTCTCTAATACACAGGTGCACAGAACTTCAAGTCAATATCTTAAATCGACAGACAGACCAACAGATAGTCAGAAAATGTTTTCCGCTCAAATTTAAAATCTCGACTTATTTCAAAAAAATTTTTTTTTTACAATTACTACACTTCCAATCCACTACGTGGATGTGGAAGTAATCCATGTTAATTTCTAAATGTAATCTATCTCTAATTACAAAACATAAAAGTTAATAAGACAATTAAAAAAAATTAATTAGCTAGTAACTTTTTCAGGAACTGATCAGTTCTGTTAAAAAACCATAGGGTTCTTCTTCTAGAGGACAATAAGTTACTTTTCAAATTCCAATTCAAATGAACTTTCCTTTCTAAGTAATCGTACCTGCAGTAAACGTGACAAACGAACTGATAGACCAGACTGCCAGACAGATATTTTGAAAGATGTTCAAAATTTGATCACTAATACAACGATACTCTTCATTTTCCTATTTTCGAAGAGTAAGTATAATAATATCATCAATAAACAACTGACATACTACATTTTTAGGATTCCGTAGTTTCGGTATACACACGAAAATTTATGGCCCAAAAACAGAAATGAAGACATTTTTGAAACAAAGATTTTTTGAATCCGGATTCCCTGCCATACGCTGAAAAGTGAACCAAAAAGAAATGTACACTTACCTCATCGACTGGGATGCCATTAAATAGGTCTCCTAAAATGCAACAAAAGGTGTTTTAGGATCTTATAATTTTTACCCTTCAGTCTGACAGAGAGATATTTGCCTGCAAGTTGTTATCATCGCCCCCTCCCCCCTCTATGTAGCTTTTAGTTAGCGCATGCAGCTTTTATTTAGCGCCGAATTAGTACTGAAATATTTTGAAATCATTGTTTTTAGAGAACTCTTAATATGTAGAGTATATCATACTATTCAAGAGAATGAGTATGGTTACAGAACCCTATCATGTGCGTGCTCAAAACGCTCTTGGCTAGTTTTTCTCCGTCATTTGACATGCTTGATTACGCTTAATAAACTCGACAACTTCGCTTTCTGTTGTTTATTACTGCGTTCAATACAGTCATATTTTCAAGGTCGATATCAGTTTGTTCAATACCAATGACGCAAGTTGATGAGTTTCTCTTAAATATTCGGTGTGCCACAAGGTCGACACTCAGTCCTCTTTTTTGTTATGGAGGATATTCTGGAGGGTTTTAATAATAACATTAATTTCCCTTTTATTCAGATGACCTATATCGTCTTAGTTGATGATTCTGTGTATTTCCTCAAGATTGCCTATACATCGTTAAAAGTTGGTGCAAATATGTACCCATTAATGCCAGCAAGTGCAATAGATGTCATTTGACAGAACGAATGATATGTACATATTTAATTATAACATTAATAACACAAGTTTTGCAAAGACCTAGGAATTCATTAAAAACCTAGGTGCTGACTTTGTTTCTCAATTATCTTTTAATAACAAGGTATGTAATGCTTTTAAAAATATTGTCACTTATCAGTTTTTTTATCACCTTCGTTCTTGCCTGAAATATAATTCTATTATGTGGGGCCCAATTTACAATTTTAATATTCTGCAGTTAGAGAAAATTCAACCGAGATTGTTAATAGTTGTCATGCCTATATATAAACCTAGTAAATCAAAATTACAGATACCTGGAATTGGTGCTCGTTATGACCACATACTAATATTCTTATGGCATCTCAAATATGTTTTATTCTTGTGTACAAAATTACACGTCTTTTGAACGCAATATAAACTAAAAATGCATTCAATTCAATTCGAGGTATTAAAAGGCTGTAACATGTGACAGAAATATATTAGTCATACAATGGTCGTGGTTTAGTTTAACAAATCCGTACTTAAAATAAAAATTAAAGATTAATTATAAACATTGCATATTACATTTTATCAAATACATATCTAAATTCAGATGACAGCGCCATATAGCTGATCTTAGATGTGAGCGAAGCATTTGACCTCGGATGATACTTCGTGACACACTTCTAAAAAAATTAGAGTGCTATGGTGTACGAGGTGGACCCTTGAACTGGTACCGGAGCTCTCTCGAAGATATAGGTACAGTTACATGGAAGTAATTGGTAAATGTTCAAGGTTATTCAAGAATACTGACGTACCACAGAGGTCAGTCTTAGGGCCTCTTATATTCAGTATCTATACCAATAATTTACCTCAATTTATTGAATTTGAGAATTATGCTGTTTGCTAATGACAATACTTATCTGGCAGCAACGGAAAATCAGGATTAGATTAGGACGAACATATCTACTGGTAATGCATTATTAAACGATTGGTATGTTGGAAGCAAACTTACATTAAACAATGACAAAACAGTGTTTGTCAACTTTGAGCTGAGAAGTGGGTTGGACAAAAACATTTGTTGATGCAGTTTGAAATTAGAACCTTTCAGCAATAACCTAGTCATAGCTTTTTAGAATTGAATTTTGATAGTGGTTTAAAATGACAGAACCAGATAGATAATATCTGCAATAATAATAATAATATAATCTTTATTTAGCACAAGAAAATTGCTATACAAACACACAGATGTTAATAATAAAAAAAATGTAGTAATAATAAAAAAATTATAAAATACTATACATTCCACTACTATACCTAAACTACATATACTTATCACATTACTATCTTATCAAATTATTTAAATATATCTCTTTTAGTTTTATTTTAAATGTATTTATATTCATTGCCTTTATATTATTTGGTAAGTTATTATAACTAATTAGAGTCCTAAAAAAAACTGAATTTTGGGTAGATTTGTACTTCTTATGATCTAGTCTAAAATTATCGCGATTTCTTGTATTATATGGATGGTCAAAAACTTGCAAAATCCCTTGAAAATAATCAGGCACATTTCCCTTTGTAATCTTGTGAATAAAGATTAGGGCATTGATTTCACTTAAGTCCCTAACCCCTACCCACTGCAGCTTGTGCAGCATCTCTCTAACAGGAGTATATTTTGAACATTGTAATATTATTCTCATTGCTCTATTTTGGCATCTTTGTAGCCTTTCCATATCCCCTGTATTTGACAGATACAAAATTGTTCCAGCAAAATAAAAATGTGGCAGTATAATCGTGTTATAAACTGTACGTCTGGTCCAATAACTCAAATATTTAGCACTTCTGTACAATACCCCCAGCTTTTTTGAAATTTTTTTGCACGTATAGTCTACATGTTCTTTAAAACTTAATTTTCTATCAACTATTATACCCAAGTATTTGATGGAATTTAATATGTCAACTTGCTTGCTTTCAACAAAAATTGTAAAATCATTATCCAGCCATTCGTCTATAACAGTCTGTTTTCCTAAAACCATTGCTTTTGTCTTTTCTGCATTCAATTTTAACTTATTTATTTCTAACCAATTTGCTATATTGCTTATGTCTTCATGTATTTTCATTTCAATGTCAAGTTGATCCTTGCCAGATATATAGATCATAGTATCATCTGCAAACAAGTGAAATTTACAGTGTTTTATAATCTGCTCTATATCGTTTATATACAATATAAACAAAAGAGGACCCAATATACTTCCTTGTGGGACACCGTTTTCAACCAACTCTTCATTGGATTCAACGTCTTCACATTTAACTTTCTGTTTTCTATCAGCTAGATAATTACTAAACCATTTTAAAACTACATCACTTAGCCCATACTTTGATAATTTTTCTAATAATCTGTTTCTGTCAATGGTCTCAAATGCACGCTTAAAATCCAAAAATATTACTGCTATTACTTGATCTTCATCCAAACTTTGCTTCCACTCATGAAGTATATACTGGAAGGCTGTTTCGCAGTTATAATCTTTTCTGAAGCCCGACTGATACTTTGTTAAGATTTTATTTTCATTTACATAGTCTAATATTTGTATATAAACTGCTTTTTCTAAAATTTTTGCCTCCGTAGGTAACATATTGACAGGTCTAAATTCCTCCATCTTTTTTGTTCCTGATATTTTCTGCAAGGGTACAATTGTTGAAATTTTTAATTTATCTGGTACTAAACCTTGTTCCAATGAGCTATTCACTAGATTTAGAATAGGATTACACAGTTCATCAAATGCCAGTTTACACATTTCAATTGTAAAATCGTTTGGACTACTTTTATTTGGCAAAGAAAAAATAATTTCATGCAATTGTTGTACATCTATCAACCTAAAGAAACTAAACTTAGTATTACACGTTGTTATATCTAAAGAATCCTTTCGAGGTGGTATACTCTCTAATATTTCCCTAATGCTATCTATGTAATATTGATTGAATTTGCTTGCAATAATCTCTTTATCTGTATAATCATTCCCTTCATACTGAATAGTCCCAAATGTTTGTCTGCTTCTAGTTGATACAATATCTTTTAAACTTTTCCACATTTCTTTTGGGTCATTTTTATTTTTGTCAATTTCCTGTTCATAATACATACGTTTCTCATCTCGTATCTTTTTAACTACAAAATTTCTAATGTTTTTGTACTTTTGCCAGTCTTCTTCCTCTTTAGTTATCACAAATTTTTTATACTTAAGGTCTCTTATATTAATTATATCAGCAATTTCTTTGGTAAACCAGGGTTTCCGTTCACCCTTGAATCTAACACTAATTTTTGGCAATAGAATCTCCATGTTATCTTTCACTTTAAGGCAACTCAGATCAATGAAAATGTGTTTGTGAGCTGAAACAGATTCTCCAGAGTATTTTCATCACAAAATGTGTTATCAGAATAATTGTAAATGTAGATAGCGGATCAACCTGTAAACCATTGTTCAAATACCTGAAAATCCATCCTCTTTTATATATGTGTATCCAACAATTACTGACACACACCCATAAAAATATTGCCACATTCATTAAACCAAAAATATCAACTATAACACCCGTATCATGGAACTGTTGGAATTCCAAATCATAGGATTGGTGCTCATGAAAAATCCCGAGGTAAAAATGTATTACTGTACAATGAGTTGCTTACACATTTCAAATCTGTCTGTTAACTGATTTAAAATAAAAATAAAAAAGTTTGTATGTAATGATTTAATATAAATTTTAAATATGATTCCGTCTACGCGTGATACGACTTATTGTAATAATTCTATGTATTGTATACCTAATAGTACTCTTCTTCATGTATTTTATATTTTTATGTTATGTTTTATGTTTTTATGTTTATGAATAAAGTATTATTGTTATTATTATTATTATATGCTAGAAAGTAAAATTGGTTTAACTAAATTAAATTGTGGTCAAAATTAATTTATATCACGGCAAATTAAATCTATTATTATTATCATTACCTTAATACATACTTATTAGTATAATTATGATATTAACTACAAGATAAGTAAGATATTACGAGCAGACGATGCACAAGCCTGAGAATAATCCAGCGAAAGAATAGGCATTGTACTTAAAAATATTCCCAGCTCGGCTAATATTTATTTAAAAGGCAGGTACAAACACGAAGTTTTAACGGTATCCCATATCTGGAAGTAAATATTAGGGTATTTGTATAATATTTAGAATTAAAAGATACACTTTTAAAATGTAGTTCCGACCTCTGCTTGTAGTACCCTTGGTAATTATAGAATTTAATATTCTGTGACTTTCTTGTGTTTAAACGATGTTATAATTATGTTGATTCCCTATTTACGTATTAAGGTAACAAGTTGGTGAAGAAGTTATTTTATTTAGAATAATGTTGAATGATTTTCCATTGGTAAGGGGCGGTGGAGTGGGGTTATACCTTAAATCATTTTTGAATTTTAAAATTATACAATGTGGTAGGGATATTGAGCAATTATGTGTTGAAATTCGCATACAGGGTGTAAATATATTGTTTGGGGTTGCATATAGGCCTCCAAATTATAATTATGTTATTTTTTTAAATTTCTTTGAAACATCTCTCTCAAGTATTGCGCCTAAAGCTGATATAGTATTTTGTGTTGGTGATTTTAATATTGATTTACTTAAATTCGATTCTACTGAGGCTAACTTTGTTAATAATATTTTGGATTGTTTTGGTGTTAAGCAAATATTAAATCAACCGACTAGGCTCACGAGCACTACAGCCACACTGATCGATTATATATTAACTACTACTGTAGAGATGGTTAAGGAGGTTGGAAGTCAACCTGTGCCTGAAATTAGTGATAATGAATTAATACATTGCTTAATAAACATAAAAATTAATTCACCTAAAACTATTCATAAAACCTAGCGGAATTTTAAAAATATTAACCATGATCAATTTAACTCTGATCTTAGATCTATACCGTGGCATAGTATTTACGATTTTAATGACATTAACATTAAGGTAAAATTCCTTAATGATACCTCACTACTTTGTTAAATATTCATGCCCCAGTTAGAACAATAAGAATCACTAAACCATATGCTCCTTGGCTGACTGATACTATACGAGCAATGATTAATGACAGGGATAAAATATTACGCATATACAAAAAATCGAAAAATATGACGGATTGGAATAATTATAAGCAACTTAGAAATTTAGTTACTACAACCGTTAGGAAGGAGAAAAAATCGTATTATGCTACAAAATTTACTAGCAAAAATCAAAAAGAAAAATGGTTAATATTAAAAAGCAGTCAAGAAATACGGGAATTGATTTACCTAACAACTTATCCAATGTTAATCAGATAATCAATCATTTTGTTGATTCTGTACCACAAATTACTCCTGATGCATCCTTAATTCAATTTTATAATAATAATATGAAACGCACTGTTAATTTATCATTTAACTTTCACACAGTCACAGAAATTGATGTTCTAAAGATACTTTCGAAAATGAAGAGTAAATCTTGTGGCTTAGATGGTTTAATTAACTCTGTCTTTCCCAATACATAAAAGTAAGCCCGAGTAATACCTATACCAAAAATTACAAGTCCTGCATGTTTAAATAACTTAAGACCAATTCGTATCTTGCCAACGTTCTCAATACTATTAGAAAAAATTATGGAAATGCAAATACAGGGGCATCTAAAAGATAATCAGATAATACCATCAAATCAGTCCGGGTTTAGGCAAGGCCACAGCTGCAGTACTGCATTGATGAGCATCACAGATGATATCATAGGGACATGTGACTTACATAAACTAACAGTTTTAATTCTTTTAGACTACTCCAAAGCGTTTGATACCATCAATCATGAGATGTTGATATCCATATTGCATTTCATCGGCTTCACTGAAGATGCAACTAAATTATTAGAGAATTATTTAAAAAAATAGATCTCAACTGGTAATGTATGGAAAAGAATCCTCAGATATGTTAACCATTCGCACAGGTGTGCCACAGGAGTCAATTTTGGGTCCTTTACTTTTTATAATCTACTCGTCTAACTTTTCCTCCTTTTTTTTCTCATGTAAACAACATTATTACACAGATGACACACAGCTGTATTTGTCTTTTGATGTGAGTGAAAGTAAGTAGGCAATCGCTGCCATAAACTATGATCTTAGCTCTTTATTTGATTTTTCAAGTAAAATGTGTCTTCAACTTAACTCTAGCAAATCAGTTGTGATTGTGTTCGGCAGAAAATCGGAAAAAAATGAATTCGTTTTAGAGTTAAGAACAGTATCAAAATTAAAGATGAGCCTGTTTTATTTCAAAATGCTGTGAAAAATTTGGGACTCAGTATTGACCAATTCTATTCCCTCGTGCCCTTGCATGCCTTGCATGCCTTTATTTATGCATTCCTGAGCACATAGATCTATAGCATAAATGTCTGCTTGGAAGATGGTTGGGGTCTTACCTAGAGCTATGGATAGCCTGAAATTAGGCCCCACGCCCACCCTTTCTGCCATCCTCGATCCATCTGTCTACCAGGTGAGTGACATTTTTTCCAACTGCAGGCTTCGACTCGGATGTACAAAGTCCCGCTTGATTGGCATTAAGTCAGTGGGTTTGGTCTGAATTCCACTTGTATTAACTCCAGGATCCTTATGTGACCAACCAGATCACCTAGTTTGAGAGAGAGAGAGAGAGTAACTGCTGCAGCCTTAGTACACTTTCCTTACGTAAAAATGCAGAAGAAGTAAGTCTAGCATTGCTTCCATAGCGGCGGTGGAACATCAGCGCATTGCGCTTTTAATTCCTAAGTAGGCAAGGCGTTGCAATTTCTGCAACTTTCCTTGTGTTAATTTTTCTTCAGTTTTTGGGCACCATACACATGATGCATAGGTTACCATGGGTCTCACAACCGAAAGATAAGACCAGTAGATCATTTTCGGTTTTAGACCCCAAGTCTTACTGAACAGCCTGCGGCACGTCCAAATAGTCGCAGTGGCTTTGGTAAGTGTTCTTTCTAAATGTGAGTTTCAGGTAAGTTTTTGATCTAGAATTACACCTAGATATTTAACTTAACTGGAAAATTGTTTATTGCCCTAAAATTGCTTTTAAAAATATTCAAAAATCTCCGTCAGTTGGTCTGTACGTACATTTGTACAAACGGGAATCCTTAACGGATCCACCTGAATTTCTTAGAACCCTGTTAAATTTCATGATCTGTCAAGTAGTTTAATTGTTATGAATAATTATTTAACACCATACATATTCGCTGACCATTTCTCTCATTCTGAGCCTCTATTGGATACATAATTAGAAACAAAATAAAATAATTAATTTTTCATTTAGTTATAAGTTAGACAGACAGACAGAAATTTTTTTTTGCTCAAATTTAAAATCTCAACGTTTCATGACATTCTAAGCCCATTTCAACAAAATAATATTTATTTTGTTTTACGATTACTATACTTCTACTCCATAATGTAGATGTGGAAGTAAAATAACTTGTTTGTGATGATGCTGAATATGTACATTTTTAAAAAGTAGTGATTTGCTATACATTCAACAGATGACTGCACGTTCGCAATGGGGAAGTAAAATGGAAACACTAAAATCATGCAAAATTAATAATCCACGCGTATGTTGCGCGAAAATAGTGTTATTAGTCGGCTTTCATTCTGATGTTAATAAAATAGCACTGAGAAAAACGCAGCAGCTTCATCTTCATTATCATATGCAATACGGCGATAATACAAAATGATCAATCATTATGTGGCAATCAAGTAAAATTTTCATTGTACCTGATATGTATGTTAAGCATATAACTGTAAATTAAAGAACCTCAAGCGTTCAACTTCTGGTATATAAGTGCTTATTTTTTGTTTAAATTATCGCTTGTTATTAAATTAATTTCCTTAGTACTATGTAATGACTTAAAAAGAGGAATATTTCTCTTCGTGTTTAATGTTTTGACTTACAAAAATAACATAAGTGTCTCAATCGTAAAAATATGTATATAAAAAAATACATATACGTTTCTGGAGTAAATATTCTATTGTAATAGCCTAAGAGCTGGCTACGGAAATTAAAAATGATAAAATGCAGTGAAAATTATGTAAAAACCCTCATTACTAGCTGAAAAGTACATAGCTCTGCACCTCCTCAGCCAGAAGTCCATCCCAAGGAGGGAAGCGTGGGCGGGCGTCAAAATAAAATATTTGAGTAGAGCTCTAAAATTTTGTGTAGTTATAGTTTTCAAGTATAGAAATAGCGTAAAATTATTGTCAAAAGATTAGGTAGAGGATTAAACGTTACCAGAAGTCGGTAAAGTTGTAAGAAAATTGTTCAAATTATTAAAATTTGAAATTGGTCAATGTGCAGTTCTGGCGATTTTGTTTTTATATTTAAAATCTTCTTATTCTTCCTCTTATTCTTCGAATCGTGAAATGTCAGAACATGCTATTTTTCGTTCACCTCTGTCGGCTCGAATTTTCGATTTCGCCAATGCAATTAACGATGCCGTGAAAATTACAATTTTGATCTTTCCATATCGACATTAGGGAGCCTTCCTGCTGATGTATTTATTTAGTTATGAACATTTAAACATTTCATGTTTTGCTTTTGCCGACGAGATTAATTGAAATTTCAAGTGCACCCCGACTGTAGCACATTGCGTTAAGCGACGACATTCACAGCAGATTTCTAGGTTGGAATCCTGCACGGGTGTTCTTTTTTAATTTGTTTTGGCTGATATTTCTTATCCTAAAATGACATCGCATTTATTTATTTATTTATACAGTTAAAAACTATAACTACACAAAATTTCAGAGCTGTACTAGAAGATTTTATTTTTATTAAAAATTAACGCGCTTGACCGCCCGTCCACGGTTCCCTCCCCGGGATGGACCTCTCGCTGCAGAGGTATGTACTCTTCAGCTGGTAAGGAGGGGTTTTACATAAAAACTTTCACTGCACCTTATCAATTTCCGTAGCCAGCCCTCCGTCTATAAGTACTGAAAAAAACAAAGTGAAAATCTGCTAAACGTTTGGTAGACAAATAATTGAAAATAAATCGGTTCACTTTAAATTCTAATTTTTATAACTTCTGACTCGTGCAACACTGAAGCCCAGAGTAATACAGAGTTTTCACTCAATGCTGTTCCCTATGTTCACAGTTTCAGAAATGTTCCTTGTGATAGATAGGATTGTCTTCAGAAATGTTCCTTGTGATAGATAGGATTGGCTTCAGCTCAACAGTTACCTAAGGCAGGGGTGGAATTAAGCATTTATTCCCATGATAATGAATATGATAAATAAATGTTCCTAAATAAATTCTAATCATTCCTAATTTTGTAACATTCACTTTAACAAATTACTTTTCTTTTTTATTGCATTTACATGCATACCTAACCAAAATAAACTGAACTATGCTGATTTGTTTATAATTTAAAAAATATTTCATGAAAAATCCACAAGACAATATATGAAATTTAAAAGTTTTATCCAACTGAAAATTAAAAGAACATTTCTTTACATTGATAAGTGATCATACTAAAATAGAACTAAATATTAAAAATTGTATTTCTTGTTACTCCAGTTTATCGTAAAAAATGCATTTTAATACAAAATCGATTGTTGAAAATTTGTTCATAAATACTTACTTCTAAATCGTTCGAAACATGCGTAGAATGAAGTTTCTGTAAATTTTCCTAGCAATACTTTCCAACATTTTCATATTAATACTTTCTAATAGTAACTAGGAATAAACTATCTACGTTTGATTTTTAAAATTAATACTCAGAAGTCAAAAAAATATATATTTATAGAAATATTAAAGAGCATACAATTGTTAACAATATAACACACTGAACGTGAGTATACACTGTACATTTATTCTGAACAAAATTTAGAAGAAAATTAACAAAAGTATACTTTAGATATCTCGATAACTAAATATTCAAAATAAAAGTATTACAATAGTTTGCATCAATAATGGTAAAGTACATACATATGTTTATAATTCTTGCCAGTATTACTGCAAAATAAACTAAGTTACAGAAGATAGTCTCGGATGCCTTGGAAAAAAAATTTTCAAGTGTGTGTGAGAGCAGGTGCCATTTTTTTTATGGTATCACATGTTATTCGAAAACTGATCATCACAAATTGGATAATTCATCTTTTTCCATTTTTCTCCTTTTAGACTGACGTTCCTGATGAAATTATTTTCGTTTCAGTTTTCTGACTTCTTCCCTAAATTTAGTTTTCCGTGGGGAATAGGAAGTAAAAAAGACGTTGCAGTCTGGGTCTGAGCAGATGTATCTGAAAATTAATAAAAATTAAGAAAATTAAAAAGGATTTTTTAAGATATTCATCATTCATTGCTTTAAGTACATATTTAAGGATGAATCAAAACAAAATCATAAAATACCAAATAACTTTCAGTATACGTTTTTAACTCTATAGAAACAAAAATATAACATACTAAAAGGAGGAAATTAATGACTCATTAAGAGAATCAGTACTTGAATTCGATCCAGGTAGTTCTGCGGTAGTAGTCACCAAATGGAAGGTAATAGGTTGTATGGCAGTTCTGCAATTATTCATATTTTAAATACGCTTTATCAATGCTGCTAGAGCACGGAGCTGTGATTTACATGCAATATGAAAAGTAATTTAAACTAAAAAAAGAAAATGTCAACCACGTTTTAATTTATTTAACCATCTTAAACTTACTAAAATATTTGTTTGTTTATACATTTTTAACAACAACTTGGTTGTTTTAATAAAGTAAAACTGAACTACATCAATCTATGCACTTAAACACAATTTTAGCCATTTATGTCCCTACTAAACATTAAATAATAAATAATGAAAATGAAGTATGTACCTAACGAATTCAGAAATTTTTCTTAAATTATTAATGGTCTTACTGTGTAATTATTGAATACTTGATTACAAACTTGTAATTAATTTAGGCTAAAGTCTTACTTGATCTATGACAGATTTGAAAATTGATGGTATATATAGCCGTTCATTTAACTTGTTTTTCAAAAGATTTGAAAACATGTTTTCACCGAAATGCAAGCTGCACACCCTGTAGCTACTGCACATATATACGAGTTTGGGATAAATTTTTTATATTTCCACGTCCATAATTCCTTGCCCAGGCTAAACATTTAATATCAAAATATAATTATAATTACTCTTTAGTTTATTTTATTATTAATTTCTTTTTACCTCTCATGATCCTTGGGGAACCTGAATAATATGATATTCATTAATTCATGAAACAGCCACCCAACTAAAAGACACTATTATAAACGTATAAAAACAATCCTACATAGAAAAATATTATGAAAAATGTTGTAATTATGAAATGTCACAGAGCCTAATCGCAACGTTCGACGTTCAAGTAAATACTGATTTATATGATGCACAGATCATTTCTAAATCGATACCTGCCCAGAGTGAAGGAGACAAAGACAGAAAATTAAGCCATGAAACGTCATCAGTGAAAACGCTGTATTTAATCTACTCTGTGACAGAAGTGTGATCTTTTATTATGTAGGTACATCCTTAAAGAAAATACATGATGCTTCGTCGAACGTCTCTCTAATTCAATTTCTCTTCTGATTCAGAATGGCTTGCCAACGTTTTGTGAGCCATGAATCAACCTAGTCAGCCTTTGCTACATACCACGTCTGGCCGCATCCATCCATTAGTCTGTTAGACGGACAGCATCAGCAAAGTTACTTCATATTAGCTCCTTGGAGACATCAAGGGCGTCCTCTTGGCCTGTTTTCGTCCGGCTTTCTCCGAGCTATGGACCATTCCATACTATTCTTTCTTCGGTTAATATGATCAACACAAGAGGATTCGGGATAATATGATGATGAAGAGTTGGTTTTGGAGATTTCTTGTAAAATAAAGCTATTGGTGCGATTTGCTGTTTAGGGAATTCGAAGCAAATGCCTATAGACACATCTCGGAGGCATCAATACGCCAGCTGTCTGCTATTATTGAAATGTTTACAAAGATTACGTGCATCGTGTATCATTATATAAATTTTATCTCTCCATGGTGGGATGATAAGTGAGTCTCCAATAAGAGTGTAATGATTTAACTTCCAGTAAACATATACTGATTTACTGCAAAGTACTTTCCTTGTATATACTTCTTCTCATTTACCTAGGCGGCATGGAAAGTGTCGGCGCCTTTGACTTTGCGGTAAAGATCAAAGAACCCGACATTTTTTTTACATTTTATATACACTAAGTCTGAGGTACTCAAAGAATTTATGCAAATAGAAGCAGATATACATTTACAAGTGTGTTGACAACATAGTTCAGAGATTACATTTTATAATCATCTCTTTCTTTATGACCAAAATTACTATGGCCCCATCTTTGTTGCAGCCACCGTCATTTTGACACGACAAATAAATGAAAATATAACCTTAAACGCCCAATTTGTGAAGCGTTTTGATCTGTAAATAAACTATTTTCAAGTGCTGAGGAGACAAAATATGACTTAAAATTGCATCAAATAACGTTTATATGCTGTTTCTCTAATACGATGACAGTTTAAAGATAAAATATGTGTCGGTCGTCCACCTATTTTGAGCTGTATACCTACATATTTATTTTCCTAAAATTAACACTTTTATTTACCGTCAAACTACAGCAATATAATTAATTTTAAGGAGCCATGAATTCGGAAAAAGATGTGTACTAGAGTCAAATTAAGTAGAGGTTGTTTCATTTAATAAGCCGATTCAGAAATTTATTCGCATCCCTTACGAATCAGAAAAGAAGTAAGTACATACCTAACTAATTTACAGGAAATCATGCGGCAGTTCACATCTTAGGATTTGAAGTAAATGGCCCCTTGGTTCATTTATATTTTGACAAATTGACCTAGACTTTTTGTTTAAAAAAAATATATACCTATATACTGTGACAAAAATAAAACTACTTATGAACTTTTCTTAATTTCTACATGGCTACAAGTAGTGGATTGTCTAGTAAAATGCGGAGTTCTACCCGGCCACGAATTGGACTGTGAATTTGAGCATCTGCAAGGAATATTAAGGGGCAAGGGAATAAAACAATCGTTTACAATACTTATATATTTTTGTACAAAAATATTTGCACTAAACATGAAAATAATTTAAAGGTTAGTTGAGTCAAACATGAACAGCTGTCATTAAATAACTAAATTTAGACATATGTCTATGCTACACTCATATACCACGGCCTTGAACAGGCTGCAACAGAGATAGCGTTAAGGGCAATGTTGTATCTTAGAAAGAAATGGCGAGAAAAAGGTATGTTGGACATGTTGGCAACAGTATCGTTTGACTTTTACACTTTATCTCTGCTTCTATTTATATAAATTCTTTGGAGGTACTGGGCGAGAAGAGGGTGTCCCTGTCTACGTCCTTGTTGTTAGTCCACTACGTTGTTTAGGTTAGCTTTCAATATATGCAACTGGCTAATGGATTAGGTCCGAGGTACACTATACTTGGTTATTTAGGAAGTTTGTCTTAGTTTTCCTCGGCAGGTCAAGCTTTTCCGTTACAAAATTCATATGAAAAATGGACATATTTTTATTATATGATTATTAATATTTTCAATCCTTATTTCTTCCTCATACGGTAATACAGTTCCTACACAATGAATATTTATTTATAGTAATATAATGCAACTGTACAATAACTAATTTGGCTTTAACGATCAATAAAATATATGCCGTATAATTATTACTGATTTCTGTACAAATTGATTAATATTTTTTGAGTTGTATGTATATCAATTATGTAGCGATAAATTTATAGTCTTCCTTAAGATATTATAATAAAATCCGACTCTCTTTTTGCCATCCTCTTAGCGACGACCATAAAAGCATTATTTTTATTAGAAATTATTATATCAGATCAGGTCTTTCGATATAGCATATATGCATATTATTATTTTACAGACTAAACAATATTCAGTATTCCGTAAAATCGCAAGGGTTTCAATAAAGAGGAATATTGTTAAGTGTTATTTTTAAAGATCTCGCAGTTGTACATCAACTTTTAGTCAGTCCAAGAGTAAAACTCAATTTTGAATTTGGAAATGAGAATTTCCCAACGTATGATGATTTAAAGCTTTGTTCAGTATTTACGGACTCAATTGGAACAGTACGGACCTAGAGGATCTTACGGGGTATTGTCAATATATCGCGTCACATTGAATGAGAGAGCACAGAATTGTACAGATCACTCCTCGTCTACAGTCAACAACAAATACGTATGAACTATTTGTATCATATGATCTGTACGAAGCAGTACAGTAGAGCCAGACAGCGTTATAAATTACTGAATTCTAGTGAATATTTGAACAAATTATTAGTTTTATTACTGTGATTTTTCACAATTTTTTTTTTTATGGCATTGGACCTAATCCATTAGCCAGTTGCATATATTGAAAGCTAACCTAAACAATGTAGTGGATTAATTGAAGACTAACAACAAGGACGTAAACAGGGACACACTTCTCGCCCAAGGGTCCATCAGGGCATTTATAAAGACACACAGGATTAAGACCACGGATAGTAGGTAAAATAAACACAGGGTTAAACACATAAATGAACAAATCTAAACCTATAATAGCTGGTTTACCTTACTCAGGAAACGTACTATTTCTTTATATATATGTATATTCTTCAGGGATAATAGATGGAGGAGATTAATTGGAAGACATATTTTCAGTTTTAGAAGACTATCAATAAAATCATTTGTGGCTCTACTATGATTTGAACAGGCAAAAAAGATGTGATCTAAATCGCCAATGACTCCACATGATGTACATATGTCTGTGTCTTTTTTTTTTTTTTTACAATTAATCGTTTAAAATGTCATTTTGGAGGCCTTTCGATAGTAGTGACAACGAAACGGACGATTTTGATACAGAGCCCACACAAGCGGAATTTGAAAATAAAAACTTACACGTTCAAATTCAAAGGGTTATTTTGAATATTTACTCGTGTTAAAAAGGCGAAAATATTGATTCTTCATATAATCAAATTGTGAAGAGGATTTGAGAATTAACCAAATTTAGCCGTACTACAATGTATAGGGTTATTAGAGCCGGGGATGTAGTTGATCATTCTATTAAACGGAAAAGAGCCGGACAAAAACTTAAAAAACTTGATAACGCGTCCAAAGATGTCATTCGTCGATTTTTGTATGACTTTTACAATGAGCAGAAGGTGTCCACATTAGAAATGATTAGGGATAAGTTACGCGACTATCTAGATTATAACTATAAATCATTAGATATTTTGTGAAACGTTTTGCTCGATTGGGGTTTTAGGTACAAGAAATTGGACAAACGAATGTAGTTATGGAATCAGCACGCATCGTTGATCATCGACACGAGTACCTGCGTAAAATAAAAGAAAATCGAAATACAAATAGAGACATAATTTATCTTGACGAAACATGGTTTGGCACCCATGATGTAGTTCAATGCGGTTGGGTAGATATCACCAAAAAGTGTAATTTTAGTGTTCCATGTTCTAGGGGAAAAAGAATTATAATGCTACATGCTGGACGTAAAAACGATTTTATTCCAAATGAGTTGTTATCTGCAAAAAATATCAAGCAATCCTCTGCCGACTACCACGAGGATATGACAGCCAAATTATTTAAGAAGTAGGCAAAGGAACAACTGTTACTAAATATCCCACCAAATTCTGTAATTGTTATGGACAATGCGTCATACCATTCGCGGCAACACACAAAAATTCCAAACACCAACACAAGGAAAGGCGATATCATTGAATTTATGAAGGGCAAAGGCTTGGAAATACCAGAAAAAAACACAAAAAAGATTTTATTAGAACTTATTGGAAAGCAAAATTTTAAAATGACGTTGAAAAAGTTTTTGAGGCACACAATCATACTATTTTACGTCTGCCTCCATATTATTGTGTTTACAATCTCATTGAAATGGTGTGGGCTGATGGAAAAACAAGACTACGTCAATATAATCAATCCCCACATTAATTGTGGGGATTGATTTGATTATATTGACGTGAGTCTGTCTTAAAGAATATAAAGATAATAGTGACGAAATAGGCAAAAGCGATATATGGAGGAAGTGTGTATCTCATGTGATAAAAAAGGAAAATAAATATTCTATATTACCAACTATTAATCCAATTATTATTAATGTAAATACCGATTCAAATTCTGAAAACTCGGATAGTGACGAATGAAATACTGTTTATTTAAAGTTCATAGCCAAAGCCTAATAGCATAAATTTTCTACCTGCCTAACATCATGATACTGCAAAGTTCATAGTATCATGGTCTAACATTTAATAAACGAGACAGTAGCTACTTTACGCCCCTTCGAAAGGATTATGTACCAACGATGCAACTCCCGCCTAAGATTACATAACTTTGCCGCTAGATAGATAGAATGAGAGGTAGGTCACTAGACAATAGACGTAGCCTTAATATATCATTTAAGTATATGACTTATCAAATGTGATAAACATATTTTTTCATTAACCACTTCTATTGAATAAAGGTATTACAAAAATCCCTTTCTTTAACAATTAAAGAATAAATATTTAGTATTTAAAGCATTTTTACATTTCTACCGCCGCCGCGTATGTCCCATAAAGGAAAAGCCGACTTTACTCCGAGTTTTCGTTTTTATGCTGTCCCAATTGATATCATATATACTGTACATGGAGTTGTTCGTTTCTGAAGTTCTGCTGAGGTGAAAATCTGTGGCATTCAGTTTGAAAGACGTGTTCTTTGCGTCTAGTTCCATAGGTGTAGGTGCGTTTGTCATAGGTTTATTTCTTGGAAAAAATACGTTTTGTTGACTTCTATGTTGGCTGCGACCTCATTGCTTTTGGAAATGTCTCGATTGATTTTGAAAATACGTCGGATATTGTTGTTGTTCTTGTTGGATGTGTTGCTGTTGTTGTTGTTGTTGTTGATGTTATGGTTGTTGTCCCATAGGTTTGTAAGTATTATTGGGTTGCTGAAAATGCCTCGTTTGTTGCTGCTACATATTCGGTATCTGTCGTGTTTGTGGTGGATTTAATCTTAGTTGATGGCTATTATTCGGTCTGTGATTGTTAGTTTCGTAATTTTAAGGGGTACGATTTATTTTTGAACGATGGTAATTCATATTTTCTTCCTGTCACAGTCTGAATAGGTTCTTCGATGGTCTCAGGCTTCCTACAGCGTAAGTTTTTGGTGAGTTTACTCCAGTTAAGAAAACCGTAAATGTAAAGTTGTATATATCGACCTTCATTTTTCTAGTTTCCTCTGTTAGTTCTCGGAATATTAATTTTAATAGTAATAAATACTCTATATCTATATATCTGTCCGCAAATTGTAAGACTGTTTCCCTGGACTGTTGTCTTAATGTGTTCAGGCCAGATAATAGGGATCTTCATTTCGCTGATCACCAAATAGTCTTACCAGTATCCTAGTCCTCCTAACCAGGAGCAATGCTGCTTTTCCAACTAGTTTGTTTCTTGTGTAGCATAGTGAATGATATTCTTGAGATTTCATGGTTCGGTGCTATACGTGGAAGAACTTCTTCACACACTTTAATACATGTTGACAGTTTAGTTGGTTCTCCATTAAAAGTAGGTATTAATTTGTAGACGTATGAAGTTGTGTTGGTATAGGTTTTATTTGGAAACTAGCTTGGTCATTTTCCACATGTGTTTGATGTTTCTCCGTTCCTAAATAAATGTGCGCGACTACCTTAAAATCAGTTGCTTTTACTTCGTATGTATGAAAATATTGTTTGTTGTCTTCTAAACTAGGTATTCTACTTATAAGAACGTGTTTTATAAAGCACTGTAGTATGAAAATGCGCATTTAATAATCAAAACAATTAAAATACCCAGACTTATTGGAATAAAATATTCTATTTGCGAACAAATCAACTAGACCATCTTTCCTTACTATTTTATCCAACACATGTATGCGAAGAGTGAAATTATACTTATTGAATAACAAGCAAAAACTGTACTTTTAGTAGGCACGCACTAATTTTCTGTTTGTTTCATTCTATTGTTTTGTGGGAAAACTACAAACTTTAAAGCGCCAACGGTAAAAGTACTTTATTATTGTACAGCGAGTGACAATGATCATTGAGCTGGTTACCAGATGACAAATATCGTTTTGTAATCAATGCCTTTGAATAATTCATGAGTGGAGTTGCCAGCCTGTTTCAATTAATTGAAGACCTATCAATATCACGTTGAATTTAACTGTGTGAAAATTGCATAATCGGATGTGGAATTAGAATTATCAATTAATTTATATTGAAACGCAACGCCTACTTAAGTAACTTAACGAACTAATTTATTCTAAATATCTACATATCTACAGCATACATTTGCATACTATTTCTAGTATTATAGTAAAAGTACCAATTTTTCTAAGCATATTTTCTAAAATAATACACTGTGCGAAAATGGTATTTAGGTAAAAATATAGGATGAAAAATGGGAACAAATAAATTGAACTGTGTTTTTTATTTCTACAATAATAATTAATATATTCAATATAATTAAAAATACAAAAACTCCTTTCTATACCCTCATATAACTACTGCTAGTAGCTTTTTTATTGACTTATTTAACGTCGGTCTATTTCCACTTAAGGCCAACGATGTCAGGCCCTCGCCTGGCATCGTTGGCCTTAAGTGCTTTACATCCCCTCCGAAGGATGGGCAACCCACGCCTAAAGTTTACATATCTTCTACGTATTCGCGAATATACAAGCAGTTAGAAAGTACAGCGAGAACGCTGTATTTTCCCAGAGAGGATCACCCATGCAAGTACTAACCGCGCTCAAAGTTGCTTAACTTTTCGTATCGAAATACGAGTACAGCCACGACATTCACGTTCATTCCGTAGTGGATTTTTAGGAGCACATTTAAATAATGATACACTGTTGGAAAATATATTGAACGATGCACCTTATTTTAAACCACACAACACAGAATAAATTGATTTCCAGTAGCCTCAGCAGAAACAAATATCCTGTGTAGCGAATACTATACTATACCATTTGTATACTGCAGTTTCCTACTTCCTGATCCTTGTCAGTACGGACTAGGTAAGTACAACAAACAGGTTTAATTACATAGCCACACAAAAAAAAATTGTTTCTGATCTGGGGGTCTGATCATCTTTACTGTATGTTTTTGGGGTCGCTGAATCCGAATCTGAGGCCTATTTAACACCGTCACATCAGGATTTTGTCTCAAAAAAACCAAATTTAAGCGATTTCGACATCTCTTCACATAAATTGCTATCA
Organism: Stenurella melanura; assembly: GCA_963583905.1. Classification (NCBI taxonomy): domain Eukaryota; kingdom Metazoa; phylum Arthropoda; class Insecta; order Coleoptera; family Cerambycidae; genus Stenurella; species Stenurella melanura. The sequence continues at coordinate 63,328,951 of OY757312.1, read as the reverse complement.
CTATTTCTAGACAAAAATGACATCCTCATTATGCTAGATCGATTTCAAATTAAATTTCCCATCCGATAATGTGAGGCACGCAATTTTTTCAGCGCCTTTTAAGTGAGATATCGGCCGCCAAAGTGAGAGGTCCGAGGATTTCGCTTCACGAGCGATTCGGCCCAGCTTCGAGGGCCATTTCTGCCAAACGGAAGCTAGCAAAAATCTGAGATATGTACGAAGATGCAAGAAATAGAGTGGTGTAAGGCGGAGGTCGGTACATGTACATAATTATAGACCTGTTACAGTGCCTTCTGGTTTTTCAAAAGTGTTCGAATATTGTTATTTATTTCGTTTGTTAAACTTTCTTGAAAAGTTTCAAATTTTCACTGAAAATCAACATGGATTTCGTGCATCTAAATCAACAAGCACTGTGTTATATTCTTTACATAAAAAAATTATTGACTGTATTGAGATAGGTGAATGTCCTGTTAGCATTTTTTGCGATCTTAGCAGGGCGTTTGATTGTGTAAAACATAATAAACTTATGAATAAATTGTCAAGCTATGGTATCAGGGGTGTCGCTCTCGATTGGATCCGTTCATTTCTGAATGATAGGAGCCAATATGTCAGTGTGACATTCCGCACAGAAGGAACAATAAGTAAATTCAACTCAGAGTATGGTGAAGTTAAAACCGGGGTTCCTCGGGGTTCAGTTTTAGGCCCTGTATTATTTTTATTATACACCAATGAGCTTGATATTTTAACCTCAGAGGCATCTTTTATCATGTACGCAGATGATAAGTCACTTATTTTGTCACATAAATCTGACGCAATGTTGGAATCTATTAGTAATAACGTGTTGGAATTATTAAGCAATTGGTATTCGTCTAATACATTGTATTTAAATATCCATAAAACACATTTTATGAGGTTTCACAATAGACAGAAATCATGTACAAGTTTAAATTTGAATATTAACGAGACTTATATAGAACAAATTGATAGTGTACGTTTCTTGGGTATTAACATCGATGAATGTCTAAACTGAAAGGAACATTGCAATTACGTCATAGCCAAATTAAATTCAATTTTCTATTTATTTAAAAATCTAAAGACTGTTCTGAGTAAAAAACAACTGATAAATCTATACCACGCTCAAGTTGAATCGAGGTTGAGATATGGTATTTGTTTCTGGGGTAATTCCACCCTCTCACCGAATGTATTGGTAGGTCAAAAAAGAATTATAAGATGTATAGAGGGAGTCAGTAACACTCATTCGTGCCGGAAATATTTTAAAAAATACAAAATTTTAACACTCTTTGGTTTATACATATTCGAAATATGTGTATTTATGTTTATCAACAAAAATTGTTTCAATACAACTGAAATGGTTCACTCTGTTAATGTACGAAACAAAAAAAACTTTTATGTGCCATTCTGTAAATACAAAATATCATCAGATGGTCCTGATTATATTGGGCTTAAGGTTTTTAATTGTCTACCAGATTATTTAAAGCAGGTCAAACCATTACATTGTTTTAAATTAGGGCTTAAGAAATTTCTTGTGGAAAAATGTTTATATTCTGTAAATGAGTATATGTTAAATTAGACTTAAGAGAGTTGTGACGATTCCTATACAAACTTGTATTGTCTTAAGAGAAAATAAATGAATTATTTATTTATATTTATTTATGTCTTGGTTTTCGAGACATAGCCGCTCGAAGTCACCGGAAGGTGAAAATCGAATTTATTTACCGCTTCCTGAGGCCATATCTCGAAAACGAAATGAGATACACAGCTGCGGTTTGCGCCATTCGATTTCTCTCGCTACGTGCCCCTGATTTTTTTCAGATTTTTCTCAGCACTTTAATTTTTTTGCAAAATTTCTAAGCCCAGAAATTCAGGAGTATGTAGGAAGGCGATACAAATCGAATGGCGCAAACCGTATCTCTGTATCTCTATATCTCGCTTCATTTTTGAGATATGGCCTCGGGCAGCGGTAAGAAAAATCGATTTTTACCTTCCGATGATTTCAAGCGGCCATAACTCGAAACCCAGGGCACGCACTGACTTCTAACTTGCGCCACTCGATTTCTCACTCTTCCTACATTCAGATTTTTTTATAGCTAGCTTTCGTTTGCTAGAAATGGCCCTCGAAGCTGGGCCGTGTCGCTCGAGAAGCGAAATCCTCGGACCACTCACCTTGGCGGTCGATATCTTGTAGCATTTCCATATGCTACTTTTATATGAAGGTTACGTTGATATCTAATTAAAGAATTATATATCTTAATTTATTAGCACAAGTGTATTGCTGGTTGCTTAAAGAAACGCCGGACGATTTCCGTTTTCATTGAACCTCATGGCATTCGAGACTTGACTCTTGGTTGGTGATAAGGTCACATACGATAGTTGTTATCAACATTTTTTCTCTTTGGGTTTTGTAAAATTAATCGTATATTTAGTGATCTACACCTGACTTTCAAGTTTAAGAAGTTCTGTTTTCATTTCTTTTCCCGATTAATGTAATCTATATATTTTTTCGCCGTGCTGTCTTGTTCAAAAAACCCTTCTGAAGAAGGGTTTTTCAGGAATACCTATAATTATTATAGATAAAGTTTTCATTCATCTATCCTTATGTGGTTCTGAATTCTTCTCCACGTGGGAACAGTTGAGATTCCATACCTCAGAAGTTTGGTCATATCTACACTGCCCATACAAATCTAGCACCACCGCAGTGACAAAAAGAAGCCGCCATCTTACATGCGTCGATTGTCCTCGTCATTGTCACCACACGGCTAGGACTCAACACCACCATAAACAGGCCAGATATTTATTATTATACTTATTTAAATTTTTACCATAATTATCCATTAGTCATATAATCTTCAATAATTTGCACATAAATACGCCTTTTTTTTATAACCCATGTAACGCCAGCATAGTACTATGGAGGTGAGAATATAATTAGTTACACGTGCGTACTATTCTATTTTCTTTTTTTTGTTGATGTAAAAAGAACTAATGCAGCTATAATTATTTTGTGGATAGTGGATAATATCCTAATCTTAGTAACAATTTCTTTTATCACCACATTTTTAGTTTTGTATATATAAGCCGGCGATTGTTGAGTAATAAATGTTTGTTATATCAAATGTATTACACATTTTTTTTTTGCTCGTTTGTCCACAATATTTTAGTATTTATTGTGATCTGGATACATCCTATCCTCATTAATTTTATTATGTTTTGTATTCCGCAACTTCACAAAACATAAATCTGAACACATAATATGCATTTTTTTAAGTTGCGTGGCGCCCTAGTACCGTTACCTTTTAAAGTTATACAAAAATTACTTCCTTTTCCACGACGCTCTACCGGCGAAAAGCTGCACTTTTGTGCTCAAATTATATTTTCACTAATTTTGTACAAGGGAACCCTGCAATCTCAGTTAGAAGGAGCCGAAAAATTATGTTTTTTTTTTTAAATGGCAAAATCTTGACGTGATGGTATTAAATAAACCTCAGATTCGAATTCAGCGATCCCAAAAACATACAGTAAACATGGTTAGATCCCCAGATCAGAAACAATTCTTTTTGTGTGTGGCTTTGTTATTAACTAAGTTGGCAGTAGTTATATGAGGTTATTGAAATGATTTTTTTATATTTAATATATACAACCCTCAAAAACCTGTCCAACTATTTGCATGGACTATAGGCAACTTTAGGTATGATATAATTAAATGAATTAAGACAGTCGAACTGCTATGGTGGAAAATAACGACGTAGGCAAATCCATTTTTTAAATATCTTGAAAACCACAAGTTTCATCAAGTAGTTTTAAATGTACAACATGAAGCTTATGAATTTGAGAATCCCATCCAGTTTGGTCAAGAATTGACTAAGATATGATATTTCTAAATTTTAGTGATTTTTTCAGAAACTCAAAAACTAAAAGAGTACAAAGAAATGTTCATTACAAAGTTGAAAGGTAATTCACTTGTCTATAATTTGGTTCATAGTGCTACCATCCTCGATAAAAATTGGCTACTTGTCGAAATTGATTGATTGATTAACCAGCGTATGGTAGACATTGCTGTAACTTCCGGATATCCAATCTGGATATTTTTATATACCGCCGGGCCGACTACATACGCTGGATTGGATATTGAATATGCTGGTTGCCTGCAGCGTAAGCCACATGACGCGTGATGTAGGAATATAGGATGGGAAGTGTAGGTACTTGTGAGATGCTTCTTTTAAGTTTCCATGCTTCTCTTAAGTTTTCATTTATCATCATCTCCTTGTTTACTCTTCTTCTGTGTTATAAATTAGCTTGCTGTAATAAACTTTTATTTATTTACCGATCCACGGTAAATAGCTATTTACAGTGGAAGTGCAAGGAAGAGCCCTAAGAGAACATTGAGACACTGTATTCTGATCTGCTAAGGTAAAATAAAATTAAAAAGTAAAATCTGCAAAATAATAAGAAATCTAGGAGAATATTTGGGGCGCTCTGTATATTAAGCAGACTTTAATTATTTTGACTTTAGAAATATTTTACATGGACCACGTAATAGTTGCCAGTTGAAACCTTCCTCTTATGGGACCTGCCTTATGTTTAATACATTTTTAAATTTAAAAAATTCAATTATGTTTAATAATTAATAAGGATTAATAAACTGCAGCGTCCCTCTTTATTCTGTAGGATTCCCACACTACTAGCACTCGTTGTTTCACCCTTCTTAGAAACAAACTTGTTATTCACTGAAGATAAGTTTATGGTGCACACTTTATATTATATTGCCAGTTGTCTGTGTCCCTTTTTGAAGTTGTTTATATACGTTTTTAGGTGATGATTTATTCAACCAATATATCAACTAAATGAAATAGCCATATATCTCAATTATTGTAGAATTGTCCACGTTTTATTTAACACAATTTCGTACGATTTATCACAGTTTTAACCGAGTTTATTCGAAGTTTCGTAGGAGCTACAACAACGCGCCTGCCTTCATCGCCAACCGAAATCGAACCGCAAATTGGCTACTTGTTGAAATTGAACATTTATTTCTTTAAATTTTATTCAGATAAAAATTCATTTAAGCTTTTGTGTAGTTTTTGAAACAATATATCAAATGGCGTACGTTATCTTCCTGAAAAATAATGCATAATACAAGAATACAATTCAAATTGGATCACCTGCTTCCATTTGTCTTAATTATAGCACCTTTTATAGTGTTAAATTTTATTTTGAAAAAGGAATTTTATGGTTATTGTGAGAATCAATTCCCTTGAGTTTTAAACAAATATGTTAGCTAAAGTTTCAAAAATAAAAAACAAAATATAGTGTAGCGTTTATTCGCCTTTTTGGAAACACCCTGTGTGAATCCGTGGGTTCTAAATAATTTCAACAAGAGATAAACACTACTAACACTTTATTTAACAATTTACTGACTATACAGTACTTCAAAATAAACTTTATTTACTTCTTATTTAACCTCACTTTTCACTTTTCAACTTGTTCACTTTTATAAACTGCTGTCTTAATAAAACTTCTTCCTCTGCGCTGGTAATCGCGCCTTATATACTCCGAATTTGACTGTCTAGATCCATCTAGAAACAATCAAGAATCTTCTCCAACAACATTCCAGAAAAAGTCCATTTCATTCAGCTTCCAGTCACAATTAGTAGGCATAGGCGTATCATCTCCAGTTCCAAGGGGGTGTCATTCATAACACTGCCCCCTCCTTAAGCCTAGATCGTCCCGATCAGGCAACTCAGAATCATCGATGTAGTTCGCCAGCCTGTCCAAATGCACGATCTTCATCTTGGACTTTTTGCTTCGTTGAATCCGATAGACGACGTCATCAATTCGGGTAATAACAGTATACGGTCCATCCCAAGGCGGTTGAAGTTTCGGTGACCTTCCTTTCTTCCGCTGTGGGTTGTACAGCCAAACCAGGTCTCCTGCCTTGAACCCTTCTGAGCTACCCTTACGGTCATATCGAGCCTTCATTCGGTCATTGGCTGCTGATGGCTCCGCTATATCGTCAGCCAACCTCTTGAAAGGAGCTCTGGCGTTGAACTGTTTCTTTTCACCCTTACTCCCAGTCTGTGGTCCCTTACTGGCTGCACAAATCTTGCATTTGCGACACCAAGCCTCCACATCCTGACGACTTCTTATCCAATAAAATCGTTCTCGTATTTTCTTCAGGGTCTTGTTAACACCGAAGTGTCCATCGGATGTCCCATTGTGCACTTCCTGAAGCACCTTCTCTACTCGACACCTGGGAATCACTAGACGCATAACCACCTTTTTTCCACCCGGGCTTTCCCATGCTCTCCGCAACAGCCCGTTCCTGACTTTCAGTGAGTCCCACTGCGCCTATAGTGCCTTCAGTCCCACTCTTTTGCCTGAAACATCCTTCCATTTTGGACGAGTTCCCCTTTCTTTGGCTCTCAATATAGGCCCAATTTCCTCATCGTTCAGTTGCTCTTGTCTGAGCGCCTCATTTGTCCTGTCATCCGGCACCTCCACCTTGACAGTGTTGACTGCTCCCGTGGCCTGCAGTTTCTAATGGTGGTAGTACTTGCAATCTTCCTTGCACCTTCTTCCGGATGAAATATCTGCAATTTTCTGGGGTTTCACTTTACTTCCACGTCCTGGTAGTAGTGGACTTCTCGGAATGCTTCAAAGCTGGGAAATCTTTACTTCTCTCGGGGTACCATGTTCCCTATCTGTCACAGTCTCTCTGGTACCAGCTTCCTCTGATTTTCCCCTCAGCTTCACAGCTTCTCCGGCCTTTACTTTCTCCAATCTTCTCCGTGGACATTCAAGCTGGATATGTCCTAGTTCTCCGCACCTGTAACATTTCATACTCCGTCGTCCACTTGGCCTTCCACTACTTTGTTTACTCTGTGTCTCTTCCATGTTTCCAGCCTTACGAGGGGTTTCTATGGTCGGTAATTCCGGTCAAAAGTGACATAAATTACCAAGTTACTTTTACTTTCCTCGCTTACCGAAGGGAAGTATTTATTGTAGTCGCAAAAATATCACTCCCCGAGAGCTCTTCAAAGTGCGCATTTTTGTTCAATTTCTTTAAAATTAGATTTAAAATATTGGCAGTTTTATTTTAACAGTACTTCTCTGCTTTTAACATATGGTAAATTACTTTTCTCGTTTTCCTTCCCAGAAATCTAGATTCTCTTTTTGATTTTTACCAAAAATCTTCTTTTCATGTTTTTTTTTTGTCTTTAATGTTGTAAAATATTTGTTAATATAAATGATGTAATTAAAAACAAATTCAATAAATCTTGTTATATGTTGTCTTGAAGACGTTGTAGCATTTGAAAAAGCTACATTAATAATTTCAGTTTGAATACAGTAAATTAACCCTGATTTGTTTGAGTATAGAGGTATGCAACCCACGATCTAGAATTCGATAGTAAACAGTTGCCTATCTTGATGAGAAATTATGGGTAGTAAACATATTTTCTTTAAGCATACTTTCGAGTTAGGGGTGTTATTCACATATTCTTGTAGTTGAGATATTACATAATTGTGTAATTCAGTCTTTTAAATGCAAAGCCCTTTGTTGGCGCATTTTTATTGGCTAGAGAAAGAGTTCTCTAGAGGCTCAAGTTGGCAACACTGAGAACTGGAGAAAGGGATTTTCGTCTGGGGGCTCGTTCTTCGACAGCGACGAGGTAGCTAAATGGCGGCGGTCCCGGTTTTGTAGTGAAGAATTTGGGTTTTACATCGCTGACACTGAAAAGGGATTTGATTTGATGTACCCAGTGTTTCTTTACCGTCCTGCCAGAAGCATTTTGTAAATTTCAGGAAGGAATTCTGTTGCTTGTCGTAATCTGATCGCCACGTGTCTCGTGAAGTTATGTAATACTCTCTATATGAGGTGAGCTTTCATTTTACTTAGTTTTGGATTTTATTTAGTTCTTATTTATTGTAATTATTACAGAGTGTTTGGTATAAGCATATGTTTGGAGAGGCTTATGTTTGGTATAAGCACATGTTTTGGAGAGGCTTATGTTTGGTATAAGCATATGTTTGGCATAAGCATATATGTTTGGAGAGGCTCACAATTGGAATAAGCACGTGTTTGGGGCTGTCATTTTGGTTATGTAAGGGGGCCCAGTATTTAGAGGAGTAATAGGAGGAAGTCTATTACTCAGATGTTAGGTTTTATGTGGGACCTGCTGACATTTAGAGGAGTTTTGGTTGAAGAGTTGTTCGCAGCAGTATCCAAGAAATTTGGGCGGAATTTTGGGAGTGACACGGAGTCGTAGTCGTAAGCAACGCCAAGAACATCTTAGGAAGTGGTAACAGGTCACGCTGCAGTCGTCAGAGGAAACGCCAAGGCTCTAATCAGGTTTTATTGTTTCATTTTAGTTATATAATTTTAAAGAAATTATTATAGTTTTATTCAGTGATTTTTTGTTGAAATATTAGAGTAAATTACACAACGATTTTGCAACTACATACCTAGCATGATGAAATATCTTAAGGTTTTTTGTAAGTAACGCATGGTAGCACGTGATACTAATTTACCTTCTACTATGTCATATATGAAGCACTTTTAATAGAATACATTTGAAGCCGTAGTTGCATTTCTATAAAAAAAAGGTCAAATCACTGAAACAATGTTAGATGGGCTCATATACACATTTTGAATTTCTTTTGCACATATGGATTATGTTTAGGGGATAATTGTGAAACTACTTGTTTTTATTGTTGTATATCTCACGTGTGTTGTAATAAATGTCTAATGTCTACATGTTCTTATTATTTGTACTGGTGCTCCTGATATTTGCTTAAATTTTGAGATTTGAGAGAGTAAAGTAAGTTTTGATATTGTAGAGATATTTTGAGAATTCCATCGCATGGTTGCTAGTAACTTAATTTTGTTCCGTGCTGGCAAAATTATTTAAATCATATTATGTAACATACAGCCGGTGTCGCCCTTTTGAGTGTCCACACACAATTCTAACCCACGGCTCTATGCTCTCCAACAAAAATCGGCTGCCGTTCGCATCGGGATAACATGTTTTAATATTTAGGTATTAAAATATGTTACAACGTTAGCGTATTATTTGCCGGAGGAATTAGTGTTCTTATTCCAATTCTGTTGAGCAGTCTCTGATATATCTATTATAAAACCATTTTATATTTTGTAATAGTTATTCATAATCTGTCATTGTATTGCAGATACATTTGAATGATCTAGTGTTAACCAACTATAACTTTCAGGCGAACACGCAAAAATATACTGCCAAAAAATATAGACACGTCTGTATACATATCTACAAAAAAAAAATGTTCGGCTCCAAGGACTAATGAGTCCATAAGTATTTTTGTGTGCTGAATCCGAAAGTTCAATATAAAAAACTTTCTGCCTCGTATGTTTCGAGTAAATCGCGGTTTTTATTATCAAAAACCGTATTTTGGCAGTAAAAATCGCGATATATTCGTAAATTCGATAAATCTACGTAAATTGAAAATTCTGATTCAGCACACAAAAATACTTGAGGAATGATAGGTTTAGTCAGAAAATTTTGTTTTTTTGGAGACCAGTTTTATTGACAATTGTGTCAATTATATGACAAAATACAGGGTGTAAGTAGTTTCATGTCATTAAAAAAACTGCAGGTACGGAACGACAAGACAAAAAAAAACATGGGGTCTAAAGCTCATAGTTTTGGAGGAAAAAAATAAACAAAAATTTCCAAAATACTTAATAACATAGTTTGAGAACTGCTGGCATACTCTGACATTCGCGCAAATAAGTATGGTGCGCTTAAGAACTCATCGAAAAGCATGCCGACAAAGCAGTTAAAAGCGACCGACAGAGGACACCGCCATGTTTTTTGCTTCTTCGCGGCCAAATTATCTTATTACGCGTGCTATACTCTCCCTTGTATTATTCTCAAATAATGATTTCAGTTTGTGTCCTTACTTCGTAAACAACGTACGCACGGCACGACCTAGCCGTTCCTTGGTTATGTCTGTTGCTTTTGTTCTTTTTGAATTTTGTGCCACTTATAAGATTTATTTTATTGACTTATCGTTCAAGTCGTTAGTACTTGGTTACATAAGACACTACTTCTCTTTCGTGCTTTTTGTGTTACTTTTTGGATTTTGGACCAAGTTTTTCTTTTTGTTTTCTTTATTGATAACGTTAATTCACAGTTTAGTGTGGTGTTTTAAAACGCAGATTTTGGACATTACGGAGTGCGTATATCCTTAGGTCGACGTGCCCGAGATTTCGAACAATTTTTGTGAAAAATTCAAAAGAATTATTCAGTTATTGGGTGTTACCTATTGGGCATTAAAGATATGATTATTATTATTATTATTATTAGTATTCACTGTCTTGTTTTGATCTGTTTATTATTGTTTACATTTATTTTCATAGATAGATAGATAGATAATTTAGATAGATAATTTACATACACAAGAGTACATTTGTAGCAAGTCAGAAAAAACAAAAATTAAATTAAATATGAAATTAAGTTACTGTAAAAGGGTAACTATAAAAAAAGAAGAAAACATATATAAATATAAAAGTATCACATAAGCCTAAATATAGAAGGATCACATAAATATATAAAAAACAATAAATATGTTTTGTCATGACAAAAGTATAATAAAAAAAACAAACAAAAACTATAATATCTAGTACTACATTAAAATAAAAATTATTTAAACACCTCGTGTGCCTGCTTCATATCACCATTAATGTATTAATTATCTGTCATTAATTTATTTCAGTCTGAACTGAGTTTGTCATAAAGTCATCTACAGAATAGTAGCACTGTTTAATTAAAATTGCTTTCAGGGCCTTTTTAAAAGTGTTTATATTTAATGATTTTATACTATTTGGCAAGACATTGTACATGTTTAAATTTAAAGAGTTATTCTCAGATTTTTTCAGTCTAAAACGGGGAGTTCTCAATAGATTTACGGATCTAGTATTGTAGTTATGAATGTCAGAGTGCGTGTCATAGATACCAAAGACTCGATTTTTAGTTTTCGATACCTGATTGGTAAAAATTATGCGCTCAATTCGTTAAAAACATCAGATTTTTTCCTAACTTAAAATACACAACTATTTTCTGTTATCGTATCCCGGACGTCTAACTGCTCGTTTTCCAATTTCATAAAATAATTACTAATTTTTTAAGCTTTTAACACAATGTTACAAATTTTAATAAACCACTTTTAAATTTTATAAATTCTTATAAACGACAATAAAAGCTACAATAACTTTGTTCCAAATTAAAAAATACATGTAAACAAATCCTATTTAAACCCCTGCGGCCATGCTATGCTTGCGTTGTGCCGAAAGAGAAGGAATTATTTACATTTTCATATTAGTGGTACAAAAGGTTCGGTACAAGTAATCCCATCAAAGTGCCGCCCTTCTACCGGCGGGAACACAAGTCGGGTATTATAGTTTTTTATTATTTCTAATATTCGGAACTGTAACATCCATTGACCCTGAGAAACAGTGGTTCTCAAGTGTTTCCTACCTTAACATTAAAAATGAAACCCAGGTCAGTTTTTTTCAAAGTGCCCCTAGAAAAAAATGTCATATAGGTTACTTGTTTGTCTAGTCGGTCCCTATTACCAGTTTTTTTTAATGACATGAAACTAATTACACTCTGTATAATTATTTCTTCGTTAAAAAACAGACAAGGTGGTCACTGGTCATCCTAAAAAGAAGTTAATTAAGAACCGTTGGTGAAAGATAATATTTTTAATATAATTGATACTACTGTCAAGGAGGAAATGTGATATAGGTACAATTTATTATAGAAATGTACATTGTACAGAGCGGTCATCCAATAGAAAAAATGTTAATAAATAAAAGGTGCCACGTAAAGAGGGAAGTTATGTATAAATACCTTTACCGATTCTTTATTAATAGAAGTAGCTGTAACTAGTTACTTTATACAGTAACATTGCCCAGTTCTGCATGAAATGCTAGAAGAAAATAGCCGAAATAATCCCCTGAAATCTATATTTCTATGAGAAAAGTGAGCATAATCTGGTATTTAACCAGCAAAAGTTATTTATTAATTTAAAAATGATGTAACTGATACAAGGCGGAGTCGTTGAAAACGCCGGTTCCTTGATTTATCTTATGACTTGGAGGCGCCCTGAATCGACATAATCTGAAGTGGGATTAGTAAAGATTACAGATACGGTTTAAAGCAAAGCCGTGACCGCCAACGGCGAGGTTGTTGTACGTCTCACGCACGAACTTTTACGTTTGATAACTTTCCATACCGTACACGTTGGCTAGATGTACGAGATGTACCTGACCTATTGTGCAATTATTATTATGACTGTCTTATTGTGTATTGTGTATATGCTTATAATACAAATACTACTCTCTTTAACTTAATAGAGTAATTAATTAAAGTGTTTCCTGTTGTCGTAAATCATTATGTTTATGGTCTTCATTAATAAATTAACATCATCGGAGCTTTTTGACTAATTTTTGTATACGCTTTTTTACTAGATGTGGTAAATGTATTTAATGGCAAATTGAAGTGAATATAAATTTAATTAAAATGAAAAAACTTGATTAACAAAAAACGCCGAGAGTGTTAAACTTCGAATGTCTTTGGGTCAGGGTTGGATTAAGACATTAATTTGACCCTAGACTAGGGTCCAGTAGGGACCCTTACGTGCTCTACTTACACATATTTCATATATGATTTATTAAAAAAGGACTTTAGCAACATTTTTGCGTACTTCATATTCGAAGGCAAAACTCGCAAGAAATGGAACATTCTAATTGTGTACAGGGTATCACTACTGCATGGATAGTCGAAATGGCGGATGAATATATCTGACTAAGTTTAGCTATAGCTATTACACCACTCAACGAGGACACGTACACATAGATGTCTATGTGTACGTGTCCAACAACCATTCCTTGCGACATTGTCATTTGCCACAGCTGGAACTCGAACTCAGGAGAGATAACGGCAACTAGACATGTTATGTCTGTCAGTGGCAGTCTAGCACACTGCTGCTGTCTCGATAACATATTTGAGAACGTCGCTAAATATCCATACCCTGGCCAAGATTCGAAGCCGAGACTCCATGATCATAAGCATAACTCGTAAATACTGCGACATTGAGTCGAGAAATTTTGAAAAATGTCTAATAAATAACTTGGTGGAGACGTAGCATATTTTTAAATCATTTTTAAATATACGGGATGTTTCGTATAGTGGTGGCCAGCTAATACATGATTTTTTTTATTTATCTTACTTCTTCCGAGGAAAAATGCATTTGCAGAGGTTAAGAGTAAAATTTGCAATAAAGGCTTTTTTTGCCAAATTTAACCGTCGTTTCACATTGAATGTTAGTCAAGACTATACCCAATAGTCCCTTCAAATTAGGAAAAATTGGAGAAATTTTCCCACAGCTATGAGACTTGTAAAAAGTGAAGCATGTAGGTTGTCTAAACATGATTTTTACCCCCCTTAGTTCTAAAAAAAGGTGGTTTTTGAAAAATATATACATATGCATGAACTTTAGTGCTTTTTCCTGTTTTTCTCGATTTTGGGGAAAGACATTTTGGTGAAAAATGTCAGGAGAGCAAAGTTGTACACCATGAAATTTCGTCTCTATGTTTTTTGTTCGAATTCCGCATAGTTTCGCCACTAGAGGGCGCGAAAAAGATATATACGTATATAGAGTTTTGCGCCTTTTTTTAATTTTCAGCCAAAATTGTGCATTTTGGCGAAAAACACCAGGAAAGCAAAGTTGTAGAGCGTAAAATTTCCTACAAACTCTGTCTCTACTTTTTTTAAGTTTTTTTCGAATTTCGCATAGTTTATCCGCTAAAGGGTGCGAAAAAAATAAATGGACTTTCGCGCCCTTTAATGGCGAAACAAAGAGACAAAATTTGTAGGAAATTTAATGATCTACAAATTTGCTCTCCATATATTTTTCACCAAAGTGCATAATTTTGGCTCAAAATCTAAAAGAGGCTCGACAGTCTCTTTACATATATCTTTCGCGCCCTCTGGCCACGAAACTATGCGGTATTCGAACAAAACGTAAAGACAAAATTTGAAAATGTCATGCTCTACAACTTTGCTCACCTGACATTTTTCACCAAAATGCGTAGTTTTTCCTCAAAATAGAGATAAAGGCGAAAATGCGCTAAAATTCATATATATGTAAATATTTTTCAAAAGCTACCCTTTTTAGAACTAGTAGGGATGAAAATCAAGTTTAGACAACTCAAATGCTTCACATTTTACAGGTTTCATAGCTGTGGGAATTTTTCCATAAAACAGCGATTTTTTGACTAATTTGAAGGGACTATAATCTATAAAGTCGCTCAGAGCAGAATTTAATTCTACAGGGTGCTCTCCATGATGATTTTAACTTTTACATTTTTATAAATGGAACACACTGTATGTTTATACTTAAAATAGCAGTCAATTACCTATATACTGATGTCTCATACTGACTACTTGTTTTCTACTGTTTTTGAAATATTCAAGTTGAAAGAAAGTAGTCACCATTGATATCAGTGTGTAGAAAAATAATTGTTGAAACATTACAAATAAAAACATGCAGTGTGTTCCATTTGCAAAAATTATTTTTCTTTTTAGAATGGAGAACGATCCTTCTTACAAGCAGTTTGTTGCTGTGCTTTACTCAATAATACTGAAACTTATATCTATATTTAAATATGTTGCCAATAATTGTAGTTCCCTTATCCACATCAACAATATTGAAGGCACTTTTTTTTCTAAATTCAGTTATCAACAAGTACCAGTGTGTGATACGTTTCCAAAATTGTCATCGGAATTCGGACCTATAATATTAACATTTAGAGATAAAAATAGTTTTCAAATTGATATTTCTGTTATTTTTATATTCTTTTTCGTGTTTAGAAAAGTGACCTGTAACATCCGTTATTTTATATCCTCACTGGGGCGTCAACAACGTTGTTTCAGTATTTCGGAAGTCCCAAGGTTTTTCTTAACAATACTGTGCAGGGACGTCCCCTTTCGAAAGTCTCAGGTACGTTTACGTGTGGGCCATTCATTCCCTGAGATGTCCGAGGTATATTTCACCATGAACATCCACATGGAACGCAAACGATCATGTCCGGTTAACCCAAGAGCGTTTTGCTCTAGCTGGGCTGCTTTTAGATGTAGATTAATTATAAATATTAGCTGAAGAGTTATTATGTACAATTAATACACATTTCAATTAATTTTGAACAAAATTAACGTCCAAAACTTAAAGAAGTTCGTACCATAGATATGTTCTTGCGCTAAAATTCAAATATAACATTTTAAATATTTTGAGATATACATTTGACCTTAACAAATCCATCTTAATTTTTCAGCCGCCAGACCCGGCAACGTCTGCTACAGCAATGCACACTGCAGACTCTGGACGGCAGACAGCCACTGCGACTTCCTCATACCAAATTTGTTCGGGCGCTGTCAGTGTAATACGCCGTTCAGGCAAGTGGGTGATTCATGTGTACGTTCGGCCTTCCAAACGAAACCCAGCACTACAACCACAAGTACAACGACAACCACAACTTTACCAACCCCCACGCAATCGGCCGCAAGTGATGACAGTCTTGATATTGATTCAAATGTGATTGGGGATAATGTGACCCCATACACATCAATCCTGACAAAGTCGACAGCTAAAGAAGTTAGGACGACTCTAAAAGTGGTAAAGTAGATAATGATGGAATAAGATGTAGATACCAGGATATTCGGTGTGTAATGAAAGTAGTATTGCAAAACTGATACATTTTTAACGATGTAAATAATCAATTTCTTTTGTATTTGCTAGTCGTTTTGTCATTTTGATTCGATCTTCTTTACTTATATTTCAAATCATGATTTGAAATATTCCACAATTCTTTATATAACATAAACAATACGCAGTTCAAAACTACATATTGGAAGTCGATACTTTGTGATAATTAATCATTTTGATTTATTAAAACATTAGCTTCTTTGTATTAGGTATATCACTAACTTATTGTAACTAAAATGTTACTGCGTGTCATTTTCAAACTTTTAGACGATAATGAGCATACAAGAGTGTGTTACAGTGCTTGAAGATATTTACCTATAGAGAAATCTTTGATTTAATTCAAAAGATATTTTTTGTACCAATGTCCTTTTTTTACTCCATTATTTATGAAAATGATTAATTCATTCGTGAAATATTCTCATCAAGTACCAATTCTGCTTTTATATTATATCTATAAATGTTTTCTCAAACTAAGTTGCAAATAGTAAAGTAATTCATGTAAACTGACAGTAATTCACATTCTTAATATTGCTAGGCAACTACACTTTACGTACAAAATTCAAAGCACTACAAGTATGTTTTTAAACCAGAGGAGTAAATCTAGAAGTTCCATTCACACCATAAAAGTAGCCAGAAAATACACTAGAACTTTTTTGGTGTTTTGGGCGACCAATAATACACAACTGCACTGTATTTGTGTGTATTTTATTACATTATGTAATGCATGGACCTCTATTTGACCTCTATGAATTTATACAGCATCCATACCATTTCTGTAATATAAAGGCACCAAGTAATTAGCCAGTTTTACCTTCAGATTTAAACAAAAGGGATAAAAAACTGATAAATAATGTGTGAGCGATGAAATAGAAATAGAAATAAAATAATCTATGAAACGAAATTATAATGTTTACAATATGTTTAAATTTATGACTGTTGCCTTGTGTAAACCTGGCGAAGGTGTATCCAATCACAGATATATGATTTAACGCAGTAAATTTAAAACGCTCCTCCTGGTTTAAAAACAGACTATAGTAACATTTATTACGACGATCGTCATAATAAAATAAAACGTTACCGTTTGTCAAATGTTAAAAATTTATGTTTTACAGATACAAACAACACCAAAAATAACCACCACACAATTACCGATGATTCATGCATTTACCTCTTCACCATTGGATGTTACTACCCGGATTGCTGTATCCAGCAGAACCACAGTAATGGAGTTTACTTCGACTATCTCACCAGATATTATTATTCCTCCAGCTACTACAAGTATGTAATTTGTATTTCATTTTATTTGTTTAAAAATAATAACTATAAAATAATACCATCCAGGCGCTAGGTCGAAGAAATCCTTTAAAATGCCAGAGTGGCCGTTTGCTTCTTCTTCTTCATTCAAAGTGGTGGTGTACAAAATTGAAATTAGCTATAAAAAAGCTCTATGCATTTTTCCCCTCACACCTGAGCAATAGTTGTACGAAGTCGAAGAATTTCCTGCAAACGCAGGGGATAGTTCCAAATACTCTCTATGTATAATGTGAAGTTAGTGCCTTCGCTTCCATTAGACACTACTAGATCTGTTTAGAATGCCCCCCCACGATAAATTTTATATTTTAGGTATGTTCTTCTGTGCCATAAATAATAGTCTGAGAGCTAGCGTCACAAAAATGTTGTTATATTTGTAAATAGACCAAATGTGCTTTAGTAGGTTGTCGATGATCGTTGATGGAACGCACAGCAAGTAATTTTAAATGTATGCATTCATACGCTTGGCTAACTGACAACGCACCAACACCAAGGTAGCTGACTGATTTCATTGCATTTACTATGCTTCAAATTAACTGTTGACTAAGTTTAATCCATTTACAAATAGCTCAAAGGGCCTATTCAAAATAAATGATCATACGCTTGACTGACTGGCAATGCACCATGACCAAGGTAGCTGACTGATTTAATTACGTTTATTATGCCTCAAATTAACTGCTGATCAAGTTTCATTCAATTACAAACAGTACGAAAAAAAAATTTCATTTACACATGCATGCTTCCCTTGCTGCTCAATGCAACGCTACCAGCTTGAGTGACTGAAGGCTGGTATTCAATGAATCATCGATAACCTATTAATGCACATTCAGTCCATTTACAAATTGTACACATTTTGTGACGCTAGCTCTCGGACTATAAGAAGAAACCGATTAATTTTAATGATAAAAATATTATACTCGCCTGAAGACGAATGTTTCTTCGTTTGAAAACAGCTGCTAATGAGAAATTTTCCAGCGATTATTTCAAAAACTCCTGGGTTATTCGAACCAAATTTTCACTGGTTTTGAGTTCTTAAGAAAAAAATGTATGCCTTTATTAAGAAGAATGTTTTTGGAATATTAATTTAAAATTATATAATTTTCTTTCTTACTGAGAGACTTTTAGTTTTATAATATCTTATCAAAATTTGAAAAATCGTATTCTCCTAACTTTTATTTATGAATATTTCGTTTTTTTTTTTTTTCGTTTTTTTCTGGTTAGTATTCCCACCAGGTGTATTTTATATCTCCCAAAAGAAAAAGAGATTTCTAAAATTATAGAAAATGGGGTTCCCAGGATTCTATTATTGTTGTGATAATAATCCTAATATTAATGTATCGATTTAAAATTGGTAATATTTATTAACTTGTCATTTCATTTTTTTTAAACATACTAACAAACTGAACTTTCAAATTTGGGAACAGAAAATGAAGAAAAATCTATTCCTCTAGTTTGTTTATGAAATATGTTTAATTAATAAATCTCCAATCATTTTCAATTAGTCATCAAGAAATGTACTTTTTGTTTATTCTAGCTTTGCCCCCTACGACGACAGGCATAAGAACCCGCGTAGAAAACGGCGATGGAGCTGTTAGTTTAGGTCTTCCGTGCGTGACCGACTTACAATGCAGAGTAGCCGATCCATCTTCCAGATGCATAGAAGGTGTATGCGATTGTGCCAGCAAAACAAACGATTCCAGAGCCTGCTCAGCACGAAACCGCGGTTGCATACCCGGAACTTTTCAGGTATGTTATGATTAATTGAAATAAAGTTGTCACTCAGAATGGTGGGCATGCTAATGAAAGTTTGGTAAATTTTTAGAATTTAGGATACGTTATTATTTTTAATTAGCAAATTATTGTTTTAACACCAACCCCTGCTTCACATAAACGAAAATTGTTACAGCCAAACTGCTAAGTTAGTTTGGCTTTAAGAGAAATTTCGAATGTCCGTCTTTCGCCTTACAGTTGTTGGTAATTTTTCCTGCAATCAGCTGTGCTATGGGATGTTATCCATAATCACAACGGGCCTGGGTTCTATTTTTGCGACAATCATTGAAAACCATTCCTCAAAATCATCCGCATTTATATACCTACTCATAATAATGTTGCGCCAACCCTAGCCGATCAGCATTATCCGAGATATAAGAAGTATATTGTGATTGAAATGGCTAAAGCTAGAGGTATTGATTTATTATGACTGCCGCCATACCACTGTGAACTGAACTCTCTTGATAAGAATGTATAGAGTATGTTAAGGAAGTTGAAAATAGAATGTGGGATGCGGATATTCGGATAGACACATTAATTGAGCCAATAATTACACATATAGGAGCCAGTAGCGATAGTGATAATGACAGTGAGTGATAATGTTATGTAGTAATTGTGATACAGTTAATTATACATATGAGTAATAGTGTTGTGTAGTGATTGTGATAAGATGAATTATTTATTCGCGGAAAACATTATTTATGGTTACTTTAAAATATGTTTTATTTGCAACATTTTAAGAATTGTTTTTATTTCATTTATTTTACTTTAGAAATTTGTTACTAATTTTCTTACAAATTTAGAGTTTATTATGTTATTTGCTGACATTACCTATTGTTACTTCCACATCCACGTAGTGGATTGAAAGTATAGTAATCATTAAAAAAATTCATTTTTTTTTAAAATAGGTTTACAATGTCATGAAACGTCGAGATTTTAAATTTGAGCGAAAACAAATTTTCTGTCTGTAACTTTTTCTCTTTTTTTTTTTTGTCCGTACGTTTTCTCCGGAACGGTTTAAGATATTGACTTGAAATTTTGTGCACCTATATATAATAACGAGATCTGGAACTGGATTGTTATTTGAAGATATCCGGTGAAGGGTTGGGGGGTAAATAGGGGTAAATACTGGAAAATATGTAAAGCAAGCTGGTAAGAGTACAGAAACTTGAAATTTGATGCATCTACTACATGCCAAGGCCTTAAATTTTTTTATAATATTTTTCATCCCCCCACCCCCCCCCTATTCATTATTAAAGGGGTTGATAAAATAAAATTGAGATATCCACATCAAATTTGGTACACGTATATATAATAATGACATCAGGAACTGGATTATATTTTGGGATTATTCCGATGAAGGGTTTGGGGTTAAATAGAGGTAAATGGGGAAAAATAAGTAAAGCAAGCTGGTACGAGTACAGAAAATTGAAATTCGATGTATGTACTAGAAGCCAAGGCTTCAGATTTTTGTAAAACATTTTTTCAACCCCCCACCACCCCTACTCTATTATTGAAGGGGTTGGTGAAATAAAATTGAGATATTCACTTGAAATTTGGTACACGTATGTATTATAACATCTGGAACTAGATTATATTATTGAGATGATTCCGTTGAAGGGTTGGGGGTTAAATAGGGGTAAATAGGGGAAAATAAGTAAGGCGTAGGAAGGGTTGGGGGTTAAATAGGGGTAAATATGGCAAAATAAGTAAAGCAAGCTGGTAAGAGTACAGTACTTGGAATTAGGTGTATGTACTATAAACCAAGGCCTCAAATTTTTTTATATTTTTAAACCCCCAATAGCCTTACTCCATTATTAAAGGGGTTGATAAAATAAAATTGAGATATTCATTTGAAATTTGGTACACGTTTGTACCATAACGACATCTGGAACTAGGTTACATTTTGAGAGGATTCCGTTGAAGTGTTGGAGGTTAAATACGGGAAAATAAGTAAAGCAAGCTGGTAACAGTACAGAAACTTGAGATTCGGTATATGTACTATAAACCAAGGCCTCAGATTTTTAAACCCCCCAATACCCTTACTCCATTATTAAAGGGGTTGATAAAATAAAATTGAGATATTCACTTGAAATTTGGTACACGTATGTATTATAACGAGATCTGGAACTTGATTATATTTTGAGATGATTCCGTTGAACGGTTGGAGGTTAAATAGGGGTAGATAGAGGAAAATAAATAAAGCAAGCTGGTAAGAGTACAGAAATTTGGGATTTGGTGCATATACTGGAAGCGAGGGCCTCAGGTTTTTTATAATAGTTTCCATCCCCCCACCATCACCACTCCCTTGTTAAAATAGTTGATAAAATTAAATTTAGATTTTCACTTGAAATTTGGTTATATTTTGACATGATTGCGTTGAAGGAATGGGGGGTAAGTAAAGGTAAATAGGGAAAAAAGTAAAGCAAGCTGGTAAGAGTACAGAAACTTGATATTCGGTGTATGTCCTAGAAGCCAAGATTTTTTAATAATATTTTTCAACCACCCACCACTCTTACTCCATTATTAAAGGCGTTGATAAAATAAAATTGAAATATTAACTCGAAATATGGTAGACGTATATATTATAACGGTATCTGGAACTAGATTATATTTTGAGATGATTCCGTTGAAGTGTTGGGGGTTAAATTGGAGTACATAGGGGAAAATAAATAAATCAAGCTGGTAATAAGTAGTACAGAAATTTGGGATTTGGTGTATATATTTTTCTAATATTTTTCAAGCCCCGCCACCTCCGCTCCATTATTAATGGGATAAATAACATGGAATTGAGATATTCACTTGAAAGTTAGGACAATTATTATGTATTGTAATGGCATCAGATTGAGTTGATTCCATTGAAGGGGTGGGAGGAGGCAGGTTGTGAATAGGGGAAAATAAGTAGGGTAAACTGGAAACGTCATTTTTATCGTACATAGTGGAAACCAACGCCTCAAACTTTTCTATAACATCTGCCTCAAATATTATTAAAATTCCATAATCAATAATTTCCACGTACTAGAGTGCAAATCTAGTCAAGATGTTTCCTTTAAAGTGACTTGAATGAAAAATCTGGATGTGGAAGTAGTGATTCCTTAGACAGCGGTTGTATGTATATTGTTTTATTTTTAATCATGTAATTTTTAATAAGAACATTTATTCATTATTTTAGAAAGTAGTTATTTATTGTTAACTTGAAAATACACGTTTATTTCATTATTTACTTTTTGACCTCTTACTCGCCAATTAACAATCCTGTTATCATTCTTTCTTAGCAGGGGATATGCTCAAACCTTCTCGACGCCACTGTAAAACGATTCGTACTGGCGGAACGACAATTAAATTTTGTGGCCTTTGTCGATTGCCTGTACATCAAGCTTAAAATAATTGAAAATGAAATAGTAAGTCTTATCTTATTTACTAGGCGACAAAACCATTTAATGTTTAATGTTAACCATTTGATGTACTTCTGTGGTAGAATATCTTCAACCACAGCATAGGTTCAGTGAAATACAGCTGATATTTCCTTTGATAGAAATGCCACCCATTTTTTACTCTGCCTTTCATTCATTTTGAACCTATTTATAGTCGTGCTGTTTTAATTTCCATGCATATGTTTTTACGAATCTATCACTCTATTTTTGCACATACAGTCAGCATATGGAGGTTTGTGACACCCTGTATATTATATACGTGCAGTACTAATAAATTATTTTTTGTTCCAATAACATTGATTTACGTATTTTTGCGAGCGGAAATATTGCAGCACAGGAAAAGTGAAATATTTCTAGATACCAGTAGAAAAAATATTTGTTCCTGTTCGTAAATACCATGAAAGTGCAAGTTTTTTAAATATTCCATTCCATGCTAAAATATTTACAGCTTTAGCTGGTTTGATTTCCTTAAATTAAGTATACTATCTTTGTGTACAAAATTTGACGAAGATGATTGTCTGCCCCGATTCCTTATACATTTTTTTCAAACAAAAGAATCTTGTAAGTGTCATCAAATTTATTATGTATTAATTGCTTATAAACTAACAATCTTCCTTAATTTATTAGTAAAAATTTTATTACTGTCCTCAAAATCATTGGTAGATTTACCACCTATTCTATTTTGAACCATGTTTCTCATACCCAACTAAAATACTCGAAAGGCTAATTGCTTCTCCACCTAATAAAATCAGGAATTTGCATTTACCAAACAGCAGTAATTACCTAGTACACAATCATAAAGTAAAAAGTTAACCGAAACTAATTTACTGTTACTATACTTATTATTTGAAAAAAATGTCCGTGTGATATTTATTAAAAAGTTAAAACAAGAACTTTCGACACTTAAAAGAAATACTAGGTATATATTCCTTTCAAAAATTCCCACGATTATTTCCTATGATCAGTTAAACTGAATTAAACGTAGAGGAAGTTGAAAATAGATTTCGCACTAGTGAGGGTCCCAACAAGAATTTTCGTAGGTGTTGAATAACCATCAATTTACGCATAAATTCGCAACGCAACTATGATTTATGTTGCTATTTATAAAACAACAACGATGACAGTTACAAGTAAATCCCTTAAATTGAGTTTAACTGCTTTTGTTGTGAATTATTTAGCAGATGGTTTGTATTGTAGTTTTGAAATATTCTGATTATTTCATCATATTTTTACTTTAGTTGACATGCTTTAATTTCAAAAACAATGTCCAGGACTTGGCTTCTTTATATAAATAATCCAATTAATTGCTGAATTTCGTACATAATGGCAAATTCGGCTATTTTCTTGCAGAATACAACCGCAAATGTTTAAAATAGATTCTCGCAGTGGTAATGTTCTTGATTGTTTCTCCACCTGGAGGAATGCAACCATCTAGAACTTTTTCAAAATTAAGGCCATATTAAGTGAAAGTTGAAAACTCATTTCGACAAGAATATATTGCATTTTCTGTTTTCTACATGGTCCAAAAGGTTAAGTGAAATAAATTTATGTTATGTTATGATGAGCTCCAGAATAAGGGCGAAAAACGTTTCAAAGGCTAAGCATTTCCTAAACAGAGTGACAGATTTCATGAAAATATAATCCATTAGAACGAAAAATTCATTTTAGGCCTTTGTTCTCATTTTTAACTGAATTTTCATGATCGTAGGGGGTTATGTAGATACTAGTTTAATCTGCATGGCCGTAGGGGACTGTGTGGATGCTAGTTGTTGAATGATAATTTTCAAGTAAGAAACTATATAAATTCATTTTAGGATTTTAATTTGCTAGCATAACCAGAATTTAGGTTATCGAAAGAATGCAAAGATTTCATTAATATTTTTACACATAGTTTTTCTTTTAGTTCTCATTGATTGTTATTTTTTCTGCTGTTTGCAAAATCCTATAAAGAATATGTTTCAATACTTACGTTATAAGTTAAATATTTTTTACTATGTAAGATGTCCAAAATGTGCATCGTGTCATTTTTAACAAAAAAGCAAGCTGTAATAAAACCCATCACACTGCCAATTCCCGATGTTTTTGGGATTTGTTACATACACCTTAGGTACCATTGAGATATTCCATAAAATCTAGTGAAGTGAAATCCGGAGATCTTGTCTGCCACACAATTTAGCCCCTTCTTCCAATTCATCTATGTTAGAAAATTTCGTCTAAATACTGACGAACGATCACACGAAAGCCTTACTAATAGAAATAGAACGTCATTTTTTAGAAAAATATTGGCTAATATGTCTATTATAGCATATATAGAAAATTAAAAATGTTTATCGTGTAGTTTCTTTTCTATATGCAGGTTTTACATTTGATTTGCTAAATGATTTACGTTTTGGAACTTAAAATGAAGGTAATTTGGACTTTTAACCGATTTCAAAAATGAGATGCTCACTCGGTTATATATTTTCCGTATGTCTTTTTAAACGCAGGGTGTCTCGGTGATCAATGTCTCAAAAAGTGTACATTGGAAAATTTTGAAAATTTGGTAGTAAATTAATGTCGATGGGGGCAACACGGCTAACATATTTTTAAGATCGTGGCTCTTCCGGTTATACCGGAAGTCGATACCAACTTGCTTATTTTAAATGGAACATCCTAAACATTCTCAACTTTCTGAAATGATCATGAAATTCTGAGTCGAAACATGTAGCATACCGTATACCTAAACATAGCAGTTTAGGAGATATTTGACATTTTATAAAATATTTGACAGGTCCAATGGTTTGCAAGAACCGTTATAACTTTCTTCGTGTAGGTCCGCAATTGCTCTTCGGCACCCTGTATTTTTAACATCAAATTGTGTACGATTAAATTCCCTTTTTTCTAGTATAGACATTATAGGGGTTAAAGTTACAACTTTTTGAAATATTGGCGATTTTCTGAAAAATTGCCTTAGCCATAATTAGAAAAAAATCATTAATATCAGTCATTCTTTTATGTAAAAAGATGCCGGCACGTTTAAGTTACACCCACGGAGACTTTTTAGATTTGTTTTTTATTTATGGAGAATTTAATAAAGTAATAACAAGAATATGTAGCACATTTTGTCTATGTCTAGCGTGCGAAGTGAGTAGACGTATAAATAGTGGTGCTACTAGTTAAAGATTTTATTTGCTAACGTAAAACACAAGTCGATTACCATAGTCAGTTTTTGCATTAGATCGTAATTATGGCTACCAAAAAATTAACAAGACAACAACAAGACAATCCAGAGACTGGTATAACAGAAAAAATAACTGAAAAAATTTTAGATAAATTTAGCGATGAATGGATGGAAAGCCTAATAGAAAAGATAACATTTAAAGTATCAAGCAAAGTTCAAGAAAAAATTGAGGCCCAAGATAATAAAATAAAACTTTTAGAAAACAAAATGACTGACCTCCAGACAGAAATAGAACAGATAAAAATTGAAAAGGATAATAATGAACAACATAGCAGAAGAAATAATCTAAGAATTTTTGGTGTACAGGAGGGGTCAGATGAAAAAACGTGCGACGTGTTACTTAAATTATTCCAAGACAAACTAAAAATAGAACTAAATAAAAGCGATATAGAGACCTGCCATCGTACAGGGACGAAAACGGAAAACAAAGAAAGGTCCATCATGATAAAATTTATATCCAACACGGTAAGAAATTATGTATTCAGTAAGAAACGACATCTAAAAGGAACCAAGATTACAATACGAGAAGATCTAACTAAAGTACGTAAAGAAATTGTATCCGGTGCAGTGGAGCAATTTGGAACAAAAAATGTATGGACACAAGGGGGAAGGATTTACGTATTTCACAATAACCAGAAACATGTCATAAAAAATATGGGAATCACTCATGGCTTTAGTCGAATGAAATTACTTTTCTAAGTTAAACATATAGTATGTTATAGATTAATAATAATATAAAATATACTTTTTTTCTTGTATTACAGTTTTACATAAAACATAAATTTCTATAGATAAAAGTAGCATTGCTTATCGTCTCGTTCTTTTTTCTTTTATTATTGTAGGTTTTTATTACCAAGTCTACCATTTTCACACATATATACCTTGTAAAAGGGATATCAGACAGAGATAGCAGAATAAATGAGTGCAGTGTTGGACATATTAAATACACTCAATACATACGATTCAACGGAAACACAATATATAAATTCTCTAAAAGACATAGAAGTAGGAAATACAGGTAATGATGTAATTAATTTAAACATATGTCACATGAATATTAGAAGTATGCAAAAAAATTTTGAAGAGGTACTTATAATGCTTCAAAGTACAAAAGATATAATCCATGTTATCATATTAACTGAAACATGGCAACTTAAATCTCAAACGAACTTTCAAATACCTCAATATTTATGCCATTACAATGAAGCAGACTTCAATCAAAATGATGGGACTATAATTTATGTACATAATTCATTATCAGTTCAGAATATTAGCAAAGTTAAATTAAATGAGGTAACGTTTTCAATTTTAAATATCAAAAATAAAAATAAAATTTACAAGATTATAGCCACTTACAGACCCCCCTCAACCAACCCTGAAATTTTTATAGAGGATATAAAAAGCATATTAAAATCACACAATTCAAATGAAGTAGAAATACTTGTGGGAGATATAAATTTAGATATATTGGATAAAAATAATATAATAATACAGCTCTATATAAATGCCTTATGTGAAAAAGGATTTTTTCCTCAAATCAATAAACCAACACGAATATCTGAAACAAGCTCCACTTGTATAGACCACATATTCTTGAAAAATGGAAACCATAAACAGTTAAATAATGCGTCATATATCTTGAAATGCAGCATAACTGATCACTATGCAACATTACTTTATTTAATAGAAAGAAAAAATAAAAATCAAAGGAATAATCCACCAAAAATTCGTGAAAAAATAGATTATCAAAAATTTAACAGAGATCTAAAAAAAGAGACATGGTCAGAGGTATACAATGAAAACAATATAGATGCTGCAACGAATAAGTTCATAACTAAATATAAAATTAAAATAAAAAATTGTACTAAAATGATATACTCTAAAACAAATAATGAACAGAAACTAAAACCATGGATAAGTCAAGGTTTAATAAACTCTATACACAATAGGGACAAATTAAAACAAACATTACTAAAACATCCAAATAATTCAGAAATAAAAAATAAATACGTAAAACACAGAAATTTGATAAATAAACTAATTAGAAAAACAAAAAGTGAATATTATAAAGATCAATTCAAAAAAGCTAATCATAACGTAAAAAAAGTATGGGAACTAATAAAAGAATCAACAAATGAAAATATAAAACAAAATAAAACAATAATAAACCAAATTCAAATTGATAATAAAATATTGACAGAACCCAAGGAAATCGCTACTGAATTTAATAATTACTTTTCCGACACTGGACACAAAATGGCTCAAGATATTATAAAAAATAATACGGATGAAAATTTGAGAGAATGCACAAAACCTATTATAAAAAATTCGATATTTTTGTATCCAGTCTCGGAAAATGAAATAATAAATAGCGCAAATAGTTTGAAAAGTAACAGCGCACCGGGTATTGATGGTATTAAGGTAAAAACAATCAAGGAATCTCTTACATACATACTAAAGCCATTACAATATATTATAAATCTGATATTTCAACAAGGATATTTCCCGAAAGCACTAAAAAGAACTATTATAAAACCACTATTTAAACAAGGAAATATAAATAGCATTTCAAACTATCGTCCCATATCTCTCATTAGCAACATCGCAAAAATTATAGAAAAATGTATCAAGAAAAGGTTATTAGAACATCTTAATAAGTATAACATAATATCTAGTTCACAATTTGGATTTAGAGAGGGAGTGTCAACCGTCGACGCAATGTATAATCTGACAAGTTACTTGTATCAAAAGCTAAATAACAATCAAAAGCCTTTGGCAATATTTTTAGATCTAGCGAAAGCTTTTGATACGATTTGTCATGAAAAGCTACTAAAAAAACTAGATACATATGGTTTCAGAGGCATATGCGGTGATTTACTCAAAAATTATTTAACAAATCGTAAGCAGGCTGTCAGTATAGATTCATAAAAAAGCGAAGAAAAAACAGTTACCTATGGAATACCTCAAGGAACAGTCATAGGCCCTATTCTTTTTCAAATCTACATAAATGATATGTTGAACTTGGACATCTCAGGGGAAATCATCTCATATGCTGATGACACAGTCTTATTATTCTCTGATATCAACTGGGAGGAAGTTAAAATTAAAGCGGAAAGGGGACTTCACCATGTAACAATTTGGCTAAAAAATAACTTATTAACTCTCAATAAAACAAAAACAAAATTTTTAACTTTCTCTCTAAATGCAGCAGGAAAATCTCAAATAAATAAATTAAAATGTCATGAATGTAAAAACCTCATTATTTGTAACAGTTGTCAAGAATACATTGAATCATCCGAAAATGTCAAATATTTAGGTTTATACATTGATCAGTTTCTGAAATGGGACATACACGTGGAGAAAATAACAGGAAAAATTCGAAAATTGGTATACAAATTTTATCAACTGAGACAATATATAGACTTACAATCTCTCTTAAATATTTATAAAGCCTTAGTCGAGTCTATAATTAGGTACGGCTTAATAATTTGGGGAGGAGCGTACGACAATACATTAAATAACCTTAAAGTAATCCAAAGATGCATGTTAAAAATTACTCTAAACAAACCTAGATATTACTCAACAAAATCATTATTTGAAAGTACCAAAATATTAGATGTTGAAAGCTTATATATTTTAGATATTTTGAACTATGTACAAAAGAATCCCAAGATAAAAAATAATTCAAATCATGGCCACATAACCCGTTCGATAACAAACAATGATAGTATAGTACCAAAGCCAACAAATACGGCCTTTACAAAGTCTATAGATTACATTGGAATTAAAATGCATAATATTTTACCTGTAGCAATAAAAGAAATAAAATATTTAAGGAAATATAAAATAAAAACTAAGGTATATGTTCAAGAAAACATAGATCAATTCAAAAAAAATTTAAGAAAATAGTTCTATTGGGTATGTCCCCCGCACTCTGTTTGTTCTGTTTATTCTGTTTATTCTGTTTACTCTATTTATTCTATTTATTCTACTATCTCAGGTACTGTTTATAAACTGTTTATCAGCTAGGTATAGGTAGGCACAAGACAAGCTCCCAGTGAGTTTAGGTGCCGTAATTTGTAGCATGAAATACTTTGTAAATAGTATTTATCACTTGATGCTAGAATGTTTAAGAAATACTTTGTAGAATGTATGTAGAATTATGAACAATAAACATTATTATTATTATTATTTGCTACTCGATACCCACAAGAACAGAAACCATCACCATAGACTGAAAAACAGATAATTTTAGAATATTTGGCTCTGTCAAGGTAGGAATTCAAAAGAGGAAGTCTATTGTTGATGACGAAAACATAGAAATAGCAATTCTGGGGTATTTTCGGGCATTTCCAATTATGTCATTAAGGCAAGCTGGTTTGGAATCGGGATTATCCAAGAATTCAATTTACAAAATCTTGTCAAAACATAAATCTATTCTCGTTTCATGTAGTTCAACAATTAAAAGAAACAGATTTCCAGACGAGAGAAATATTTTGTAAATTTATTTAATGAGACATGAAGGTGACAATTTTTTTTTGAGAAATATTATATGGACAGATGATGCTAAATTTACCAGAAATGTATTGTTTAATCGATACAATTCTCATTACCGGAGTATCTTGAATCGTCATGTATTCAGGGAGCGGAATATTCAAGCAGTTTAACACGTTAAGTGCCACAATGATAGGACCAAAACTGTACCCTCTGTGCCAAATTTCGCTTTATCGTATTTCTATGTAATTTTGCTAGTAAGATAATGAAAATATAATTTACAAAATGTTGCGAAATATTTTTGTACCTTATTTTGCAAAAATCTTTGCAGCACAGACGTATTTTCTCTACACTCTCCGTATGCAAAAAGGCATTATGTGTCGATTGCTTCTTCAAGTACATAAAGCTAATTTTGTATAATTTCAAATAAGTCTCTATGTATACATGAATACATATTAATATGTCTTTATTTTTCTTTATATTAGGCTTTTTTATGCATCTTTTACATAAAATTTACTTCAATTGACTATGAAATCCGAAACAAAGATCATTTTCTGGGGGTTTTTACACTGTTTGCATCATCTTGCCACGCTTATTTCATTCTCATTTAATAATATGGTATCTGTGGCACTGCTGTTGTGTCACAGCCCAGGAAAGGATAACAGTACGTGAGGCACTACATTTGTGCCTCGAAGCTGGGTGGGATAATTCTGTGAGGCACATCACGTAAGCCTCATGGCAGTTAACGTGTTAATGTTTACTGTGCCATGAAAAGCGATAGAGTGTTGACATTACAATTTTTTGAGGAAATTTAAACAGTAAGTAAAAAAATTGTCCCTTCGGCTAATCTGTCTAAGGCTTCCTCCTTAGAATTCCTGCCATGGCAAAGCCAAATATCCTGAAATTATCTGTTTTACAGTGTATGGTGATGGTTTCTGTTTTAGTGGGTACCGAGTAGCAAATGTGTTACATATTCTTGATATTATTTTATTAAATTCTCCATAAAAAATAAAGAAATCTAGAAAGTCTCCGTGGGTGTAATCTAAACGTGCTGGCATCTTTTTACATAAGAGAATGACTGACAATAATGATTGTTTCTAATGGCTAAGTTGATGGCAATTTTTATTAATAATTATTGAATATTTCAGAAAATCGCCAATATTTCAAAAAGTTGTAACTTTAACCCGTACAATGCCTATACTAGAAAAAAGGGAATTTAATTGTACACAATTTGATGTTAAAAAATACAGGATATTCCATTTGAAATAAAAAAGTTTTTGAAGTTTGAATTTGACAAAATATAACGTGAAAAATAGATCACTTCGTATGCCATCATGGATTTTATTTTTATCGTAGAGACTAGCTCATCTTGTCTTATTTCTACATGCCAAAGGGCAATTGATGACCTGCTACAAGAAGAAAGTTATAACGGTTCTTGATAACCATTGAACCTGTCAAATTTTTTATAAAATGTCAAATATCTCCGAAACTGCTATGCTTAGGTATAAGGTGTGCTACATGTTTCGACTCAGAATTTCATGGTCATTTCAAAAAGTCGAACATATCTAGGGTATTCTATTTAAAATAAGCAAATTGGCATCGACTTCCGGTATATCCGGAAGTGCCAAAGTATTTTAGCCGACTTGCCCCTATCGACATTAGTTTACTACCAAATTTTCTAAATTCTCCAATATCTGTTTTTCGAGATATCGATCGCCGCATTTCGTCGTGGGACACCCTGTATAGTAATTTCAAAACTATTTACCCGATTTGAGGACAGCGTTCACTGTAGCGAGGTACATAAACTAGGAAAGTCTATAACTTATACTCTTACGTAAAGAGGAAAGAGGAATATGTTTATAAATATTTCTAAAATCACCGGATCCTCCGCCATTTTTAGAAGTCCATGCCTATATAAATACGAAGTACATAAAAATATTATTGTTCGCCTGTTTATTGAAAGTTTTATATGTATAATTGTTAAACATTCTACAGTGGACTGTTCAGTTTCTTTACAATAGGTGAATTTTCTGGTACAATTGCTACTATAATTTAAATTAACTACCTCCCGATGATACCAGTTTGATTTGTGAAACAATCGTTCCTATGCGGTATTTTTATTTTGATAACAATTTTAAGATGGCAACGATCTTGTCATATAATTTATTTTTATGTTTAATAACTTTTATATGCACTAATCAGAAAACAATAGGGTTCTTAATCTAGTTAACACTAACCTACTATCAAAATTTAAGTAAAATTTCATTTTTCTGCATCAAGTTTCTGTGCTTCAAAAAAATGCGATGGGCAAACTGACTGACATACAGACACGGTCGGACTTTTTGAAAATTAGTCCGCATCATTAACACAAATATTTTCAACGACTGAAATTTACGTTTTTAGAGAAGTGCTTTGCGAGAACAATTCAGTGGAGTTACTTAACTATCCTTTGAATGAATAAAGTTTTATTATGCAATAGATATTTGTTAGTCGTCACCTTGAAAAAATGGCAACAAAATGTAATTTTCTGCAGTTATCTATTATATCTATTGTAACCAACGGTTCTATAACAGTTTTTGGTGATTAAAAAATGAACAAGGGACAAAATTCTCTATAGCAATATTCATTACAGATTGTGGTGCATTGTTTTCATAATAAAATGCAATTACTGATTAGATCTGGAGTAGTTCTACTTGCGTTTGCTCAAAACCTTCACTGTAGTTGAATTTTGAGTTATTATCTGCTTTGTTAATGGAAGGAACCGTTATTATATATCACATCGCATTGTTTTACTTCTTGCAAGAAAACGTATCTATGGTAAAAAGCATTATTTCCAAAATTAAATTCCAATGCATTCTCTTAGCACTCTCCATCGTGTGAGCATAAGCTAGTACATTTATAATCTGTACAACTGAGCATTTATTCCACAGATATGTCAATATTTGCAGAATACTCTATGTGAATTTGAAACCAAACGCTGACGCTTGATAACTGCTCCGGAAATGCTGCCCACCTTATGAGTTGATCGAGGGCTTCTTCTGTTAGATATATAAACTTCATAATCCCTTATTTTTGGTAAAAAGCTGTCTTGTCTCAGCAGTCAAGGTGACTACTGGCGTTGGGATAAAATACAAATCATTCAATGGTGTTCAGCATCTCTAGAGTTACTTCATGTTACTAACGATTTGAAGCAAAGCTTCTGTCAATTCATCAAGACTCTTCCATGTTCCGCAAGATATGCTTGATACTGCTGCTGCCAGTACCAGAATATCTGGACGATTTGTATCATGACGACCTCATGCCATTATGTCTATGCCTCTTATGGAACACGGAGCACAATTCAAATATCTGCTTCTTTACTTAAATATGGAAAAAATTTGATACAATCCATGGTTCTCTGACGTAGAAAAACAAGGGCAGTGAACTTTATTGTCTCCACACCCACGTAGTGGTGTGGAGTACAATAAACGTAAAAGAATTTTTTTTATTGCAATAGCTTTAGAATGTCATGAAACGTGGAAATTTTCTTTATGCGCACGAATACTCTGGAACGGTTTAAGATATTGACTTGGATATATGGATATTATAACGAGATCTGCAACTAGATTATATTTTGAGTTTATTCCGTTGAAGAGTACATTGCTAAATAGGGGTAAATAAGTAAAACAAGCTAATAAGTGTCCAGAAACTTGGGAATTGGTGTATATACTGGAAGCCAAGATCTCAAATTATTTTATGACATCTTACCAAATGTAGTTTAACATTTCCATACACAGAATATACAAACATTGTACCTTAACGGCATATTTGAACAAAAACTATCATTAGTTGCTCAAAAGGCACTAACTTACTTCTCATTGAAGGAACATAAAATTGGTTGAGCCACGGTTGGGGCGGAGGCTTTAACCATCTCACTCACTGTAAACAGGATTACTTCTATCTGTGATTAGGTCGAAGGCATCACGTATTCCACCGATACAATAGAGGAACTAGATATAGCCTCTTATCAGCTATAACATCTCATAATTTCCTGTTATGAGAGAAGTTGCCCTATAAGACAAGAGGCAGTCCAAAGAGATGTACCTTGGTGGAATAAGGAACTCATCCAGCTTAGATCTGAGACTAGGAAAACTTACAATAGGGCTAAAGGCTCCGGAAACTGGGAGTTATACAAAAAAGCCCTTAGAGGGTACAATAAAGAATTGAGAAGGTCTAAAAGGAGATTGTGGAGACGGTTCTGCAAGGGATAGATGAATTAGCCCCGTCTACAAAAGATCCTTGCAAAACACCACTCAAATGGAATAGGGCTATTCAAAAACCCTGACGGCAATTACGCAGAGAGTTAGCAGGAAAATATGAGAGTACTTTTAGGTACTCACTTCCCCGATTTCCGCGTTATAGAATGTGAACTAGCACAGACCTCTCTGAAGGAGGATGCGCATCGCCCCACCAGAGAAGGGAAAAGGCTAAGAAACAAAATTTTCACCTCTGGTAAAATTAAATGGGCGGTATCCAGCTTCAGGCCCCTTAAATTACCTGGCAGGGTTGGCATTTTTCCTGCCTGGCTTCAACATGGCATTGAGGAACTTATCCCATGCCTAAGAAGCATATTTAGAGCAAGCTTGGAGGGAAGTTAATGTGGTGTTTATTCCAAAGATAAACAGGCGCCTATCAGAGGAACCTAAATCATATCGCCCCATTGCTTAACCTCTTTTCTCCTTAAAACAATGTAGAAAGTATTACAACGAACGTGTAAGAGGTGAAATCACGGGCTCCATTTCAACCAATGCAGTTCGCCTGTTAACCTGGAAAATCGACAACAAATGCTCTACATGGCCTGGTTAAAGGCTCTTTGAAAATACATTTGCTGCAAAGGAAGTGGCTATGTGTGCATTCACAGATATACAGGGTGCATTTGATATGATATGATATGAATCCATACAAAGAGCCGCTGAGAAAGGGGGAGTACGGTCTCCAACAATCAAGTGGATATAATCCATGCTAAGAAGCCGAACAATTACTACAGATGTAGGTGGAGAGTCCGCCACTGTGATTGCAGTCAAGGGTTGTCCACAAGGTAGAATTTTATCGCCCTTGCTGTGGTCAATGCTGGTGGATGACCTCCTCCCTAAGCTGAATAATTCTAGCTTCAACGTTCAGGATTATGCTGATGACCTGGTTATTACTGTGAGAGGCAGGCATGAGGTTATGATTTCAAATCTCATGCAAATCGCCTTAAACACAATATCCAGGTGGTGCTCAGTGTGAATCCGAGCAAGACAGTTATTGTTCCGTTTACCAGAAGGAGAAAACTAAGTTTAAGAGCTCCTATGTTAAATGGAACGGTACTGAACTTTTCCAGTGAAGTTAAATATCTGTGAGTAATTCTGGATCAATAACTTACCTGGAACTCACATTTAGAAAGAACACTTACCAAAACGACTGCGGCTATTTGGACGTGCCGCAGGCTATTCGATAAGACCTGGGGGTCTAAAACCGAAAGTGATCTACTGGTCTTATCTTGTGGTTGTGAGACGCATCGTAGCCTATACATCATGTGTATGGTGGCTAAAAACTGAAGAGAAATTATCACAAGGAAAGTTACAAAAATTGCAACGCGGTGCTTGCTTAGGGATTACAGGAGCAATGTGCTCCTGTCCCACAGCAGCTATGGAAGCAATGCTAGACCTACTTACTCTACATTTTTATGTAAGGAAGGAGGCAACACTTAGTGCTTTATGGCTGCAGCAGGTACTCTCCCCTGGATCCTGGAGTTAATCCAATTGGAATCCAAGACCAAACCCGCTGACTCAATGCCAATCAAGCGAGACTTTGACTGTCCGTTTGGTGTGTTGATTGAGAGCCGTCAGACGAGCAGAGTCGAAGCCCTGCAGTTGGAAAAAGGGTCACTCATACAGATGAATCGAAGATGGCTGAAGGGATTGGCGTGGGCGTAGCGGGGTCTAATTGTAGGCTATCCAGAGCTCTAGGAAAGACTCCAATCATCTTCCAAGTAGAAATTTATGCTATAGATCTATGTGTTCAGGAATGCATAAATAAAGGCATTCGAAGAGCAAAGATCTATATACTTTCAGATAACCAGGCAGCGTTATAAGCTCTTAGGTCTTACACCTTTGAGTCTAAAATTGCCTGGGAATGCAGACAATCCCTGAAGCAACTGGCAAGAAACAACAAAGTTACCTTGATGTGAGTGCCAGGGCACGAGGGAATAGAAGGAAACAAATTAGCTGACGCCCTTGCAAATAAAGGTGCTGAAGCCCCATTTTTTGTGCCCGAACCATATTGTGGCTTATCTTAGGGGCACATAATGGAGGAGATCCTAAAATGGGAAAAGGAATAGGAAAAGTTCTACTGGAGGAATACTCCAGGCCAAAGACAATCGAGAAAGTTCATAACTTATTCGACAAAGAATGCCACAAGGCTTCTCGAACTCGATAAGTCCGACTTAAGGCTGATGACAGGCCTTTTAACAGGGCATTGCCCCTTGAGATATCATCTCAAGAATATGGGCAAGGTAGATGATGATACCTGCTGATAGTGTGATACTGCAATAGAAACTACGGAACATATTCTTTGCGAGTGCAAAATGCTAGTCCACACTAGGCTAAAGTACCTAGAAAAGGTGGAATTAACGCCCAGGAAAATTAGGACACAGGGAAATGAACCCCCAAGAAAATCATAGACTTTGCAAAAAGCTTGAGGGTCCTGGGCAACAACTAATTGTAGGGTAACTCACAAAAGATCTTTTAGGTCGATGTGAAGAAGGCTGGTTAGAGCCGAGCGACCCATTAAACAATCTACAATCTACAATCTATGACTTACGACCAATTCGTCTTCTCGTGATATTTTAAAAATAATTAGCCGATCCTACAAAAAAATCAGGTTTTTCTTGTCATTTTAATTTTAAACAATTAACCAACCCTATAAAAAATCATGCACGATATGTGTACGTAGTTATTCCTGGACTATAAGACATTAAAATAATTTAATTATCTTTTCAGTGTCGAAGTACTGGTACCTGCATCAGTTGGTTCTTTGTATGTGATGGCAGAAAAGACTGCAGCGATGGTTCTGATGAAGAATGTAAACCTACTAAATGCCCGTTCGAAGCATTCAGGTGAGTCTCACTCCTTAGACATAAAGATTCACGCTTATTAAATTCCATTTACTAATTGAAATATAGCTAATAAAAGATGCAACTGAACAGTAGTCACTGCGGGAAATTATTTAAAGTATAGTTTCTCTGTAATGTATTAGAATTTACCTATATATGCTAACAAGTCGACATCTTTATAGTCTCTGTGCTGAAGGTATGCATGAGAAAAATTCTTATAATATACCGCAATAGAGTTATTATAGATATGGTCTATTTAATTTTGTATACAATTGCACAAAAATGTGGCATAATTGGTATGAATCTTTAGCATTTTTTTAATTTTACATTTGTGATGAAACATCGACAACAAAAATTAAATTTGTGTCACGCAGGAAATATGATTAATTAGTCAAATACGGCAAATTAGAAAACAATAAAAACAAAGTCGATATAAGAATTATTTAATATTAAACACGAGTATATATAAATGTGACATTGACTTCGTATAAACTTTTGCCAAACAAACAATTACTAAACATAAATTGAATAATCAAAACAAAGCGGGGTTCTTTCCGTTCTCGTCGTTTCATTCAGTTTAGACGTTTTAGTGTCGACAGTTAGTCAGCCCTTATCTTAGGGATGTGGCGCCCAGGCCCTTATAGCAGTTTTAGTGATCTCCGCCCTGAAGATCACAAGTTAAGTTAAGTGTAAAGTGGTACCTCTTCCTCTCCACTCTGTATATTGGTAAGATCGTTTAAATTGTTGTGTGTTCTATTTTCATTATTGTTCGTTATCCCATAAAGGAGTGTTTAAATAAAACCATGTAAATTATCAATGTCGCCCTTCTTAACACACTTCTCCGGAAAGCCTAACGTCACGTAAAGCGTAGGGCTATAGTAGGCCATCGCCTTAAATCCTAACGTGACATATGGTGGAGGCGCCATGTGTCACGATAGGTTTTTGGCGAGGGCCTTAAAACCATGACCTACGCGACTTTGGGTTTTTAGAGAGGTGTGTTAAGAGGGGAGTCTTTGAGAATTTACATGGTTTTATTTAAACACTTGTTTAGGGAATAACGAACAATGAACAGATGCAAATAATCAACAACAATAATACACATAATAAAAATAGAACACATAACAATTTAAACGAACTTACCAATATACACAGCGGGGTGGAAGAGGAGTCACTTTACACTTAACTAAACTTGCGATCTCCAGGGCGGAGATCACTAAAACTGTTGTAAGGGTCTGGGCCCCACATCTCTAAGATGAGGGCCCAAAACTAAAACTGTTGACGCTAAAACGTCGGAACTGAATGAAGCGAAAAGAATGGAAAGAACCCCGGTTTGTTTTGATTATTCAATTTATATCTTTAGTAATTGTTTGTTTGGCAAAAGTTTATGCGAAGTCAATGTCATATTTATACATACTTGTGTTTTATTATTAAATAATTTTAATATCGACATTGACTTTGTTTTTATTGTCTTCTAATTTGTAACTAATGTTTTGTTTATACAAGCATTTGCTACTTTCCCGGATTTGACTAATTATATTTTCTGCGTAACAATAGTTCATACGTAGGAGGACAAAGTTACATATAAATGTGTCCGAATATGACCTATTTTCATAAATATGATAGTAAATGTATTCAAGAAAGTTCTTTAAATATATTTGTATCAATCTATTTCAGTTGCAAATCCTCTGGAAAGTGCATTTCTCGTGCAAGTCGATGCGACGGATCTAAAGATTGCCCACTGGGTGAAGATGAAGCAGACTGTCAAGCGTCGGGAAAACGAGGTTGCCCACCTGATACGTTTCAATGTGGAGATGGTAAATGCTTACCAGAGTATGAATTTTGTAATGCCATAATTGGATGCAGCGACGGAAGTGATGAACCAGCACATGTGTGCAAAGGCAGATCGAGAAGGAGGAGAACGGAGTATTGTCCGCTTAGATGTGGAAACGGAAGATGTAGATCTAGTGCGATAGCTTGTTCCGGTAGGGATGGATGTGGAGATGGAACAGATGAAAGTCATTGCTCAGTGTGTAGTAAGTGTCTATTTTGCTGTTTCTGATGGAGTGTGTAATATAATACGGTAAAGCTGAACTCACCAATGACTTGAACTTCTTGTGTCTGTATACATAATAAAAAAAAAGTAAAGACTCGTTGGAGCCATTTTTGAGAAAATCGTGATTTTAGATTTCACGTCAGTAAACTATCCTTATGCAAATTTTCCCTGGAAAACCAATAATGGTATATTATTAGGTTTGCAATATGCTATTAACTACAAAATTTGAGCAAAATATTTTTAGGAAAATACAGATTTTTTTCCATCAGCAAAATATCACTATCTTTTTTACGAGAATACAAAAAGCTACTGGAGATATTTGTAAGATGATTCTATACATCCAATTTAAATGATCAATTTTTTCGGCGTTAAGCTAAGCGATGTCGCACAAACACACTCATACACAGGCATATTATCAAAAGTTCTTTTTGGGCTCGGGGTCGGATTTTTTGACAGTTACAATGTCCTAGTGTTACTTGATATTAAAAATTCTAAGAAAATGTAAATGATATTGATATTAGTTAATTTTATTTTTCTGCTATTTCTACCATCAAAAGAACAGACATATCTCATTAGTTCGAAAAAAATTGTAGACTCATTCTAGTTCTCAAGAGTTACTTGTGTAAGTTGGAAAATTCATTGCTATCAACGTACATATATTTTCCTTAAACGGTTTGAGATATATATGTGCTGGTACTGAGCATTATGTCCAATTTAACACTGATGTTCTTGTTGTGCAACTTGCAACAAGACGCTGTAAATTAAACTGTACAAACACTTATATGAAACCCAATGAAGTATTCTGTAATAAAAACGAAGGTGAAGACAAAAATTAGCGATATATTGATGATTTGAGGAGACGACCGGTAGCGCATTGGTTAGTATTTGGCTTTCTAACGCCACTAATGGTACAAAGTTACACTGGAAATAGTCTACCAAATCAAACTTGGTGATAGCTCGCTAACAAATAACATTCCCCAGAGAAAAGGCTATAATGCATATATTATTAGCATAAACTACAGATTATACCAGGTGTTGTCCATCTGTAAAAACTCACAGAAACACTAATTCCGATCTTCATCTCTTTTATATCCTCTTCCTCGTTTCTTTTTGATATTTTCTGTTTGTTACTTCACTTCAAATTATCTCTTTCCCATCGCAATTTTTTTTAAATATGGAAATCTTCGAAAAACAACCATATTAAACCATAAATTATGCGGTCTGGCATAACTGCTCGCTCATGGTTGGTACGAGTCTTTTGGTTAGTAATTTCCCCGTGAGTACCAAACATATATAACTGTGATATTTTATACATTAGCGTCTCTTGCGTTATACAGAGTATGCCCAATAAGGTCGCAATTCGGCACAAATTTTACCATGTTGCAGAGAATATAGACGATTTTTTGGCAAATGGTCGGTTGACTGCGTGTCACTTATTTTGAGCAGTAACAACTTCCTGGTGAATTTCCAAGACCATATGTAATATCAAAGGTGGAGAAGTCGTATTAGGCATTTTATTAACGAAACATTGTATAAGAAAATGTTATTCATAATCGATTAAAATCTCCAAATCACAAGTTTCATTAAAATCTGCCAAAATGTTCCAAATTTTTTGTTAGATACTTTTCCCTATATCGGTCGATTCAGTTCCCTATGAGACACCCTGTATAATCTGTAACGTGAAGATCCGAGGAAATATCGAGAGTAGTTTTTTCACGGTTACCTCCGAAAGCAAGAAAGTTAGGGGGGGTTTGAGTGCCCCAAAATTTATAAAATTAGTATTTCGCATTGGAAATGGGTTTTAGGGGGTTTGTTGGGTGGCTGATCACGAATCTGAATCCAAATTGAGAAATTCCCTATTCCAGTATAGAATTCCTGCCATTTCTTGATAAAAATTCCACTTTTTCGAACGGAAATTTAAATATAAATATTTTGCTGCGGAAGTGTGCTTTAGGGGCTTTTTTGGTAGCTGATCATTTCTCTCTGCTTACTGCATACCCCTGAATTTTTTCAGATTTTTCCTAAAACATCGAAATTGAAATATAAGTGAAATATCACGAATAACACCTACACACGAAAACCGATAAATAATCATTAAATAATAAAATTTGAAAAAGGAAATCAATAGTTGCAGTGGCTGTGGCCTCACGTAACCATGAATTGTTTAATTATCGACGAACATTAAATACTACTTCAAAAGTTACAAAATGGAATAGGAACTGAATCATGTTTTAATTCACTGCTGCAAATCTAGTCAAGGCTTCGCAATACTGTCCGTACGGCCCTTCAATAAACCAGGGAAGTAA
Source organism: Stenurella melanura (assembly GCA_963583905.1). NCBI lineage: Eukaryota > Metazoa > Arthropoda > Insecta > Coleoptera > Cerambycidae > Stenurella > Stenurella melanura. Next base: position 63,287,409 of record OY757312.1, on the reverse strand, counting down.
TTACTCAAGTAAAATAAATCAAGTAACCTTTATTTTATATTTAATAAGAATATTTTCCTCATCAAGCACATGCACCAAAGCCAGTCAGACATGTACAAGACAAGACAATCACTAATCAAGAAACCTTCCTTGCAATGCGAAAGTGCGTGCGGTTAAATCATGTCACGTACAGTTTTCCCTTTAAAATTATATATATTGCACAAACTATTAACCATCCTTGGGACAGTGAAAATCAATTTTAAGGGAAGTAGGGAAGCAGCAATCATTAAATAATGAACGAAGATACTGATATCTTATTAAGTTATCAAAGTAACTGACAAAAACCCAAGTAATTTTAAACGTCAAATGCATTGCATCCTCATTTATTAATCTTTAAATACTTTACTCTAAGACAACATAGAAAACAGTAAATACATTGTTGTTTTTCATACAGGTACACATTAAAGATTGAAAAGATTAGCTGCAGCCTATTTCAGATTGGGTATTGACAGTAATAAACTTTATAATTTTAAATGTAATCAGATTATTACATTTTTTTCTTTTCTATCATTATAACGTACTACCTACAAATACGGTCCTCGGTTATACAGTTACAAACTACCTATTTCTTCAATGCTATAAGTCGCAACTGTCAACATAGTAAGACTTTTTCACATTTTGCAATCCTATATAAGGGTTTCTCCATAATTATCACCGAGTATTGGATATTAAGTAATTAGATCCGTTATGTCAATTGGATTTGACCGTAACAACAAATTAAAGATTTTGTTATATACATTTTTATTTATTATTAACTTTAATTTACTTTAAATGCATTGTAATCCAAAGACAGATTCTCATCATTATATAGTTTTTCACAGAATTTCGAACGGGTTAATAGGTCAGCAGTATTAATGATGGTTAAAAAGTATTTAAAAGAAAAATAATATTTAGTAAGTAAGTAATTTACCGGAAGAGAAAAATATAGAATGGTCCAAAGCAATTACTTATAAGGAGGAATATGAATGCAATTGACACTATTGAGAGGAAATAATAAAACCGCTTTATTGAGAAAGTCTACAGGGTGGTCCTCCAAAAAGAAAATAAATACATCAAATAGGGACAGAAGTTTTTGGAAATACTTACATATTTATTCCTTTCGTCTTTAGTAATTGAGTATCCTCCTGTTCATTAGAGAACATTTGTCATTTTCGTTATTCTCATTGCAATACAGTTTCTAAATCGATAAATTGTTTTGATTTAAGGCTGCGTTTGTACGCCACAGTAAATTCGTATACAGAAATAACGAACTAATGATTATGCCGATATAACAGGAACCATAAATTGGCTAGCTATATATAAGTAGTGGTTTCATTATCAGTTTTTGTCAACATAATTGTGCAGGGCCGTACGGACAGTATATTGCGAAGCCTTGACTAGATTTACAGCAGTGAATTAAAAATGATTCAGTTCCGATTCTATTTTATAACTTTTGAAATAGGATTTGATGTTCGTAGAAAATTAAACAATTCATGGTTACGAGAGGCCGCAGCCACTGCAATTATTGATTTCCTGCTTCAAATTTTATTATTTAATGGTTATTCATCGGTTTTCGTGTGTAGGTGTTATTCGTGATATTTCACTTTCGGTGTGAAAGTGGTTATCATCGGGTGACAAAATTTCGAAGTTTTAGGAAAAATCTGAAAAAAATCAGGGGTATGTAGTAAGGGGAGAGAAATGATCAGCGACCAAAACACCCCTAGAGCACACTTCCGCAGCAAAATATTCATATTAAAATTTCCGCTCGAAAAAGTGGAATTTTCATCAAAAAATGGCTCGAATTCTATACTATCAGCGACCCAACAAACCCCCTAAAACCTACTTCCGAGGCGAAATATTAATTTTATAAATTTTGGGGTATTCAAACCCCCCTAACTTTCTCACCTTCGGAGGTAATGCAGGGGTCAATGCTGATGAACATTCCTGGGGTCGAGGGAACACGTGAAAAGAGGAATTTTTAAAATCGGTGCTGCGCCACGACTTTTTCACATTTTCCTGCTTATTTACTCTACTAAATGGGAATTAGCTTGTGATCGTCTTAATTACATTTTATTCAAGATAAATTTATAATTACACAATTAAATAGCTATCTATGAACGTTACGAAAATCAGACTTTATCTTTGGTTTTCTTCATATAGAATCTTTTTTTTTTCTTTTTCCGTGGCATAAAGGCTTATAGCCATACAGCCAGCTACAATTTAATAAATAAAAATGAATAACTAAAATACTAACCTAACCAATAAAAAGCATGACATGTGTGTCAGCCACATAGTCACAAAACAAAGGATGTACATGGGTCACAAACTTCTCGTCCAGGGGTCTATCAGGACATTTTTTTGACGCACAACACAATACCACGGTTAGGAAGGTATATATAACACGAGGATGTAGAACATAAGGAACAAAGCTAACCTACTGACCTATAACTTAATTCTCGTCTCTTCCAAAAACTCAATTAGATAATTAAAAATGTTTTTCTTATTTAAGGATAATAGATGAAGTATATTAAAGGGTGTCAAGATTTTACCATTTTTTATTATGTTATTATATAGCTTATCAGATGCTTCTGTGTACTTTTTACATTAAAAAAATATATGATCTAGGTAATGTTACAATATTCAAAAATATCAGAACTGTAAACGATTATTCTAAACAAGTGTGCAGGGTAGCATGCATGACCAAATTTTAAACGTATAGTCGTTGTAATATATTTTCTTGAACACTTATATTTTTTGTGCCAAAAGTCATGAGGCAGTTCAGAGTGAATTAACGAATATTTAGTTGGTTTCATAAAGGTTGATTCTTTCCACATATAATCCCAATGATTTCTTAATTTAGATCTAAGTATATTCGTTGCATCCGGGAAACATAATTTATAATTGGAAGTAATTCCTACATCTATGCTGTTCTTGGCTAGATAATCAACATGTGTGCTTTTACCCATACAAAATATACCTCTTTTTCTTCGTCAAAGAGATATTTTGAACTAAGTTCTTAATGCGTATAATCAGGGGATTATCATTAATTCTAAAAGTAGTGGTGTTTTGCAATGCCTGTAGAACCGAAAATGAATCAGAAAGGATAACAGTTTTCGGAAATTCTGAGGTTTGTATAAACATGATGGCTTCATAGATGGCTGTTGCTTCGACTTTAAAAATGGAGCACTCTTGCATAAGTTTTATTTTGGTCTCAATATTTTTGTAAGGTATATAATATGCACACCCTGTTCCACTAGAAGGTTTGAAAGCATCTGTGTATATTAGCTCGGAATCTGGAAATTTTCCGAGTGTTGTATTTAGAAAGTTTATACTCATCCTCAGATTTTCGCTATATTGTGGTACATATACTGTCAGATACTGTAAACAGAGAAAAATAATTGAAGTTAATATAGAATCTTTATTATTTGATATTCATATCACATTTCTTTGTTTCAGGATGTCCGTTAGTACAAGGCCGAAACTTATAGTTTTTTAATTAATATTTATAAATTGTACAATGCCAAAAATTTTGTAAATTGTTTTTATTATACAAGAAAACCATACATTTCGTATTATATAGTTTAGTACCTATTTAATAAATATTATATTAGTTAGATTTTGTAATGCTCAAAAATATTTAATTGTATTTTATAAATAGATTTATTTATTTACCTTAAGAATATTAATATTTATATAAGTTTTATGTAAAGAAAATAAATGTCTTAAGTATACTGGTTTTCATGTTTTTCTGTGTCCACGACAGTTTTCCATTGAACACGTTTCTCTAAATGCATATTTGTATGAGGTGAAGATACTTTGTGATATCTATTGCAATAAACAAAAATGTTTTATTCATATTACATGTTGGTAGTAGCGTAGTCTATAGTAAAACTGACATATCATTTTGGTTGCAGTTTCAGGAAGTTTCAGGTGAAATTATAATATATAAAGGGTGTCCCAGAATTGAGTTCCTGGGAACCTGTGATTCCTGAATTCATCTTTAGCCTGGATAACCCAACTTACCTTAGACCAAAAATGTATCCCTGAGGAAGTACATCCTCTTAAAGTAAGACAGAGAAAATCATTTTTTTACAATAATTTCCGTTATGTTGTTGATAAAATTTTCAAATTTTGATGGGAACTGTATCTCTGTAAGTACTCTATGTAAACCTGACAACAACCAAATATCATTTGTTTCTCAATTTCGTTTCATAATAATTAATATTTTATTGGATATATCTTTTTAATCTCGCTGTAAAATTATGGAATACTTGAATATTTTGCAGAGCATTTAAAGGGCTGCAAAACTTCGTTCTTAAAATTTTTTGTAATATTAATGAAAATACAAGGATCTATCGCTTTTTCCTCCATTTGTATTTAACATTTATTTACAATTCTATAATAAAATATTGTAATAACAGAAAATTACAGTTTATTAAAAAAAAATACATTAATTACAAATGCTCCACATGACGTCCACCTGTTTCAGTACACAAATTAATACTTTTACAATTTTGTGTAATATCAATAAAAATCAAGAATTATCATTCTATAGGTCGTAGATGCTTGTGCAACAGGAAACCTGTCGCATTTAAGAAACAAAAGATATTTAGTTGTTATCAAGCTTACATAGAGTACTTATAGAGACACAGGTCCCATGAATACTTGAAATTTTTGTCGTCAATATAATGGAAATTATTGAAAACAAACATTTTCTCTCACTTTAAAAGAATGTACTTCCTCAGGGATGCATTCTTGGACTAAGGTAAATTGGGTTAGACGGGCGCAATATAAACTCAGGAAGCACAGGAAGCACCCTGTATATAAGTTATAATCTTTTAGGTTTTCGTTGTCATTTAGTGTGTTATGAAAATCTTATTTTTTTGGGTAACTCTACAAAAATTCCGATGTTGTTAGATCTAGAGAATCAACAGATTATTCGATGAAATCCGTTATGTTATTGCATCAATTTGGGAACAAATGGTGAACAAATAATATTTTCTTCATTTGGGTACAAGACAGCCAAAGTAACACAAAAATGACAATGTGCTAATTAGATGTAGTTATGTACCTATGTCATGAAAGTGACCGCTTACAGCGGCACCTCTGGATGCAAAAAGGAATTCGAAATCCGATCAATGTGCTTGTACTTGTTTAACATGGTTGTAAAAGACTGAGTTATAGATAAAATGAACTTGTGCTTAGATTCGAGTTGTGGGACACAGCCATTTTAATCGGTCGTCAAATTGGTTGGAAGTTTCAGCGGATGGTGTAGTGTTAAGTGATGGCATGATAATCAAACTAGTTGAGATAAAATGTCCCATATCATGTCGTTCTAAACCAATACGGGATAGACTACAGGAGTAACAATGTGTGATATTTTCGTGTGATCTCCACATGGATCATATATTGTTGGGGTCCGTGTTGTCCACGAATTTCTAATAATATTAATTCCAAAGTTATAAAGTCTCTATTTTAACAAATGTTTACCTGCTCTGTGCAATGCAAGTAAAGAAAATTAAACTTATCTAAAGGTTTAGAACCAAAATTCATAGTAATAACTTTTAATAATCGAATATAGTGCCTGTGAATTTATTTGGTAAATACTTTTATTAAGTAATTTAATGTTGATTTCCATAAATTATACAAAGCATAAAAATAAACAAATATATTGTATGAAATACGTTTATTGTGATTTTGTCATCGAAGAATATATACAATTCAATTACAAGTTTACTTTATTCGTACTGATCTTTATTATTAGTGGTTGTAAGTTCACTAACGCACAGGCCATAAATATTAGGTATATTGTCTAAATGTTCAAATTCAAAAACCGGGAAATTTTGCAGTTTTATTATCCTCTCTATATGTATCCTAAGACTAGCAATTTCCTACCTTTGACGAACTTTAAAATTTTTTAGAAATGGTGGTATAACTGCTACTACTTTTTTCCCGACGCATATAAGAGCAGACGTTATCTCTGAAAACTCCTTGTCTGCCATTATTAAGTCTCCATATTCAACTAAATTTTTAAAATCTATTTTGATTCGTAATCTGTGCATCAGTAGTGCGACCACCTAAGCGCTTGGACGCAAAAGTTATTTCCCCTCCTGGAGAACACGCAACTAGAATTTTTTCACAGTATAAACGTGTTTATAATTTGAGGGGAAAAACAGGCTGAGAGACTTCTGGGGACTCTTCAACTTTCAAATCTGTGCAATCTATTATTGCACGACAGTCAGCATATTCTTTATTAAAACAGTCAGTAATTGATTGTTCATTGACGAATTTCGAAGGCCATTGAATTAAATTTTTACAAGAATGAGCGAGATGCAATAAATATGCGTGAAACATTCGCGATATAGTCGTTTGATAAACACCGAACAAAACTCCGATAGATGAATAAATTTATCCTAATTTTACTTTGGTCAAGAAAATAAGAAGCGTATCATATTTTGATGTTGACCCCATATAACACAGTTTCCAGCTGCTTTCAGTAATAACTGGGAACGTTCGAAAGACACTCCCGCAAGACCAATGCAATCTTGTTCACCTTTTGGTCCAACTTGTTCATCTGCGTATTCTATGGTAGGTCCACATCCTATTTCAGCCATACTCTTTGGAGTGATAATTTTTTTTTCCAGATTTCTTAAATGAAATATTCGTCTAGAAACATATTTAAAAACATATTTATATGGGTTGGTCTGACCTCATTTTATAAAAATCGACCTGAATAGCAGCTTCACAGAATCGTGGTTCCAGTGGCTGCATAATAATATCCTTACCATCTTGCTGCATTATAGTATATCTTAGTTTTTATCCATACTATCGTTGTGCACATCATTCCATTTCCTTGTAATTAGCAAGCTTCATATTTTCCACTTTGAAACCGTCGGGATTTTGACTCCTCCGCATTGCTCTCGTCAGCCTATGATAGAAAATCAAGTATAAAGCGTGTTTTTTTCATGTAAGATAAGTGTAGTCTTTTGTTTGCCGTAATATTTTTCAGGGAATATTGCTGGACGATATGCATTGCTATGAGGATGCTCGGATTTCTCACCCCCTACACGTGCTGGCTACATCTACGTGATCTTGAACTCAGCTCCCAAGGACTTCCATCATCACTAAAGAAAAACGAAGAATTACTTTTACAGATTTACATTAATAATTTCCAAATGAATTGTAAGTAAAATCATGGTTTTACTTACTTGCTCTTTGCACTTTGCTCGTTTTTCGAGGTTATAACTCCGCATAGGAAATGTATAAAAGTATATTTTACTTAAATCGCCATTAATGCAACTGCCTGAAACTCAACAAGTATTTCCTAACTGACATATACGGAAAATAGGAGTTTAAAGTTTTCAATTGTGCTCACCGCAAGCACTGGTGTCTGATTTAGTAATAGCTTCGCCCCCGCCTTATTTTAAATTTGACAGTTCTTGTTTTCTTTTCTTAATAGACTGGTGTCAGTGGTATTATGCTCTTTAGAAACACATACAAAAAGTTAAGAGACATATAGCGCCAATTTAATTAATTTTTCGCATTGATATTACAAATACTTTGAGCTTTTATCTTAAACCTAATTAAAAAAACATGCATGAATACGGCATCATATTGAAAACATATTTTATTTCATTTAATGGAAAATTTACTTATATATTTCTAAAACTTTCTTGTTACCATCATGTGTAAATAAATCGGAATAGTGTAGTCGTGCAGATATTTTCAAAACTAAGCCTAGTTTTGAAAATATCCTTTAACACATTTCGTGTTCCTGGGACCTCAGGACGTAAAGATCTGATGCTATCTTAGTTTTTTTCTCAATTGCAATAACTTCCCCATTTTTGTAGGTGAGGTTAAAAATAAAAGTCAAATTATTAACGGGATCATTTCAAAATATAATCTAATTCTAGAGGTCATTATGTTTTGCTCGTTCAATTGTTGATGTTTAACCCTCAATTTGAATTTTATATTATTCATAACTTCTCATTTTTATTCCTCTTATTAACTTTTACCTATCTGGATTTACCTGCAGGAGTTTTGTTCTAATAAAAAGGAGGGTTGAATAGTATCTATCATACGCTACAGGTGTCGTCCAAAAATTAAATCTTTTGTTTCTACACCCTTTTTTCATCAGAACAAATTGTGTGGTCAATTGTGCAGTGTACTTTCCTCCGGTGATTAGGTAAACCACACAAAAGGTAAGACAAACCCACGCTTACTCACAGCAAGTAGCTAGCCGGGAGCAGGGGTTCTTCGGTTGCCCGTTTATCTCAGTGACTTGTCGAGGAGATAGAGGGAAGTCAGAGTGCTCCGAAAAGGGCGACTGCGCTCCCTCTACTAATATCAGAAGGCTACAACTTTGTAAAATATCCAAATAAATGAAAACTACTTTTTTTCAATCATTAGGACTTTTTATTGGATGACTATTTGTTTATCCCTGAATACTAATAATAGGTTTTATTAGTAATACCATAAAACTTTGAGAAATAGAAAGTTTTGTGCTAGGTATTTCTAACAGGCACAGACGTGGCACAAATGTTTTATCTAATAGAAACATGTTTAAACTTTAATATGGTTGTAGTTTGAAATTGCTACTTGATAAGTAAAGTAATGAACCAAAATAATAATAATAATTATGATTTAAAAAATTTTATGTCAAGAAATCAGAAAGTTTTAGTTTTGTGCCAGGTATTTTGAACGGGCACAGACGTGTTTTTTCTAATATACACATGTTTAAACTTTAATTTGGTTATAGTTTGAAGCTGTTACTAGATAGGTATGATTGCTGTACGAAAATTGTTCCGAAGAGACTACATACAAAACTTGTGAATAAATTCTGCCCGGGCATAATAGTATATTATTCAACGAGCATATAATAGCTATTATATGCGAGTAGAATACTATGCTTTGTCCACGACCATTAAATATTTAATATTTATTTAATTAATCTTTATTTCATTTCTCCTATTTAAGAAAGATTCATAAGTCATAATATATAATATTCTCGATATTTCGGGCAACAAGTTTAATGAGGCGATTTCTGCAGTTTCCTTTATCTCTGGCGGTGTCAAAGAAATCTCGTTTTCACTGTCAGTATCCGTTTATTTAATTTTATTACTCTTTTTGAGTACCTAATGTGTAAAATTATTATAAATAACGTTGGCGTTGAAATGGCATAAATTTTGACGTTTCAAATCAGAATTACGCTTTGACACATTGTCATGGCTTACTGATAAAATCATACAGTTTGTAGGCACAGCTAAATGGTTTCAAAAACAATGTTGGGGATTGCCGTGCGTTGCTAATAGATGATGCTTTGAAAACAAATTACTCATGTAGTTTTTGAGTGTTCATTAAAGTACCTTTTTGGCATGTACTATTGAGTGCTTCCTAGAAACCTTAAAGAGACAACACTTGCAATTTTGACATTTTGAATTTTTAGCAAAAAGTCACAAATGTCATTTCTTATAAACAACTGACTGTCCTTATTATTCACTGCAATCCTTGAATAATGAAATTATTATTCACTGTAGGGAATAATGGATAGCATTATCATTGAGGAAACACGTACATAATGAGTACATTATTTAATAGTCGTGGACAAAATAATTTTTCTTATGGTCACTGTGAGTACTAAGATTTAAAAAGCATTTCATTGTGTTGCCCAATGGCCAGGTTTTTTGCAGCCAGCTCTCCCTCTAGATATCTTTATATCTTTCAACCCCCCACTACCTCCACTCCATTAATAAAGGGGTTGACAAAATATAACTGAGATATTCGCTTGAAATTTGGTTCACGTATGTATTGTAATGACGTCTGATTGAGATAACTCTGTTGGAAGGGTGGGCTTGAAACCAACGCCTCAAATATTTTTTTATGACATCTGCCTCAAATATTATTTAAATTCTATGACCAATTATTTCCACATACTAGAGTGCAAATATAGTCAAGATGTTTTCCCTTAAAGAGACTTGTATGAAAAATCTGGATGTGGAAGTAGTGATTCCTTAGCAGCGGTTTTTTATAGTAATGTAACTTATTATAGAACTTCAACCAACTCAGTATGGAAACCAATCCTCGAAACCTCGAAGCATATGGGTAGGTTTTTCGACTCAGTAGGTTATTCTTACTCAGTAGAACCAGGCCTGTAGCTGGAAACTGTTTTAAGGGCGGGCAAACAAATTTTCAGACGGGGTCCGTGAGCCTAAATATTGTATTGTTATTTTCAATTATAAATAACCCCCGTAAAAAAATAGATATCTAAATTTCTTAACAGAAACAGTTTTTATTAAGACAAATTTATAATAATAAAAATAATAATAATAAGAAAGACAATTTTTAAACAGTCCAGGATAAGATGGAATTCTTCCCTGTAATGTACAAGACGCCAGCAAAAAGCTGTGATTTTAGAATAGGGATAATAGTAATAATAGTAATAATAATAATAATAATAATAATAGATTCATTACCCAACAGAATAATCATATTACATAAAAGTTTAATGAATAAATTCATTAATTTTTTCACACTATTGTTGAAATTAATAGTTCATCTTGAAATTAAACAGTAAAATTAAACTTTACAAAAAAAATTGTTAAAGAGAACATGATACGATGAAAATGAGAAACAATTGCACAACTATTCAATTCCCTTAATTTATTATTTGAATTTGAAAATACATTTGAAGTCCAGTCCTGTGTGCTGCGCGACTTAACGCCGACTGTATACTAATCACTGAACTCTACATAATAAATGGAAGACCAATACAGATATATGCGCGTGGACAAAATACGGCCTACATGCGATTGAGGGTCGGCGGCATATGCGTCGCCGCAGTGGAAATCTAATGTTAAAAGTATGTTGGTGCTTGAGTCAGAATGCTTCTTGAAGACACTATGCGCCGACGCCATTATTCTTTGATTTGTCTCCCATAGCGGGAGGTCTTGGATTGATACAGAATTTCAGAGCCGTCGTCAAACAATTCTCTCGTTTTTATCGATTGTTTTATTTAGCAGGTATTTACAGTTCGTGATAAGTTAATCAAACAATATGGTCCGGAATGGTATTGTAGATACTGTTTTACAAGAATCGGGCCAAAGGTTTGTTATATTTTAAGTAAGTACCTTGTTCTTGCCTATTCTATAAAATATACTACTATCTAAATATCGGCGACAACTCCGAGTTTTGAGATCTTTTCTTTTAACGTGGGTAATTTTGCCTGAAAACTTTTCGATAGGCTATACTTTCCGAGATATCTACTTAACTCTACATGATAAATATATAGAATTCAGTGGAAATTTAGGATACAAAATTCTCTATATAACCTCACCTATTTTCCATAATTTCGAATTTCCGTTGCAAATTTTAAAGTTCATTGCTATTTGTGTATCTACCTAAATAATTTTAAACAATCCAACATTATTTGCATTACTGATATTGACTTGATCTATTCTAATTTCAATTTTAAAACAAAATAAGAGGTTATGTTTAATAATGCAATTATACCTATACTGTGTCCTTGTTGCTTTGTGTTTATACTTATGTGACCTTAACTCCCAGTAATTCTTATTGCATTATTAGTATTATTTTCATTACCTAATCTTATTTTTTGTACTTATGTGTATTTTGTATTTATATTATCATCATATGTTAATAATTATTGTGTATATTAATATTATTTATGTTACAATTAATTACTTATTATAATAATTAGAAAAAACATTTATCATCATAATAGCTTTTTTGTAATCTTTTATTACATGCGGGTAGGATTGAAAATCAACTAAGCACGTTGAACCCTCATATCTTTTGTGTAACTTTGTAACACAATACATTTTTATTCTATTCTATTCTAAATTATATTTCGATCTAGGAGGTAGAAAATATGACTTAATTTTTTGGTGGACTCTATATTCAACTCTCATCAATATGATCGTGCATTATCAAAAACGTTTACTAGAAAGAATTAAATAATTATGTTTTGGGAATGGCAACATTTTTTGTTCTTTAATAAAAATTAAGACAAAGGTTAACTATATAAGAAATGTCAATCTATACACGCGTATTTTTGATGATTTCTGAAAAAAAGACATATTAAAAACACTTGCAATAGAAATAGAGCCGGCCCTGGTGGGTTACACAATACGATTGCGCCGAGACCTCCCGTCGCCATACTTGCGCGAGATTCAATTTTACATACAAATAGGAATAGACATTGGCATTCCATTTATATGGTACAGTTCAGTGATACTAATCAGAAACAACCGTCGTCTTTAGGCTTTTTTGCGAGCGCTGACAGACCAGTTTTCATGCATAAAATGGATCTCAAACTATAAGTAAAGAAAAGAGAGGTGTTACGAAATGTACTTTTATTAAAATCATTAATTAATAAAACAAAATATTATGGGAATTAATTAACAAAAATTGGTAGGCAGACAAGTTGTAATAGATAGAAGAGATCTTAAACTTTATTATAAAACAAAAATTAAGGTGTTATGAAGTGCACTTTCGTGAAAAAAAAATCTGTAAAAATATTTACACAGAACTTCCCTCTTTATTTGTGCATGGCGGTCACTCTAAAAAATCATTAATTACGAAATGACATTGAGAATAATTATCGGAATATAGTTATCACTGTTATTACAAAAAAAACCTGAAAACTTTTGGTCAACAAAATATACAGAGTGCTCATCCAACAGCAAGAATTCAATACTAAACAGGTACCAAATATTGAAGGCTTGCGCAAATACCTTTACAAATGTCCACCATGGTTGAATTATTTCTTGGGATGACCACCCTGTACATTTTTCAATAAAAGTGTAATAAGTGCATATGCCAAATATTATTGTCATCGGTCACATTTTCAATTCCACATTCTCGTAGTGGAGTGGAAGTATAGTTAGTGGTTAAAAAATTTCATTTTTTTTAAATTCATTGTTTTCATCCATTCTAGTGGTAAAATTTTTTTCAAAATGGTAAAAAGTGTTCTAATTTTATTTTCCGAAACAAATTTACAATGTCATGAAACGCGGAAATTTTAAATTTGAACATACAGAATTTTTTCATCTATTCTATAACGGTAGTGATGAAAAAGGATTAAAAAATGAAATAAAAAAAAAATTGAAATAGGTTTAGAATTGTATGAAACGTGAAAGTTGGAAATTTGAGCAAAACAAAATTTTTCCGTCAATTCTGGTGGTAAAAAATGTCTGCAAAATGGTAAAAAAAATGTTCTAAATTTTTTTTTGCGAAATAGGTTTAGAATGTCATGAAACGTGCAAATTTTAAATTTGAGCAAAAAAAAAATTTCCATCTATTTTAGTGGTAAGTAAAATTTTTTTCAAAAATGTTGGTAAAATAATTATTTTTTGAAATAGGTTTAGAATGCCATGAAACGTGGAAATTTTAAATTTGAACAAAGAAAATCTTTTTCCATCTATTTCAGTGGTAAAATTTTTTTGAAAAATGGTAAAGAAATTTTCAATTTTTTTTTTTTAATAGGTTTAGATAGCCATGAAACGTGGAAATTTTAAATTTGCACAAAGAAATTTTTTTTCGTCTATTTTAGTTGTCAAATATTTTTCAAAAATGTTGGTACCTAAAAAAAATTTCAAAAAAAAATTTTTTAAATAGATTTAGAATACCATGAAACGTGGAAATTTTAAATTTGAACAAGGAAAAAAATTGTTTCCATCTATTTTAGTGGTAAGAAATTTTTCAAAAATGTTGGTAAAACAAAAATTTTCATTTTTTTTTTTAAATTGGTTTAGAGTTCCATGAAACCTTTTCTGTATGATTGACATATTGTGGCGGCTATGCTGTAACTAAAATGTAGATGTTTAAGTCAATGGCGCCATTACTAAAAAACGTTTAATGTCCTATCTTGTTAATTCTGGAATCTTTGCTAATACTCCTAATTTGTTAACTCTGAATATAGGAAATAAACAAACGTAAGTAGAAGTAGTTATGGTAGATAACACCGGCACAAAAATTTTAAAAAATGCTCTCTTACAGAACACCCACCTATGTACACGCATGTATTTTGGGCCGCTGAATCTGAATCCGAGGTCAGAATTGGAACGTCACCCCAGGATTTTTCATGGAAGCTGAAAAATCACGTGAAAACCGGCCAAAAACCGCTTCCCGAGACCAAAACTCGAATACGCAACGAAATACAGAGCCGCGCCATTCGATTTGCCTCACCTTTCTACGTACCCCTGAATTTTTTCAGATTTTTACGCCCAATTTCATTTTTTTGCTAATTTTCAAAGGCGCGGCACAGCTTCGAGGGCCATTTCTCTCAAACCAAAGTTGCCAAAAATTTGAAAAAATTCTGTTTTATGTAAAGTCGAACGACAAATCGAATGGCGTAAACCGAAAGTAGATAAGGTCTTCCGTTTCCGAGATACGGCCGCTCAAAGTCGCCGGATGGTAAAAATCGAAGTTTTCCACCACTTCCCGAGACGACACGGAGTCGCCGTTTGGGCCATTCGGTTTGGCTCATCGTCCTACATACCCCTGATTTTTCAGATTTATAAACCCAATTTTGTGGTACATAGGTGGGTGTTCTGGTACAGAGCATTTTTTAAAATTTTTGTGCCGGTGTAACGCTTGAAAGAATAGTAAAGTTACTTTTCAGGTAGATACTGAATAGAAATTTGTCGATAAATGTTTTTTCGTCAAAGAGTTTGGGAGAGTCTCTTAAATAGGTAAAGAAAACAGTTATTGCTATGAAATATTTAACGCCAACAAACAGATAAATATGTAAACGGCTTGGCACCGTATTCATCATATTAACATAAACGTCAAAACTGTCAACTTGGAGATTATGTTCCATTGTGTTTACGACACACTTTTTCATTTTAGGAGAATGTATTTTGGCTTCTGAAAATTAATTCGAGGTACTCTTTTTCATTTTGAAAAACACAAGAACATATTAGTAGAAGAAAAGTCTAAATCGATCTATTAAAGAGCACATTCGAGTACACCGAATATAAATAAACAATGACACACGAAAGACTCCAAACAGATTATGTCCTGTTCTCTTTCTTTTTTATTTCACAGATGTTGTTTGATATTGCAAGCTCACTTCAGATGCCATGTTTATATGTTTGCTTAATGTATGTTAGGACTTGTATTTGACAATTTGGCACATTGATTTGTTCTTTCATTAAGTATTCAAATATAATAATAATAGTAGGTATTTATTTATATAATATAAAAATACAGGAAAAATTATTGCAACAACACTCTTGTATGAGTTTGATAATATCACCGTTTGGCGGAATACCTTGTTATACTCTATAGTTAAATATTTGGAGCTCTCTTTTAATTATTTGCGATGTTCATATTTACTTTTGGCATCTCAATTATTTTGGAATGGAATTATAATTTTTTTCCACCTTGTAGATCTTCTTGTTTTACAACTATTGTTCCATTTGTGAATAACATGTTACCAATTTGTCAATAATAACTACCTCACATTCTCACGTTTAGAGATTAGGCAGTGCGTAAAATTAAACATATTTGATTAATCATATAAAAAAATCCACAGCTGGTAAATCACCTGCATTTGAATTTTAAATTTTTTTATTTATGACAGCCAGGAATTAGTGTGTCATTTTTACATAGCTTAAAAAGTTTCCTACTGAACTATTATAGGTAATATTGACAAAGTTACTCCTACGAATAAAAAATAAAAATTATCTTGTACTTTTATTTTCCACGTACTTTATTAAATGGATATTTTCTCGTGCACCATAAGATATTTTTCAAGACTGGAATATTTCTAAACATTTGAGCTAACGGTTTATACTTCACTTTTTGCCTAATTTTTTTTTCTATGACGGATATTAAAAATTTGATGAAACATTTGTAATAAATATGTCAAAATCACAATCATCATCACCAAGTTCTGATAATATTCACAAAATTAAGAATGATGTTTCATATTCTAAAATCTAACTGATTTTAATTTTGATAAAACTGTTTCAAAAATAGAAGACCAACATATTTTAAACTTAAAGCTATACACATTTTCTAAATTATTTATCTAAAACATTTGATCAAAGAATAAGAAATTAAATTCAAAAATTATTATCCTTAATAATGTTGTCATGAGATTCGTTAAAAAATATGGGGATACAATTTTACTGCTTTCAGGTTTATTCAGTACACTAATTTATACTATGTTCTCGAATATGACGCTTAAAGGAAAGACATTTTTCTACTTACATGTTTTGGACCTAGAGGTAATTTGATTCTAAAAACATAAAGGAATTGTTATTCGCTGGCGGCAATTTAAATAAGCCTATATTTATTTGAGGGTTTGTGTTTCTTTTGATCATCAATGAAGAATTCATGTATCAAATGAGTGCAAAGATGTTTTTTTTATGGCATTGGATTTCTCCATTAGCCAGATACGTATTATGTATTTATTGCTTTATTCATTCGTTCATAACTAACCCAACACGATGACTCAACCATACAATATACCCAGGATGATAGTTCACAAGGACACTCTCTACTCGTCCAGGGGTCTGTCAGGACATTTTTTATATAACATTACACAGGTAGACCATGGAAAGGGGGTATATATGATAATGGGAGAGACAATTAAGGGATACGAAGCTAACCTAATATAGAACGATGTTATAGCAACAATTTAATTGTGTTCATGAAATTAACCAATACAACTTGTACATTTTTTAAGGACAATAGATGTGTAACACTAGTTGGTAGAGGGACTTTGATGTCGACTAAATTATTTAACATTGCATCGATAGCCATTTGGTGATTCTGACAACTAAAAAAAATATGGTTCAGATCGCCCGTAGTACTGCATGCAGTACAGATATCTGAATCAAGTACACCAATTCTATTTACGTGTTTTGGGAAACAAGCGTGACCGTACCTTATTCTGCAAATTGTGTTGATAAATTTCCTAGGGGCAATAATACCCTTAAACCATGGTGATTTGGGAATATTACTAATGATTTGTGAGTGCTGGCTAGTAGGGTTATCTAAATGATAGTTTTCATAAGATCTTGACCAATTATTAAATGCTTTGTGTCTGAAAGTATTTATAGCGTCCGATAGGCATGTTTTAAAGTTGGAATTTAAATTAGTTAAGGCACTTTCTTTAACAAGGTTGTCCACATATTCATAATGAAGGATTCCTACATGGGCTTTAACCCAAACAAAATTAACAAAACACTTATTCTTATGTAATTCACATAGAAGAAGATTTATACGGAGGATGTATGCACTTTTGTGGGTGTAATTAAGTGCCCCGTTTTTAATACTTACAAGAACGCTTAAGGAGTCGGTATATATTGTTGCATGCTTAACTTGATTTCCTTTAATATATTCTAGGGCTTTGAGAACCGCTATGGTTTCTCCAACAAATACAGAAGTGTTTGCAGTCAATTTTATTTTGTGTTCAAATTTTTTTGATGGAATATAGACAGCACATCCTGCATTTTCGATGCATCCGTATAAATTTGTAAATAACTTGAGAACCTTGATTCCAGATCTTTTTAATAAATTCAAGTTAATTCTAGGAACGTCCGAATATGTCGGGATTAAAACAAAAGGTTCATAAAATAGATCTTGATATTCTAAATCCTCATATGAGATGTTAGACATTAAAATTAAGTTATTCCTATATTCACGAGTTTCACGAAATGCAGAACATAAAGGCGGAGAGTTCTTCTTTGACCAGTACTTATTAGTTAAGTCATAAGTACTCAATTTAGAGATTTTCAAAATTATGGGTAACTGCTTATATTCAGCCTGCAGGACATACTTTTCGCTAAGAAATTGCCTACGATATTTCAAGGGAGGCTCCAGCGTTTCTATATGAAGAGGAATTACTAGGGTAGATTTCATTGCTCCTATACATATACGTAATGCTTTGTTTTGAACAGTGTCGACTCTTTTTAATATGGACTTGCTAGCTGAACCGTATAAAATGGATCCGTAATCGATAATAGAACGTATATAGGATTGATAAAAAACCAGTAGCGTCTTTGGATCGGCTCACCACCAAGGTTTACCTATCATCTTCAGGAAGTTGTTGCCTGTCTCACACTTAGTTACGATCCTATCCACATAGCTTCCCCAATTGAGTTTTTTGTTAAGGATAATTCCTAAATAAATAATTTTATTTTCATAAGGATACACATGGTCACCTAATTTTAATTGGGTTACGGTTGGGATATTGTGCCTTGTAAAAATTGTTGATATCGATTTCTCTATAGATATTTCAAAGCCGTGATCAAAGAACCATCTTTGTATGTGACTCGCTGCAAAGCTTAAATTAGAAACACAGTAATTATACTTTCTTTGTGAGAGATAGAAGCAAAAATCATCAGCATACTGTATTATGCCACAGAAATGTTGGATATAAGAGTGGATACCAGCAGTATAAATATTGAATAAAATAGGGCTAAGTACTGAACCCTGTGGCAGCCCAATCGAATGTGCAAAGATGTTGTACATTAAAAATGGTTCAAGATAAGAACAGAATTAAAGATTTTTTCTATTATCTGTATCCAACGTATGAAGATGTTTTTGAATCCTACATGCGTACGAAAGCAAAACGAAAACACATAGATCGGAAATTAAAATGTGACAATAATATAAAACTCCAGGTAGAGACGGAATAAAAGAAAAGAGTAAAATCAGTTGATAATTATATTAAGGAAACACATTGTTCATTTTTGACATTTAAGAAAGTGGCATATTTCCGAATCGATTTAAGCAAGGAGATACCAGTAGAGAATTATATTCCTATCTCGTTAGTTTTAAACAACAAAATATTGTAAAACAGGAATATATGTAAATTAAATAAACATTTAAGAATCATTCATAAAACTAAAAGTGCACACCCTGCAGGTTGCATTATCCAATAAGTAGCCATTCGTATAACATTAGCTTGTTAGTCATTTTTTTTCAAAAACTGCTAATTCTTGATAAAACGTTCTAAAACATGGATCTATTATCTTTATTTCTTTCCAATACGTGTGTATGGTACATAAATCCTCACATTTTATCGCCGCAGCCATAGAAACAAGTTTATGTTTTTTACACATACTAAAACAATTTGTGGCCAATTCATTGTGCCGCACAGTGGGTCAAAAAGCTACATTTGTGGACAAAAATCGCCTGTCAGCTGAAATTTTAACCTAATTTAATTTTGTTTTTAAATGCTCAACGCCCGGCTGCTACAATTTTGAAATAAATAAAACATAACCTATAAAATAAAAAATATTATTAGACAATTTTTACAAATTTCTTTTATCTGGATCAAATGAATCTGTTATCGCAAAAAATGTTCTATAATGGAATTGCAAGGTAGCAAATGAAGAAAAATACTTTTGCGAACAACAATGCATATAAATATGTGATACATAACCTAAAAAAAATTAATAAATCGATTTTATTGGCTAACATCGCCCGTCAGCTATATATTTAACCAAATTTATTTCCTTTAAATGTTCAGGACGAATGCATTTTCAATGGACATCTGCTAGAAATTTGATAACAGTAAAATATAACATAAGCAATTCAGATAATAGTAGGTAGAACATTTTTGTAGAAAATTTTTATGTATTTCAAACGAGCCTATTATCGCAAAAATGTTTTACATCTTACCTAAAAAATAGATCGAAATATAAACGAGCAGAAAGGTACACCCGATAAGCTGTAAAATCCTACCATAACCTAATGGATCAATTCACGAACGAGCAGAAAGGTATACACAAGCCCTAAACCTAACATAACTTAATGGATCAAATCACGAACGAGCAGAATGGTATACACGATATAAGAAAACTTAATGGATCGAACAATGGACGAGCAGAAAGATATACAAAGCCAATAAAATCTAATGGATCGAACTATAAACAAGCAGAAAGGCATGCACGATAATCTCTAAACTTAATATAAGCTAATGTATAAAACCATAAACCAGCAGAAAGGTATACACGAGAAGCGTATAACAAAACATAATTGGTGGAACTATAAATGAGCAGAATGGTTTACACGACAAGCTCTAAACATAATTAATATAAATGGGGCCAATAGATAATGACCAAAAAGATATACATACGACAAGCTCTTAACCTAACATAACTAATTGGGCAAACTATGAAAGAACTAAAGGCTTACCCTACAATAAACCTGACCTAAAAACAAAACAAATATCTGTGGATTTACTGTAGCTTCTGATGTGGGGGATAGTGGACATATAAATTTGACAAATTTCCCCACACAGACGATAAGTATTCGGGTAAATGTCCCGATTTTTAGAAAATATGCTTAAAATAGTATATTTCCGTCATAGGAGTGCGGAAAATTTGCACAGTGGGATATTTCAGCAATCTAGGTGGAAATAATTGATTTTTTACGACGCCACTAGTTTTCTCAGAATTGGCCTGGGATCCTAAAAAGAATGGTTATAAACTTTCTTTATTTGGGTTATAAAGAAATCGTACAGTTACACTCTTACCAATTGTGTGAGTTAACTAACTGAATGAATGCACTATACCTGTTTTCTGTACTAATATTTGTGTGTTGTTACTGTAATTTGCTATATATCAAGGTATGTTAATGGGTTTTAGTTTTCTGATATACCTATAATTTCGTGAGCCTGTAAATCGTTTTTAACATAGGTAGGCAATTAACATGTAAAAAAAATTGTATGAGCAAAGTTGAATTCGATTGTAATATAGTATACTGGCTTTATACCATAATAACCTTATATATTTTATTGAAAGCCAGTCTCTTGTGTTATTCAAGACATAATACACATTGGGCGCAAAACTGCGGGTTCTTACAGTTTTTATTAATTTTCGGAATGATTCCACTAATTTTTCGCCAGTCTATTTTTGACGTATGGGTTGCAAATTTGAAGGCGACAAGAACTGAATCCGTAATTGCAGATGTTTTGCGAGAATTTGGCCGACTTTCCATTGCCTGATGGCGTTGTAGGTAATTAGAAAGTAACAATTAGAAGTTTGTGTCAAAAAATTAAGCAAAGATGGGCTAAAGCAGAAAGACATCGAGAACGATTTTTGACTGCAAATGCCTCTTGGCTTCAAGGAAATCTTACGTTTCCGGACACTGTCATCCAAGCGTTAAACAAGGTAGTTCGAGTCATAGTCCTGGCAGGCCTCAAAAAAGCTTTAAAGAGTAGGGTTATGAGGCCAAAAAACAAAAACTACAAAATCTTCTACAATCAACTAGTTAAGAAGAATTATTCATGGCCACTGAAATGAAACTTCGGGAGGCAGGAAAAAGAGATTCTGCTGCAATAGTTAAAGAACGGTCTTCCTCAAAGAGGCACTACAATCAAGCAGGCCCGAAAGTCTTTTATTTAGAAGCCAGCTTCACATTCTGTTTTCGTGTTTTTTTTTAATAATAAATAGTTTTCATTTTAGTACACACACTTTGTGTGTTGTAAAAATAGTCTGTTCTTTGTTTAGCATGTTATCATAAACATTTACTTGTAACTAAAAGTGCCGAAATATATGTTTAACAGTAATTATTATTATAAATATTATTATTTAGTTATTCGTAAATGGAGTATTTATTCATTCATTATTCATGACATAAGTTTCATTTTTTTCTACTGTTACATACATACATAAGATGAACAGTGGTTTATGTTATTAGTATGACATCTACAAAATCAACAAAAAGCTCGTGTACTTTTCACGCAAAAATTAATTCCACCTAGTTTGCTGAAATATCACACTGTGTAGTGGGAAAATTTGCCAAATTTACATGTCCATTTCCCCCCTCCCCCTGTTCGACATTTCTCTAAATTACCCTCCCAATAAACATGTTCCATGTTAAGAAAATAATAATCAGAAGCCTACAATAAATTCACAGATTTTTGTTTTTGGGTCAGGTTTACTGTCGTGTAAGCCTTTAGTTCTTTTATGGTTTGATCTTAAGTTATGTTATGTCTAGAGCTTGTCGTATATAGATTTTTGGTCATTAACTATTTGACCTATTATATTAAATTAGGTTTAGAGCTTGTCGTGTAAACCATTTTGCTCGTTTATAGTTCGACCAATTGTGTTTTGTTAAGTTTTGCGCTTCTTGTGTATACCTTTCTGCTCGGTTATAGTTCGCTCCATTAAGTGTTCTCGAGTTTATCGTGTTTACCATTCTGCTCGTTCGTGATTTGATCCATTAAGTTATGTTAGGTTTTTAGTTTAGGGTTTGTGTATAGAGTCTGTCTCAGCCTTTATGGTGTGTGTACGGCTTGAGCTACGTCTTGCTTTAAGATTTGTTCTCGCTCATACACATATCAAGCGTGACGCTATTCTAAACCTACGACTTTCCACTTATAAAACTTCTGCAATTATACGTTTATCTCATTCATTCGTTCATGCTGTTAAACTCGATAATAGACCAACGTTTGAGCCGATCAATTAGCATAGCCGTGCGACGCGTTTTGACTGGTTGATCCGACACTATTCGTATCTAGCTTCAAATCATCTTAGACAGACTGATACAGACTCTACCTTTCTGCTCGTTCGTGGATTGATTCAATAGGTTGTGGTGGGTTTTTACAGCTTATATTTCGATCTATATTTTAGGTATGATGTAAGACAAATTTGTATGTATTTTGTTACGCAAAAATATTTTATTTCATTTGCTACCTTGTAATTTCCATTATAGAACATTTTTGTTATAATAGGCTCATAGGTAAAAATTTTGTAGAAATTTATTCTACTAGTATCTGGGTTGTTTATTCTATGTTATTAAATTTGCAGCAGATGTCCATTGAGAACGCATTCAGTCTGAACATTAAAAAAGAGAAATTTGGCTAAATAAAAAGCTGACAGGTGATGTCAGCCAATAAAATTGATTTATTAAATTTTCTTAGATTATGTAACACATATTCATATGTATTGTTGTTCGCAGTAGTATTTTTCTTCATTTGCTACGTTGTAATTCCATTATAGAACATTTTTTGAGACAATCGATTCATTTGATCTAGATAAAAAAATTTAATAAAAATGGTCTACAATTATTTTTGATTTTTCAGATTATGTTTTATTTGTTTCAAAATTGTAGCAGTCTGGCGTTAAAGCTGCATTCCTCACGAGCATTTAAAATAAAATATTAAATTTGGTCTAAATTTGAACTGAAAGGCGATCTTTGTCCACAATGTAGCTTTTTGCACCACTGTGTGCCGTTCTTGAAATAGAGCGAGCTAAATGAAAAATAATTGTTTTTGTTTTAATTTTAATTATCTTCCATGTTTATTTAAGAAAACATGTATGAAAATGTAAATATATAATTTAAACTCTTAAAATTGTATAACTATAATATTTATAGAAATTGTAGTTGTATTATTCCCTTTTATTTCCTAAATAAACATTACTATTATTATTATTATTATTATTATTTTGTTAAAAACCAGTCACCCTTCTCTGTAGCTCCAACCCTCACAGAGGGGAGCTGGTAGTACCGGTAGCCACTCCCCACACCGTGGGGTAAGTGACTACTGGGTCCGGGAATCGTGTGCCCTGAGTAGACGTAGCGAACCGACGATGACGGCCTTCTGCATCCTACCGGCTAAGATCTCTGCCGAGTTTCGACATGCCGGTATGGTCTTCAGTTCCGTAAGCAGTGTGTGTCTCGTTCCACCTAGGGCTCCTATTATCACTACCACCAACTTAACAGTATGGTCCGGGTAAAGTCTGCGGAGTTCGAAGAGCAAATCTCGATATTTTGTCCGTTTTTCTTCCTCTTTCAAGACAATGTTGTTTTCCGCGGGAGCCGAGAACTCCACGACAAACATTGTCTTCAGTTGGTGATCGAGGAGTACTACGTCAGGCTTGTTGGCTTGTATTTGCCTAACGGTGGGAAACGAGTACTTCCAATAAATTAGACACTTCTCACTGCCCACAACGGACTGGATATCCCCCGGAGCATAAGGCAGCACTGGTGTCTCGTCTATCCCATACGAGTGCCTTAAATGGTAATAAAGCACTCGTAACGCTCCGTCGTGCCTTTGGATATAGGCCGAGACTGCATATGTCGGGCAAACCGACAGCAAGTGCATTACAGTCTCTGGCGCCCTACGACAGGCCCTGCATCTGACATCCGGGACCTCTATACCCACATTGAACTCTATATTAAACATAACTAGAGTTCAATGTATACCCATAACACGCCTTCGATAGGCCAGAGTGTTGAATACACCATCCTGGCAAGCCATTATGAATCCCTCGGTCTCAGACTTCAGTCCGGCTGACCTTAAAAAGGCAAAGGTCAGCCTTTCGGAGAAGCCAAGGTTTTCTATATTTTTATAGAAGACTCCGTGCATTGGCTTATCCATGTGCAGCTGCAGAAAGATGATCTGTTCTGCAGCTTTAATTTGGGCTTTTCGTCGAGCAGGTTCCAACTCGGTGACTGAGTTGCGATTTACCTGCTCGACGTCGAAGGAGAGACCAAGTTCATCAGCTGCTCTCTGTGCTTCCTTAAACAGGAAGGCTCCTACCCCTGCATTTTCATGGTCCCGGACCATGCAGAGGAGGGGATCTGAACTCCTGATGACCCTACAGGCTCCATCCAGAACCATCCTGTTATGGAGACTCTCCAAACTCAGGAGTCCACGCCCTCCTCGATGTCGCGGGAGGTATAGCCGTGGAATGGACGGTTTGGGATGTAAACTCCTATTGAGGTACATCTTCTTGCGGGTTCCTACATTGAGTTGACGCAACTCCTCTCGAGTCCACTTCACTACTCCAAAGGAGTAGAGAAGGATCGGAACGGCAAGCATGTTGGTTGCAGACGCCTTGTTCTTCTCCGACAGTTCTGAAGACCAGATCTGTCGGAGTCGGTGCTGATACTTGCCGCGGAGAGCGTTTTTCACTACACTCACTTCTTGGGTGGAGTGTTGCTCAACACCTAAGTAAGTGTATGACTCTCCGGCATCTAGATGATGTAAGATGCTTCCGTCTACGAGCTGCGCGTCCTCTCCGTAGTCTCCGCATCGTCCTCTCTTAAGATGGACCAGTGCACATTTGTCTAACCTGAACTCCATACCGACAGCCTGCGTGTACTCCTGTACCACCCTAAGGGACTGGTGTAGCTCCCTCTCTCCGGAGGCATAAAGTTTAAGGTCATCCATATAAAACAGATGGGTGACCTTATGCCTCCTGTCGCCTTTCAACTCTTATATCTCAAAAACCGCCCATCGAAAAAGTCAGATTATTTTTCAGACTTATTGACGTTGAATAGAACAAGTATTTTTAATTTCCCGCCAAAAGGCCGACCCGTATCTTTCTTCTGACATTTTGGTGGGGGAGGTAGAGTTGATGTATTTTCATAATATCGCGGTTTCCTTCGTAAGTACTTTTTTTTTCGGTTCTTACCCCCCCTGCGTATCTCCGCTCCCGTCCATTTCCGAAACTTTTCGTAGAGGAGAAAGAGTTTCGAAATCAACTCACTAAACCAAATAACAAATTTAATGTCAGACGTAACTACAATCGATGATCCAACTACGTGCCATTGCTTTAACTATATACGTGTACCTAGCTTCAACTCAATATCTTTTAAACCGTTCCAGGGTAAATATGTGCACAAGAAGTTTACAGACATACATTTTTGCCGCTTAAATTTAAAATCTCCAATCTTCATGACATTCAAGACCTGTCAAAAAAATTGCTTTAAATACTTCCATTCTACTACGTATATATGGCTTTCTTACATATTTTGCATTTCTCTGCCTATAATTCCTATACAGTGTGTCCCACTATTCACGGTAGCACCTACGTAGCTCAGTTATTAATAAATTGATTTATTTTAAACCTGGGTAAGCTATACACCTTTTGTAGGCATATACCTATTTAATTTATTCCATAGACGTGCGGGCTAAGGGGGTGAGAATGGGGTAAATTTTCAGGTGAATTACATTAGGGATTTTTTTTAAATTCTTTAAAAACCCTCTGTGCCAAATTTTGTTAAAATATCTCTAGTAGTTTTAGAGGTATAAACAGGTACATATGAATGGCCTTTAGGTTATGCAACGGATTACGCTAATTCCAACAAAGTGGGGCAGCGCATTAAGAAATTGATCAGAATATTAAAACGGTTTTAAATTAACATAAGATAAAACTTCTTAAATTTTTAGCACTAAAGATATGTTTTTAATTGAGTGTTCTATTATCTAGTTAATCAATATCATATGTAATTGTTAATAGCAAAATGATTTAAATAAATATTTAGTAACATAACTAAATGTTTGTTATTTCTACTTAGCGACCATTTAATCTAACACACTTTTCAACTATTTTTATTTTATGATTTAGAAATCTGCGTAATTCTACCGGTGCCATCTCTCGACAAGCATTTGTAATCTTCTCGCATAATTCTTGTCTGTTTCTCGGACGGGTTTTGTAAACGCGGTTTTTAATTACTCCCCAAAAATAAAAGTCCATTGGCGTGATATCTGGGGACCACGGGGGCCACTCATGTAATGGATTGTTTCTTCCAATCCAGATTTGAGGAAAATTAAGGTTTAGCCAATTTCTAACAACAATTGAATTGTGAGCCGGTGCCCCATCTTACTGGAAAATTAAATTTGCCATTTGCAACAGTGGAACGTCCATTAAAAATTCAACAAGATAATTATTTAAGAGGTTGAGAAAAGTTTCGGCATTTAAATTTTTCAAAAAAACGGGACCCAAAATTTTATTATTCAGTATGCCACACCAGGCATTGACTTTGGTTACGTATTGCTCGTTACAATTTTTTACCCAATGCGGGTTTTCAGCTGCCCAATAATGAGTGTTCTGTGACGACACAACCCCATTAGTTTAAAATGTGGCTTCGTTAGTGAAGATGATGTTTTTAATAAAATTCGGATCATTCAAATATTCCCCTTGTAACCACAAACAATATTCTAGCCTTCTTTCCTCATCACCATCTTGTAGAGTGTGTAAAAATTTCGGCTTGAAAGCGTTTAGTCTGTTTCTTCTTAGACAACGCCAAACTTTATTTTTACTAACGTCTAAAATGCGAGCAACTGAGCGAATACTAGATGTTGAGTCATTTTTGAATGCCGCTATGATTCGTGGACCGTCAGCATATCTATTATTTAAAATGTTATATTTTCTTTTGTCTATTCTTCTTAATACAACCAGTCTCATTAAAAAGTCTATTAATACTACATACAGTTTTTGCTGCTACGGGATCTATCTGGATGTGATCTATCCGATTAATTCTACTTTATCAGCTACAGAAAGATATTCCATTTTAAATAAAAAACTGAATAATAATTTAAACAACAAATAATGACACAAGTAAACTACAAAGGCTTACCATTACTGTCAAGTTAATAATTTTGTTTACGATTTCAAAGGTGACTAGATATAAAATAAGTAAACTGTATAGGGCCCGTACAAATGGGCAGAATTTTCTTAGAGTTTTTGGCGAGTGAGAAGATATTTTTGATTACTACTTCAAATTTATAGTAAAAAATATGAAATAACTTTGTTTCTAAATTTACCTCGTTCCGAGTTTTAAACGTCAGATGTACCTGATTACCAGATGTACCTGACTATACCTCTAAAAAAGATATTTTAACAAAATTCGGCACACGAGGGTTTTAAAGGATGCCCTATGGTAATCTTAAAAAAAAGAAAAATCACTAATACAATTTACCTGAAAATTTACCCCATTTTCACCCCCTTAGTCCGCACGTCTATGGAATAAATTAAATAGGTATATGCGCTTTTAGTTACCTTCAAAAGGTGTATAACTTAACCAAGTTAAATAAATCGATTTATTAATAACTGAGCTTCGTAGGTGTTACCGTGAAAAGTGGGACACACTGTATATGTGAAATGAATTGAACTCGATTCCCATAGTAGCATAATATACTAATCTAATGGATAACAAAATTAAGATTAAATTACTTATCTTACCAATGATTTTAATAGTTATATGCCTTATGTATCTGAGGATATCAATCATGGGGACTTTACTATTCAAAGAATGGATAATTGCGTAGGTATATTATCGTACAAAATGCTTTACAGATACCGGAGTTTTAATTATTTAACTGTCAACTAATAATACATGATGTTAATTCGCTAGTTAGTAATATTAGTGGATAGTATGAGATTAAGTGCTAATGACAATGAAATCATGTAGTGCCTATGAAATAAATGTTATGAATTCTGAAAAATGCGTTAGAAATAGGTAAGTAAGCAGTAAGTAAGTAAAATACTGCTTTTAATTACTAGGTATATTTAAATTCTGCAATATTTGATTTTGATTTACCATGGAATTTGTTAGTAAAAAGCAAAAGCATCCCCTAAAATAGTGTGAAATATTGAGGATAAGGTAAAGCTTTATAATGAACTGCAACAATTTGCAAATACTTTGAAGAAATATTTTAAAATAAAATTAGAAGCAAATTGAAGCCACACCCACCCCTACGAGGAGGTTAAATAAAAAATTCTGTACCAGAGACATGAGACATCCCTTAAAACAAAACCAAATAGTGAGCTTCACAATGAAATGCAGCAATTTGTAAATACTTTGAGAACATTTTTAAAATAACATTTTGAGCATTAGAAAGAAATATACGCAAATTATATCCACACCCACCCTACGAGGGGGTTAAAAAAAGTTCTGTACCAGAGACATGAATATACAGATTTTGTGCATTTTTTTTCTGAATCCGAATCCGCAGCCCAAAGTCCGATTTATCCCCTCGTAGGGGTAGGTGTGGATATAATTTGCATATATTTTTCTTTCTAATGCTCAAAATTTGATTTTAAAATGTTTGCTCAAATTATTTACAAATTGTTACATTTCATTATAAAGCTTTACCTTATCCTCACTATTTCACTTTATTTTAGGGGATGTTTAAGCGTTTTAGTAAAATATTTTCTTGTAAATCGTATTTTGAGATGTGGATTCGGTGTCCACATAAAAAAATACACAAAATCTATGTATTCATGCCACTGATACAGAACTTTTTCAACCCCCTCGTAGGGGTGGATGTGAATTTAATTTGCATATATTTCTTTCTAATGCTCAAAATGTTATTTTAAAAAGTTTTCTCGAAGTATTTACAAATTGTTGCATTTCATTGTAAAGTTTTAATTCTAGTGCAGGCAATGAAGGCAACAGTTTGTAAAAACCTCGCAAAAATTAATAAAAGGATCATCTCTGGGATTTAAGTAGGTAATAACTTGTAGAATGGAATGATACATTCTTTGCACTTCCAAGTTCCGGGAAAATTCAAAAAAAATTGGAAAAACTTTTTAATTTTCGGTTTTTTCGCTCTAGCGGCTAAAATAATGAAAATACAGAAGAAAGTTTTCAACAAAATTTGTAGTCCGTCTCTTTCGCTACAAAAAAGGTTTTTACAAATTTTTGTCCTATTTAAGCCGTTTAGGAGATAAATTCAGTTTTCCACTTATAGTTTTGAGCCGCTCCGAAATGTGTGGAAAATGAGAATTCTCTGGGAGTTTCGTACGACCGGACACATCGATCGATAATTCTTACTATTCAGAGCCGCTAAAAAAATGAAAACTACATCAAATGTAGAGAAAAGTCTCAGCTTTAATGTGGAACTAATCACAAAATTCATACCAATTGTTATCATAGAGAAAAAAGTGTTAGAAGATGGCTTAGTAAGCTTTATGCAATTGATTTATTCATATCTTTAAGTTGTATGCATTCTGCCTATTTCTTCCGTAACAATGGGTGCTTTTTCACTACATGGATTCGATTCCACGCATTTTTATCTATATTTCGTGAAAAGTTTATAGAAGAATTTTAAGAAACAAATAAGTTTCACTACATAATTGTGCATTTTCTGAACGTATATGGATAATGTAGACAAATTCAAAAAGTACTCCATGCATTTAAAAAACTCTGAAGTCATTCGAAAGAACATGTTTTATTGTACTTATAAGTCAAAAATTAAGACTGTGCTATTATTATTAATTAAGATATAGAGAATCGAACTCCAAAATTTGGAGGTGATTAATCTATGAGAAATATACCCTCTAATTTGATCGCAAGACATATTTTTCCAACAAAAGTAATTGCAATAAAATGTTAATTGGATTAACATGTCATTATGTAAGAATATATAGCAAAATGAATTATCATTCTAACGACTCCCGGCAAAGATATGAATAAATCTGTGGACCAACTGTACAAAGTTTACTAAGCTATCTTCTGACACTTTTTCTTTATGATGAAATTATTTATGAATCTTGTGATTAGTTCCACATTAAAGCTGAAACTTTTCTCTACATTTTGTGTTATTTTCATTTTTTTAGGAGCTGTGAATAGTAAGAATTATCGATCGATGGGCCCGGTCGTCCGAAACTCCTGGAGAATTCTCATTTTTCGCGCATTTCGAAGCGGCTTAAAACTGTAAGTGGAAAACTCAATTTATCTTCTAAGCGGCTTAAGTAAGACAAAAATTTGTAGAGACATTTTTTTTGTAGAGAAAGAGACGAACTTTTTCTCTATTTTCATTTCTTTGGCCGCTAGAGCAAAAGAACCGAAAATCAGAAAGTTTTTCCAAATTTTTTTGAATTTTCCCGGAACGTGGAAGTGTAAAGAGTGCATCATCTCATTCTCCAGGTTATTACCTACTTAAATCCCAGAGATGGTCCTTTTATTATTTTTTGTTACCCTAAATTTCTAAATGTACTATTTATCCTCACTATTTCACTATATTTTAGGAGATGTTTTTACACTTTAGTAAAAAATTACCTGGTATATCAGATTTTGGGCTGCGGATTTAGATTCAGCATCAATAAACACACAAAACATATGTACTCTTGTCTCTGGTACAGAACTTTTTTTAACCCCCTCGTAAGCATTGGTGTGGATTATTCAATATGCATATATTTCTCTCTAATGTTCCTAATTTTATTTTAAAATGTTTTCTCAAATTATTTCAGTTCATCATAAAGCTTTACCTTATCCTCATTATTTCTCTCCATTTTAGGGGATGTTTTTGCGCTTTACTAAAAATATTTCCTTTTTTTGCGGGTTTGCTTAATTATTGTTCTTAATATTTTGAACTAATTAATGTATTATTCAATATTAAAAGAAGATGTTTTAAAACATTTAAGTGGAACATATCCTTGAATTTTGTTTTACGTATATTGTATACAATTCGATTTTTTAAACGTATTTGAAATATATTGAATTTGGATTCGTTTTGAATTTCGAAATATGTCTTTTTCTAATATCTCTTACGTCATTGTATTATTATGATACCCAATTATCATATCTGAGATAAGGAAATTTAGATAATTTAGTGATATATGTTATCTAAATTATTATTTGTAACGTAATTATTCTCATTATTAAAATGAATATTGCGGAAGTGTAACAATAACTTCAACAATTTACTTAAAACCAATCTGTGGTTTTAATAGAATTTAACCGGAATTGTGGCTTAAAATTAATAGTTTTCAAATGCACGAGTAAAATACTAAGGTAAAATATGAATATTAAAAATGTGAAGCTGAAGTTATGGTCATATAGTGTGTTTTGTGAGTGACGCCTGGAATTTGAATTTCCAACTCAAAAATAAGTGAACAATAAAAATCTTGAAATTAAGTTTAAGCCCTCTGTAAAGACTTATTCAAACAGTATGTTTTAAATATTCGTTGGATACTGCATCATAATAGGTAGAGAGCCGGCTGTATAGATTTCCTATGAATATGATACGTGAAAAACTTTGTATGAGTGAGTAAGTACTACCACAGACCTACAGGGAGCCACTTTTCATATAAGCAAATTTTGCCCGCGTCATGGAATTTTACCGGAAGTGACCTCAAAATGGGAGGAGGCGAGCAAATAAGGAGAGGCAGCCTATTATTTTAAGAACTAGAAGACTTGTACTTTAACTAAAACTCATGTATTCAATGACTTAAGAAAACAGAAAAAAAACAACTTTAATCGAGGGTGTCTCAGGGTTGCGGGCAAATTAAGCCTGGCAGCCCACTACAATCTCATTGTATAACTCAAAACCTACATTTCGACGTAAGTTTTATTCATGTATTCGATGACACAAAAAATCGGAAGTGACGTCAGAGTTCCATAACGCGGGCAAAATTAGCAAAAATAAAATGTGGCTCCCTGTATGTCTGTGGTTGTACTTACTCACATAAAGCTTTTCATGTACCATATTCATAGGAAATCTATACAGCCGGCTCTCCACCTATAAACAATCGACGTTTTCCCAAGAAGACACACAATTTACATTAGGAATGTGATAATAATTGTCTTCGATATCGTCACATATCCTTTCGATGGGAATAATCTCCAAACTTCTAGTGTAGATGTTTTATAACTACGTAACTGGGGAACAATTTTTCTTAGATCTGCTACAAGCTGTCACGAATTTTGTAAAGGAGGACTATAATTCATTGGCACTCACCCTCACCAAACTTGACACCTTTGAAAAATGCTATAGCGTAAAAAATTCTCCCTTATGTTATGCTAACTTATATATTCTGATTAGTGGATGATAGTTATACTTTTCGCAAATACAAAACGAAGAGTATATTGCATTCCATTTCTACAACCGGTAATATTGCTCATAGAGAAAAAATTTTCATATTACTGTATTGGTGATCGAATTCTGAACAACTTTCAAAATGTCCATCTGTCTGACTGTCTGTCTGTCTGTCAGTCAGTCTGTCAGTCTGTCAGTCTGTCAGTCTGTCTGTCTGCCTGTCTGTCTGTCTGTCTGTCTGTCTGTCTGTCTGTCCGTCCGTCCGTCCGTCCGTCCGTCCGTCCGTCTGTCTGTCTGTCTGTCCGTCCGTACCTAAAGCACGATAACTTAAGAACGAAAAGTCCAATAGTATTGAAATTTAAAAATTCAAAATATCTCATTCTACGTTTTTCGGTGTGCTAAGAACGAATCTGAAGTCATAATTTACCCATCATCCTTAGATTTCGCCCCAGCACCCCCAGAACCCCCCCCAAGGGGTGAAAATGTTAGTTTATATAAAAATTGAAAATAAATATCTCATTCTATGTTTTTCGGTGTGCTAAGAACGAATCTGGGGTCATGATTTACCCATGACCCTTAGATTTCGCTCCAGCACCCCCTAGCACCCTCCCAAATGGTCAAATTTTTACATCATCATATAAAAATTCAAAATAAGTATCTCATTCTACGTTTTTCAATGTAATTTGTTAGTTTTAATTTTGCTATATCTCCCCACCCCCCTCTACCATATGGTTATATTTTGACCCTTGTAACGTTGTACCAGTATTAGGATATGACAATTTTTCATTTCCATGCGATGAAATCAGGCAACAGAATCATTCATAGAAAAAAATGCTTCTATATTAAAGCACATATAAATAAATTTAAAATGCTTTGAAGATATACTGTATTATCGGTGTCAATATGTAACCGTAGGTAATTACCAACATATTGACAGTGATAATACAGAATATTTTCCAAGCATTTTAAATTTATTTATATGAGTTTTAATATAGAAGCATTTTTTTCTAGGAATGATTCTGTTGCCTGATTTCATCGCATGGAAATGAAAAATTGTCATATTCTAATACTGGTAAAACATTACAAGGGTCAACATATAACCATATGGTGAAGGGGGGTAGGGAGATATAGCAAAATTAAAGCTATTAAATTACATTGAAAAACGTAGAATGAGATACTTATTTTGAATTTTTATATGATGTAAAAATTTGACCATTTGGGAGGGTGCTAGGAGGTGCTGGGGTGAAATCTAAGGGTCATGAGTAAATCATGACCCCAGATTCGTTCTTAGCACACCTAAATACGTAGAATGAGATATTTATTTTAAATTTTTATATAAACTAACATTTTCACCCTTTGGGGGGGTTCTGGGGGGTGCTGGGGCGATATGTTAAGGTGATGGGTAAATTATGACCTCCGATTCGTTCTTAGCACACCGAAAAACGTAGAATGAGATATTAATTTTGATTTTTTTATATGACATGAAAATTTGACGATTTTGGGGGGGTGCTACGGTGTGCTGGGGTGAAATCTAAGGGTGATGGGTCAGATATGACCTGAGATTCGTTTTTAGCACACCGAAAAACGTAGAATGAAATATTTATTTTGAGTTTTTATATGATGTGAGAATTTGACCATTTGGGGGGTGCTAGGGTGTGCTGGTGTGAAATCTGAGGGTGATGGGTCAGTTCTGACCTGAGACTCGTTTTTAGCACACCTAAAAAAGTACCAGAAGGTACTTCAACTTTCTGTATCAGGACTTGTTTTGTGTGTGCCTGTGTTATTATCATAACACATACCGTATCATAACTTCATTCATTTATTCCATTAAACATATCTACTTAGCATTTCAAAATGTAATTTACTATATTCTAGAAATAAAGCGAACAACTACAATTTACTAAAATAAACCTAAAAATGTCCCAATTGATTCCATTGGAGGTACAGCTAAATTTAGATCTGATTGATGGCATGAATTGTTTCTAGGTGCTTAAGTACTTAGTTATTTTCACGATAGATTTTCTTTTCCTTCACTGACAACGATAGATTTATTACTGTACTAATAATAGATTATTGATCCTTTGTAGCATGATATACATTTTATATATTTTTCTATAACAAGGTATTCAAATATATTGACAGTTTTTGTCTGATATCAGTTATAGAGAATTGGAGATATCAACGAAATTCTTATCTATAGTGACTTTTGATATTTTATTTATAATAATCTTTTTTGCAATACGAGTTATAAAATCAGAGATTTTTAATAAAAATTGGGGAATACGCAACTTTAAACATCCTTTTATTTAAATAGCTTGCCACTACACGGATTTAATCAAAAACTTTTTACTGCACTCCTTGAAATGTTTGCAACCAGTTCCAGCATAAATGGCTATAGTAAGACAATTGCTTTTTATGTAGTTTATACCTTTAGTTTCATTCCATTATAATTAAAAGTTTACAGTTGACTACGGAATTCGTCTTACTCATATTTTAATTTCTTTTTCTTATCTAAGTAATGCAGATGAAGACTGGGAAATATATAAGAGAAAACGAAACGAACATCATTACTAAGAAGACAAAAACAGAATTATTACGAACGAAAAATCGAAGACAATAAAAAAGACACAAAAAACATGTGGAAAACTTTGAAGAAAATATGCCAAAATAAAAGCCACTCGGCACCCAAAGAAATTCGGTTCGGGAATGAAATAACAAAAAATGAATTAAAAATCGCGGAAAAGTTTGATGAATATTTCGTACCTAGGCAGTATTAACGACTTTATTAAAAGTATCCTTAAACAAAATGGATATGAGTTAGATAGTATAGAAGTGAAAAATAAATTAACAGAAAATAAACCTATTGAAATGCACATGCTTAGAAAAATTATATACCTTACCTAATAAATCAGGTATTGATGGTATATCCACAAGAGTTATAAAAACTGCTTTTGAAGTAATTGGTAATAGATTTTTAGATGTGATTAATAGCTCACTACAAAAAGGAATTTGTCCTAATAACTGGAAAATATCGGTGGTTACACCCATTCTCAAAATTATTAGTACAATAATATGTGAAGAATTTAAACGCTAGAATTGGTAGTAAAAGAACAATTGACAACATATTGCATGGATAGTAACATTTTAATAGACAATCAATCTGGATTCAGAGAAAGCCATTCCTGTGAGACCTCACTACAGTTCATTATATCAGATTGGGTTTAGACAATAGGTAAAGATAAGAAATAGTTGCAGTCTTCTTAGACTTTAAACGTGCATTCGAGACGGTAAATCGGAAGTTACTGGTATCAAAGTTACAAAATATAGGCATTGGAGGGACTGTGCTTGAATGGATCGAATCCTACCTAACTGACAGAAGACAAAAACAAAATATATAAATAGTGACTCGAACGTAATAGACAATGAATTTGGAGTACCGTAAGGATCGGTGCTAGGACCTTTATTATTTGTGCTATTTATAAACGACATAGTCAAATCTATAAAAAATGGTAAGGTGCATTTATTTGCAGATGACACGTTAATATGTTTGTATGGAGAGAATATAAATGAAGTTATTAGATTTAAAAGATATATTTGTGTGGTTTTGTGACAATAGCTTAAAAGTAAGCATCGACAAATGTAAATATATGATTCTCGACAAAAAATATACACTAAGCAGGCTACAAGTTGGGGAAAATATTGTATTAAATAATAAAAAGTTAGAAAAAGTTTCGGAAATTAAATAACTTGGTTTTATAATAAATTTGTCCTTGACTTTCAAAAGTAATAGTGATCATATTATTAAAAAAATTGCAAAAAAATTATTTTTTACGTAGAGTTTAAAATTATGTATCAATGTTTTCAAGAATATTAGTATATACATCTATAATAGCTCCACATTTTGAATATTGTGCAACGCTACAACTGTATTTAAATAACAATGAGATACAACAATTACAAAAGATGCAAAACAAAGCTATGAAGATAATATTAAAGTGTAACAGATATACTCCCATTGACACAATGTTAATTGTTTTAAATTTTTTAAATGTTAGACAAGGTATAGTATTAAAATCACTGCAATTTATATTTAAAATAAAGCATTGTATGGCTCCAAGGTATTTATGTGATAAATTGAGTTTCGTCCGAGATAGTTATAACACTCGTATTGTAGATGATATGGTGGTACAGAGGTATGACAATTTAGAGGAATCGAAATCTTTGTTTTGTAAGAGTATTCAATTATGTAACGGTTTGCCAATGGAAATAAAATATTGTGAAATATATAATATTTTCATTAAATTATGTGTTAGTTATATTAAAAAAGAATTTTGATTATCTTGTGATTAGGTTAGGTAATTTTACAAGTTATATTAATATACAAACAGATTTGTAATAATTTTACAGTTACTGTTATATGCATAGAATTAAGGTAAATTAATGAAAAGTTAATGTGATTATGACCTGTATATTGTTATGATCAAATTGTAGCTTTTTGAGCTAATAAAGATACATTATTATTATTATTATTATTATTATTATTATTACTATTATTATTATTATTATCATCTTTTAGATTTGGCATTAAAGGAGATTCAAACCTAAAGTGTGGGATATTCTCTCCTTGATTTGAAAGAGACATACAAAGTTTAAAAATTTAAAATTAAAATAGGATCCACATCTCATACTGAAACTAGTAACTCTGGAATAAGTTACTTCCTAATGTAACCAAAAATATGTTTAATCTTAATATATTTAAGAAAGCAGCAGAAATATATAGACAATATTTAGAGAATTGCACAACATGAGAGCGTAAGTCGTTAAATGGTAAAAATTAATAGTTTGTACTAGTGTAAAATATAAATAAGAAAGCAGGTGTTTATTTGCCAATAAGTAATTTTACTATGTACTTTTTACTTATCTGACTGACTTATCTTACTGATGACGAATATGTAAGATATATTTGATCCTTATTTTATAACAATAAAGACAATTTAATTCCAACGTAACTATTTAAATATTTTGATACCAAAATACAGAAATAATTATTGTCTCATTTATTCGTTAATTACACAGCGACACAAAAAAAGGTTCTGTACCAGAGACATAAGTGCATAGATTATATGTATTTTTCAACGCTGAATCCGAATATTACACTGGTTTACTTAGATTCACTCAACATTTTTTAAATATACAGGAAAATTATGCTTTTTAATGTTTCAAAAAGTTTTATTAAAACTCTACACGTGTTTCGGCTTATTAGGCCTTTATCAAGAGTACAAGATAATACTAAATTTAAAATGTGTTCCTTACTTATTTATACCTAATGGAAGGTATAAATTATTCAAAGCTTTTAATCTATTTATTACATGCAACTAGTTATATGATTCCTATCCTATGTAAATATACTACAAATAGGTTCTTAATGTTAAATTATTTTTTCTAGAATATTAAGACCCATAAATAATGTTTGATCATTAGTT
Source organism: Stenurella melanura (assembly GCA_963583905.1). NCBI lineage: Eukaryota > Metazoa > Arthropoda > Insecta > Coleoptera > Cerambycidae > Stenurella > Stenurella melanura. The sequence goes on along the minus strand of OY757312.1, from coordinate 63,249,369 downwards.
ACATTTTTATGCTTTTTGACAGCTTTCATGATCTCAAATTGTTCTAGTAAATCTAACTTCTTTCCTTTATTTTCTGTATGGAGTAATTCGACTTCATTAAAATTAACAAAATGATTATTTTCTATGCAGTGTGTTGACATACCGGTGCTATGTATACCATTCGTTATTGATTTTTTATGTTCAGCGAGACGATTTTTTAATTTACGACCAGTTTGACCGATATATATATAACATCGCAGTCATTACATTTTAATTGATATACACCTGTTTTTTCTAATAAATCTATTTTGTCTTTATTATTAACTAACATTTTCCCTAGATTGTTTTTATTAACAGAAATAGTTTTACATCCTAGTTTTTTCAGTTTATGACTAATTTTATTACTAATCTTAGGCCTATAATTAATACATTTATATATGTCAGTTCTTTGTGGAGTATCAGCATAAAATTCTTTAAGTAACTTTTTCTTTTGTTTATGTTTACGGTAATTGTCAAACTCTAAGCTATTGTTTCTATTTTTTAAGTTAACGTCCAACAAGTTTAAACCTTCCTCGTTTTCTATTTCTAGAGTGAATTTAATTTTATCGTGAAATGAATTCAGAAGATTTAAGAATTTATTAAGTTGTCTTTCTGTACCTTGCCAAATACAAAACATGTCATCCACATATCTAGTCCAGAAAAATACATTATTTATTAGTTTATTTTCACAGTTAAACAACTTATTTTCAAAGTCTGACATAAATATTTCAGCTAATAACGGTGATATGGGGGAACCCATAGGTAATCCGTCTGTTAATTTATAAATTTCATTATTAAATTGAAAGTAATTTTGACTCGTACAGGTTTTTGTTATGATGTTTAATTGATTTTTTAATTCTAAGTCAATACCAGATTGATTGATAAGTATTTCTATTATTTCAAATAATGGTTGTAATGGTATGGATGTAAAGAGGCTTTTAACATCAAAGGATACTAATTTTGCGTTGTTCGGAATTTTGAGATTTTTTGTTTTTTCTATGAATTGGAAGGAATTTTTAATGGCATATTTTGATTCAAATTTTGTCAGAGTGGGTAATAAGTTGTTTAATTCTTTACACAATTTATAGGATGGTTAAGGTTTAAACTTCTTGGACGTTAACTTAAAAAATAGAAACAATAGCTTAGAGTTTGACACTTACCGTAAACCAACATGCACAGACACAATCATTCACAAGAACTCTAAGCAATCATCACAAATAAAAATGGCATATTTCCATTCATTTATCCACCGTCTGCTAACCTTCCCTTTAAATAAGAATAATTTTATGAAAGAAGTGAACACCATTAAAGAAATAGCTAGAAACAACGGTTATAGTGAAAACCTCATAGATAAATTAATAAAACATAAACAAAAGAAAAAGTTACTTAAAGAATTTTATGCTGATACTCCACAAAGAACTGACATATATAAATGTATTAATTATAGTGATAAAATTAGTCATAAACGGAAAAAACTAGGATGTAAAACTATTTTTGTTAATAAAAATAATCTAGGGAAAATGTTAGTTAATAATAAAGACAAAAAAGATTTATTAGAAAAAACAGGTGTATATCAATTAAAATGTAATGACTGCAATGCTATATATATATATATCTTTCAAACTGGTCGTAAATTAAAAAATCGTCTCGCTGAACATAAAAAATCAATAACGAATGGTATACATAGCACCGGTATGTCAACACACTGCATAGAAAATAATCATTTTGTTAATTTTAATGAAGTCGAATTACTCCATACAGAAAATAAAGGAAAGAAGTTAGCTTTACTAGAACAATTTGAGATCATGAAAGCTGTCAAAAAGCATAAAAATGTAACTAATGATCAAACATTATTTATGGATCTTAATATTCTAGAAAAATAATTTAACATTAAGAACTTATTTGTAGTATATTTACATAGGATAGGAATCATATAACTAGTTGCATGTAATAAATAGATTAAAAGCTTTGAATAATTTATACCTTCCATTACGTATAAATAAGTAAGGAACACATTTTAAATTTAGTATTATCTTGTACTCTTGATAAAGGCCTAATAAGCCGAAACACGTGTAGTTTTAATAAAACTTTTTGAAACATTAAAAAGCATAATTTTCCTGTATATTTAAATTATTGAAGAATGTTTCACAAGGAACCAACCGTAGAATCAACCCAATGTACTCAAAATTTTGTTCAAAATTGGAATAACTTCCTACTAATTGCTGCTATGTGAAGCGTGAAGTGAAGAATCTATGCACTCATGTCTCTAGTACAGAAGGTTGTTTGTTGTGGCTGTGTTATTTATCAATTTTTTTTCGTTGTTTCAGATTCAATGTTGCGACAAAGCCTAGATGTTTTATTCTTTTTATGCTGTCTATATTATTTCTTGCAATTATAACTCTTTTCTACTACGACAATTATTGCCAAACTAACTGTAGTGTAGTAACTATGGACATAGTAACAGGTGAGAGAATTCATATTTTAACCTCCCCAAAATTTTAAAGCGATTTGTATTATCAATGGACTTAATACTTTGAGGCAATTTATCATAAAATAACATACCCATATACGTAGTATTTTTTTCATAAATAGATAATGCACAAATAAGCACAAATCGTTACCCTTCCGTGTATTATAACTATGATAATAATTATTTTTAGTAAACTTATCTAAATTTCCCTTAATAAATAGCAACGTTTCAAAGATACAAATTGATGGCAAAGTTACCAGTCTTAATTTTTTGAAAAATTCTTTACATGATGTTCTGGAAACTCCTACAATAGCTCTAACCGATTTTTTTTTGCAAACGAAAAGCTCTTATTGAGTGATGAGAGCATCCCCAAAATATAATTCCATACCTTATTCTGGAATAAATTAGTGCATAATAATAAGATAACACAACTCTTTTTGAAGTAATTTGACGTAGTTTGTACAAAGCGAAGCAAGTAGACGACATTTTTTTGCAAATCATTTCGATGTGTGTTTCCCAGCTTAAGCTGTTATCTATATTTATACCTGAACATTTTGTATTGGTAACTTGTTCAATTGTCTTGCCGTTGTTTTTTATAAGGTGACTTACAAATATTGTTTTAATTCTCGGTGTAAAATTCATAAATACCGTTTTACTTCAATTTGGAAATAACTCGTTTTCCATAAACCACATAATAAATGTATCCAACATAATTTGCGTATCCGATATCGAGTCCAAAATTGAATTCTTAGCAGAAATATAACTGTTGTCGTCTGCAATCATAACTAATTGCTTACTACTGTCAATGCTTGGAAGATCATTAACAATTAGGAGAAAAAGCAGTGGGCCCAAGACCGATCCCTGTGGTACACTGCAATCAATTCCTATTTCCTCCGATCTTACTCCATCAATATCTACTAACTGTGCCCTGTTTGAAATATATGCCCTTATTAGATTGTTAACTAATCCCCTTAAACCATAAGCTTCCAACTTTGTCAAAAGTAAAGCGTGATCCACCAGATCCAACGCTTTACTTAGATCCAAGAACAAGCCGACGTATTTCTTATTACTATCCATATTTTCATACACTAAATTTAGGAAGTTGTAAATTGCTGAATTTGTAGACTTACCTTTTCTAAATCTATGTTGAGCGTCGTTTAAAATATTATTTTCTGATATAAAGGCAGTAATATTCTCAAAATTATTTGTTTCTAATATTTTAGAAATAGTGGATAACAACGACATAGGCCTATAATTTTTCACATTTACGGTCTCGCCTTTTTCATGTAATGGAACAACTTTAGCAATTTTTAAAATGTCAGGAAAAATTCCATATCTAAAGGAGAGGTTTATTAAATATGTTAAAGGGGACAAGATATAATCAATACACGACTTTAAAATATTTGCACTAATTCCATCTATACCAGAAGAGTTTGATTTTTTTAATCCCTTTACTACACTACGTACTGTTTGCTCACTGACATGATCAAGAATCATTGTAGGGTACTCCTTGTTTACATTAAAATGAATAGGATCTAAATTTCTGTTAACTAGTTCCAAAGGTATTGGAACATTTATAAAAAAAATTGTATTCTGTTTGGGGTATCACCGGGAGTATATTCCTAAGTCTTGGACTTCGAAAACCTGGTGCTACTTTTTTATAAACAATGAAAGTTTTTTTACCGCGTGTTTCGACCTTAAAATGTGAATAACTCCGGTTCTATAAGTCGGATCGGAGCAAACTAAAGACCAGTCTCTTCATAATAAAATTACCAGTAAATCCTCGTCAAGGCTTTAAAGTACATACCTAACCCACAAAACTAAAAAAACGAGAAAAAACAGTCTTTTTTTCATTTTAGTGCCCAAGACTGTCAACTAGACCAATTTGCATCAAACTTTCAGAAAGTATACTTTTTGATGTAATAAAAAGGCCCTGAAAAGTTGGTGTCAAGATATTGAACCCATTGGCCAAAATTGCATTTGTTATCTAAAATTTGAAATGCCCGCCATTTTATGCCATTAAGTCGAAAATGAAAATGTTTCTTTTCAAAATGTAGGTCTCGACGCCAGATTTCGAATGCAAAACCAAGTTTCTCATCTATTGCTAGGGAAAAAAATAACACATTTTTAAAAAAGAGAGTCCGCCGAATTTTAAGAAAAATTTAAAAAAAACACTTTTTAGCTCAATTAACAATACTTACATTATAATGCTTATAAATAAGTTTCCATATATTTTTTTTTGAATTTATCACATGAAATGTGAAATAGGTCTCAAAATGATACAATCCAAATTTTGGCTCAAAATATGCATTTGTTTTTAAACATATTCTTTATAGGATTTTGCAAACAGCAGAAAAAATAACTATCAATAACTAAAAGAAAAACTTTGCGTAAAAATATTAATGAAATCTTTGCATTTTTTCGATAACCTGAATTCTGGTTAAGCTAGCAAATTAAAATCCTAAAACGAATTTGTCTAATTTCTTATTTGACAATTCTCATTCTAACACTAGCATCCACACAGTCCCCTACGGCTATACAGATTTAAACTAGTATCTACATAACCCCCTACGATCATGAAGATTCAGTTAAAAATGAGAGCAAATGCCTAAAATGAATTTATTTATCTACCTTGTCTTTAAAGAATGTTCATTCTAATGGATTAAATTTTCATGAAAACTATCATTCTGTTTCTTGGAAATGATTAGCCTTTGAAACGCTTTTCGCCCTTATTCTGGAGCTCATCAGAAAGACTTAAAGCTACTCATACAGAATGATAGGTTTCATGAAAATGTAATCTATTAGAATGAAATTTTTTTAGCACAAGGTAGATAAATACATTCATTTTAGGCCTTTGTTCTAATTTTAACTGAATCTTCATGATCGTAGGATGTTATGTAGATACTAGTTTAATCTGCATGGCCGTAGGGGACTGTGTGGATGCTAGTGTTAGAATGAGAATTGTCAAATAAGAAATTAGACAAATTCGTTTTAGGATTTTAATTTGCTAGCATAACCAGAATTCAGGTTATCGAAAGAATGCAAAGATTTCATTAATATTTTTACACAAAGTTTTTCTTTTAGTTATAGATAGTTATTTTTTCTGCTGTTTGAAAAATCGTATAAAGAATATGTTTCAATACAATTATAAGCAAACAAATAATAATTCATTTTTAAACATGCATTCGTTAAATAACAATTGGCCAAAATGCAAAAAGTTAAATATCTGGAGTTCACGTTAACAAAAATGAACTTTTTTTTTTTTAATTAAAGGACCCACAGTTCTCTACCAGATCTGATAAAAAAAAATATTATTTTTTTCAAAATAGCCGAAAAAAAGGCAATTGTCGTTATGTGAGTTATAAAAAAATGTAAGAAAATAAGCAAAATTACATTAAAAAAAATCGTTTTGGACTTAATGGCACAAAATTGCAGACATTTCAAATTTTAGATAACAAATGCAATTTGGCCAATGGGTTCAATATTTTGACACCAACTTTTCAGGTCTTTTTATTACATCAAAAAGTATATTTTCTGAAAGTTTGATGCAAATTGATCTAGTTCACGGTCTTGGGCACTAAAATGAAAAAAATACTGTTCTTTTCTCATTTCTTAGGTTATGTACGTACTTGAAACCAACCAGAATTCATTGGCAATGTTATTACGAAGAGACTGGTTTTAAGTTTGCCCCGATTCGACTTATAGAACCGGAGTTGTTCACATTCTAAGCTCGAAAGACGCAGTAAAACAAACTTTAGTTGTTTATAAAAAAAAGTAGCACAATGTTCTTGAGGTTCGAAACTTAGGAATATACTCCCGGTGATACCTCAAACAGGATAGAATCATAATCTTGCCGTAGACAGACTATACCTATCTCTTCATTTTTTTGGCCTTTTTTTACTGCACTGAAAGTATTTAAAAGTATTTAAGCTAATTAGTTTTAATTTGCTTAATTTGTATTGCTACAATTAATCACTTAGAATTTGTTTAAATTGTATTGCTATAATTAAGTACGTAAGTAAAAACGAAAACATTGCGAACAAATTCGACTGATTAACATCGTAAAACCCAGAGCATTAATTCTTGGTCGGTAATTTTCCATAAACCTTATGAGATAAAATAGTTCTTCCTCTAGATATTTATCTTTAGTGGTCCCATGAATACAGTAGCAAGTTTTTTCTAAGCGATAAGCACGTTTTCCCATTGAGGCGCAAGCCATTGTTAAGATGACAAATGTAACCTGAAAATACAGACAGTTCTATTTTAAAATACAGGGTGTAATTAGTTTCATGTCATTAAAAAAAATTGGTGGTAGGGAACGACAAGACAAACAAAAAAACCTTATATAACATGGGGTCTAAAGCTCATAGTTTTGGAGAAAAAAAATAAACAAAAATTTCGCAAATTTTCAATAACATTTTTTGAGAACTGCTGGAATATTAAGGTAAGTTTAGATCTAGATCTGATCTGAAGAAAACTATATCCTAACTTTCCCTTGTGCAATATTTTAGTTACTGTCGGTGTTTCGTTATGTACACACGTTATTTTTGAATTTCGCGTCATTGTGTATTTATAGTTAAGATTTATTTTATTGACTTACCGTTCAAGTTGTCAAATTCTTGATTACGTACAGACACAACTTACTTGTTCGGTCTTTTTGCATTCCTTTTTGGCTTTTGTACCAAGTTTTTATTTTATTTTTCTTTATTGACAACGTTGGTTGATAATTTAGTTTAGTGTTTAGTGTTGAACGAAGTGCGTATGTACTTAATTCGACGTACCGAACTATGTATTGATACAGATGCAGAGATTTTGAATCATTTAGGTAGATAGTAAGTTTTTAACCCAGGACAGTCATTTATGTTACAAATGTTAATAAACCACATTTAAATTTTCTAAATTATAAACAATCCAATATTTTGTTCCAAATTAAAAAAACACACATGTAAAGAAATGCTCTGTTTAAACCTCTATGGCCATTATTTGCTTGCAATTGTACACGAAGAGAGAACGAATTATTTACCTCTTTAAACTTGCCTCAGTTCAGTTGAGGCGGTACATCAAAGGCGGTCGATGATCATTTGACACCGCGTGTGCCGGCCAGCACTTTTTTATGACAATTTAAAAGTTGTGTAATTGGGAAGTACAAGTCCATCGACCAAGAAAAGCAGTGGTTCTCAATAGTTGTCTACCATAATATTAAATATGTTAACCAAGATCAGTGTTTTTCAAAGTGCCCCTATAGGGAAAAGTCATAAAGGTTTTTTGTTTGTCTAGTCGGTCCCCATTACCAGTTTTTTTAATGACATGAAACTGATTACACCCTGTATAATCACAGTAAACATCTGATGTTCGGTATTTAGATTGTATTGGAATAAGTTTTTTCTATTTGAGAGTTTGGCAAATACGCCAATGGTAAATTTCGTCGCAATTGCATTGAAATTGGTAGATTATTTTCGAAGTAACAAGAGTTGTAGGAATATGAGTAAGCTACCTTGTGATAGCCTTGACTTTGATCTCTAGCAATATTTTCAAAGTCATTTGATTGTAAACTCTTTTCTTTCAATAAAATCCACATTTTGCACGTTGGATTTAGAAGAAACTCATAATCTCACTTTATTGAAGATATAAATCTGTCAAGAAAAAGTTATAGAAAAGGAGGATATTTACCAATGAAGGTGATCTGAAAGACAGAAAAGATATTGTTACAAAATAGCTTGAAAATTCTGGTTTAGTAAGAACTTACTCAGATAAAAGTTGTAGGAAGTAAAATAAACTAACGTACAGTTTCATGAATTATTTCGTTTTGCTGAATATAACCCGTTCTTAGCGTTAACCAGAGTCAACGGCGCAGACGTGACGGGTTTTTGACTCAGCTTTTTATTTTTTGGGTTTTTCATTTATTTTCTTGAAGTTTATTAACAGTTTTGAATCATCAAAGAGTATAATTAGGTTCAAATATGTTTTATTTTTTTCTGTGAAGGATCTATTATTTCAATTCGGTTTATGTCCATAACTACATTTTGAACTGATTGCATGAGTTGAAGTGAGGGATAAGATACATTTTCTTGATTTCAAGCATATCCCAGATACCAAAGTACAGATGTTACATGAGTACAAGTTCCAAGAGTTCGCGCCCCAGATCTACAAGTGCAATAATATCCAAAAATAGGTTCCTCTCCATGTCCATCATGAATGTACTTTTTATTAAAGGAAATCCATACTTGCTACTGAGTACCGTTTCTGAATCTAGATGAAACCCTTAACCTCATAAATCCTAGTTCATCATTCTTTTGGTCGATCTCAATGAGTTGATCTCCTTTGTCGTCATTTTCATGACCAGATCTTAAAGAGGTCTCTTGGATGTATAACGGAGACAAATATAGTTAATTCATGCGCAATGTTAAAGGTGTTTGGCTTGCGACCACGGAGTCCCGGGTTCGAATCCTGGTCAGGGTATGGATGTTTAGCGGCGTTTTCTAATATGCTACCTAGACGATAGCAGTGAGCCAGGCCGCTGTTGAGTGGCACAACATGTCTAGTTGCTGTTATCTCTCCTGAGTTCGAGTCTCAGCTGCGGTAGATGGAAATATCGCAGGGAATGGTTGTTGTGTTGATGTCTATGTGTAGGTGTCCTGGTTGAGTGGTAGAGCAACAATAGCTAAACTCCGCCAGGACGTTAATATAAATAAGGCATTAAAATAAAAGTAAAATAAAATAAAAATATTCCAATGTTAATACAGAAAACAGTGGTAAATGATTGGCAGTCAATCGTACTCGCAGTTGTCTAAGATTCTCAGCTTCTACTCTAGCTTGAACTAGGTTAACGTCTTGATACCTGTTCAACATCTCTTCGGCTGAATGCTCATCTGCTGCTGGCATTGTTGCTCTGACTGGTTAGCGCTAGAGTGGGTGATATTTTTAGCAAAATGATATAATTCATGCCACAATGTATAAATCTTAAAACTGTACGCTAGTTTATTTGACTTTCTACGACTTTTATGTGGGTAAGTTCTTACTAAATCAGAATTTGCAAGCTATTTTGTAACAATATCTTTTCAGATGACCTTCATTGGTAAATATCCTCCCTTTCTACATTACTTTTTCTTCATAGATTCATATCTTAATGTGAGATTATGAGTTTTTTCTAAATCGAACGTGCGAAATATGGGTTTTATTAAAAATAAAGAAACTTTGAAAATATTGGTAGTGGTCAAAGTCAAGGCTATCACAAGGTAGCTTACTCATATTCCCACAACTTTTGTTCTCGTCAATTCCTCTGAAATTAAATAAGTTACTAAGCACTTGGAAAGTTAAAAACCTGCAAGTATATGAATAATTATTATTTGACCTTCAAGTGTTCGTAACTTGAAATCTATGGACTTACTGCACATAAGAACTCTTGTTCGGAATGGTCCAATGAATATATTTCAGCTGGTTTTACCTCAAACGACTGTATAACTTTTACTGTGTATTTTGTGCGGGTTCCTTTGGTACATGAATATAAGAATTTTCTGATGAGCCCGATGTTAAAACTTAAAAATTTAAAATGACAACTATTTGGTTTTACCTGGTAGGAAGTACTTAATACGCCACTAAACAGATTGAAAGGAACATTTTTGAAAAAAATTGTACCCCTTACGCCTTTTATGTGTGTGTGTGTTTATGTCTCAATGGCACTGGATATATCCAACTAGCCAGTCAATTTTATAGTGTAATATTGTCTATTATACATATACTGTAATGTTCTAAAATGCCAACAACAATATTACATATACACATTTTTTTTTAAAGTTTTCTAATATTCTAAACTTAAAGATAATATAAATTAATTACTGTTAGTATTGTTAACTTATGTGTGTTATGATACAATCTTTTTTGTTTGTTTGTGCTTTATATTTTTTTCTTTTTGTTTTTTTCTTGGTTTTTGTATTGCTTTTTTTTGTTTTTTGTTTTTTTCTTTTTTATACAGTTTACACTTTAGTGGTCCTGTTTTATTCAAAATTCTTTTTTTCTTTCTTTTTTTATTTGTCCTTAATTTTTTTTTCGCTTTTTTTGTTTTTTTTATCTTTTGTTTGTTTTTTTTTTCTTACTTACTTATATACATTAGGCTCTTCATCGGCTGATGTTACACAAAAGGTGTTAGTATTCTAACCTATTGTTATTTATTTAATTTTTATTATACCTATTATTTAACTGACAATCAGTACTTACGCCTTTTAAAAATGGTCACTAAAAACCATAAAATAAAATTCTACCGTTACTGAGTTAAATGAATCGTATTACCTAATATCAATGTTAAAATCCGTGTAAAAAGTTACATTAAAAAATCCTCGACCAAAAAAAAATTAACTTTTAAAGGAACAAATAATTTGTATTCACTGGCTCTTTTTTCTGTAAATTTTATTATCTCCGAGTATAGGTCCATTTTTCATTGATGGTACTTAAATCCATTGCAGCAGCTCGAGTGGACGGGGAACCATTTTGTGGTCAGCTAGATCTTCTGACCTGACTTTTTTTATGGGGTACACAAAAGCTCAAATTTATGGCTTCAGGGAGAACAGGATTAATAATTTCGAGGAGCTGCAATCCCAAACGCTTTCGAATAAATTAGCCCTAATACATTGTTAAATATCAGAAGTTTTTATGATCGGTTAGCTTATTGTTCAACTTAAGAGTAGAGGCTCCGATATTAGTTAGCGAATAGATAGGTGAAGATCTGTTGTTTTTGTCAGTCAGTGTCAAATATAATTATTTCATACTTATTCATAGAAATTATCTTGGTTTTTCATGAAGCATCTTTATGAGTGGCTTTGTACCTTTCTGATGAGCTCCAGAATAAGGGCGAAAAACGTTTCAAAAGCTAATCATTTCCAAAAATACAGAATGATAGATTTCATGAAAATCCATTAGAATGAAAAAAAATTGAGACAAGGTAGATAAATAAAGAATAAAAATTTTAAATACCTAAAGCTTAAAAACACAAGATATGTAGAATGATTTATACACTCAACTGATGGAAACCGCATAATTTTATCTCGAAACATTAATGGGAAAACTTAGGAAAATTTGTCAAATAGAAGTCAGCAAATTAATTTTGACTTGTAAGCGTATTATTTGTAACTCAGGATTTTAACTGACAATTTTACTTTTTTACATTTGCAGCTTAGAAAGATTTGTAGATTGTTTTGGGGGTATCTCGGCTCTTTCAGCCCTTCCTTTCATCGATCTAGGTACTTTAGCCTAGTACGGACTAACATCTTGCATTCGCAAAGAATATGTTCCGCAGTTTCTATCACAGTATCTGCACATATCATTATCTACCTTGCCCATATTCTTAAGATGATATCTCAAGGGGCAATGGCTTATCAAGAGACCTGTTATTAGCCTTAAGTCAAACTTTTCGAATTCGAGAAGCCTTGCATTCTTTGTCGAATAAGTGGTGAACTTTTTTGCTTGTGTTTGGTCTGGTGTATTCCTCCAGTAGGAATATTTCTGATCCTTCTCCCATTTTAGGATTTCCTCCCTTACATATCCCTTGAATACGCCACAAAACGGTTCGGGCTCAAAAGATGGGGCTTCAGCACCTTTTTTGCAAGGGCGTCGGCTAATTGATTTTCTTCTATTCCCTCACGCCCTGGTACCCACATCAAGGTCCTTGTTGTTTTTCACCAGCGGCTTCAGTGATTGTTTGACAATTTTGGACTCAAAGGTATAGAACCTGAGAGCTTTTAACGCTGTCTGGCTATCTGAAAGTATATAGATCTTTGCCCTTCAAATGCCTTTATTTATACATTCCTGGGCAAATAGATGTATAGCATAGATTTCTGCTTGGAAGTTGGTTGGGTCTTGCCTATTGCTCTGGATAGCCTGCATTTAGTCCCGCTACGCCCACGCCTACCCCTGGGCTAGAAAGACTCATTAAGTTACAATTTTGTTTTTACTTGTATCTCGAAACTTCCAACTAAACGGCGAAACATAGATCAAAAATAGACAGTTATAAAATATAGATGATTATTATTTATTTTTATATTTTATAATGAATATAATGACATAGTTAAAGCAAAGCAACAAATTTTAAAGTACAAGGAACGCTAATAATATTAAATAGGACATACAACATAAAGCATTAAGTAGAAATTAAATTTAAGTCATAAGTAATCAAAAACTGAAAACGTTCAGAAAAATAAGTGCAAAATTCTCAATAGAAAAGGGTATCAGAATATTTACTTTAAATGTTTCCATTGTCCCAAAGAACCAAGTTTCCAAATTTGGTGTCACTGAGAGCATGCGCCTAGATAAATTTGTAATTGATGCGAAAGCAACTATTCTTTTTACAGGTGCGTTATATTAAAAACAAAAGTTTTTTAGGTATGGGATACTCATTTATTATATAACATTTAAGTCTACCCTTTGGATTTCTGGGCTCGAAATGTCTCTATGTTACATATCAGTTTGTGATTGCTGTTTATTTTGAGAAGAGTGGTGATAATCATGTTTGTCATATTCAAAATCAAAGAATTTGTCGAAAATCTTAGTAGCTTCACTAAAGTTTTCTTGAAATTGAACCATTGTTGCTGCGGCAGAAGTGATCATTCCTTTAGTTGGGTCTAGATCTCTCGTGACCACATTTCTCATTGCTCCTAACCACCTCACAGGAATAAAAAATGCTGACAAAATTGCGTTATCGATTCCTTCAATGTGGAAAATGATACAAATCTTCTCTTTAGTTCATTAATACAATCATTTAAAACAGTTTTGGGGGGTTTGGATCTAAACTTTTCTTCCTATTGTAAAGGAGGTTTAGTTGTGTTTCTAGGCAAAAATAGCATTTTCCTATATGCATCGCTTGCATCTACTTTGAGTGCTCGTGAATATTAAAGTACTGAGCACTGTGTATTGGGGCAACCGTGAAATTTCTGAAATTCGAATTGTCTTCTCTGTATCAAGCGAGTTTTACTTACCATTTAGTAAATCCAAATATACGATTGGCATACGTCCCGGTTACTGGAAGTCAAAGGTAGATATCCCTGAACCTGCAGCCAGTCAATTGACTTTCAGAACTACGGCTAGCGCAAAACTCTTAAGAAGATTTTAATTGTGGATTGAACTGTATTATTATAACTAAGTAGGTAATTATATACGAAAAAAATAGAGACAAGCTTGACTGGCCTGCAGAAATCGTTGGTTTCCATTGTTCCATGCATTCTACCAGCAAACTTAATTCTTCTCGCACAAGTTCATCACTAATATTCAGATGAATGTCATACATATATGGTTTATATTATTTGATTGCTGCTTTTTTCCATACCCTCGAACATCATGGCTAGGACAATAAGAATAACCTGAAATTTAATAGTCATGATTTAGGTCAGTTCTATTGTTTTTAGAAAGTGTAACTTAATGAAATGTTTTTGGTTGGTTATAAGCTTTTTAAAAATCAGTTAAAATTCCTAAGTTTTCCAATTAATTGAAATTTATTTATCTTTTAGGATTCTTGTTGTATTTTTTCGATTTTAGTCCCATATTAAGCGATTTTTTAAATTGTAAGACAGAAATAGAAACTAGTAACTTATTTAACTAAATCTAAATGTTGGCTACAGTTCACTTTAAGGCATTCGAGGTGTATAGCTAAAATGGTTTAGGAGTTACTTGCGTAGCAGAAAACATTATGTGCAAGTAAAGAACATCAAATCTAATCAAATGGAACTTACAGTAGGTGTGCCACAAGGGCCTGTCCTGGGACCGCTACTGTACATAATTTATGTTAAGAACTTTCGCAGGACAACTTTAATTTTTTTGCTGATGGTACTTTTTTACTTATCACTACCCAATGAACTGCTAATTTAATCTCAAAAGCAAACGAATAATTAAGGACTGCTCACGACTAAATTACTGAAAACAGCCTCATACTAAATACTAATAGATCCATATTTATTCACTTTAATACTAGTAAAATACCGCTGTCTATGAAATTACTACTTCCATACTCAGATTTTTCATCCAATTCACACTATTTAGGAAAACATCTTGAGTATATTTGCACTCTAGTAGGTATGTGGAAATAATTGCTTAGACCGAAAAAAATCAATGTGGTCTTTATTACAAACAAGACAAGACTTACCAATTCTGCGTGAATGCCTTGAACTCTGTTAACCTGTTGCCACTTTTGCGATATCTGTCACTTGACTTGGTCGGAATTAATTGTTTTCTGGCGGCATCGGCCCTTTCTTTGATGAATTCGCTCATTTCTTTGCCCAATACCCAATGCAAAACAAATTCAGAAAAAGTTTTTGAGAAGCAAATTTCTGTATAAGCAATGGTTGAGATACCAGTGACGTTGGATACTAGCGTAATCATAGTTTTATATGATTTTATAGACTTTTGACTTGTCTCGTTCTTGAAGGGACATCATTGAAAATTTCTATGCATTTTTGACAAAATTGTTTAGGATAAAATAAAACGTATTACGATACTGTTACCATTGCACAATAAAGGTTATTATTATTTATTTATTTGATAATACACTCAACAAGCCCAGCCATGTTACTAATAAATACTTTATAATGTCTCAAAGCATTAAATTTAAAGCAGATTACATTTTATAATAGGAGCACCAAGCCAAGCAGAGTTACGATGTTTGATTTTAGGTACAGAAACATCACAATAATTATCTAACATATTGACATTATAGACCATTTTTATTATGTTTTTTATTATGTCTTCTCTAGTGATAAATTAAACTGTGTGAAGATAACTAAGTAACCAATAGTTGTTGAGAAAGTTGTACACAATGTTGTCTTATTAACATTGAAAAATCCTCCTGCTGAAAACAACGGTAGCCAGTGATCTCCACGTTTAGCGAATACAGAAAATAGATCTTTAACTTCTTTATTTCTAGTTGTTGCATGTAAGAAATGAAAAGCTCTTAATAATCTTCTACCACTAACTTCTGCTGAATCAAATGCCGTCGTTATGATTATCAGTTGAACCTAAAATTGAGAAAATTTTTCAGACTTTTAGTTAGACTAGTTTAAGATAAAATCTTCAAACCATGAGTCAAGTTTCGTTCAGACTAAAAAAAAAAGTATTAAACCTGGTTTGCGATTTTTTATAATTTATAACCTTCAGAATCGAGGAGTTTCTCGTGAAAAATGTTAATTTTATCTGAATTTGTTATAATCAAACCAGTCACTTTAAAATAAAGTTCATTAAATTATTTTTTAAGTGGGATAATATTTATTTTAATTAGTAGCGTAGATTAAAATTTAATAATTCACAGCTCAACATTTTATCTAGGCTTGCACACGGGCATCGGAGATGGTATCCTAGGGTTTTTGGGGTCACTGATTACGATGAGCGGGTCGGTTAGGCTCCATCACGTCAAGTTCAAGGTCATTTGAAGGTCAAACGGTCACAAAATCTTCCAAAAAATCTGAAAAAATTCATGGATAAGTTTTTGAGGTCATTGAATCCAAGTCCGGTATTTTTTGTTGGATGCATCCCCGAGGTCATTTAAGGTCGTCTCAAAGTCAGTTGAGGGGGTTTAGAGACAAAAATGCTAAGTACCATCTGAGAAATCTGAAAAAATTCATACGTTCGTTTTCGGGGACCCTGAATCTAAATCTGAGGTCAGTGGACCTCATTTCAAGGTCATTTTCAAGGCTATTTGGAGGTCAAACGATCAAAAACCTTCCAAAAAATCTGAAAAAATGCATGGACATGTTTTTGAGGTCGCTGAATCCGAGTCCGATGCTTGTTTTTACTTTGCATGCATCCTCGAGGTCATCCAAGGTCATCTCAAGGTCATTTGAAGGGGTTTTGAGACAAAAACGCTAAGTACCATCCGAAAAATCTGAAAAAGTTCATACGTTCGTTTTCGAGGACCCTGAATCTGAATCTGAGGTCAGTCGACCTCATTTCAAGGTCATTTTCAAGGCCATTTGAAGTTCAAACGGTCAAGAAACCTTCCAAGAAATCTGAAAAAATTCATGGAGATGTTTTGGTGGTCGCTAAATTCGAATCCGGTGTTTGTTTTTACTTTGCATGCATCCTCGAGGTCATTCATGGTCATCTCAAGGCAGGTATTCTAGTCCTGTGGCACAATTGTGCATTTTGTAGATTGAGATTTTTACCATGTTGTGCAATAAGGAGATTTATTCTATAAAATATTCTTTGTGAATTAAACAGAATACGCGTTGCTATGGTCAGAAAATAGTATATTTTATTAGGAGTCTAAAAATAAGGATTTTTCCGTGCGCGTGTGACAAATTCTCGTGTGAGGCGAGAGTGCTATTTGTGTTGTATGATTAAATCCAAAAAGTCATTACTAACCCCACCAGCTTCGCTGTCAGTCCCAAGTCTGATAAAGCGGAAGTGATATGGTTGCACCGCGTTGTGTCAGATTGGTTAAAGTCATAGGCGGCGCATTTCTACAAAAAATAAGGTAATTTTTTTTCTCATGTTTTTTTAATTTTTCATTTTTTTAACTCCTTTCGGTGGGGACAACTTACTTACAAATTTTCCGCATGTTGTGGTAAATCACCCTGTATACTTAGTTGTGGATATATGACACTTTTATTCATTCCAAAGAAATATTTTTTTTTGTAAATTAAACAATATTTCTTCTAGACTGATAGACAGTCAGGTGAACAGACGCACCTACAGACGGACAGACTGGCGGAATTTAAAAACCGTAATTCGTAATGTGAAACGTGAAAATGCGAGGAAATCTCGGAAAGGGTTTTTTCCGATTACAATACTTCCTTTCTGTAACCGAGGGAAATAAAATATTAAACATTTATACTTACAGTGTGTCTCACTTAAGAGTGTAATGATTTACTAATAATTTTAAATTTTCTTTTGTTTTCATCAGATTTGAATCAAATTGATCTTAAAAGATAGAGGTCGCCAAGGTCTATTTCAGACCACAAAATCACTTTCCATGTTTAAATGCAAGGCCATCTACGATACTAAATTGTACAAAAATTAAAAATCAGCAGGCATTTTATAATAAAAAATTTGTTTTTACAAAACTTGTTCGAAATCATTCAAAAACCATGAATCCCAAGTTTAGTTAAAAAGGCTTTTCGAGGCCATTTTATCATGGTTGCGCGCATGCTCTGTCGCCATGTTTTTTGCGGGAGATATGAAATTTTTGGACACTCTCTAGCAAAATGGCTGGACCGGCATAATTTTTTAACATTAAGTTAAATGAAAGGGTGACTGCCGGTGCAAAATTAGTGCACACATTTACAAAAGGACACAGGCGCACTCAATTAAGGCGCTGGTTCAATTATCATGGCCGTAAAGTGAGTGGAAGTATAAAGAACTGGTTGCAAGGTTAGGATTCAACTGTCAACACATCAGTTTTTGTACAAGAGGATTAAGAAAAAACAACTGTGCTAAGTTAAGGGGACGGTAGCTCAGTGGTTTAGCGCGTTTAGCTTTCATACTGGCATACCTAGCGAAGCAGGTTCGATCCCTGCTCACCGCGAAATAATTTTAATTATAAAATTATCCCCAAGATGTGGTTCGGACTCCACTATAAACTGTAGGGCCTTGTTTCTCTTTACCTTACACAAAATCATTCTGGATTTTCAAGGAGTTACCTCGGTGACTTGAGAAGCGGTTAAGAAAACATTTTAAGAAAACATTTTAAGAAAACATTTTAACATGTGAATTTTGAAGAGTTGACGACATTCTTCGTGCAGTAATTGATTATACAGTAATAATATTTCCTGGTTGTATCATTTTTTGTAGGGTCAAAAATGCACTTGAAGATGAAGTTCCCGTAGATCGTTTTGTGAATAGTGGAAGCACAGGCTTTCACCCACGACTCGAATTTCCCGCACTGTTGACAATGTCTTGTATGTTTTTTCTTGAGCATTTATAGGTATACGACCTTTTATGTACTCAGCACACGGCTTGGGAATGGCAGAAAATAATAAAAACAGTTTCTCAAAAATTTGAAGCGAGAGTCCCTATTACACACGCCAAAACAATAGCGTTTATTAGATACTTTACCCATAGGTCCTTCTCAAATTTTTCAAATAAATAAACTACCCGATATCGTACTACTTATATTGTTTATTTATTATTTGTTTAAAAAACGTAATGTTTATATAAAATCCAATGTTGACATGCAAAACCTGTCCGAAGAAACATGGCGGAACGCAACGCATGCGCACAAAGGTGCTCTCTGATGAAAAGGCCTATTCTAATAAGAATGAGTAGCCCAGGCGGTGTAGCTAATTTTGCATCACAACCTGAGGTATTTAGGTCAATGACAGTAATTCCATATATACATGGTTTATCGGATAAATTATGAAAAATTGGGAATAGGTTTTCCGTACGAACGGTTTTTCAAGCGGGCTCCACGCTAAGATCGGTTTTATCAAAAACCAAACGTATAAATATTGTTCCAAATTCAAAAACTTGTATTTATAGTGTTCCGTGTGAGTGTGGAAAACATTACGTAGGTGAATCATATAGACTTTTCAACGTAAGGATTGGTGAACACAGAAATTACGCTAGAAGGGGAGAATTTGAAAAATCCAAAATTTGTCAACACGCGTGGGATAATAATCACAGGATTAAATGGGACTCTCGGCGAAGATTTTGGAAAAAGAGAGCAACGGAACTAAAAGAAAACTTAAAGAATCCGCGAGTATTTTATTAAACGAGGATAGATGCGTTTCGAATTATTCAATAGATTTTTGTACTAGTTGGTTGCCCATCCCTAGCGACGAAGTAAGTAAAAATAAGATAAATATAATTTAATGTCTCACGTGACTATGGAAATGCATAAACAAAGAACTGTCATGGTTGACGGCCTAAAAAGTTTTGAGAACGGAAGTATATTCTCTTCTGAAACGTTAACTACCTATAGCTTTCATTTTCGGTTTTTAGTTTATAACATTGTTCTAGTTTATGTATTTTTAGGTGTGAGACTTTTTGAAACAGTGAAGTATTCAAGAACTAACCTCTGTCTGATCAATTTGGCGCAGAGGTTTTTTCATTAAAATTTTTAAATATTTTTCAGTGGCAAAATACCCAATAAAAAGTAAGAAAATCTGAATATGCCACAAATAAACACTTACAGACAATACATATATTTGTTCGACAAATTCTGAAATTACGAAATTATAATAATTTCAGAAGTACTGTTTATTCAAATAACATTAACTTAAGCAAATGTAAGTTAATGAAATTCAAACTGACACATTTTTCGAAAGTTTCCTGAAGACCAAAAAAAAAATTCGAACGTTTCCTACGGATTATCATAAAATATACAAAAATGAGGTCATTTTCGAAATATAATATATATTATATATATATATATATTGATGATTTGCTTCTATATATTAGCCTTATCTTAATATACAATTAAATGCATAAGAAAGGTGAGACTTCCAGCTTTAAAATGATACCTACCTTAGTTTTTTAATTTGTGTAAATTGTGTTTGTCTAGCACAGGGTTTTTCGCGCGTCATGTACCGCAAAACGCACAGGCAACCTTGCACCGCGCTTCACCCAATATCTGCATTTCACTAATTTTTTATGGAAAATCCGTGGCATTAGACGAAATTTTTGTAGATACATTTTTGTGTGAAAATAGATGCTATTTCTTAAGAGATTTTTTATTTTCCGTTACGTCGACTCATGTTAAACATTTTGAAAAAATTTCAAAAAAAAATTTTTTTTATTTATTTTTTTTTTAAGTTGCCGGTCTGGAAATCATGTAAACTGATATTATTGCTTACCATCCAAAGAACTCATGAAAAAAATCATCCGCTTCCGATTTGTTTAGAGGTAAATATCTCTAATAACTGGTCTAGAGGTCTTGATGAAAAAAATCTTTTTGAGGCATTTAAATAAGAATTATTTGTAAATTGGTATTTTTGAAACAATTTACACAAATGAATAATAAATACAACCAAAAGAATTGAATATTATGTTCTATCAAACCTCCATGAACCCTAATGCATGTCTTAATTCGCTTTCTGTTATTGTTCATAACTTTTCGGAGGGTTGCAGAATTTAACTAAACTTGGGATTCAGGGTTTTTGAATGATTTCGAATAAGTTTTGTTAACAAATTTTTTTATTAAAATATTCCTACTATGATTTTTTTATTTTTTTTCATACAATTTAGTATCGTAGAAGGCCTTGCATTTAAAGATGGAACGTGATTTTGTGGTCTTAAATAGACCTTGGTGACGTCTATCTTTCAAGATAAGTTTAATTCAAATCGGACAAAAAACAAAAGACTTATAACGCTGTTACACTCTTAAGTGAGACACACTGTATATTGAATTAGAAACACAAGCCACTCATACTTACTATGTAAATTATAGGTAATGCAGAACGACTTGCTATCTTATTTATATTGAGAGAATTGCCCTTCTTTGATGACATTGATATTATTATTAGAACACCTTGCACCACGTACAGAATCGTTACCACTATGTAGAAGAACAGATGCCAACGAAAAACTGAATTGAATTGTTTCACTAAGACATTTAATTTCTGAAAAGCGCATACGAAGGATTTTAGGCGTTCAGGAACTTCTTTATTTCTTATAGAAATCTCTACTTCCCACTTCAAGTTTTGGTTTAAATACTTGTATCTTCTTCGCATATAAGAAGCAAAATTCGTCATTAAAATCACCATGTAAATCATATAAATATGCACAACTCTTGTTCCAACCAAGCTTACTAAGTTTAGTGGTGCTTTGTGTATTAAAATAAGAAAATACATTACAGGAAATTGTGGTGTGTAGAATACGAGATAAGCCAGAAGGGATTCTAAACAGAATAAGTAATATTTTCTACCTATCTGAAAGTTAACGTTATTAAAATGCCTTTCCACTTGATTTAGAGCGCCTAAAAACGATTTCCATTTCCATTGTGAGAAATTTGAACTGCTCAAACAAATTCCCAGAAAAATCATCTCCGAAATTGACCAAAACATACCCAAAAATTTCTGTGATGTCTGGAGATTACCTCCAACTAGTTCAAACCTGGCATACATAGAGAAACAAGTGATAACACTATAAATAATAAATAAAAACGAAACGAGAATCTTTGCAGCATATTTTTTATAACCGCATTCCTCGATAATAGGTCCAGCGCTTATATATCGTCCATACTTAATAAAGTTGATCATAAATCTAACATCGTTTTTGTGGTTTTTCAGCTCTCTCGCTTGAAACATATTTATTTGCCACGTTTATAATATTTTAACTACCACTGATACTTTGGCTGCGTTTAATTACTTTAAAATCGCATCAATTTTAAAAAATGGTGTTATTTACTGATACATGTACAATGCACAACACGTTCACAGAAATAATTACATGTTTGTAAATTCTGTTTTCTGTTTTCTGTTTCACGCCATACAGTATGTCAAAGCGTCGGCTATTAGAAATTAATATTTAAAAATGTGTTTAATCAATAGTTCTATAGTGCTGGTCTGGGACGTATAGCATAACATTAGCAATGATAGTTATACACAGTGAGAAACTGTTTTGGCAAAAAGCTTTCAAAATTCACCTGTTTTTTGTCCTCGCATCGGGCTTGAATTTGATCTTAAACCATTCATCTCTGGTGAGTTTCAAAGTAAGTATATTTTTAGGTGCTTAGTTATGAGACCTCAAAGCTGTTATACATCATCACTCATCATTGTTTGATAGTCTAATAAAAATTAAAAAGGAAGTTGAAAGACCGCCTCCTATATCCAGAATACTTATAGGTGAGCGGTATACCCTCAAAAAGACTCGGAAAACCAACCTAAGTGACGTTGATGTTTCGATAAATTGAGACCTTTTGTAGTCGATTTGTTATATTATTGTCAACAAGAAAATTTATTATGCTTTTTTGATTTCCAGGATAGGTAATTTGTTATTAACAAGGAAGTTGCAACATAAAAATAAAAGAAAAAATCGTTTTCCAAACACATTAATTGGGCCAAATAAACACTTTCGGTCTCTTGATATTTATTTCCAAAACGCGCCATTTTTGAACTATTGGCGATTAAATATAGAAAAATTGCCAAAAATGGCCATTTAAAAAATGTATTTCTCAGCTTCTACCAAAGCTTTTTAAACTTTTTTTTGGAAAATGTTCGTCAAGACTTATGTTTTAAGACCACTTTCTTTTATATAGTTCACCTTTTTTGGTACTCGTAGTATTTGAAACCAAAGTTGTATGAAATATTTCATTTTTGCATGACAGAATGAAATATGCAGGTGACAGGAAATCGATCCGCAATTTTTTTTTAATTACTTGGGTGCACTTTTCAACACTTCATAACTCTTACAATTTTCAAAACGCGCCTTTTTAAAGTACGGCAATTTCAAATTCAAAAAATGAAAAATAATTAGCATTTTTAACGATATAAATCCGAATATTTATCGACTTCTAGTTGGCAGCACTCGATTTCTCTCGCCATTCTACGTACCTCTGAATTGTTTCAGATTTCTTGCGACACTTTAATTTTTTCACAATTTTTTTAAGGTGAACCATCTAAAAAATTTCCGCGTTTCGACATCCCTTCACATTTCACGTTCTAACTTTTTCTAGACTAAAACGATCCCCGTTTTTTGTACTTAATCGATTCAAAATTAAATTTTATATCCAATGCTGTACGTTACGAAAATCTACGACCGTTTTTAAAAAAGGTACAAGCCGTCTCCGACGACACGATTCAGTCCTAAACGAGAGACTCAAAAATTCTAAAGAAAAATCAGGAGCACGCAAAAAAACAGAGTAATCGAACGGCGCAAACCGAACACCCTTGCGATAATTGGTTTTCGAGACACAGCCACTAAAAGTCACCGGAAGTAACAATATGATTTTCCTCCAACTTCTCAAGGCTCTATCGCTTTTTGGTGATGAAGAAATCTGCCGTCGCTTAGCTCAAGGCTTCAAATGTTGCAAGGTATGTTCTTGTTCAGATAAATGTAAAAACAGAAATAATCACTGATGATAATACAAAAACATCTGATAACAGTGAGACTGAAGATTGAATTTAAAATTAAATTACAACACACTCACATGTATAAAAGTGAATTATTTATTATTTGTTTGCTTATAGTAATGAAACATATTCTCTATAGGATTTTGCAAACAGCGGGGAAAAAACTAAAAGAAAAACTATATGTAAAAAAATATTAATGAAATCTTTGCATTCTTTCAATAATCTGACTTTTGGTTATGCTGGCAAGTTAAAATCCTAAAATAAATTTGTCCAATTTCTTATTTGGCATTCTCATTATAACACTAGCATCCAACATAGTCCCCTACGGCTAATCAGACTAAACTAATACCGTATGAAGATTCAGTTAAAAATGAGAACAAAGGCCTAAAATAAAATTTATTTACCTACCTTGTCTTAAAATATTTTCCATTCTAATGGATTACATGGATTTTTCCTTTAGTTCTCACAGTTTTTTTTCCGCTGTTTGCAAAATCCTATAAAGAATATGTGTCACACTCACATGTAATTACGTTATAGGTATAATCATAATAATATTTATAATTAACTGTTAATAAATTAAACACTGCTTTTAGATGAATCAATCAATATATTATAAATACTCTACATATGTTTCGGCTTATTAGGCCTTTATCAAGAGTATTACATAGTGAATACAGTATTCACTATGTAATACTCTTGATAAAGGCCTAATAAGCCGAAATATATGTAGAGCATTTATAATATATTGATTGATTCATCTAAAAGCAGTGTTTAATTTATTAACAGTTATTTTCAAGATGTTTCACAAGGTACCTACCACAAGTTCTGTTCAGTGTATATTTATAATTGGTAAATAAAATGCAATACAATATTAATATATTATATCGTTTCTCAAATAACGACAAACATTATTATATCGAGTAATATAATTACATAATATGTTTGTACAAAAAACGCTATTTAAGATAAAGAAATATAATTGGTTTACTGAAAGGATGACTTCTTGTTAATTTCCCCCATTTTAGTCCGAGGAAAAGTACTGTCGAAAAATGGACAGAACTACATTTTGATAGCGAAAAAATAATTTGTAATATTTATGATATCACAATAAGGTGTAAACAGAAAAATGTTGTTTTAAAACATGTAAATAGCTACACACAAAAGTGTAATACAAAAAAGGAAAAGAGAATTTCAAAGGACGAGTTTTATTTCGATCTGGCTCTCTTGTTAATATGTTTAAAGCTTCCATGGAGTGTACGAAATAACGCTCATTTTACACATTTTCTAAACAAATATTACGTTGGGCAACATGTTTTGGGTTACAATAGACAAAAACGGCGACTTTTAGGAAATGATGTTGCCAATTTGTTAGTCAAAAACATTACATGTTGATGGTCCTGGCAAGTGCCATTTAGTAACTTCCAAGGTTTTAGAAACAGTTCATAGAGAGTCAGTGTTTGATTTTTTTGAAACATTTTAAAATGGCTTTGGCAAGACTTGGCTGAACAAAATTTAAAGAAAGTTGTTGTTTTTACTAGTGATCCGGTATCGTATATGTTAAGTGCTGGAAAAAATAATGATAAAATAGAGATACTGATAATGAAAAGAATTATAGAAAACCTTCAATGTCCAAATTTGTCTTCGGAAGATACATTTAACAAAGTAGGTACTGTTCAAGAACAACTAATGAATGCCGAGTGCAACTGGTGAGGTTATATAAAAAAAAAGTGCCACTAGCAAAAAAATTCTAACAGAACCAGATGCCTTCCTTGATCAGGTGCCTATGAATATCTTTAGGTATGCTTCCTTTACTTCTGTGGAATGCGAGAGATCATTTTCGACCTTACAGTGGATATTTACTGTCAAAAGAAATCGCCTCTCTCGTGAGAATTCAGAAAAAATACTGTATACTTTGAAACTATGAACACTCAGTAAAACACAAAATTTGAAACTTCAAAGTGCTGTGCGGATTCATAACAATTTATGTGCGAAATATGTGTACATACATTTATTATACCAAACTACATAATAAACACATAAGGTTACATTTAATTTTCTAAGAGATAACAAACTTGCATTTAATATTTTGGTGTAAAATTTCATACATGTGCGCCACTGGAATTAAATCCGAATTACGATCACTGATTATTACTTATACTTCCAATCTTTTACATTAAAGTGAAACATATTAATTTTATTACTACGTAATCGTAGATTTGACATACACAAGAATGAAAAATGTTACAAGTCATATATTTTGACAATCGTTTTCTAAGAACCGTTTGAAAAGTTTGGGAAAGTGAAAAAACGTTAAAAACGCAGATTATTTTTCATTTTTAAATTTGAAATTGCCGTAGTTTAAAAAAGGCGCGTATTCTAAAAAGTAACGAGAGTTGTAATAAAGTGTTGAAAAGTGCATCCAAGTAATTAAAAAAATTTGCGGATCGATTTCCTGCCACCTTCATATTTCATTCCGTCATGCAAAAATGAAATATTTCATACAGCTTGAGTTTCAAATACCACGAGTACCAAAAACTATATAAAAAAAACAGTATTAAAACATAAGTTTTGATGATCATTTTCAAAAAAAAAAAGTTTAAAAAGCTTTGGTAGAAGCTGAGAAATAAATTTTTAAAGACGGCCACATTTGGTCATTCTTCGACTTTAAGTCCCCTGTACTTCAAAAATGGCGCGGTTTGAAAAAAATGTCAAGAGACAAAAGTGTTTATTTTGTCATATGTAATGCTGAAACTATTCTAGTACGACTATCAATAGAATCTCAAGTTAACATTTTTGTGCGGTTTTCAAAATGTAATTTATATATAATAATATCATGGAAAAATTTATTAATTTTGTGCAGTTATTAGAAGTTTTAGTGTTGATCTTAACAGGTACTGTTTTCTTTGCTTTTCATATAATGGAAAAATGTTTTCACTGAATGAGTGAATTAGAAATTTTGTAGCTTGCTGTTGTTATGTAAAATGTTTATTTAGTTTTCGAACAAATAAATAGATGCCATAAGTCATACTCTTGAATTATTTTGATTAATTTTACTGGCGTAAACAACTAAGTTAAGAAGGCAGACGATCAAACATTTTAACTTTGTACCATAACCAGTCAAAATAAGTTTTACAAAATATTACGTAAATATAGTTCGTCATTTATTCATAATATTTTCTATTTTGCTGTATGTTTTATTTTATAGAAAACCATTAATTAATTTTTTGTTGAGATAGGTTTGCCAGAGTTAAAAACAAAAATGTTTAGATTCACTCTAGTTTTTCTAAACTTAATTGGTTATGACGATACAAGCAGGCATCATTAGACTGGGTGTTTACAAATTACACAGTAATAATGGGCTTGTTCCATGATATTCTTTTTATATGGTTTTTATACTTTTTCATATAGTACTCGATATTCTGAATATACAATTAAAATTTCGTATTATTAACTTTTTCCGTTCTCGAGATATAAGGAGTTGAAATTAGTAATAGTTGCAAAAACCGAGCGCTCATTTGTGACGTCACTATACGCAGTGACGTAAGAAAAATGGCTTTCTGGGACCTTTCAAATTTAACCTGAAAAGTCGAAAAACATGGAATTTTTAAACGCTGGTAACTAAATAAATACGTCAAGTGGAAGTTCGTTCTATGTGTCTAGGGAAAGGTGACGGTCGGCGATGAATTATAATCGTAAATTGCAGGGTCGAAATCGAAAATTCGTTCTGGCAGGAGCGAGAGAAAATTGTAATTTTTTGACATTTCACCAAATTGTACTCCCCTACTGTCAAGTAGTAAGCAAAACAAACAATACTTCGAAAACACTTATAATTATAACCAATAAGGAGCATCAAGTCTATTGAGATCGCCGAGTCTATGCGTATAGTGACGTAGCGCCTGGCCACGCCCCATTTTCGCGAGATGGAAATTTGTAATGCTTTTTAAGATACTAAACGTGCGAATAAGATTCTGATTTTTTGTAAATCCATTAATTTATGCTTGCACTTTCGATTTATGAAATAAAAAAAAAATGCCGAACAAGCCCATTGTTATTTAGAATGTCTATACGTATTACGCGAGTGCAGAGAAACTTATTTTAAATTAAGTACTTAACTACTTCAAGGAACGTTTTCTGTTACCGTAATATGGTAGTTATATGTTTGAGCTTTCAAAAATTTTCATATTGATATGCAAAACCACTTAGGAATTCAATTACAGTGACATATTTTGATTGTTTATCAGATATTTAATACATATTTGTAAGGTGGAGAGTAGAAAACTTACTTTATAATTTCAACCTTCGCATCATAGTCTGGGTATTTACAAATTACACAATAATAATAATTGTTATTTTGAATGTCTATACAACAGGAATCCCCGTTTCGCGAATAGAATTTAACTTCATTCAAAATTAATACACATTTTTAATTTTTGGTATAAAAGTCAAGAAGCGTTAATAAAAAGTGGCTTCATCGTGGAAAAGTTTTGAAACCATGTTTTTCAACTTTTTTTTTAAATGAAATCAAGTACACTATAAGTTTTGCTCGTTCTTTCTCTTTTAAAAAACTGATAATGAGGTTATATTACTTATTTCACGGAATACTTTATCGTTTTAGATTCAGGCTAGTTTTTACTGGGGCTGTCTTTGATAGTTACGCACAATGTTTTTAAAAAATAATGTTTTGTTGTTATTTTTGCAGTAGTGATGACCCTATTTTAGAAAATATCTATTTTCGTAAACAAATGATACACATAACGTTGAGCGTATTTTTTTATATTTCGATGTTTGCAGACGTTTCGTACAACATCAACCTAGCAAAAATACAGTGAACCACATTTTTATTATCTGTTAATTTATTACTTAAAGGCAGTAAATAACAATTATGAAAAATTATTATTCTCCGCTTTATGTGACCTGCAATTTTAAGAAATTTTATCTGCGATGCAAGTTGATATTACACGAGTGTTTAAAAATAGTGGCGTGGCAGTCACTTTTTCAGTTTTAAGTTTATGATTCTCTAATTTCACCTGCTGTGTTTTTGATATTTTGTGGTTTCATCATTTTGCTTGCTAAGTTATTAGTTGGGAGGAACATTGCAAGGTTCATGTGTTTTTACATATTTTACAAAATAGCTTGTTTAAAATGCTGTCACGTCTTATGCATTTAAATGTGATAAAATATTAACATATTCTAAATAAAGTTTGCCGTTTAACCATACAGTGTAGGCTCAATTTTTCTTATTTACTATAATATAATAAACACATTTATTTTATAAATATTTTTTATTTTTAGCGAATATGTATTTGGACATATACATTATTTCAATGTGTGACATACAGCTAACTTCTGAAAGAATCATGCCAGAGTTAAAAGCAAATATGTTTAGATTTACTCTAATATGCGCTCCTCTATAAATCGTACTGAGGCCTGTCCTGCCTGGTCCGCGTAGTTTTAATTTTTTGATCATTGTTATTTGTACGAAAACGAAAAACTTGTTGCATTTTTAATTTTAAAATAATTTTATCTGTATCGTGTTATGATAAAGTTATCATCCTATTGTTGGTGTCATCATAACCAAGTAATAGCTCGTCATTTTAGCTTTTAATTTTGTACATATATTAATTTGTGTTTTTTTTTCATCACCATCAACATTTATAAGTTCTTGTAAGCTACGAATAAGAATATTTTTTGATAATTTTAATTTCAACGGTTTCACACTTAAAATAATTGTTGTACAACACGAACTTGGCTAACAGCGCTCGTTTAGCCTTAACTATGAAGTATCTCATGAAATAAGCAATATCTCGCAACTTTTAAATTTCTATACATATACTAATTTGTGATTTTTCATCATCGACATAAAATTTTCGGTTAAGTTGGCAGTTTTTTTGCTCTTGCAGTTTTAGACGCACACAATGTTCAGAACTTTAAAAAAATAATTATTACTGATAGAGGACTTCAAAAAAATAATGGAAACATTTTTTTCATTGACTGAGTGAATTAGAAATCTTGCAGCTTGCTGTTATTATTTAAAATGTTTTATTTACTTTTCGAAAAAATAAATTAAAGACATGCCATAGGTCCTGCTATTGAATTATATCACATTTTGCATATGAAAATAAAAAATTAGGCAGACTGCACTTTTGTGACCTGTTGAAGACGCTCGGATTTTTTTTATAAACACGAAAACTTGTACAACCTCCACGAATAGTCACCTTAAGTTCTTTGCTGCAAATTTTCTTTTTAAAGTTGTTCTCTTTCGTCAAGCTTACATATATTTTTATAATTTTATTTCTAGACTATGTACAAATACGTTTTTATTATTAGCATGATATTAAAAATTCAAAATTTGTTTCTAGTGGAAAAATATTCCGTGAAATAATTGATGTTCGGCATCTCATTTTAATTTCGAGATATTTATAAATTTGAGCAGCAATAAATTTCTATCTACGCTCTATCAAATCAAACAAGAAATGAAAAAAAGAAAGAACTAAAGCTTAATAACTTTTAATTTAAACACGGCCCAGTGGGGTGAATTAGAAAGCTTGCAGCTTCCTGTTATTTTATAGAAAACCACTAACTATTTTTTTTGTTGATAGGTTTTAAAATCAAACAATGCTGCTTTTAAAAATTTCTACTTGTGTTCTAGCAAATCAGACCGATTGAAAAATATGCAAGCTTATTATTTCTATAGTTTTTCTTTAATAACCGTATAAATATTTTCAATATGTTGATTACAAGATTATATTCGATGGTGGTAGTAGCATAGGTTTCTCATTTGCTATAATAATAAACATACGTATTTTATAAATATCGTTGTATCGATACATAATTGCACATAAGGTATATACATACAAATTGGTTTGTTTCTAACATATTTCGATATTGCCTTACGTATAGATTGAATGTTCAACAAACTTTTCAAGAAATCCACTAGTGTACATTTTTACCATAAACTGGTTGGTTTCTAACAAGCGCGATATAGCTTTGCGTATAGATTTACATATATATAAAACTGATAGAATTAAATAACAAACATTTTTATATTGATTATTTGTTTACAAATAATTTAAACTGTGTGTGCCCTGGAACTGTGACAGCCTCAATTGTATAATCTAATAAACCAAACTTGATTAACCTATTAGCAGGGTGCATGAATATGTTTTAAGATGATTGGTAAAAATTTTTTGAATACCGAAATTGTCTGAATGTTAAAGTTGATGTCTATATCCATCATACCACTTTAAATAATTTTTAAACGAGAACTAAAATGTAAAATGGGTCGGGGGCCCGCCAGAAACTACTTTACTTGCACTCCAGTTTTAGTTGGCACCTCTTCTCCTGGAATATGATTTAAGATGCCTCTGGTAGACTTTTGTAAAAACCGAAAATATTTACAAGCTAATTCATTTAACGAAAAATTTCTAACTCTTGAGCATTTAATACCTACTGCATTTCATTATCCAGTTGAGAAATTGTGTTCGTTGTGTGTTTGGTTTAAGAAAAAATATTGTAATATTTAAAAAATGAGCCGGGGCCGGGGCAGCCAAAAACCACTTTACTTGAACTGCGTTTTAATAGGTATCTCTTCTCTTGGAATATGATTAAGATGCTTTGGTGAACGTCGAATATTAAAGCTGATATCCATACAACTTTTAAACACAAAACTTGACGATTATAGTCATCCTAAGTTTTTTTCTAGATCCCGAAAATGTGTCACTTTTTAAATAATTCTAAACACCAAAACTTATAAAATCTGTTAAAAATATGCAAAGTTGTTTAAAATGTTATTCTTATTTATTTATTTATTTAGATACAACCACCCAACAGAAAACCAATTAAAGGGTGGGGTATATCGACGTGGAAACGTAAAAATTGAACACTGAATACTATTTGCTCACAACAGTGTGTTTTTTGTATTATGAAAACGAGTCTTAATCAAGTTCCAAAATCCCAGCCAGTTTGTTACGTCATTAAATTTTTTAATCGCTCAAAAATTCCAGTCAAGTGGTTACACATGTTGAAAGGCACGTAGATCTAATTAACGTTAATGACCGGGGCCACCCACCAGATAAGATAATTATCTCGCGGTGATTAAAATTTCCAAAACCGCGGAAAAAACTACTTTTTCTTTTCAAGGTCAACAAGGTAATTAAAAAGTCATTAACGAAAGTCCCATACCTTCTACTTACCTATATACACTGTGTCCCATTTTTCATGTAGCCACCCTCATAGCTCGCTCACCTGATATCCGAATGTTTTGAAATTTTGGTGATGAATATATACCTATGAAGTGAGTCTTTAGACGTAACCACATTTGACTGTAGTCAGTGGCGTTCGATTCTATCATGGAAAGAGAGGGTCGATTTTTGAAAAAAAAGTATTGGCGATTTTATTAGAGAAAAACTAGTAAAATATTCCTAATCAGCACCTTTAGAAACCCCCGTTGTACAAGATTAGATCGTTGTGTGTTCAAAGGGCGTTTGAGATATGGGCCCTTAAAAATCAATTTTTTTCAACTTAAAATAATTTGTATCTGTGAAACGGATTGTCATATGAAAAAAAATGTATTCTTTATTTTTTGTTCAGAATAATGTATTGTACTAGTATTAAATGGTTCTACAAAAAAAATACTATTTTTTTAATAAGGCAAAAATTCTAATTTGTACATACCTACCATGTTTTTAACAAATGATCTTTAATAAAGGCCTAAGTAAGCCATGAAGACAACAGTTATTCCAAGTGTCAATGTATTGTTGAAAGTCAATAAGTTAATACGTTAAAAATTTAGTGAATGATGGATTAATGTTACATAATAAGTGAACTGATTTTTTTTAATGAAAAAGTGGAATTGGTTCGTTTAGTCGGAGATAATGCCATATCATTTAGAGAAGCTGCTGATGAATTTAATTTACGGCATCCTGGCCGTCAGCCTCCCATACGCCATAAATTGGTAGCAACCATTAATACAAATTTTAACAATGGAGGAAATGTATGTAAGTTAAGACCAAAGAATTATAATTTACAAAATCGGCAAATTCTAAACGAGGAACGCATTTTACAATATTATAGAGAACATCCAAAATCTAGCATAAGGCAAGTAGCATTAAATCTAAATTTTAGTAAAAAGATCGTTTGGCCTTGCCTGAAAAAACATAGAAAAAGAGCATTCAAACCAAAATTTCTACATACCCTAGAAGATGGAGATACATACAGAAGATTAAATTTCTGTTTTTGGGCCCAGGGTAAATTTTTAAACAATGTTAATTTTCTGAAAAACGTCATATTTACTGATGAAGCAACATTCACTACCAATGGGGTAGTATGCTCGCAGAATTTCCGTTTTTGGGCTGACGAAAATTCCCACTGGTTTATCCTTTTTTCATTCCAAGATTGAATGGAGAAGCTTATTTAAATTTGTTGCAAAGAGAAATTGAACCCTTTCTCAATAATCTGCCTCAGGATGTCAGAAGATACTTGTATTATCAACTTGATGGTGCCCCGGCTCATAATGTTGCAAGTGGTTGACTAGAAGATAATTTTCCAGGTAGATGGATAGGTTTAAGAACTCAAGTTCAGGAGTTTCCCCCGAGGTCTCCAGACCTGACACCACTTGATTTTTATTTGTGGGGTCGTCTAAAAAATATAGTGTATAATAACAAATCACGTAGCCAAGATGAGCTAATGATCAGAATTAGACAGGCATGTGTTGAAATCACTCCAGCCGAGATCAGAAAAGTTGTACGGCATGTAAGAAAACGGATTGCGCAATGTATTCGGAATAATGGTGGTTACATAGAAACGCAAAGAATTGTATAATTAAATTATTTGTGTAGATTATTTGCTAAAAACATGGTAGGTATGGTATGTACAAATTAGAATTTTTGCCTTATTAAAAAAATAGTAATTTTTTTATAGAATCACTTCATTCTAGTACAATTCATTATTCTGAACAAAAAATAAAGAATACATTTTTTTCATATGACAATCCGTTTCACAGATACGAATTATTTTAAGTTGAAAAAAATTGATTTTTAAGGGCCCATATCTCAAACGCCTTTGAACACACAACGATGTAATCCTGTACAACGGGGTGTCTAAAGTTGCTGATTAGGAATATTTTACTAGTTTTTCTCTAAAAAAATCGCTAATACTTTTTATTCAAAACTCGGCCCCCCTTTTCAATGATAGAATCGAACGCCACTGACTACAGCCGAATGTGGTTACGTCTAAAGACTCACTTCATAGGTATATATTCACCACCAAAATTTCAAAACATTCGGAAATCAGGTGAGCGAGATATGAGGGTGGCTCCATGAAAAGTGGGACACACTGTATAAATGAAACATTTTCTTTATAGGATTTTGCAAACAGTGGAAAGAAAAGCTATCTATGAGAACTAAAGGAAAAACTATATATACAAAAATATTAATGAAATCTTTGCATTCTTTCGATAACCTGACTTCTGGTTATGCTAGCAAGTAAAATTCTGATTTGCCATTCTCATTTTAACACTAGCATCCAACCTAGTCCCCTACGGCTAAGCAGGCTAAACTAGTATCTACATGATCCCATACGATATGTAAATTCAGTTAAAAATGAGAACAAAGGCCTGAATTTACATATCGTAGGGGATCATGTAGATACTAGTTTAGCCTGCTTAGCCGTAGGGGACAAGGTTGGATGCTAGTGTTAAAATGAGAATGGCAAATCAGAATTTTACTTGCTAGCATAACCAGAAGTCAGGTTATCGAAAGAATGCAAAGATTTCATTAATATTTTTGTATATATAGTTTTTCCTTTAGTTCTCATAGATAGCTTTTCTTTCCACTGTTTGCAAAATCCTATAAAGAAAATGTTTCATTACTATAAGCAAACAAATAATAAATAATTCACTTTTAAACACTGTATAAATATTATGAAAAAAATATGAAAGCTATATAGTTAAACCACTTTTAAAGAATCAGTATAATTTTTAAATTTAAAATCTGAAAAGGTTTTCTGGAAAACTAATTTTTAATGTGTAAAAATTGTAGTACATCATTTATCGTGAAAAACTGCCTGTAACTCGGAAAATTAGCAAGTTACAAAAGAAATTCCAACAAACGAAAAATGTTTAGAAGGCCTGAATGCAGACGTCTGACTTTTTTCAAATTTTTAAATGACATGTTTTTAAAGCGCTACAATTTCAAGGATATGGGTAGTTCTTCATATGCTATTCCGGAAAAACTCGGTGAAAACGGAAACGAAAAATTGCGATTAAGAAAGTCTTGTATTTCGATGATACGTTCACTTGAATCTTTTCAGATTTAGTAAGAACATATTATTTTGGGCCAAGTGTATTGTTTTTTTTCCATTTTTGACCTAATTCTTCAAGTTACGAAATCCGTGATAAAAGTGACGGAAGGGGTCACTTCCGATCATATCCTACCCCAATCTTTTAATCAACTTTTTATTAACGTCATTACAAACACATTGCAAATGATTTCAAAATCCATTCATTGGCACTCAAACTGGGGGGGGGGGGGGTTCCCACCTCCAATCTACTGGACTACTTCTTGAATTCTTAGAAAATAAAACAATTGAAAAAATTATTTATTTCGGAATTTTCAGCAATTTGGAGGTAGTGTGAGCTATATGGGGGCAGTGTGCAGTCAAAACTAACTCCTTTTACCATTTACATATAACTGTATTCAATTTATTATAGAAGCTGTAAAAATACCTGATCCAACAAAACCCACATGCCCAGTAACGGAAAATCTCAGAAAGGAGTGGGTTTTTCGATTTAGAGGTAGTTGGGGAAAGGTAGGAAAAAAATAATATCATGGTTGTGATCCCTGTCCTCTTAAACGGGGGGCGAAAATTTTTCATCACATTCGTGGCATTTTCGTGGTATTTCAGTATTGAGGAAGGGGGTAGTTTCAACCCCCCTTGGGTTACTTGGGCCTCCCTTTGTCAGTCTCTATTCAATTTATTTAAAGTCGTCAAGAAAGACCCGATCTGACAAACCACTGCATGTCTGATGGTATTTTCATGGTATTTCAATATTGGGGAGGGGACAGTTTGAACTCCACCGGGCTTGCTTGAGTCTAAGCACCGAGATATCGATAATAGGGGTGGTTTTCTCGATTTAGGGGTGGTTGGGGAAGTGTTATAAACGACTGACTATCACTATGGTGTTCCGCACCCTCGGAGACGGGGGAAGAGAGAGGAGATGTTTTGCATTCTGGTCCCAGAACTTTTGGGGGGTTTGCTCTTCTTTTGTGTATTTTACAGGAATATCATATTCGGACTTTTCAAGCGTATTTGCATTAAATAATGGTAGATAATGCTATCGACTTGATTTTCAAGTTGCTGATTTAGGATCGGCCTAATAGGTTGAAAGGTGGCCATATCGACTACTGTCGTCAGTCTAGTTCACGTTGACAAGGGTCAAGAAGATCGAAACTACGGAATTCGCTGCAAATATTTCACAGGCGTCTTTGGTGATTATTTGATATACTCCAGAGTGGCAACACTGTCAACGAATAGTACATATTTAGAGGACTTTAGGATAGCAATTATCAATTCTAAAAATTATAGAATAGCACCAAATATAACAGCAGGATTGCAGAACACGTCATATTGTAATCTATTATAGTTCAATTCTCCCATTTCTTACTTTTGCTGATACAATTTTTAATGGGTTAACTCTATAAAACATCGATTTTAATTCTAGCTCTTTGAAAAGGAAAGAATCTACTCTAAGCATGGTATAATTTTTTTATATTGATTTCAGCTTCTATTAAATTCTAAGATTGTTATTGAAACCTGACATCGTCGGTGACGTCTCGACATGGAGATACTCTACAGCTTGCAATTATTCGATCTACTAGAATTTTTAATAGCATCACTATATAGCTGTTAATAAAATGAGTTAATATGAAGATCAAATTTTAGTAAGTGATCTCTCTAAGGCTTAGAATGTGAAAATCTACCAAGTATATTGGAATGAGATAACAGTATAGAGTGGAGGTAACCTTTTTATTTGAAATTTTACATTTTTCTCTTAATTATTATTATTCTAAGTGTGTGTGTGTGTGTGTGTGTGTGTGTATGAATAAGTTTGTGAGAAAAGTGGAAAATCAATTATACTAAAATTAAGTAATACGTGAGACTAGTAAAAGTATAATTTTAAGCTAATTAGTTTCAATTTGCTTAAATTGTATTGCTACAATTAATCACTTAAAATTTGTTTAAATTGTATTGCCACAATTAAGTACGTAAGTAAGAACGAAAAGATTCCGAACAAACTCGACTGATTTACATAGTAAAATCCAGCAGCATTAATTCTTGGTGGGCAGTTTTCCATAAACTTTATGAGATAAAATAGTTCTTCCTCTAGATATTTATTCTTAGTAGTCCCATGAAAATAGTAGCAAGTTTTTTCTAAGCGATAAGCATTCTTTTCCATGGAGTCGCAAGCCACTGTCAAGATTACAAATATACCCTGAAAATACAGACGGTTAGTTCTATTCTAAAATATAATAAAGTCTAATATGTTCGGTATTTAGATTAAAATTGGAATAAGTTTTTCCTATTCGAGAGTTTGGTGAATGCGCCAATAGCGAATTTCGTCCAAATCAAGAATTTGCATACTCTCCAATAATTTTAGAAGTTTTCAGAAATGTTTCAGTGAATAGACACAATAATAAACCAGAAAAAAACAGAAAAACATATCAGAAATTCAAATTAATTAATTAATCTCAGCGGAACGCCTCTCTAGTCACGTGTTCTGAAACGATTCATGATTGATTATGGCAATCGTGGCGTCTGTGGATCGACCTATCGATATGTCTGCTAAATTAAACCAAATTATTTTGTGTATTTGATTTTTTATAAACATTATTTTTATTAATCATACTACGAGAAACTGAAAGATTATATTTTAAATACCTTCGATAACATATCTCTATAATATTGGTACAACCGTTGAGAGAAAGAATTAGAAAGAAAACGGTCTGAGACGGCAACGATTAGAGAGTTATCGGACGAAAATCGACTGTACGCATAAGGACGAACATAGCAGGGGCGTTCGGTAATTATGAACCTTCCTCGCATGTCCGTGGTCGGGTCGGCGAAATTCGACAAAGGTCCACAAAAAAAAATCCCACAAATCAAACGGTAAATCCTATTATAAATTTGAATAAGCCCACTATATCCTCGATAACAAGCGTACAACATTTACATCAGAGGTATTTTTCGAAAAATGAACGCTCTTCGAGTTATCATGAGTTAAAGGATTTGTGAATTGATACGTTTCAGGACAAGCGTTAATTCATTAAGCCGCTCCATAAGAAAGCATAGCGCAGACAATATTGAACAATTAGAAAAAATATTTAGTATTAAGATATGTACGTAATATTACATGAAAACAAAGCTGACGTGCTGTAAATTTCAAATATACAGCAGAAATTTTTTTGACTTTATCGGAAAATTACCCCCTGCAACAGGGCGATTTTTCCACGACCAAGTCAAATCTTCTCCTCTTTTGATGGGGCATCATTTAAAATAGGTCGTAGCTTTTAGCAACACATTGCAAACGGAATGACACAATAGAGGCAGCTTGTTACTACATTTTGAAAAAAAATGTAGCATAGGTTTAGCATTTTTCCGGTGGACCATCGAAACCCGAAAAAAACGTCGGATCGAAATGAAAGTCATATCTATCGATTCGAGAGCGAATTTAGAAAATTCCGTCCGTAGATCAGTCGGTCTGTCTGTCTGTCGGTCTGTCTGTCTGTCTGTCTGTCTGTCTGTCTGTCGGTCTGTCTGTCACGCCCAACCCCCTAATCCGTTTTCGGATTGCGATGGGACTTGGGTGATTAATAGGAGGTCTTTAGAAAACCTTAACGCCGGAAGCTTAGCTCCGTTCGGAAACCGGAAGTACCCGATATAGACGTTTCCAGTTTTTCGGGAGAAATTGAATAACTCGATAACGGGTAGTCGGATCGAGACATTTCAAAAAAGAAACGGTGCCGCTGGCAATGCTCTACAAATAAGTATACCAGAGGCTATGTCGAAAAACAAATGAAAATTGATTTTTGGACAAAAAATCCAAAATAGAGATTTTTCGAAAAACTTAAAATAAACGAGTTATTTACGAAAATGCATTCCATAGAATTATTTAAAAAAATATTACAAATTGATGTGATAATGTTATATTTAAAATATCATCATTCATTTAGTTATTTTCATTTACTTAATAAAAATAGAACCGATGCCCTTTCCGTGTTTCAAAATGTAGTTAGCTTTTACTTTAGTCAATGCAAAAAGAAAAAAAAAAGAAAAATAAAACATGTCAAAGCATAGAGTCATCTTGCGACCTTCGGCTGAAAATGAAATGAATCATCCCAACAAATTGAATAAAAGGCATATCAAAATGTAGTTTTTTTCACTTCTTACTACATTCTGAAAAAAAATGTAGTATAGGTTTTGCATTTTTCCGGTGGACCATCGAAACCCGAAAAAAAACGTCGGATCGAAATGAAAGCCATATCTATCGATTCGAGAGCGAAGTTAGAAAATTCCCTCCGTCGGTCAATCGGTCTGTCTGTCTGTCTGTCTGTCTGTCTGTCTGTCTGTCTGTCGGTCTGTCTGTCACGCCCAGCCCCCTAATCCGTTTTCCGATTGCTATGAAACTTGGGTGGTGAATAGGAGGTCTTTAGAAAACCTTAACGCCGGACGCTCGGCTCCGTTCGGAAACCGGAAGTACCCGATATAGACGTTTCGAGTTTTTCGGGAAAAATTGAATAACTCGCTAACGGGTAGTCGGATCGAGATATTCCAAAAAAGAAATGGTGCCGCTGGCAAAGCTCTACAAAAAGTATACCAGAGACCATGTAGAAAAACAAACTAAAATTTATTTTTTTTTGCAAAAAACTGGTATTCTCGAAATCGGGCTAGGAAGCACGATAACTGTCCAGAATATTGATCGATTTCGATGAAACTTGGTGGGATCAAAGTTACATGGCCAGAAATAAAGCCTATTGCTGGCGGCCCGAATTCGTTGACCGCAAGTATGTTTTCCAGGGCCGAGTATGATTTTTCAAAGAAATTGATAACTCCCGAACCGAAGGTCCGATTTTGATTTTCAAAAATGGCAATTGTAGGGCTCGATGAGGTCTATTAGTTGACGTTTGTGAGAAATTTGAGAAAACAAAAACGATTCTACAAATCCTGGAAAACTTGATTTTCTTGATAAATTCTACAAATTCCGAATTCTCATTCTAACACTAGCATCCACACAGTCCCCTACGGCCATGCAAATTAAACTAGTATCTACATAACCCCCTACGATCATGAAGATTCAGTTAGAAATGAGAACAAAGGCCTAAATTGAATTTATTTATCTACCTTGTCTTAAAAATTGTTTCATTCTAATGGATTACATTTTCATGAAATCTATCGTGCTGTTTCTTGGAAATGCTTAGCCTTTGAAACGTTTTTCGCCCTTATTCTGGAGCTCATCAGAAAGACATAAAGCCACTGAAAGATATTTCATGCAAAACCAAGATAATTTCTATGAATAAATGTGAAATAATTATATTTGACAAATAATAATTCATCTTTTTTAAACATGCATAGAGCATATAGGCTCCAATACTAGTTAGCTAATAGATAGGTGAGGTTGTTTTTATCAGTCAATGCCAATTAATAGACAAATTACGGATCTTGGAAAATAATCAACAAATTAGACCAAAATCTATATTCGTGGGTTTTTAATGTCGCTAATCACGATTTTGAAATAAAAATTCGAAAATTCAAAATGGCGGATCCAAAATAACCGATATTCAGGCCAATCTGATTTTTTTAACGATAATAATCATAAAATTAGAGTAAAATCTATACTGGGGGGTTTTCGAGTTCGTTGATCACGATTTTGAAGTAATGGTTAACCAATACAAATATTTAAGAAGACAGCTTGGTAAATTTTCTAGTTTAAGTGTAAATAAACGGTTACCAAATCTTACATATTAATATATTTTTCTACTATATTTAATTATATGAATGTGATTAATATCTCTCTGGTGAAAATTCGTACCTATAATTCACTATAGTGAATAATCGATTCATAATCCATATTTTGTGCCTGCAAAACTAGTTGTGAAAGAGCGTGTGGTTGCAGGAAAGCTGGTTTGTTATGCACTCCAAGTTGTGTAAATTGTTATGGAGGTACCTGTGAAAGCTGCAGAGTAGTAGAAGAAGAGGATTAATCCAGTGATTTCATTAGCATAGAAAGGAACAACGATGTCAATGAAAGAAAATAATTTAATAGTAAATGAGTAAATATATATTTTTTTAATTTAAATATGTATTTTTTATTTATCAACCTATTATAAAATATTTATGTGTAGTACTCTATTTAGAAAAAAATGTTTATTTTCAATATTTTGTTTATTGCTAATAGTTTAGTTTTTATGGTTTTTCTAATAACAGGTCCATCATATAACCTAAAAACTCATTCTCAATGAATAACATTTTTGATTAAAGATAAATATATTTTTGCTAATGTATATTTTTGTTGTTATATTATACATTTTTTAGACATACAAACGAAAAATAAAAAATATTTATTTCTTAAAACATTACATATTTGGAAAACTGACTATTTTTATTAATATTATAGGCAATAAATTGTTGTACATAAACGCATATATTGAATTTTTTAATTTTAACACCACCTACTTAAAGATTTTGTTCATCTCTGTTATTTATGTTCGTTGAAAATATCAGATTAACCTGAAATATCAGCTATTTTGAATCCACCCTTTTGAATGTTTCAATTTTTACTTCAAAATCGTGATCAGCTACCTCGAAAACCCCCGAGTATAGATATTGGTCTAATTCTATTTTCTGAGGTCCCCAATTTATTTATTAATGGTTAATACAAAGTAGCCAATTGTTAAATAAATAATGGGAAAAATGAATAGCGGGTCCTAAATTCATGTCAAACCTGATCAATAAGTGTTTCTAAACACTTTGCAATAAAAATTATGAAAATCGGTAATGGCTATGAGAAATCAGAACTTCTACGGGTTTTCATCTTCACACGACTAACTAGAAATATAAGATAGAATTCGTCACGCATTTTACACTGTAAAGGTAACGTACAATGTAATTATTATTTTTTAAACAATAATATGGCCATTCTGTAATATTTCACAGCGAAATTAAGGTGCTAACATACTTTTTATATTTCAAATTACATATGTCAGAGACTCCACTTGCCCCTCATTCAGAGCGAGAACAAGAATTTCGGCTTTCTTTGCAATTTTCTATACTGACTAGATAGATGAGAAGAAGTATACACGAAAATAAAATTTTATGCAAAATGTAGTTGTTTATGATTGACTTTACGTTCCTTAATGAAAGGTATGTCGTAGAAACATTTACGGTACTTACCGTATAAAAACCAGCACCACATAAATTGAATACATCATTGTAGGTAAGAGGTGACGTACTACATAGCACGGCCATGATTTCATATAAAACGTTGATATTTGTTATACACGCAATGAAGAACATTTGTAAAACGAAAATTGTACCCAACTCTTTAGCTGTAATAAAACACAATTTTACCAGTTCTGATATCTCTTTCAGTTGTAAAATTAGCTTCTCAGGACTTTTATTTTGTAACATATGTATTAAATTTTTCTCTAAGTAAGTGTATCGTCTTGTTATCATTCGAGTCAAGTTGAAGATTATTAGACATGTAATATTGAAGTAGAGGCCTTGAAACATAAAAATAACCATGTTCCATTGAAATACTAAGTTGCAAGACCAAATGATATAGACAGTATCAATCATAAGAATTGTAAATACTTCAAAATAAAATAAACAAATCTTCCTTGTAACAAATTTATACTTATTTAGTATTTGCTCTATCTGATCAATTGCGGAGAAAAGCTTTTTCCAATTTTCTGTTCTAGTAATATTTGATGTGAGCAAGGCAGCTTCTGTTAAGAAAAAGAATAACACAGAAAAACACGCTCCAAGGTAATCACTCAAAACTCGATCTAAATTAACAATATCGATGATAATAAAAATTTTTTTCACATTTAAAGACAAGGTACGTAAATAAATTAATTTCAGGCCTTTGTTCTCATTTTTAACTGAATTTACATATCGTAGGGGATCATGTAGATACTAGTTTAGCCTGCTTAGCCGTAGGGGACTAGGTTGGATGCTAGTGTTAAAATGAGAATGGCAAATCAGAATTTTACTTGTTAGCATAACCAGAAGTCAGATTATCGAAAGAATGCAAAGATTTCATTAATATTTTTATATACAGTTTTTCCTTTAGTTCTCATAGATAGCTTTTCTTTCCACTGTTTGCGAAATCCTATAAAGAAAATGTCTCATTACTATAAGCAAACAAATAATAAATAAT
The DNA here is from genome assembly GCA_963583905.1 of Stenurella melanura. Taxonomy (NCBI): domain Eukaryota; kingdom Metazoa; phylum Arthropoda; class Insecta; order Coleoptera; family Cerambycidae; genus Stenurella; species Stenurella melanura. Next base: position 63,206,468 of record OY757312.1, on the reverse strand, counting down.
TCACTTTTAAACATGCATAGAGTATATAGGCTCCAATACTAGTTAGCTAATAGATAGGTGAAGATCTGTTGTTTTTTATCAGTCAATGTCAATTATAATTATTTTATACTATTCATGGAAAATGTCTTAGTTTTGCATGGAACATCGTTATGAGTGGCTTTAGGCTTTTCTGATGAGTCCACAATAAGGACGAAAAACGTTTCAATGGCTAAGCATTTCCAAGTAACTGAATGAGATTTTATGAAAATGGGAAAAAAATTTTTAAAGACAAGGTACGTAAATAAATTAATTTCAGGCCTTTGTTCTCATTTTTAACTGAATTTACATATCGTAGGGGATCATGTAGATACTAGTTTAGCCTGCTTAGCCGTAGGGGACTAGGTTGGATGCTAGTGTTAAAATGAGAATGGCAAATCAGAATTTTACTTGTTAGCAAAGAATGCAAAGATTTCATTAATAATTTTATATACAGTTTTTCCTTTAGTTCTCATAGATAGCTTTTCTTTCCACTGTTTGCGAAATCCTATAAAGAAAATGTCTCAATATTTGCAACGTTTCTAATATTTTTAGATGATGATTCGGTAAATTGGACTTATAACATACAATATTAACGATTATGTCTTACCAATCACAAGAATCTAGTGAAAAATTATAAGTTATATTTTTGTTTAATCCAATTATCGAGCAAAGACCACTTTGAAAATTTAATTAATAAGTACTGAATTGTAAAACATCCATGTTTTCATAACAAAGCTAAAAAATAATATAATATAAACTGTATAAAATGGATATTATACAAATGTATATGTACGTGTATGTATATTAATTATATCATATTATGTATTAGGCCGGTCGTCGTAAAGTCAAAATCATCGATTTTGGTCAGAAATTTAAAACAGCAATTCTATTGACTACTCTTATATGAAAAATTGCGCAGAATACGATGGTGACATTAAAAATTTTATAAAATACAGGCTTCAGTGTTAAAAACAAAGGTTTTTAGCGAAAATTCTCATTTTTTGAGGAAAAAGACAACATATAAAAAATGAAGATTTTATCAATACGCGTCTCTCCAGACTTGTAGCGACCTTTTATCTACGACCGTTCAATTGTTATAAACAGATTAAGTTCCTAGATTAACAATTTTTTCTTGTTTAACAAAAGATCATACGGATATTTTATTATATTCAAAATGTCGTAGAAATAAATATTTATTGTAATTACTGTATAAAAACCAGCACCACATAAATCCACTACAGTAGGTAAGAGGTGACGTACTACACAGTATGGTCATGATTTCATATAATACGTTGACATTTATCATACACGCAAGGAATAATATTTGTAAACCGAAAATTATACTCAACTCTTTCGATGTAATAAAACACAGTATTACCAGTTCTGATATCTCTTTCAGTTGTAAAATTAACTTGCCAGAACTATTATTTTGTAATATATACAGTGTGGACCTAAAGAAACGTACTAAATTCATACCTTTGGTATGTGGCATTTGTCAGAAAATTCCTCGAACAGATCGATTTTAGTTTTGTAAATGCGACATTCCACAAGTCGACATTATATTTGTTAAGCGCGGAAATATTTTCTAAAAATATATTCAAGAAAGTACGAAGAGATCTTGCGAAATCGGCTTTAGCTTTCGGTGAATTGAGAATATTTCCCCAGTATGTCAAAATAAATAAGCGTTTGTCGTCATGTCTTTTTTCTAGAGATTTAAATGCAATATGATAATTATCAGATTTGAATGGCAATTGCTTAACTAATTTTAGAGGTTTATCAGACAGGGTACTTGTTAAATATTGGAATTTATCTATGTCTGACGATTTTCTACTACTGTGTATTAATGATATAAATAGGTCATGAAATGAAGTCCAATCAATACGATTCCCTGAAAATTTAGGTATGGGAATTTCTGGTAGACGAACATTATTTTGATAATTTTCAACATTAATTTTTTGATTTGCAATAACAACTGACTCCATATTGGTTAGTTGTATATTAACAGTTTGAATGTTATCGTACAAATCATCTATTTCTTATACCATTGAATGCAGTTGGTCCACATTTTTAGTAAAAAGTTGACTTAATTTTAGCAATTTACGCTGTTCCTGAAAATCCCCGTAAATGAGGTTAGATCTTTTAAATTTTGCATAAAACATAGAGTGAGCTGCAGTGTCTGTCATGACATTAGATGAATATTCTGACACAGTGGTCCATTTTTTACTTACTATATTACATTCTCTTACGAAGTCCTCAAATTTCATTTTGTAAGAACTGATAGGCTCGTCAATATATTATTAATATAAATAACATTGCAAATTGATTTTATTAATCAGTACTCACAAATAGAGATTATTTCTCACCAAGAAAATAAATATATAAATGTCAAATTAAATTTATTCGAGAAATGTCAGTTTTGAAGTAATTTAAGAAAATGATTTGAAAATGGACAGGAGGTAAAACTGGTTCTGTTATGTTTCTAAAATATTGGCAACGAAGGACCAAAAATGTTTATGAACGCAGACTAAGAATTCTGTACGAAGGATCAGCCAGCTAATGCACTGACAAAAAAGACTAATTAAGCGGCAAAAATTATAAAAATGAACTACCTGAACATCACCGATGTTGCCTTTCCTCTGGTTGGGCCCAAAAATCTCCAACAATGTCCAATGGTAGTTCACAAGAAGAAGCACTATTTTATTCTGAATGTAGCACTTTTATAGGTTTTTAATCCTGGTGTTAATGAATTGAATTACCATTATTTTTTTATATTGAAGAAGTGTTTGAATTATATATTATTACAATAATAATAAAAGTTGCTATGAACAAAAAACTTAGTTACGGAAAAACAAAAAAACGCACAGTTGTGTTGTATGAACAGTTTCTTTAGTGCTCCAAAAGTACTGAAGATATTATGGTTGAGATTGGAGTACGTTTGTGCCGTTATGGCACACAATTTCGTATTATTGTTGGTTTCAAAGATTCACCAGGTGGGGAGGTTCCAATCGCTTCGAGTAGCTGCCGATCCTTTTAAAACCACTTAGTCCACTCCTCGGGAGAATTGAGCTAGAATTAAATAATCCTTATGAGAAATTTTGATTTTTTGGTCGGTTTTCAATAGTAGAAAATTATTTTAGAAAGTTATCAATGCCACCGTGGGCGGAATTAACTTAAATTTTAACAGAGACGGAAATTAAAGAACAGGAAATTGTACAAAAAAAAATTAGGTACTTACAAAAAATTCCGTCTATATAACCGTTTTCGCGTACAATAAGAATCAAAGTTATAGGAGGTAACCACAACGTTCTCAATTGGCTGCTGAGAAAATCTTAGCGACCTTAGCAACCAGTTAGCTCAGTAGTTAGTTGAAGTTTCAGTTTGTGTAAAATTGTTTTAAGTGTCAGATTATTAACAAAAACCTTTAGGGCGCCAGCGTATTCAAATATTAATCTAATAACAGAAAACTGATATTTTTGCAACAGAACTAAGAGAAGATAGTCCAAACAAACAAATTCAAATATATTGATAACAAAGTTAAAATTTACAATCTTTACAAGGATGTGTATTAATGAAAAATCTTCTAAAATTTACTACAATAAAAGGATTAATGCTTAGAGTGACTACTTAAATAAAGCAAACAATAAAAATTATATTAAGATAAAAAAAACTTTCCGAAAAAATCAATTTATAAAAAAGAATTGTAAAATTGAAAAGATCAACTGATTTGTAGAGTTTATTTCTTCTGACCAAGAAAAGCTACGATGATAGGTAATTGCTTACGTAACTTTGGGCGGCGACTGCGGAGTTCCAATGTATTAATTCCTAAAGATGGCCACAGGCCTTATATATATATATGTGTCCTGCTCAACGAGGAAACTCCAGGATGACACGAAGTTGAAAATGTTCGACCAATTATAATTCTCGGCTAGCCACTAGCAAAACTACCATGTGCTTGATCCAGGCTTGGTCGATCCAGATTATTAGATGAAAACAGTGGCAAATCAGGAACCAGTTGATATAAATTAAGTTAAACTACAAAGTAGAAAAAAACGAATGATTTAAATGTGAAATGACTCTAATTAAATTATTAATTATTTAATTAATATTTCGAGCCGAATAACAAAAAAAAATAACATTGGTTTAGACAAGGTGACGAATTTTATAGTCTACAAAAACAATTAGAATTTGTAAAATTTAAGTACTGAGTTAGGAAGAAAATGGTTGAGGACCAATGAAAAGAAAAACTCAACTGCTAAATTATCAAAAGAAAATTTGGCTCTGGGGCTCTGAGTTCGACGATATTGTTAAATATTATAATAAAAGTTCTGTTATCCTTAAGCAAAATTTTCCAAAAGTAAAAAGTACTTTAATAATATAAAATGTTTAAAGTAGCACAAAAGAAATAGAAACTATTAGTTACTTGTGCCTCAATAAAACTGATATTAGAATAGGAAAGCGAGAAAAACGAAATAAGAAGTGATAGAATTTTGGAGATGGTCTCCCGTACTATTACAAAATTAAATTTAAATGTCTCGTACTTCGACAAATTCAATAATTTACAATTACTGAACCTCTGTGTAAGTGTAATCTCTTGTAATTCAACCAATGAGTCCCTACTGGGTATGTGGGGAGTCATTGGGGGTAGTCTTGGGGATTTGAAGGTGGTTCAGTGAAGGATGGAGAAGAAATTGTCTTGCCATCGTGTTGAGCACCTTCGAAAACGAGGATAAACAGTTTTCATGAAGCTTGAATTTTTGGGATGATTTTGGTATTAAGGGAGAGGGTAGTTTTTAACCCTGGGGGTGACTGCATGTTTCGGCACTCAACTTGCTTTACAATACTGAAATGTTGGCAAAATCCTTGATGTAACGATTCTTCACATACCGAGTTGCCAGAAATGTAGAAAGGGGTTGGTTTCTGTTATTTGGGTGTTGCTGTGGAGGGTAGGGGAGAAATATATGTTGCTATTGTGTTGAGCAACCTTGCAAACGAATAGAAACAAATGCTTATTAATTTAGAACTTTTCGAGGAGATTTTAGTATCAGGGGAGAGGATAGTTTCAACCCCGGGGGTTGATAATATGTTGGATCGTCAAAGTTCGTATGGCCTACCCGTAGAACCCAATCCGATAAGCCCTCACCTGGCTAGAATGGAAGAAACGCGAAAAGTGGGTGGTTCTTTGCATTTAAGGGTAGTTTTCAAGAGGTGGACGGCCTAAAAATACCACCATCGTATTAATCGCCCTCGAAAACGAAGAGTACCCCTGTCTCGTCCTTGTCACAGCACTTTTGATGTTTTTGCAACTTTTTCATGGACTATAAAGGGGATTTAGACAACGGAGACACTTTCGTATTAAGAGGCTTGAGACTAAAGGGGGGGGGGGGTCCTAAGTTCCAATCCTACCTAAGGTATTGATATTTAGTGGCATTTTTAAAGTTTCATTGAGACGGTAGCAGTGGACGAGACCGCGATTCAGTGAGACAGCACGGCTAGTCATTATATCCTCTCTCTCTCTCTCTCTGTCTCTGTCTCTCTCTCTCTCTCTCTCTCTCCAAATATAATATTATACTGATAATACATTTCTAATCTCTGAGATCAGTAAAGAAATATTTTTTATTTTTTAGATCCTTCGTATCTAGTATCCAGTGGTAAGTGTAAAATACTTGATTTAGAAGCGTTTAATGTAGAAGCCTTGCAGTTCTTCCGCCCAGAAATATATACTCCCTGCACAGATCTGAAGTTACTGACATATATAACGAAACATGACAATGCCGCTATTCTTCATATTGATCCTGAAATTATGTCATTTTATACGACTGAAGATGTCTCCTGCTGTTATTCCAATATAACCAGAATGTCCACAGACATATCTACTGATGACGATATAACGTAAGTAGCTGAAACCACTTTTTCTTAAAGCTCGGTACCAAATACCATTATTAGTAGCAAGAGAGCTTTTGAGCTTTTGACAGCACTCGTAGAACATCATCGTGCAGCTTTATTGCTGCAAAACGTGATAATTAGTTTATTCGTGAAACATTTTTCGCAAATACTACTTTTGCTTTTGAGTTTTAGTCATACATTTTTTCTCGAAATATGTTGCTGAAAATATTGTAAATTATGTAAATTGATCAACAGTTGTCATAGGATTAAAACTGCCGTCTTAGCTGATCTCACTATTTTGTGATGATTATGTCAAAGTTCTTCAAGTCTCATCGAATACTGACATCATCTGCAATCATATGCACATTATTTTACTTCCATGTCCACGTAGTGGATTCAAAGCATAGTAATCGTAAAAAAAATTTCAATTTTTTTTTTTTCTTGAAATAGGTTTGGAATGTCATGAAACGTCGAGATTTTAAATTTGAACGAAAAGAAAAACTTGTCTGTCTGTCTGTCTGTCGGTACTTCCGTCTGTCTGTCTGTCGGTCGGTCGGTCGGTCTGTCTGTCTGTCTGTCTGTAACTTTTTTTTTTTTTTGTTTGCACGTTTTCTCCGGAACGGTTTAAGATATTGACTTCAAATTTTGTACACGTATACATTATGACGAGATTTGGAACTGGATTGTTCTTTGAAGATAGCCGATGAAGGATTGGGTGGTAAATAGGGGTAAATAGTGGTAAATATGTAAAGCAAGCTGGTAAGAGTACAGAAACTTGAAATTTGATGTATCTACTACAAGCCAAGGCCACAAAATTTTTTATAATATTTTTCAACCCCCCCACCACCCCTACTCCATTATTAAAGGGGTTGATAAAATAAAATTGAGATATTCACTTGAAATTTGGTACACATATGTACCGTAACGACATTTGGAACTAGATTATATTTTGAGATGATGCTTTTGGAGGTTGGAGGTTAAATAGGGGAAAATAAGTAAAGCAAGCTGGTAACAGTACAGAAACTTGAAATTCAGTGTATGTACTATAAACCAAGGCCTCAGATTTTTTCATAATATTTTTCAACCCTCCAATACCCCTATTCCATTATTGAAGGGGTTGATAAAATAAAATTAAGATATTCACTTGAAATTTGGTACACGTATGTATTATGACGACATCTGGAACCTGATTATATTTTGAGATGATTCCGTTGGAGGTTAAATAGGGGTAGATAAGGGAACCTTATGTTCCCTTATCTAAAGCAAGCTGGTAAGAGTACAGAAATTTGGGATTTGGTGTATATACTAGAAGCGAAGGCCTCAGGTTTTTTTATAATAGTTTCCATCCCCCCACCATCACTCCATTTTTAAAATAATTGATAAAATTAAATTTAGATTTTCACTTGAAATTTGGTATACGTATGTATTATAACGATATCTGAAACTAAATTATATTTTGACATCATTACGTTGAAGGAGTGGGGGGTAAGTAAAGGTAAATAGTGAAAAAAGTAAGCGAGCTGGTGAGAGTACAGAAACTTGATATTCGGTGTATGTCCTAGAAGCCAAGATCTCAGATTTTTAAACATTTTTCAACCACCCACCACCTTTACTCCATTATTAAAGGGGTTGATAAAACAAAATTGAGATATTAACTTGAAATATGGTAGACGTATATATTATAACGACATCTGGAACTAGATTATATTTTGAGATGATTCCGTTGAAGTGTTGGGGGTTAAATATGAGTATATAGGGAAAAATAAGTAAATCAAGCTGGTAAGAGTACAGAAATTTGGGATTTTGTGTATGTGCTAGAAACCAAGGCCTCAGATTTCTTTCTAATATTTTTCAAACCCCGCCACCTCCGCTCTATTATTAATGTAATTGATAACACAGAATTGAGATATTCACTTGAAAGTTAGGACAATTATTATGTATTGTAATGACATCAGATTGAGATGATTCCATTGAAGGGGTGGGAGGTGGCAGGTTGTGAATATAACATCTGCCCCAAATATTATTAAAATTCTATGACCAATAATTTCCACGTACTAGAGTGCAAATCTAGTTAAGATGTTTCCTTTAAAGTGGCTTGAATGAAAAATCTGGATGTGAAGTAGTAGGCGGCTGTTTTTTATCCTAGAGATAAAATAATAAACTATATAAAACAGTCTTAACGATTTTATTAACCAAGACGCGAATTTATGGATACTGTGAAATTGGTTCTACCTCATGTTCAATGAATGAGTTTACACGCGTCCTCAGAAAGTATTTGTCAGCATTAGTGCCGTTATAGTTGTACTCAACAATTCTTTGTTTCAGTTTTTGTAAATTAGGTTCAGCGGAAGTTCTAAAAATCCAATTTTTTAAATAAGGAATATCAAAATAATCAATGATAATTAAGCAAGGTGACATTGGGGGAAGCTCGCTTGCAGTCCTGCTGAAAGTAACCATGCTGAAGTTCATCATCGTGTAATTGTTGAACAAATAGTGACAAAATGTTGTTTCTGTACCTCTCAGCATTGATCTAAACACAATAACTTAAGGATGAAACGTTCGATTGTATCGAGGAAGTAGAGGAAGAGCCCTATTGTTTTTGAACAAAATAAGTCAATAAACAAAGAAGTTATTAAATATTTTAATTTTTTTAAAACGTATCGTTTTTTAATTTTTGTAATTAGAGAAAAAATGTCTAAAACTAATATTATTTACAAAAAAATACCGACGAGTATTCTATAAAATGTGCAACAACTATATAAAAAGTGATGTAAATGAGCGAAGAGTATAATGGATAGCTAGTTTTAGTTCATTTGAGTGAACTACTGTAATCGCCACATACGATGAGGCTACATAAGTATATGTAGAAATACCAATTGTAACAAACGAGAGCAGTTATGTAGAAACCAAATGCATGCTAACATACGTAATGCATATCCTTTTTGATCATTAACGCAGTGACGTAGAGCTTAAAAAGAACAGGTGGGACATAATCGGCGCCTGGTGGCCTATTTCTATTTGGCGGCTACAGTAGTTGGTAATAGAATAAATACATTCTGTATAATAATATTTCAATTCTTGTTTCAGAATATCGGAATGCCAACCATTCGAAAACAATGTGATTCTTTACCATGACACTGTAATTGTTGAATGTATCGATTTCAACAACAATCTGATCTATCAAAACGTCCACTCTGTATTAAAAGTAAACGAGGACATTCAAAAGAAAATAGATAACGTAAATAATGTGACGAAACATATAAGTGTACTCTTTGTAGGAATTGACAGCGTGTCACGACTAAATTTTATCAGGTCCTTACCAAATACACACAGATACGTCGAAGATAATCATTGGATTCCTTTGAGAGGATACAACAAGATAGAGGACAACACATTTCCAAACCTAATGGCAATTTTAACTGGTTTTAACGATTCCTATGCTTGTGATATTTGCAATCCGACAGAGATGGGTAAATTAGATGAGTGTCCCATGTTGTGGTATGATTATAGAAAGTTAGGTTATATTACAAGTTATGCAGAAGACGAATGCTGGATGAATACTTTCAATTACAAGAAGAAAGGTTTTGTGTCACCTCCAGCTGATTTTTATTTCAGACCTTATATGTTGGCTACCGAAAAACTAAACAAAGTAATGAGGAACGGTATGACTTATTGTACAGGGCCAGAGACTGCGGGGCAACGAGTAATGAACTTAGCTAAAGATTTTGCTGTTACTTTTAAACAATATCCAACTTTTGGATTCTACTGGATGAATTCATTCAGCCACAATGATTTAAATTCTGTTTCCGTGATGGACAACAAAACAAAGCAATTTTTAGAAGACCTTGCAAATAACGAAGTTTTGGAGAACAGCATTGTTATATTTTTCAGCGATCATGGTGTTAGATTTGGCGACATAAGGTTGACTAAAACTGGATGGCTAGAAGAAAGACTACCATTTATTTATTTCTCTTTTCCCAAATGGTTTAAAATGAAATACACTAAAGAATTTAATAATTTTATAGACAATTCTTATAAACTAACGTCTCCTTATGATATCTATATGACCTTGCAACATATTCTAGTTTTATCAGGGTATAAATACATAGTTCAACCAAGCGATGGTTGTCCAACTTGCCACTCACTATTTGAAGAAATTAGTTCGGAAAGGTCTTGCGAAGAGGCGGGCATAGAGCAACATTGGTGTACTTGCTCTGCTTATATCAAAACCAAGCTGAATAAGAGACTAGAACGCAAGATAACAAACTATCTGCTAGACGAAATACATCATATCATAAGTTCTGAAAATGGCAAAGAGTTATGTCAAAAATATTCTGTGAAAAATATTATTAGTGCTAGTTTGTCTCAAAATTTTTCATATAAAAATGATACCTATTTGTTGTTGAGTTTTGAAACTACTCCGAAGGCAATATTTGAATCTACCATTGGATTTAGTGGCGATATTAGTTCACTAAATTTTTCTATTTCCGGTAGTATTAGTAGACTTGACCGTTATAGCGCAAGCAGTTATTGTATTAATAATAACACAGACCTGAAGAAATACTGCTACTGTATCAGTTTCCCGAAGAATGATACCAACGAAGATTTCTCTCTCCTAAGAATACTTAAGCAATACTTGAATGTGTAATTTAAAAAATCCTCATCTTTAAATCCCTTGAAACTGTAGGGCTCCATCCTCTTTACTCAGACAAATCTAGATTTCCTAGACTTAAGAGGATCATTGAAGTGGCCTCGAAAGCGATTAAAAATATTTTCAAACAAACGTTTTACAAAACCATAATACACCAAGATATAAGATTGATAAGTGAATTATAGCAGACTCGAAGAATTGTTTTAAAAACTAGAATTAGTCGAAATTTTTAATTTCCGAGATTCTATTATAATGCACTTAAATTATTTTTCTTATGATTGAAGAATTCTGCATGAATTGAATTAAAAATATATAAAATAATTATGATGTCTTGTCATGCATGACATCTAAACTAGATAACCAAAACAGAAGTGTTCAATAACATTCAATAATTGTTAAATTTGTACATTAAATATGATTGCTGATAAATAAAATTTGTTGTTTACTGTTTATTTTTAATTTATTATTTTAAATCTTTTTATAAAAGTTGATATTATGCAGCGGCGTAGCTACCATAGGGCTACACGGTGCAGTGCACCGGGGCCCCCAGTGTCTGAGGGCCCCTAATTCCTTCCATCATAAAACGAGACACGAAACGCATAAAAAAGAAAGTAAAATATAAAATAGACAATACACGCGCTATCCGGCTTTCTTGTGTGTCGAAAAATTTAGAAAGTTTAAGTATTAAGGTAGGCTCATACTATTCACACTGCACGGAACGGGCGGTACGGATTTTATTTGGCTACATTGCATATAGTCCGGGAGAGCGCCTACCTTTATAAAATAAAACGCATTAAACCCTGACCTCCTGCACCTCTAACCGAGGCTTGACGGCGCACGGCCACAGCGCCGGCCGACGTGTACATTATTATTATATTACATTACACTTACACTTTCTGATTAGATTACCGAGTCAGCAGTTCCCAGTGTTTTATTATGTGGTGGCAGTACTGGCAGTTCCTTAATTAGACGTAAATTATGGATAAAAAAAAGATAAGTAGCGGTGCTTTTAAGCGAAAACAGAGACACAAAAATAAGAAAGAAAGCAAAAATTGTCCAAAATGAACAAACTTCCAGTGATTTGGGAAATTTCAAAATCAAGAATTTCAGAATTTCAAGAACAACGTACAATTCTTGATATGGGACTATAGGACCTAAAGGGCTCACAAGAGCTAATTTATTTGGGAAGTACTTTTCTTCTTTCTACTCAGACACTTACACTGCCCCACTGAATAACTTTGATTGTAAAAAAGGGCCTGGACCCAACGAGATATCTTCGTATTTCCTAAAATCTTGTGCATTTGCCATATCCTGACCTCTGTGACTATTATTTAATAAATCTCGGTCGGAAAAAATTTTTCCAACACATTGGAAAAAATCACATATCGTTCCTATATATAAAAACAACTGGCGTCAAAGAAATGGTGACTAATTATAGACCCATAACAAAAATCTCGCATATACCTAAAATATTTAAATCAATTGTTAACAGCTATTTGTAAGGAGAACTAAAGAACCTTATAGGTTCTAAACAACATGGATTTTGTCAAGGTTGATCTATAACAACTAATATATTAATATATGAAAATTATATTGTCAGTGCCTTGGAGAGGGGTAACTGTGTAGATTCAATTTATACAGACTTCTCCAAGGCATTCGACAAGGTCGATCATTCTTTGTTACTCAAAGAATTATCTCAAATTGATCATGGTATGCTCCTTCAATGATTAGAATCATACCTAAAGGATCGAGTCCAAAGTATTAAAATTAATAACTCCTATTAAGATGAAATCAAGGTTATATCAGGTGTTCCTCAAGGAGCTCACTTGGCTCCATTACTATTTAATCTCTTTATCAATGATGTTGCTGAATGTTTCTTGCATACTCAAGTATTATTATATGCCGATGAATTAAAAATATTTAAAGAAATTACTGATTCTACCTCCGTTATAGAACTACAAGAAGACATCGAGAGATTTCAGAAATGATGTAATAACAAAAAAATGACTCTTAACGTCACAAAATGTAGATATATTCAGTTTGATAAAGGGATTACCCAATCACTAAACACGTACTTCATAATTGATACACCTATTGATAATATTGATATAATACGTGATCTAGGAATTTACTTTGACTCTAAATTAACTTTTGTATATCGCATCGAATTAATCTGTAATAAAGCTCTAAAAACCCTTGGTTATATTAAAAGACAATGTACAGAATTTAGTAACATCTATGCCATAAAATCTTCATATAACTCAATAGTTAGATCTCAGCTCGAAAATGTTTCAATTATTAGTTTTCGATATTATCAGATACATATAGACAAAATTGAACGAGTGCAAAAAAGATTTCTGCGCTATATGGATTTAATCTCCACATTCGCAGTGGACAAATCTGATTTAATGAAATACTAACTCTTCTCAACATTCAGACTTTACAGCTACGGAGAATTAACTCAGACATTGTCTTGGTATTTAACCTCTCATAGACAGTCCAGAACTGCTGTCTATGTTAGACTTCTATGTACTCCTAAGACAGCTAAGGGATTCCTATGCATTTTATTTCAAGTCACCGTTCCTTATACGGTGCAAATTTGGGTATCACCAGAATTATGAACAATGCCAACACTATACAGCTAGATTTGTTCAATGTATCATTATGTAAGTTAAGAAACAGTCTGTTATCAAATAAGTCTAGGTAATATATACATTCTTTATTAATTATGTCATTTTATACCAAACCAAACTGTAATATACACTGTTATACACATGTACTCAGTGGGCTTTCCCGTAAATAAATAAATAAATAAATAGTGTAAAGAAATACATTTTGAAAAATGAAAAGAATTGATTTTTTCAAATGTGAATGAGCCGTATCCGGGAGCTAAAATATCATTGATTGACAAGTTGAAAATTAATGTTGGTTCCTGATATTCATTAAATTACATAAATGTTAGGGGGCCAAAATTTATTATTTATTTTCTTACACTCTGAAATAATCCTCCAATCTTATTCCAAAGAATATATATTTCTACTTAGGATATGAGCATATCACAGAAAAAGAATAGTGGTGTTCCATCAAATAGTTCATGAAGAAAAAATTGTTGCGTACATATTTTTTTTACCTCCTATTCATTTAATGTATTGTTCAAATGATACTCATTTCATTGAGTCACAAACTGAAAATTAATGTTGATTCCTAGTTTCAATGGAATTTCATAAATATTAGAGGAACAAAATTAATTTTTTATTTTTGTCTGAAGTAATCTTCCAATCTTATTCCAAGAAATATATGTTGTTACCTAGTTAGGATATAAGCATATTATAGAAAAAAGAAAATAGTGGTGTTCCATCAATTAGTTTATAGGGAAAAAATTGTTGACAAGTAAAATATTTCATTTACCTCCTATTCATTTAATTCATGAGCGTTAATTTTTTTATAGTCGACATAGCGTCCTAGACTAGATATATCGCAACTCCCGGATTCGGCTCATACACATTTGAGAATATCAATTTTTTTCATTTTTCAAAATTTTTTTTTTACACTGTGAAGTAATCTTCCAATCTTATTCAAAGAAATATATGTTGTTACTTAGGATAATGGCATATCACAGAAAAATAATAGTGGTGTTTCATCAAATAGTTCATGAAGAAAAAATTGTTGCAAAATGAAAATATTTTTCATATAATTCAATCAGTATTATTTTTTTTATTATCGACATGACGCCCTGGGCGTCAACATTAATTCTTACACTATGAAGTAATCCTCCAATCTTACTCCAAAAAATATATGTTGTTACTTAGGATATGAGCATAGCACAGGAAAAACTAGTGGTGTTTCATGAAATAATTCATAGAGAAAAAATTGTTGCAAAATTAAAATATTTTTTTATCCAATATTTATTTAATTTATTGAGCATCAATTTTTGCTATAATCGAGGTCACACCCTGGACCTCATATATTTTAGCTGCCGGATTTGGCTCATTCACATTTAAGAAATTCAATTTTTTTCATTTTACAAAATTTATTTTTTACTTTTTTACACTATGAAGTAATCCAAAACATATATCTTGTTACTTAGGATATGATCATATCACAGAAAAAAATAATGGTGTTCCATCAAATAGTTCATAAATAAAAAAATGTTGCAAAATTAAAATGTTTTTGTTATCCCCTATTCATTTAATTTATGGAGTATTAATTCTTTTATAATCGACATAACGCCCTGTACCACATATATTTTACCTCCTAAATATGAACTAGATCCAAGGTGGGGGGGGGGGGCAGCTGCCCCATGCTTATCCGGCTACGCTCCTTATAATTTTAAATTATCTAAAGGGTAAATTACAAAGATTATATTACAATACAATATATAAAAGAGATAAGAAGAAATGAAAAAGTCCTCCAGGAGATAGAAATCACCTTCAGTTAAAAATTCGACATTTGGGGTCTTCTAACATTAATATATATTCCTTAGAATAACAACATCGAGGAAAACCTGAAAATTCATACACTGGGCGATAATTCCTACGTAAAAATGTTCATTTCTTCCACTACAGACAATCAGTAAAATTCAACTATAAATAGAAATGTCTGTAAACTAAAAAATAAAATTGCCGTTGAATGTCCTTATTATGGTGTATTTACCATTTATTCATTAGTTTTCAGACAATTTATCTACTAGTCGACTGTGCATATGAAAATGATTACTCAAAAGTAAACTATGAATTATCGATTATATTCGTTATTTCATTTTAAGCCATGGGCAGGAATGCACATAAGTATTTGTATGATTTCCTAAATGTGAATGCTACTGATGAATGCCAGTTCAAAGTTGCTCGCATTAAAAGTGATTTATGCCAGGACAGGCTTTAGAATATATTTAAAAACCAATGGTCTGAATCCACCCACTTGCTTCATTTGACAACTAAAACTGTTATTTAACTCAAAAATATAGCTATTAGCGAAAACTACCAACACACCCTCTTTAGAGCTTGTATTCTATCTTCAATTTGATTATTTGTTCTCTGTAACATAGAATTGCCCAAAAGTGCATTTTTAATACCGCAGTTTTGCATTATTTTGGAAGAAGCGTATTTTGCCACACGTTTTTCGCATTTTGCTCAAACTGTAAAAACTTATACGTAAAAATTGGATCTTATTAAATTGAGAGATTATTAAATTATCTTTATTTTATTAATTTTATTGCTCTAGGATGAAATTTACTGACATTCGATCTAAGAGGGCAAAATAACATGTATTTGAAAATTATGGAAATAGGTAAAATAAAAATGAAGGCAGATATAGTACCTCATATTTTTGATGGTCAAAAGAATCGTGTGACATTATATATAGTTCTAAATTCCGGAAATTGGTTTAAAGAGGGCAACAACAGCCTGTTATAGAATGTTCGATATGTAGAATTTCTAATAATGAATTGGTTCTCTTTGAGCACGAACCGGAACAGGAGGCTACTACTTCCATAAAAACATTCAATTGGGGTATTCAGGTGATATCAAAACCACATATGTGGTCCAAGGCCATTTAGTGTACAAACGAGTTATTCATTTGCAAGCCTCAGTTGGCCAAAGAGAAGAAAGCAACCCAAAAATGAAAATAAATAACCTCAGAAAAGATAGCGACTAATGAGCAAAGATTTTTCATCAGAATATGAACAGAGTTTTTCAGCTGATTTTTTCGCATCAACTGGAGGTTGCACAGTAAGAACATCAAAATCTAGTACGTCAGGAATATTTGTGGAAAAATGGAATTCTAAAGAATACGTGGAGAGTACAATCTACGTAACAGAAAAAAAATCCGAAGCGTTATCTAGGATTTCCAAGTCATTCCATGTTTATAGAAAAAATGTTATTTCAAAAATGTAGAATATCCAGACTAGACATATTTGTGACATTAAAAAAAATAAACTCAACTTATCTTATAACATATACTAGATGATTTCTGTTTGTCGCCTACGGCGGTGTGCATGATTATTCAAAGTACATTTCATTTATTAGCAACTCATCTCAATAAATGGAATGCCAACTCATCTAGTTGGCATTCCATTTATTCAATGGAAAACTATTTCGCAGTTTATTCTAGATTGCTTTAAAATGCCTATACAAAAACCAAGTATACTGCAATTGTGTGAAGTCACGAACGGCTTGCGCTGTTTAACGGTGGCTAAGAATTCAATTCCATTTATTTTGGAGCTAGATAAAACTATTATTGATATTAAATTTTTGTAAGATTATTAGGAAACGGAATGCTTTCAGAAGACGCTTAAAAATATATAAATTTAGTTTGACCAAATGACCCTATGTAGGTGAAATGATATAACAATGAAGGTTATTTTTTAAATGGAAACCCTGTATATCTTTACATATTCTTTTAGATATTTTTCCTGATTTCAAATAGATCAGGGTTGATAGGTCTAGCTGTAATATTTATTCGGACATTAAATATGCTCCTAAAATTCATATAGTTATTTCATGGTTATCGAAGGAAGCGCTTACTCAGTAGGCTGTGAGTGATGATACTATACCAACGTTGCAACTGTTTCGCATTTCGGATTATTATTTCATCAAAATGGGTTACACTGAAAACTTATTTATCTATAATAATAACAGAAATAAAGGGGGGGAGTCAAAATATAATGAATAACCCTGTATTCTATTTCTTTACCAAAGGGATACATCGAAATGAATATATTTCCATATTTTATAGTTTATATGTTCTGTAGAGCCAACTGTTATGATATGGAACAGTTATACAGTAATACATTGATAATGAAAACTTGCAGCAAAATTTCTGATTTGAGAACATTTATAAAACAAATTTCTTCGAATGGTACGATTGTCTTTACACAGCAAGTATAAAGCCGATTTAAAGAAGTCAGTAGAATTGCCATATCAAAACTGTCTCATAACTGCTGAAGCCATGGACTGTAAAATGGTATTATTGTTATATAGGGCAGTGTAAATGAGCTTCTATTCGACTATTTGAATCTTTTTAATAGCTTCTTAAGATACTTTATAGATGTTATGGGAATATTACTAACGGATCTAAATAGTTAAATGAGTACTAATTCTTATGACGTTTAAACTATAAAATGGATTTATAAACATGTCCCTATTCTGTGCATACCGGGTGGGTCAGATTGTGCGTCGGAGTTCGATTGCTCGAGTTCTACTATAGCTAGAAATTTTAAAACAAAATACAAGCAAATTAGATTTAAAAAATCTATGGTTATTATTTTAGAATATACGGGGCGAGCCAAGCCAATATTACAGGATCAAGTGCATTTCTTTTGAATGGAATGTTATGTATATCAGTGCATTTTTTGAAGTCTCTTTCTAGACTTCTTTCATTCTTATACTATTAACGACTCCCAACCACTGTAATGCATTTTTTGTTGAAATAATACCAACTGCAGATGCATATTGATGAAATCATTACAGTCACAATTATTATGAGATTCGATTTTTTTTAATTTTGATTTGTCAGCGTAAGGTGGGCATTGCTGCCAATTCCGATGCATGGAGATTTGTTCCACCACGCAGCCCGATCGCCCGCCGAACGTCAATCTGCAGTCGACCAGTCGTCTATTACATATTCATGCGGCTCTACCCGACCGACCAACGGATCAACCCACCGTGTGCCGGAACAAACCCCCGGTGCTTTTATATACCGCCGGACCGGCTGCATACGCTTAATTGAACATTGGACATGTTGTTGTCAGCAGCGAGAACCGCATGACGCATGGGGTAGGAGTATAAGATGGAGCGTGTAGGTGTTTGTGAGATGTTTCTTCTTGTTTTCATCCTGTCTTCATCGGATGGAAAGTGTAGGCATTTCTGAGATGCTTCTTTTAGGATTTCGTGCTTCTCTTTACTTTCAGGTTTTTGTGAGATGCTTCTTTTTAGTTTCTGTCTGTGATCATCTTCTCTCCTATTCTACTTCTGAATTTTCTGTTTCTTCTGTTTCTGAGTCTGGCAGTGTGTATATCCTTGATATTTCTTTATTGTATCCATTTTTTGTTGTGCCAACTTTTCCCAGTGTGTATAATCCTTTCCTAGCTTATTCATAATCCTCTCGATTGTTGTTATCCATATGTAGCAGTTTGTTGCTGTTCAGTCGCAGCACTTTATTTAGTAGGTGCGTCGTGTCTCGTCTTTTTACGTGTCTCCAATATTTCATTGCGCATGATTCTATTCTTTTGATTAGTGTTCTTTCCTCTAGTAATGTTGACGTTTTCTGTCATTTTTGTGGGTTTTCTGTTTTTGCTAGCAGTTGGATAATGTCCCTTTCAGCTCTTCTTCGGCTTCTTCTGTTGGCCTTTGTCGTTGCTGCGTTTTTCGTGTCTCGTCTTTGTACGTGTCCCCAGTATTTCATTGCGTATGATTCTATTCTTTTGATTATTGTTCTTTCCTCTAGTAATGTTGATGTTTTCTGTCGTTTTTGTGGTTTTCCTGTTTTTGCTAGCAGCTGGGTAATGTCCCTTTCAGCTCTTCTCAAGCTTCTTCTGTTGTGACTTTTGTCGTTGCTGCGTTTTTGACTCCATATATCATCGTTGGCATTATGATGGTCGTGTATATCTTTTTGGTTAGGCACCATGGTGATTTATTGTCCTCAATGAAGGGTAGTAGAACTCTTGTGACTCTGTAGGCCGTGAACATCCTTGTTTGACTCCTATATTCCTCATTTTTTATTCCGTCGTCTGTCCAAACTATTGTATTGCAGTGTTTTCGTGTCATTGTTGACCAATTTAGTTCCTTTCCTGTTTATTGTTTTTCTATCTCCTCCTGGTATTTCTTTTTGATTTCTTCGTTCTGTAGCAGGTAGATGTTCCACGTGTCATTTGCTGTGTTTTTTTTTGTGCTTCTTGTTTCTTTATTACTAGTGTTCCATATAATATTTTGTGATCTGTTTTGTCGTTTGTTTTGCATTAATGTTTTTAACCCTGTCCCTTATTTTTCTATCCACTAGGATATGATATATTTGCAAGAAAAAATATGTGAGTGCTAGTTACAAGTGCTACGACACATCTAATTAATGTTTCCGAATCATTTTCACTTGTACAGGCTGTCCAAAAATTGTATTTCAATTTAGAACTTTTTGAACTGAATCTTCTCAATTTTTCAAATGGAGTACGTTACATATTTTTCAACGATATGCTGTAGAAATGAAAAACGAATATTTTCTGCATATATAAATTAGAGTGGAGTGAAAGACATGCTTAAATATATTTATTTTCGATATAATAATATAATACCAGAAAAGTTGTCTAATGCACTTCTTAGTATAATGGTGAAAGTTTGTCGAAATCGGTCAACATCTTCTGCCTCCCTAGTGACCTTGATTTTTTGAAATATTTAAGATTTACAAAAATGCTATAAACACTAAAAAATATCCCATTGGAGAGATGTTAACCTAATATTACTGAGAAGCTTCCCTTTGTACTACATAGTGTTGTGACAGAGGTTAGTGATTATACGTCAACCCCATCTGTCTCCCCAATGACCTTGAACATTTACTAATTATAACGTTTTTTAAATATTACACCACGTATACATTTCGTAGTTTAACTCTAAAATATACAATACTTACCATATTCGAATTGTCCTAAAAGAAGGTTATATTCGTTTGGTTTTAATGTAGGTCAAGGAATCTTTAATAAACAAAATCTAATTTAGAAGAGGGAATATTACAATGTATTAAAAATTGAAGATTCTGAAACAACAATGGTAAATAAACACTTTAGAGTACTAGGTACTAGGTTTTCTTAAAATTTGTTACGTATTCACGACGTATTCTGGTTTCGCATTAAAGCAAGGCGAGGTATTCCTGGAATCAACTCGCGTCTGTAGAAACTTCTAACTAGTTCCACACATCGCTCAACACACTGTGTGTGACAAGGATACTTGCCAAAATTTACTGTAAGTGGCTCAGGGTGGTTTTTTGTCATTTTGTTCTAACTACCGAATGCTACCTTCTGAAATATATCTTAAATGGCTTGGTTTGGTGCGCCATACTTAAAAATCTATTTTTTAAGTTTATTTAAAGATTATTTGAATTTTACAAGCTTTTTTTTGTTTTTGGTTTCTATTCCTAGCAAAAATACTCGCAAAGTTATGACCATTAAAACAACTTTTTTACGATTTTGGGCCAATTTAACTATTTTTAAGCTTATTTTCAATTTAACAGAGAGGTTAAGGTTAGCGAAAAAACTCATACGACGTTTTTTAAGACAAAAGATTTGCACTTTGATCAACAATCAACAATAACCCCAAACTTTATCGGAAGACACACTGTCACAACACACAAGTGATCTCTCTATTTATGAATCTCCTGGATTGAAGGAACCCCTACAATTAGTACTGATGCAGTTTAAACGAGTATTATCTACTCACAAATTATATTTCATTTGTCGATCAAAAATAATTTGGGAGACGTTCCCTTTGAGGCTAGGATTTAATACCATAATGTCAGGTAGGTCAAATTCTGAAAATCGAAACGTACTCAAAGCGTTAATAATATTATTTAAGTAAGATCAGATAATTTAGATAATTTAATAGCAGTGATATGGAAGTAAGCGAAAAGGTCAACAAGTGGATTGATTCTGTCTTAAATAGTACTGAAAAAGATATTCTTCCAGTACACTTTGTCATCGATGCTAAATCAAGAGAGTTTATTCTTAACGAAACTGCTCCAATGCCTATAGGCTTTTACATGACATCGGTGATAAATTAGTGTTTATATGTGATGGTACATATCTACGACATGAGAAAAGTAGTAATAATCTATACAAAAGAAAATCATATTTTGAACAAAAAAAATGTCTCTATGTAAGCTATTCACCACGTGTACGATAAATGGCTATATAACGAAACTTGTAATGATGCAGAAATTTTAAGATAGGTATTAAAAGATCCAACATTATTAATATCTTGAAACCTGAAGATATATTCATTCCCGATCGTGGTTTTCGAGATGTCAGACAACATGTCAAATCAACTTCCCCTCCTCAATAATAATGGACTATTCTATTTTATTTTGCGCGTTGCATCGATTGAACAGACTAGGCATGCAGTTAAAGGCGATTGGTGCAAAAATAAATCACTAGGGAGTTATAATAAATCACGAGATTTGTTTATGGATACGATTACATATTCAAAAGTAGTTCATTAATTAATATGTAATCTAATAAGAGTAGATAAACGTTATATATGAGACTTTAAAATATTAAAATTAATTTGATTAGCGAGCGGTAATGGTTATCAATGACATATTTTTCAACGCATTTACTATAAAAAAATTAATTAGAAATCAAAATATTTGTTTAAAAAATGCCACGAAGAATATCCTATGAAGTTTTTCACTAACCTCAACCTCTTGTTAAATTGAAAAAACAGTATAAAAATAGTTAAATTGGCCCGAAAATTGTAAGAAAAAATTATAATGGTCATAATCTTGCGAGTGTTTATGATAGGAATAAAAATCGATGCAAATTATTCGTCTAAAAAGAATCCACAAAAAATGTAATTTTAGTTTTTTTGCCATCTTCAACCCCTTTCTGGTAAAATTCAAAATAAACCATTAAAAAATTTAAGAAATGGATTTTTTAGCATGGCGCACCAAACCAAGCCATCTAATATACAGGGTGAGCCACGGTGGGTGGAGTATTAAAAGTATATGGAGAACGGATCAACCGATTGCTTTCAAATTTTGGTTACCAAAATAATTGAGTATGATCTCTCCAACTAAAATATTTTCGAAAGTGTGGTGTTGCCAGTTATACGTAAAACTGGCAACATCTTCGTTATTTTAAATGGAATACCCTGTATATTTTTACATTTTTTGGATCGTCGTCTCTTTCTGAGTAACTTTTGTTAATATTTCCCTATACCTATCTCAAGCCGTTTTCAAGATAATAATTCTTTTCTGAATTTATTTCCAAAAATTTGACTTTCAGTAAATCGTGTTTTCTCCTACCTACGCAGCAATTAAAAGATAATTTTTTAGTCGCTGCTAGGCAAGGCCTGGGGGCATCTCCTCCATTAATCAAATGTTTCGAATATCATACAGGGTGAGTTAGAGAACGCTTCCTATAAGTGCACGAAAGTAAATTTTTTTAAATGGAATGCCCTATATATTATTACTGATTCGGAAAGGTGATACATTTACCTATTTAAAAATGTAATATACCCTGTACCTTATGCGCACCGTTTTCGATTTATGGACACTTTTCTGTAACCTTACCAAGAATATTAGTCTTTTGGTATATCATAACGGGTGGGCCATGAAATTTTTATGTTGTCATTTTGTAATGACAACTGACATGCTATTTTTCTAAATAAATTTAACGTTAGTGATATTTGCACTTAATTTGAATAGCTGTAGCACAAATATGGCAGAAAATAATTATACAAACACAGTTTTAATGGATTTGTTTATTATCCATGGAGAGTGCAATAAAATTACCAGCAGAACTTGTAGAAGATTTAATGAGAAATATCCGGATTTTCCGCAGATGAACAACAGAAAGTTTCTACGAATTCAGAGGAATTTTATTAATTTTAGTTCGTCATTAACAGAACAATAACAGTGTCATTAGGAAAAAATAATACCTAAGCAGCAATAACAGTAACAAAGTCTAAGCAGCAATAACAAATAATATTAATAACAGTAATAAATAATAAAAATATTAAAACTATTGTAATAATTGTTCGAAATGTAGACCGTTAACTTCCAGGCACTTTTGTATACGACGGTGGACGGCGTTTGTTGTAGCAGCTCTTATTTCAGCGGGGTCCAACTTTTCAATCTCTTGAATCACTCGACGTTCTAATTCTTCCCTATTGTGGACTGAAGTTTTATAAACTCTATCTTTAAGAGTACCCCAAAGATAAAAATCTAACGGGGTAAGGTCAGGGGACCTCGGAGGCCAATTCCACGGTCCCAAACGTCTAATCCAACGGTCATCGAAAAGGCGGTCCAACTCCATACTAATTTCGTGTGTACAATGTGGAAGAGCCCCGTCGAGTTGATACCAACAAATTCTATATTTTTCAATTGACAAATTATCAAGGAAGTCTTCCACAATTGTTCTAATTATATCTAAATATTTTCTGGAATTCAATTTTCCGTCGTATATGTAATATTTTATTTTGTCATCCATTAACATACAAAACACATTGAAACTAAATTTGACTTGAAAACCAGCCTCTCTAGTAACGTGGGGGTTTTCTGTGGCCCAATGGTGACGATTTCGTGCGTTATACATCCCTTCCCTAGAAAATTTGCATTCATCAGTCCATATAATTTTCTTTAAAAAACTGGGGTCCTCTTGCGTACGTACAAGTATCATTTCACCAAATTCTATTCTCTGTAGATAATCCTGAGGCATGAGAAACTGGACTCTTGTAAATTTATAATTATGCATTTCGTGGTTTACTAGTATTCTTCGAATGGATGAATATGACAATCCTAAATCCCGTTTAGCACAACGTATGGAATACTGGGGATTTGCATGAAAATATGCTAGCACATTGATTTCATTTACCTCGTCCGATGTCACAGGTTTAGGTTCAGCTATTCAAATTAAGTGCAAATATCACTAACGTCAAATTTATTTAGAAAAATAGCATGTCAGTTGTCATTACAAAATGACAACATAAAAATTTCATGGCCCATCCGTTATGATATACCAAAAGACTAATATTCTTGGTAAAGTTACAGAAAAGTGTCCATAAATCGAAAACGGTGCGCATTAGGTATAGGGTATATTACATTTTTAAATAGGTAAATATATCACCTTTCCGAATCAGTAATAATATACAGGGCATTCCATTTAAAAAAATTGACTTTCGTGAACTTTTCACTAATAGGAAGCATTCTCTAACTCACCCTGTATGATATTCGAAACATTTGATTAATGCAGGAGATGCCTCCAGGCCTTGCCTAGTAGCGACTAAAAAATTATCTTTTAATTGCTGCGTAGGTAGGAGAAAACACGATTTACTGAAAGTCAAATTTTTGGAAATAAATTCAGAAAAGAATTATTATCTCGAAAACGGCTTGAGATAAGTATAGGGAAATATTAACAAAAGTTACTCAGAAAGAGACGACGATCCAAAAAATGTAAAAATATACAGGATATTCCATTTAAAATAACGAAGATGTTGCCAGTTTTACATATAAGTGGCAACACCACACTTTCGAAAATATCTTAGTTAGAGAGATCATACTCAATTATTTTGGTAACCAAAATTTGAAAGCAATCGGTTGATCCGTTCTCCATATACTTTTAATACTCCACCCACCGTGGCTCGCCCTGTATATTACAGGTAACATTCGGTAGTTAGAAAAAGCTGATTAAAAGAAATTCATGTTCATGCGTTTTTTGGCCGAAAATTGTAATGGTCATAACTTTGCGAGTATTTATAGTAGGAATAAGAATGAAAGTGCAAATTATTCGTCTCAAAACAATCTACAAAAAATGTTATTTGAGTATTTTTGCTATCTTCAATCCCATTCCTGTAAAATTCAAAAAATCTTTTAAAAACTTTAAAAAAATTGATTTATTAGCATGGCGCAACAAACCAAGCCTTTTAAAATATATTCCAAAAGGTAACACTCGGTAGTTGTAATGGTTATAACTTTGCAAGTATTTATGCTAGGAATATAAATCAAAAAACGAATTGTTCGTCTCAAAGGTCTACAAAAAACGTTATTTGAGTTTTTTTGCCATCTTTAACCCCGCTCCTGTAAAATTCAAAAAACCTTTAAAAATGTTTAAAAATCTATTTTTAAAGGTTTTTTGAATTTTACAAGAATGGGGTTAAAGATGGCAAAAAACTCAAATAACGTTTTTTGACGCTCCAAACCAAGCCATTTAAGATATATTCCAGAAGGTAGCATTCGATAGTTAGAATAAAATTACAAAAAAAAAAACATGTTACATCTGCGTTTCTTGGCCTAAAATTCCATTTGTAACATTTTATAATTTCTTTAGTGGGGTTAGTGACCTTGAGTGACCTTGTAAAAAATCCATAAATAGGTAATATAGTCAACTACCTTCATGATTTTTCTCGAATTTTCGCGTAAACACAGCCTGAGAAAAAAATTAAAAACCAAAATAACCTCTTTTTAATCACGTGGGAGTGGGGTCATATGGACTGTGACTACCTTATTTCTGGAGCCCCATAACTAATATGTTAAGTTTATTTTAAATTCCGAGAGGGGGGCATTTTGCCATTCTTAATGTGGGACCTTTTGATGGCTTATACCCAGCCATTTCTTATCAACATAGCGGCTGTGACCCAAATGCCGTTATAATACATACATGTACCAAATTTCAAGTGAATATCTCAATTTTATGGAATTAAGCCTTTTAACAATGATGTGGGGGTGGCAGTTGGGGGGTTTGAAGATATTATAAAAAAATCAGAGACCTTGGCCTCTAGTATATACACCAAATCCTAAGGTTACTACTATACGCTTACCAGCTTGCTTTACTTATTTTCCCATCTTTAGCCCTATTTAACCCCCAACCCCTCGCCGGAATAAGCGCAAAATATAATCTAGTTCCAGATCTCCACTCCATTACGTGGATCTGGAAGTAAAATAAAATTATTTTCATTAAAGCGTTGATGCCGGTACTGGACATGAAACACCATTGTGTTTGTGTCATAGTAAAAGACAGACACTTAACAGTAATCGTGTAAAAATGGTAACATTTCATATTAGTTGCCGATACGCTGCCAGACTATAATGTATTTGCTCCTATTAGGATTGACTACATTCAATGTTCTCGTTGTATCATCAGATGGCGGTAAGTGATTTACTGTGTTAATAAATAATGTACCTAATTATCTGGAATATTTTTAGATTTTATAATTAATACAAATAAATGTAAAATACCCAATTTTCCTGCATTTAGTGAAGAAGCCAATTTAACATATATCCCACAAAATTATACGAAATGCAGCGAGACTGACCTTTTGACTTTTACAACTGTAGAAAATAACATTGCTTATCTCCATATCAAAGAAGAAAATGTGGTGCATTATGCAAATGGAAGTGATCTCTCTTGCTGTTATAGTTATGTTATAAGGGATGGTCTGATAAATAATCCTGATGTGGGTATTAGGTAAGTAAATCGTAAAGTAAGGTGTGAAGAAGATTTCAAGTATATGCCAGAAAATTTAATATTTAAATTAAATAGAAATTTTCAATACTGAATACGAAAAAGAAATGTGCATAGCATTTGATCGGCCCGTTCATAAATGCAAAGTATCGGTCGTAGAGAAATTTTCATTTGTGTTATCTATTTCTGTTTCATTTATATTAATTTCTTAAAATATATACCGGGTGAGTCACGAATTGCGCTCGCCCCGATATTTCCTAAAATATTTAGAATAGAAATTTGGAGGCCTTATTACACGACATCTTTTCAATAAAACATTAAAAATTTTATTAAAAAGTCTATTTCTGAATCCAGAGTGCTGTGGTGCCCAAAATATATTTTAGTTTGTGTGCTACGTTACTATAAAAATAAAAAGAGCAATATAATTGCATTACTAAATTCTCTAGAGGCGTTTAAAATTTTTAAATGTGATTTTTACCAACTAACTCGGTTTTTTTAAATGGGAATTTAATCGTTCACCAACATTTTTAAATACCTCATTTTCATACGAATCTAATGATACCAAAATTTTGAAAATCCGCTCAGAAATATTTGAGATTTCAGCCAAAGTATAATGCAACCAAGCTTTTAGAAACATGCGGCTAATAGATAATAGATTAGTGGGCTTTGGAAACTAAAATGGCACATTTCTGTATGTAATAACATTGGAAAAATCATAGTAGCCATTGAATGTAATAAAACAATATCAGCTGTCAAACAGACTCATGTAGTTATAGGCAATCTTGAGCTATCAAACATTTAATAATTGTGAGCGCAAAGAACGTTACAATTAAGTTTAGCATAGGTATGTGGAGGTAAACACAATTACATCCACAAGGACATTTGCAATAGAATGCGACATCAGTTCGGTTTTCAGAGTTTTATTTAAATGAACATAAATATCGAGCCTATAAATAAATAAAAATCAATTCCGTTTGAACAATTAAACTTAAACTAGGTAACAGTAGGTATCTTTAAAATAATTAATATAATTAAACCATAAATTGACATTTATAGATATTGTTCAAAATGTCCACCATTTTTTTCTCTACACAATTCGGCGAAAACTTGGGTTTTGTTGTACTGCATTTAAGAATCAGTTGCAATATACTAGCCTCCTGTCGTTATCATCTCCATAAAGATGTTGGTGTATTTGGTATTTATAAGACCGAAACTTATGTTTCTTTAAAATTCTGCAAACCGAAGACTGACTAATGTCGCATTCCATTGACAATTCCCTTGTTGATGTTGTTGGGTGTACCATCACAAATCCTAATACATCAATTTCTCTGTCCTCACTTACAATAAATGTTTGATGGTCATCTTGTTGATTGGGTTCGTTTCTTAATTCTTGTTGCACTCTGGCAAACAAGTGTCTGCTTGGATGACGTCTGTTGGGATATCGTTGCTGATACAGTTTTGCAGCTGCAGTTGAATTTTTGAGACGCTCTCCATATATCAGTAACATATCGACCTTTTCATTTCTACTAAAATTATTCATTTTCTTTAATTTTTAATCAAAGAGTTTCCGCAACGCTTTATTTTGTATCTGTCTGACAGCTGATATTGTTTTATTACATTTAATGGCTACTATGATTTTTCCAATGTTATTAGGTTACCAGATTTACACAGAAATGTGCCATTTTAGTTTCCAAAGCCCACTAATCTATTAGCCGCATGTTTCTAAAAGCTTGGTTGCATTGTATTTTGGCTGAAATCTCATATATTTCTGAGCGGATTTTCAAAATTTTGGTATCATTATATTCGTATGAAAATGAGGTATTAAAAAATGTTGGTGAACGATTAAATTCCCATTTAAAAAAACCGAGTTAGTGGATAAAAATCACATTTAAAAATTGTAAACGCCTCTAGAGAATTAAGTAATGCAATCATATCGCTCTTTTTATTTTTATAGTAACGTAGCACACAAACTAAAATATATTTTGGGCACCACAGCACTCTGGATTCAGAAATAGATTTTTTAATAAAATTTTTAATGTTTATCAAAAAATGACCAAAATGGATGTCTTGTATTCAAAATTTCCTCTAGATTCCAAAAATGTAAAAATATATAGGGTGTTCTATTTAAAAATCGAAAGTTGTGGGCATTTCCGGTCAAACCGGATGTGCACCAAACTTGATTTTTTATTGAAAAGGTGGCATTTTAGTCGTATAATAAGGCCTCCAAATGCCAATTTTCTATTCCAAATATTTTAGGAATTATCTGGGCGAGCGCAGTTCGTGACTCACCCGGTATATATGATTAATATAAACAAATAGTAATAAGTAAATATATATGCAATATACATACATTATGAATGCATATTATTTGCCGTTGGCGTTCTTTGGGAAAGATCGTTGGGTAAAATCAGAAGTGCAAATCCGCATGTTATTTTATCCAATAAGGGTTATGTGTATAGAAAGATTAGTTAATTCATTAAATTCTTTCACATAGGATTTTTTTGAAAACTGCAAGGGTCTTTAAACAAGTCTCAAATAAAAAAGTTGTGCCACGTTCTTTATCTTAGTTCTTCTCAGTATACTAGGTATCTATTTCGAAAAATTATCTTTCCCTGCAAATTCTCACATTTTATCGATGTAGTTTTAAGAAATAATACATATTTTCTACACTTATTAAAATGTTTCTTTCACATTAACAAGATTTGCTAAAAAATG
The DNA here is from genome assembly GCA_963583905.1 of Stenurella melanura. Lineage (NCBI taxonomy): Eukaryota > Metazoa > Arthropoda > Insecta > Coleoptera > Cerambycidae > Stenurella > Stenurella melanura. Next base: position 63,177,045 of record OY757312.1, on the reverse strand, counting down.
TGTAGTGGTATGTATGGTAGAAAGTTGTCAATTCATCGTTCAGTCTTTTTCATTAAAGCACGAAAACACTATTGTTTTCTTGTTTTATCTCCTCCATTTGAGAGAAAAAAATATGTCAGTCTGTCTGCAGCCTTTCTTGAGCACACGCTTTGTAACGGTTTGAGATATTGACTTGAAATTTGGTACATGTGTATTATATGGAGATATGGAACTAGGTTATATTTTGCGGTTATGCCGTTGAATGGTTGGGAGGTGAGTAGGGGTAAATAGGGTAAAATAAGTAAAGCAGGCTGGTAAAACTCCAGAAACTTGGAATTTGGTATATATACTAGAAACAAAAGCCTCAACGTCTTTTATAACATTTAACAAAATCAACCCCCACCAGCCCCACTCCATCATAAAAGGAGAATGAGGTTAAATATTTTTTTAAATAATCTGAGACCTTGGCTTCTAGTATATTTACCCACTAAATCCCAAATTCTGTACTTTTAAGAGCTTGCTTTACTTATGTTCCCCTATTTACCCCTATTTAACCCCAACCCTTCAACGGTATCATCTCTATAGATAATCTAGTTCCAGATGTCGTCATAATATATTCATGTGTAAAATTTCAAGTCAATATCTCAATTTTATTTATTAAACCCTTCTAATAATGAACCGGGGTGGTGGAAAGGGTAGAAAATTTCTAAAAAAATCTGAGGCCTTGGCTTCTAGTATGTACACGAAATTCCAAATTTCTGTACTCTTACCAGCTTACATTACTTATTTTCCCTTATTTACCCCTATTTTAACCCCCCTCTGCCTTCACTGGAATTAGCGCAAAATATAATCTCGCCATGATACATATATAATAAATAATAATAAAACGCCTTTATTAAGGCGAAGTACTCTTACACTTAACCTTATATCTAAATAATAGAAAATAATAAGAAAGAAAAATAATAAACAAGCTAACCGTTATACTCTTCGCCGATTTACTGCACTTTTTATATAATTGTTGCACATTCTATAGGATACTCTTCGCAGTTTTCTTGTAAACAACAAAAAGTTTTTTTATTTAAAAAATTTATAACTTTTTTATGTATTGATCGATTTTGTTCAAGACAATAGGGTTCTTCCTCTAGCTAACACTAACTTACTGTCGAAATTTGAATACAATTGGACTTTTCGTTCTTAAGTTATCGTGCTTGCAAGAAACCTGACGGACGAACAGACAAACAGACGGACAGACAGCCGGACAGACAGACAGACGGATGAACGGACATTTTGAAAGTTGTTCAGAATTCGATCACCAACACAGTGATATGAAATTTTTTTTTCTCTATGAGCAATATTACCGATTTTACAAACGTGCCGATCGAATGCAATATTCTCTTCGTTTTGTATTAATTTGCAAAGAGTATAATAATAACTTATAATACCAAGTAATGTACCAATGAGAAATGAATAATGTAGGTAACCATGTACATGTACAAAGTACATATATAAAATACACATTACAAATTAACAACAAAGTAAAAATTCAGAAGAAAACAACATGGCAAAGATTGAAAGTTAGCTGGTGACATTTACTCAAGGTTCATTTATTTTAGTTTTTACATACATACGAAATTTGACAATGGAAAATGTTTTTGAGGATTTGTCAACACTGTTATAGCATCTTATAGCATTGTAAGTAAAACATTTTTGGAAAAGAGCAGATGTATGTAAAGGCATTGTATAATTTTATATGTTTCTTATATTGACAGCATGAATTTGATTTCGTGATATCAATTTATTCTTAAGATACTCAGGTTCAGTAGTAAGTGACAAAAAAAGATTACAGACAGATAGAAATGTTTTATTGCTTAAATTTAGGATCTCGATGTTTTTATGACATTTTAAGCCTATTTCTACACTACTTGGATGTGGAAGTAAAGGGAACTGTGGATTTGTTAACAATTGCTGCCTGTAGGTGTAAAGTGCATCCGTAAGTACGTAAATGGGTGCAATTGACGGAGACGTAGGGAAATTTCTAGTGGCAATATCAAAACTTAACTAAAAGTTGAGATCGGTCCTGTTGGAAACGAAGATTTGTTTACTTATTTATTTGTTGTTTGCATTGTTTTTATATATTAGTTATTGTTGTGATTGTACTAGCTCCGTAACTAAGAAAGTGTTGTTGAATAAAAAATAAAATAATTTATATTTGACATCTGTTAATTTCTGGCTCTAAAAACCCACAAGTTTAGGCATATTCTGCTTCAGGTTATGGGCCCAGAACACCCAGTACAATAAGAAGGGTCAGTGGTTCTCTAGTAATAGAAGAAAACTAGTTTCGTGTCAAGTCACATCAAATTTAACATACCAGTTAAAGGTATTCTAAAGGTAATAAGATGGACAAGTTCAAGAATATTAATATTCAGAAATTCGATGGGAAGAATTTTTCACTGTGGAAATACCAGATGGAAATAATATTTAGAGCAGAGGGTTTGCTGGATTTAATTAATGGTAAAGCAAAACAACCAGTAATAACAGATGAAGAAAACGTAAAGAAATCATGGGAAAACTTAAATGCTAAAGGGATGATGTTAATATCTATGTCAATGGAGTTTAGTCAATTGCAGACTGTAATAACGTGTGATAATGCCGCCAGTATGTGGTCAAGGCTGAAAATAATTCACGAACAAAGGTCCTCCGCGAACAAAGTGATGATTAAACAAAAATTTTTCAGTTATAAAATGTCAGAAACCGACAGTATTGCACAGCATATTAGCAACATAGAGTCAATGTCACAAGCTCTAGCTGATGTTGAAGAAAAAGTAAGCGATATAGATAAAATAGCTAAAACTTTAGAAAGTTTACCTCACAAGTATGGATCATTCGTAACTGCATGGGACTCATACGACGAAGATAAACAAACATTTGAAAATCTTACAACAAGACTTCTCAAAGAAGAATTGAGGCTTACTCAGGCAGACGAGCTAACAACTGCGTTTGCTGCTGTTAAACTCAATAAGTATCCTCATAGTTCGAACAAAAAGAATTTTGTTTCTAATACCAAAAGTAATTTTATTCCTAATACAAAGTATTCTAAAAAAGATGTAACGTGCTACTACTGTAACAAGAAGGGGCATTTCAAATCTGAATGTAGAATAAGGCTTAGTAAACTTCAACCTGGTTACAGCAAGCAAAACTGTGATCCAAATTACAGAAATCAAGCTCTTAGTGCTGAGATGAAAAATATAGTTGCTGATGGATGTGAAGATATCTGGCTCGCTGATAGTGCAGCATCAAAGCATATGACGTCGCACAAAGAGTGGTTTTCACAAATAACACCACTAAAGAACAAAGATGTCCAAATTGGAGATAACTCTTTTATTACCGCTGAAGGAATTGGCTCAATTAGTGTAATGGCTGTTGTGAATGGTAGAAGAGTTCCTCGTACATTGGTAGAAACCTTATACGTTCCAAAGTTGAAGAAAAATCTTTTTTCAGTGGGAGCAGCTACGAGCAAAGGTTTGCAGGTCGAATTTAATAGTAGATTCATAGAAGTTAGAAATAAAAATGGTGTAGTTGCTGTTGGAAGGAAGCTGGAGAATCAATGCTATAAAATGTTATTTGAAATCCTACAAATTCAAGGAAACTCCGCAGAAACGAGTATTGTTCAGCTATGGCATGAACGGTTGGGTCATGTTAATTTTCGTACTTTGAAAGACATGTCTGACAAAGGAATGATACCTGATATCAAAATCCCAAATAAAGAAGTCACACGTATTCAGTGTGAGGGTTGTCAATATGGAAAACAACATAAGCAATCATTTAATGCTAATTTGAATAGACGAGCTGAAAAACCTGGTGAATACATTCATTCCGATGTCTGCGGTAGAATATCAAGTACTTCATTAGGAGGAGCTAATTATTTCGTTTTATTCAAGGATGATTGTACTTCATATCGTTTTGTTTATTTCATAAGACATAAAAGTGACGTTTTCACAAAATTTCTGGAATTTCAGAAAATGTCAGAAAGACAAACTGGTAATAAAATAAAAATATTCCGAAGTGATAATGGAACAGAATTTGTTAACCATCATTTTAAAGATCTTTTTAAAGAACATGGAATAATACATGAAACCAGTGCTCCATATACACCAGAGCAAAATGGAAGGGCAGAGAGAGATTTGAGATCTATAGTTGATAGTGCCAAAAGTATGTTGCATAGTACTGCTCTCCCGATGAATCTTTGGGCGGAAGCAATTAATATGGCCGTATACTTATTAAATCGTCGCCTGTGTGCACAAGATAAGCATGTTACTCCTTACGAAAAATGGACAGGAAAACAATTAAATCTTAGCCATTTACGAAGGTTTGGATCTGAAGCATTCGTACTTGTGCCTAAACAGTTCAGAAATAAGTTCGAGAGAAATTCCAAGAAACAAATATTAGTGGGATATGACGGCAACAGTTCCAATTACAGATTGTATGAATTGGCTGCCAGGAAAGTTGTCGTCGTGAAACATGTTAATTTCAATGGATGTATTTATAAAGACAGTAGAAATATGTCATGTCAAAACAACGTTATATTTGAGATGGAAGATGAAGATAATTTACAAGAAGAGTCCGTAGACACCAAATCAGAAGGCAGAATAGAAAACCAAACGTCAGAAAACATAGAAGTAGAAATTAATCAAGAAAACCAAACGTCAGAAAACATAGAAGTAGAAATTAATCAAGAAAACCAAACGTCAGAAAACATAGAAGTAGAAATTAATCAGCCTAAGGATAAAGCTTCAGAAGAAAATGGCCATTATTTAAGACACCGTGAAGATATTAAGAAACCAATTTGATATGAAGCATGTGCAGCAGTATTAGGTGAACCTCAGACCTACGAAGAAGCTATGGAAAGTGGAGAAAAAGAAGAATGGAAGAAAGCAATGGAAGATGAGATTAAGTCGCTGATGAAAAATGAGACGTGGTCACTACAAGTTTTACCAGCGGATCGCAAAGCAATTGGGTGCAGATGGGTGTTTAAAATAAAATATAAAGCGGATGGTAAAATTGAAAGATATAAGGCCAGACTTTGTGCAAAAGGTTATAATCAAAAATCTGGCATAGACTATTTTGAAACATTTTCACCAGTTGTAAGGTATGATTCCGTTAGAACGTTATTATCAATTGCAACTGTCAGTGATTTAGAAATTTGTCAGTTTAACGTAAAGACGGCTTTCTTGAACGGAGATTTACAAGAAGAAATCTTTATGAAGCAGCCGGAAGGCTTTAATACAAAAGATTGTACTCTGGTATGCAAACTCAACAAAAGCCTATATGGTTTGAAGCAGTCTCCGAGATGTTGGAATAAGAAGTTTGTGGAGTTTCTTAGTTCATACAGCTTCAAGCAGTTAGATGCTGAAAAATGCATTTTTTATGCACTCTTTGAAAATTATGAACTATTCCTGGCGTTGTACGTTGATGATGGTCTAATTATGTGTAAATCTAAAAAGGTTATGGACATATTTTTGACAGAACTTGGAAAAATATTCGAGATAACCATTTGTGCTGCAGAATGTTATGTTGGATTGGAAATCAGTCGCAATAGAGAACAAAGAAGTATATTTTTGGGCCAGCAAGGGTATGTTGCCAAAATTTTGGAGAAATTTAACATGGTAAATTGTAACATCAAAGCAATTCCTGCCGATCCAAATGTTGTGCTTCATGCAAACCAAGCATCTACAAGAGATAGTAGGATGCTTAGTGTGCCCTATAGAGAAGCTGTAGGAAGTTTAATGTTTCTCGCTGTCGTCACACGCCCAGATATCATGTTCGCTGTGTCTCAAGTGAGTAAATACCTTTGTAGTCCAGCTTTGGAGCATTGGATAGCAGTAAAAAGGATATTCAAGTATTTAAAAGGAACCCAGAACTATGGAATAAAGTATTGTGGAACTGATTTAAATTTTGTTGCATATTCCGATGCTGACTTTGCAAACGATATTGATTCTAGAAAGTCAACAACTGGTTATTTGACTATGTTAGCTGGGGCACCGGTTACATGGTCGTCACAGTCTCAAAAGTGCGTTTCCCGTTCTACTACAGAGTCAGAATACGTGGCAGGTTCAGAAGCAGCCAGAGAGGTTATTTGGTTGAGAACATTACTTCAGGAGCTTAATGTAGATGTATGCGAACCTACCAAGCTATTCGTAGATAATCAAAGCGCCATTCGGTTAGTCAAGAGTCAAGAACACCATACGAGGACCAAACACATTGATATAAAATACCATTATATACGTGACCAAGTAGAAAAGGGTTTCATTGAAACTGTCTATGTTGAATCTAAAAAACAACTTGCTGATATTCTCACGAAGGCTTTACCAAAGGAACAATTCATCAGAAATAGAAGTTCACTTTGTGTACCTTTAAATCAGTAAACAAATAGGGGGAGTGTTGGAAACGAAGATTTGTTTACTTATTTATTTGTTGTTTGCATTGTTTTTATATATTAGTTATTGTTGTGATTGTACTAGCTCCGTAACTAAGAAAGTGTTGTTGAATAAAAAATAAAATAATTTATATTTGACATCTGTTAATTTCTGGCTCTAAAAACCCACAAGTTTAGGCATATTCTGCTTCAGGTCCAATTATTTCAAAAATATATAATCAAAATTCCTTGAAAAATTAACCAATAATATTACTTTTTTTTTCGTAAATTTAATCACCGTCAAAATTGTAACTAAAAGTTATGAAGTAAAGTTTTGCCATTGTCCACTTTCAATAAAGGCCAATGCTTTTATTATATATGACCTACCTAAATATATTGTATTTTGTTGTTTGTTCATTTTTACACCGACCAGCGACCTCAGTGTTGATATTAGTAATTAATAAAGGCCATTAACTGCGCAATGAAGAAATTTTAGTGACCATAGCATCAACAATTCCCGTAAAATTGTTGATGCTATGGTCACTAAAACGAAGAAATAACATTTCTGATACTTCAACAAAAAAACATGTTTATTTTCCAAATGTGTATCGTTTTTTCAAGTAATTTTCAGGTAATTTACTATTATTATGATAAAATAGCACTTGAAATCTTTTATAAAGTAGATTTTACATAATTACATTGATTATTGGTAAAACTATTTATGTTTAAAGTAATATAATAAAAAAATGTATTGAAACTAACATTGAAATTTAAAAATAAATTAGTAATATTTGTACGTACGATACTTTTTGTTATAACAATAAATATCTCGAAAACAGTACACGTTTGACATAGGTAGGTAAAACAGGCTTACATGATTTTCTAATAGAAAATTACATACATAAATACAATGTTGGGTTCGAGATATTTTGTCTCAATTTAAATGGGTTACGCTATCTACCTATATATATAAAACTGTACCTATACTCTTAACAGTTGCGGAAATGCTATACGTACTAGACATACACATTATAATACCATGCACTAAACTTATGGAAAATAGCCCCTATCGAATTGGCTGAAACTTTGGTATATTGTAGTTCACGTGATTCTGATTAAATGTGTCAATGGCTAGTTTCATCGCTACAGTCACCCGAAGATTAAATTATTAAAAATGGTTCCAGTGTTTGAGTTTCTTAAAAATGGTGTAACAGGAACATACCCAAAATAGCGAAAAGAAATCATATTAAATTGGGCGATATCCGTCACACAGAGCGATCTCTACATATACGTGTAAACTGCCACGTTTTATATAAAGCGTATTTTGTTATAATTTTAGAACAAAGTTTTTTATTAAACACCAAAAAATATAAAGATGTGTAGAAAATATCGAGAATATTATATTATATACAGGGTGTCTCTCAGGTTCGAAGCAATCCTACGCAGATTAAGAAATATGTCAATTTAACCTTGAACTATTATCGAAGTACAACTGTTATCATAATGTTATTTCTAATTTAAATTATCCTGCTCAATACTGTATAAGAAGGATACATGTTTTAAACTTATCTGTGATAAGTATTTTGTATAAGTTTGAATAATTACTAGTATCTTCTGGTAATATATTTATTCATTTGTTTCTATTATAGAGCATTACAATTCTAGGAAGTTGCATTTGCATTTAATTATATCGAGGTATATTTAATAAGACTAACGAAGCGAATGAAAATCGTGCTTTGCCGAATGCAAATGCCTATTAAACGCGATAATTTCTATTAGACCTGAAATTCTTAATATTAAGGTTAATAACTTAATAATAATTAAAAAAATAACACATTTTATTTAAAAGACAATGATTTATTAAAAATAAAATAAGAACAATAAATAATAACTTAAAAATTCTTAATCTACGTAAAGTTCTCTCAAACCTAAGAGAGACCCTGATAATATACATATATACTCTCTCATGTTTCCGCTCCTAGGAAATACCCTGTAAAAATCAGTAGGTTCTAAACAATCTTGCCTTATATACTCTGAAATTGCCTTTAGAGTTATCTAGGACACAATCGAAAATATTCTTCCACCACACTCCAGCAAACTCTATCTCCTTCTACAAATTTCCAGGACAGTCACTGTTAGTCTTGGGCATATCAGTCTCTACTTCTAGTGTAATGCATAACACTGCCCCCTCCTTAAGCCTGATCGTCCCGGTCAGCCAACCCAGAACCATCAATGCACAATCCTCTCCCCGGAGCCCTAGTTCTGTACTTCATTTGCCCTGTCATCTGAAACCTTAACAGTGTCGACTGCTCCCGCGACCTGCAGTTCATTTTCCTTGTGGCACCTTCTCCAGATAAAATGTCAGCATTTTTCTGGAGTTCCGTTTTATTCTCATATTCTTGTAGTGGTGGACTTCTCGGAACGCTTCGAAGCTATAAAATCTTTACTTCTCCACGTTCCCTATCTGACATAGCCTCTCTGGTACCGGATTGCTCTAGTTTTCCCCTCGGCTTCACAGCATCTCCGATCACTCTCTCCAATTTCCTCTGTGGACAGTCTAGTTGGATATGTCCTAGTTCTCCGCAATGATAACACTTCATACGTCGCCTACTTGGACTTCCACTGCTTTCTCTTCAATACTTGCAACATTCTCGAGTTTCGCTGTCTACAGTCTCGTTTAATATGTCCTACCTTACCACAATTGTAACATTTAATACTCCCGCTTGGCTTTCCTGTATTTTGTTGTGATTCTTGTCTTCCTGCAGTATCCAATTTAGCCAGTATTTGACTAAACATTTTATTCATTTGGGTCAAGATAGTGTTTTGGCTTCTCTTTTCTGGCTGCGATTCTTCGATAGTCACAGACCTCTTGGACTCGGGATATCCTTAGAGACAGCTTCCAACTCGAGTGCACGCACCAGTGCCTCGCTGCTGTTCTGGTATCGAGGTATTCTGAGGACTCGTCTGATCTCATCGTCCTGTATACCATCCAGAAAAGCCCCTATTGCCAGTTGGTCTTGGAATTATTTCGGTACATCCAGGTACGCAAGGTGCGCCAGTTTCCACATAGCAGCTTCGAACTCTCGTAAACTTTCCCCAGCCTCCTGAAGACGTAAGTGTGAGCTGGGACTGGTACACTCGAACAAGATGTTGCTCACCATATCGTAAGTCTAGGGCAGCTTCTGAAAGTCTAAAATTCTGTTGTTTCTCTACAGGGATTGTCTGGAGTATTTTCGATACTTGGCCCCTTAATGCTAGGGAAAATGCCATAGCCTTCTCTTCATTACTCCAACTATTCACATACGCAGCTGCATCAAACTGTCTCTTGTATGTTGTCCAGGAGCTTTGACCGTCACGGGAGGGATGTTTTAATCACAGGCCTGATGATACCACTTGATGGCTTCCTCTATCTCTCAACTGTCGTTTAAGCTGATTTATTTCTCCCTTGACTTCTTCCTCGAACCTATTTACTTTCTCCTTGACTTCGCTTACTTCCACTTCAACCTTATTTACTTTTACCTCAACCTTGTCCATTTTTCCTTCAACCCTATCTACTTCTTCTTTAACTTCACTTACTTCTTGCTCGAGTTTATTTTTAAGTTCTTCGGTAACTCAAAATAAGCCACTCTATTGAGTCTCTATAGCTTTCCTTAATTCGTCATTTTCCTTGTGTCGCTATCCATTTGAAAGATTTTAATAATCTTCGCTATTGTCCAAATAGAAAAGTTCTATAAATTTCCCGAAAATGCACTTAACAATACGAAAAATCCTGTTCGGAGTCTTTATCACTTCTTAGTTCAAAGTTTTTAATTACTACCAGTAATGTCCTAATAAAAGTTTTCCAATGTCTTACAAATGCACTTAACACTATTTTCCTCTTCAAAAATAACCCTCGAACAATGTCCAATAAACTAGTGTTAGTACCACTTTCCGAGAATACACTGACCATACCTTCTCGAACACTTCCTAAAATTCCTTTTGTCAAAATTCCGCTTCTGACACCAAATTGTCACCCCTGAAACACCCAACAGGATTCGTGGATTCCAAAATAATTTCAACAAGGGGTAACAACTAACACTTTATTTAATAACTTGTCAGAACTACACGATACTTTTTAATTAACTAAAATAATCTTTAACAATGCTTGACGTTTACACTTTTTGTTTACTTCCGATTTCTAACCTCACTTGTCACTTTTCCACTTCTTGCCTTATATACTCTGAAATTGGCTCTAAACTTATCTAGAACACAATCGAGAATCTTCTTCGACCGCACTCCAGAAAACTCTATCTCTTTCTACAAATTTCCAGGACAGTCACTATTGGTCACGGGCGTATCAGTCTCTACTTTCTAGAGGGTGTAATGCATAAGATTACATTCTCTATATTTTCTACACATCTTTGTATTTTTTGGTGCTTAATCAAAAACCTTAATTACATTTCGCTCTAAAATTATGATGAAATATATTATATATAAATCGTGGTACTTTACAGGCTTCTGGAGATCTCCCTGTATGACGCATATCGCCCAATTTGAAGTATTCTACCATGTTGCTAACTAGTGTATACTGTATTTGGCTACATTTTAATGTTGCTACGTACAAGAATAGCTTTAAGCTAAATGCTACTTGTGCTCATTCACACATTTTTTAATGTACTTTAACACTTACATTTCAAATAAATAAGACTATTACTATTATTTATTATGATTATTCCAGATTAATTAGAATGTATACATATTTATTCTAAAAGTGAGAATATAAGGCTGATAATTCCAGTTAAGTATACAACATCAAAAATATTAAAAATTGAATTTCTTTCAGAATATCAACCTGTCGAACTTTTAACAAGAGCGTGCAATTAATAGGTGATATCGTTAAGGTAAAATGCCATACTAAGAACAACCTTGTATATGAGAATGTGCATAGGCCCATAATAATTTCAAGTTCAGTGAAGAAAAAATTTAGTAAAAGGTTTAGTAAGAACGTAAATAAGACACCCATTAGTGTATTGTTTATAGTCATTGACAGTATTTCTCGATTAAATCTACAAAGAACAATGCCAAAGACGAGAACTTTTTTATTGGAGAATGATTTTATAGAATTTCTTGGATATAACAAAATTGGTGATAATACTTTTCCTAACTTCAATGCGCTTCTAACAGGGCTAAATTTGAAACAATCTTTATCAATATGCAATCCAACAATAATTGGGAAATTGGATAAATGTCCAATGATTTGGTATAACTTTAGAGACTCAGGTTATGCTACAGCTTACGCTGAGGATTGGAGCTCTCTTTCGACTTACAATTTTTTGAAAAAGGGATTTAAGGATCCACCAGCTGATTATTATTTCAAACCTTATATCGAAGCCAGTGAAACTTTGAAGATAAAATCAAAAGACACAATGCCTTATTGTACAGGACCAGAAACAGCAGGTAATTATTACACATTCTAGTATTTAATTTACTTTAACGAAATTCTAATTGTTGTGTCGTTCAACATCTTCCATTTCTTTCAGATTTCAATGTTAACGTGAAATATTCGATAAAATAATAAATATTAAATTATTATAAATTCAAAGAATAATTAATTAAAGTATACAGGATATCCCATAAGTAACGGTACACAGAACAACGACACATTCCTTACGAAAATGAGGGGGATGTAGAACATTATGAAAAACTTGGAGGCCTTGGCTTATAGTAAATACACCAAATCTCAAGTTTCTGAACTTTTATCAGCAGGATTTACTCATTTTCCCTTCTTTACCCCTATTTACCGCCAACCCTTCACCGGATATGTTAAAAATACAATTCGCTTCCAGATCCCGTTGTAATACATATGTGTACAAAATTTCAAGTCAATATCTTAAACCGTTCCAGAGAAAACGTGCGGACAAAAAAAGTTGCAGACCAACCGAGAGACAGACCGACAGACAGACTGAAATTTAAAATCTCGACGTTTCATGACATTCTAAACTTATTTCAACAAAACAATTTTTTTGCGATTACTATACTTTCAATCCATCACGTGGATGTGGAAGTAAAAGAATGTGATTCATTCAAACTTACCTTAGTTCAAAAGTTGATATTAACAAAAATACTGGTTATATTTATTTCTTTAATAGCTTCTAAAAGAATTTGAATATTTTAACAAAATCTGGTGTTTTATGGTCTTTTGAGGCGAGAAATTCAAATCTATTCATACTTTGGCTGTTATTTGTAAAGGCGCCAAAGAGGTAAACTGGAATTTAGCTGGAAGATCTTTATTCAGCGGATTTTAAACAGGCGTAAAGTATTACGGATAAAGCTTTTCTTGATAAAATATCCTTTAAATTGACGACTTACTTATTCTAGTAGTAGTCATAAGCCTGGTACTTATTTCCGGTTTTTTTACAAGATGGACTGTACCACCAACTTCTGCCCCCAGCAGGTTAGGAAGTTGAGGTTGCCCGGTTCTCGTTTTTGTTTGTGGAGACTGGGTCGTGATTCGGAAATTATTCAAAAAAAAAAATACTTATTTTAGGTTAGGCGCCAGTAGTCATATAAAAAAGCATCTATAACGTACTTGTCTAACAGTACGACTGTGACTACTCAGAGATAATTAAAATGTCATAGATACTCATAAAACTATCACAGATAAACACTACTCTGTTAAATATGTCTGGTTTATTGATTCTATTACAGTTATTGAAGTGATTGAATATTTTTTTAATGTTACACCTTATGGTTCGGATGTAGCTACTTCCTCACAGAAAGTTTATATATATTATAAATAAGTATGGCAAGGTTGAAGACCAAAAAAAGTACAAAATATTACAATTTATCGTTAAGCTGTGATTAAATAATTAAATGTAAAAAAAAATAATAAATAGCTGAAGGCAATATATAACACATAACAATGGTAAAAAATTAGAAATATTTGAAGTTTATCGAAAGTTGAATAATGAAAGTTGAATACTGAAAGCTGAATAATGTAGTGAAATTCAGTTGATACTATTACCAACGGTTGCGTTCTGCAGTAACCAACCTGGTCCTCGTCTCACCGAATCTCCACTATTCTCCACCACTCGATCATTGACATCTAGCAGAGATCCCTAGACTTTTCAGAACTTATTCGTCTGTGAAAGGTTACCAAAACTCCAACAACTTGGTGCTCTCATCCAGCGGGGACTATTCCATACCAAGACACTCCAACAATTTGGATTACAAAGACTCCATCTTGGCAAATAAACGGGTTCCCATGGATTAGTAGCAGCAGCCCAGTTTTTTGGCACAAGGTTAAGCCAAATTTATGGTAAAATTAACGTCCAATTTTAAGGGTTAACTTATCACCTCATTCCTACAAGAGTTGTTATCTGTTACTTCACTTGAAATTACTTTGCTTACTAGTGGGCACTCTTAGTGCGTTTGATAAAATCCCCATGTTAATGCATTACTGGTGTCTCTCTAAATAAATTACTTTAAAATGCCCTTCTCGCCCCTACTAATATCGAGTTAAATTCCTTTGAGTTTTAATTATTCGATAAGGTTACGAAAACATAATTTATTAAATTCGGACTGTCTTTAAACCCTCATTAAACCTCAATTATTCATTAATAAAATTTACTTCTAAATGTATATTAATACCGAGTTAAACACATGTCTCGAAATACCCCGTTCATACATGAACATGACCACGTGGTCTCCATCTTTACATGCCACGCCGCGAATGAAATAATTTATGATCGACAAACATCGCGATAAATTCAACAATTAAATTACAAATACATATACAACAAATACTACAGAAGGCAATTATATACATATTATAAAGTATCTTTAACGTACCAATCCTAGATGAGGTGTTAAACGGTCAGAAATACGTCTGTATCGCTACGAACTAGCCAACAAAATGGACCTGTTTCGTTCCCGCATACGATCTAAAAATCTAGTTACATATAAATACGCGAGGTGTCGCTGATCAACTACTGGTAATTCTTTAAATACAATACAAATCTACACAATTACTCTACTGTATCATTTCTATGAATTCATGAGTTCTAATTTAATCAGAATTATCGATTAATAATTTTGTTTATTGATTTTTGGGATTTATTCACTTAATATAGATTTCTTTTTTTAATATTTGTTGTACCAGATGACTTGTAGGTGTATAGCAAGAGAAGTAACAGATGGCGCTTGTATGCTAATTTCTAATTTAAAGTTGGGATGATGAAAACAAATTCTTCAAGATTCAGTGAGACAGGGACGGCTTCAGGATTGAACTGAAAAGTTAATTAATAAATTTACTGAATTGTGGTTTCAGACTACAAAAATTCATTGTTATTAAAATAAAAATTAACAAGTGGCACTCAGGTAATTTTGAATGTCACAGGACCAAAATTTGAAATGAACCAGTTTCCTCTAATCTACAGTACTTAAATATTTGAAATAATTTGAAGTACGACTGCCTTCTGTTTGGATACATTTCCAAATATCGGCGAGAAGGCCTAGATCTTTATTATATATTAGTCCATTATTTAATAAGACCAATTTTCAAATCAGGTGATTTATTACATGTTAGTAATTATAGATCAATCACACTAATAAACAACCTACTTTCACATTGTCAGTAGATTTTAGAAATAATCAAAACGCAGAGTCTGCGATTTATGACGTTGCTAATTTTGTAAATAATCAATTAAACAGAAAAATAAGAGTGTAGCTGTGTTTCTAGATCTGGCTAAAGCCTTCGATACGATCTCACATAAATTGCTAATAAATAAATTGGAAAAAATAGGAATACGAGGTGTTGCACTAACTATAATAAAAAATTATTTAAAAAATATACAGTAGTATGTCAGAATTAATAGTAAGTTAAGTAACCTGCTAACCACTGAAACAGGCGTACCACAAGGTACTGTGCTGGGACCAATATTGTTTATAATTTATATCAACAGTTTATTCATGGTAAATACTCAAATGAAAATAGTATCATATGCTGATGATACGGTATTGTTATTTCATGGTAATGATTGGCAAAATACTATACAAAAGGCATTCAATAGGTCTGAGCACAGTTAGAACATGGCTAGATAAAAATCTGTTAACATTAAATTATCTTAAAACCAAATTAGTTTTTCCATCACAAATATTAACTGCAATCACATGAAAAATCTACTCCTACATAATAACAGCTGTATTATTAATGATTATCAAAACTGTATGTGCGATAAGAAAATTGAGTCTGTAAATGAAATAAAATATTTAGTTGACCAACATTTATAATGGAGAAGCCATATAGAATTAATGACAAAAAAAATATAAGAACACTTATCTCTATCTTTTACCAACTGCGCAATATATTATATAAGACACAGCTAATATTTGTATATACAGCGTTGCGTTGGCAGAATCTATAGTTAGATATGCTATTATAAGGTGGGGTGGTCAATATAACACTACAGTTAATATGCTACAAATTACACAAAATTATGCACTGCTGTACGAGACCAAGCTATTAAATGTTAGGCTTATATAAAGGGTGTAATTAGTTTCATGTCATTAAAAAGCTGGTGGTAGGGAACGACAAGACAAACAAAAAAACTTTATAACATGGGGTCTAAAGCTCACAGTTTTGGAGAAAAAAAATTAACAAAAATTTCGAAAATTTTGAATATAATTATTTGAGAACTGCTGGAATATTGAGGTAGGTTTAGATCTAGATCTGATCTGAAGAAAACTATACTCTAACTCTCCTTTGTGCAATATTTTAGTTACTGTCGGTGTTTCGTTATGTACACACGTCGTTGTTTTTGTTATTTTTGAATTTCGCATCATTGTGTATTCATAGTTAAGGTTTATATTATTGACTTACCATTCAAGTTGTCAAATTCTTGAATACGTACAGACACAACTTACTTGTTCGTTCTGTTTGTATTCCTTTTTGGCTTTTGTACCAAGTTTTTATTTTATTTTTCTTTATTGACAACGTTAGTTGATAGTTTAGTGTTTAGTGTTGAACGAAGTGCGTATGTACTTAATTCGACGTACCGAACTGTGTATTGATACAGATGCAGAGATTTTGAATCATTTAGGTAGGTACTGTAGGTAGTAAGCTTTTAACCCAGGACACTCATTTATGTTACAAATGTTCATAAACCACATTTAAATTTTCTAAATTATAAACAATCCAATATTTTGTTCCAAATTAAAAAACACACATATAAATAAATGCTCTGTTTAAACCTCTATTGCCATCATTTGCTTACAATAGTGCACGAAGAGAGAACGAATTATTTGCCTGTTTATACTTGTCTCAGTTCAGTTGAGGCGGTCCATCAAAGGCGGTCGATCCTTTGACACCGCGTGTGCCGGCAAGCACTCTTTTATGACAATTTAAAAGTTGTATAATTGGGAAGTATAAGTCCATCGACCAAGAAAAGCAGTCGTTCTCAATAGTTGTCTACCACAATATTAAATATGTTAACCTAGATCAGTTTTTTTCAAAGTGTCCCTAGAGGGAAAAGTTATAAAGGTTTTCTGTTTGTCTAGTCAGTCCCCATTACCAGTTTTTTTTAATGGCATGAAACTGATTACACCCTGCATATTACACAATCAATCATTTTCGTACACACAAAATGTGAGAATACTGCATTAGAACATAATACCGACACCCGGGCAATAACAAATAATCAGATTCAACAACCATTCTATACAAAAACTACATGTCAGAAATTTATCTCATTTTTAGGAACAGCATTTTATAACAATATACCAAATACTATAATATCATTACCTAATTTAAAAACAATGAAAAACAAAGTAAAAATGTACGTTGAAAAAATAAAAACAGCTTCTTGCGATATATTTAATAATTCTCTGCTAAATCAGACTGAGGTCCACTTTGCTGTTCCTCTGCTGCACTTGTTGGGTAGATGGATTTCTTTTCAGTAACGATGTTGTTTAGGTATATATATATTATATATGTAAATATTATATGATAATATAGGTTATATATGTATATATTTTTTTTTATATATTACAATCTACACCACTGTTATTTCTTACATATGGGCATTTCACTTGCATTAACTACAATTCTGTAATATAAATGGAGCACAACACATTTTTTTTTAAATTTAGGTGCTCCAAAGTAATGTATTAATTTAAAATTTGTATTATATTGTAGCAAAATGGAAATAAATTGAAATTGAAATTGAAATTATGTATTCTTACACGTATATATTGACAATATCTCGCATCTCTAGCTTTGAATATCAATTATGTCCTGACATTTTAAACTTAATTTTTTCAGATATTGTCTAAAAGCACACGTAATGCTGAAACATATTCTTTATAGGATTTTGCAAACAGCGGAAAGAAAAACTATCTATGAGAACTGAAAAAAACTATATGTAAAAATATTAATGAAATCTTTGCATTCTTTCGATAACCTGACTTCTGGTTATGCTAACAAGTAAAAATTCTTATTTGCCATTCTCTTTATAAAACTAGCATCCAACATAGTCCCCTACGGCTAGGCATATTAAATTAGTATCTACATGATCCCCTACGATATGTAAATTCAGTTAAAAATGAGAACAAAGACCTAAAATTAATTTATTTACTACCTTGTCTTTAAAAATTTTTTCATCCTAATTAATTATATTTTCATAATATCTCATTCAGTTTCTTGGAAATGCTTAACCTTTGAAACGTTTTTCGTCCTTATTCTGGACTCATCACAAAAGCATAAAGCCACTCATAACGATGTTCCATGCAAAACAATACTAGTTAGCTAATAGATAGGTTTGTTTTTTATTAGTCAATGTCGAATATACTTAAATATTTCATACTTATTCATGGTTATTGCCTTGGTTTTGCATGGAACATCGTTATAAGTGGCTTTGTGCTTTTCTGATGAGTCCAGAATAAGGATGAAAAACGTTTCAAAAGCATTTCCAAGAAACTGAATGAGATTTTATGAAAATGCAATTCATTAGAATGAAAACAATTTTAAAGACAAGGTAGGTAAATAAATAAATTTCAGGCCTTTGTTCTCATTTTTAACTAAATTTGCATATCGTAGGGGATCATGTAGATACTAGTTTAATCTGCCTAGCCGTAGGGGACTATGTTGGATGCTAGTGTTATAATTAGAATGGCAAATAAGAATTTTTACTTGTTAGCATAACCAAAAGTCAGGTTATTGAAAGGATGCAAATATTTCATTAATATTTTTCATATAGTTTTTCTTTTATTTCTCATAGATAGTTTTTCTTTCCACTGTTTGCAAAATCCTATAAAGAATATGTTTCATTACTATAAGCAAACAAATAATATATAATTCACTTTTAAACACATAATGCTGACAAATAAGAAATAAGTTTTACAAATATTAAATTTGAAAGCGTCCTTTATTGTTTTTGTTAAATTAGTTGCATTGAATAATTTAAAAGCAAATATCTCAAAAACGGTTACTTGTAGCAACATTTACGAGGTATGCCTTTTTACGTAATATAAACATAAGAAGAGATACATAGTTTTGTTAAAAAGAATGAGACACTAAGGCGCAAAAAAATTATGACATATTAGAGACAGGTAAAATGTCGTAAGTGGCATCCTTTAAAAATAACAGCAATATTATGAATACATTTGGATTCCGCACCTCAGATTTTGTTAAAATATTTAAATTCCTTTAAAAGGTATTTAAAAGAATTAAAATAGAATCACTTTGATACCTTTTATCTCTGTTAATACTTTTGAACTAAGGTTTTGGCAGAAACGCATTATTTGTACGTAAGGAATCTGCTGTTATTCTGTGTACTATTACTTATGGGACATCCTGTGTATACTTATGAATTATTAATTAATTTTATAATCGGCTGTATCTTAATTCGTCCCATAGTTTGCAAATACCTAATCCGACCGTCAGGAAACTCGCTACTTACGGTAACTACGGTAACATTGAGTACTTACTTATAATCTGAAAGAGAGAAATTAACGCCAAATTATAAGACTTGATGAGTTTTATTAAAATATATTGAATTGCCTAACTAAATCTTAGTAAAGTTTTCTGCTTCTTCGTCTTATTTACAACATGTTGACAGATATTTTGTCATTCATGATATTCTAGTTGGCCTACCTTGCTGTATAGTATATTCGACAACCTCACGGTATATATTGCGGCTGCCTGTCTTTTCCATTAGCTCTTTGGTGACATACCAATGTTTTGGAGGTCGTTCTCTTCGTCTCTTGCCATTAGGCTCTCCCTGAACCATTATCCGTTCTACGTTCTCCTCCCTCCAGTTGATGTGGCCAAAAACTGAGAGAGAGACGGTGTCGCTTTGGGGAACGTACGCCTTGGAGAATTGAGCTGTTATGTTGGTGCGAAGGACTGTACAGGGAATTTGCCATCTGTCTATCTCTCTAATAGGGTCTTCTGTTATTTGCTCCAATATCTCCTCTTCGAAACTTGGTGCTCACCTTTCTTTAATTCTTTAGAGACTCAGTTTATTGTAAGCGTAGGATGTAGGTGAACTCAGGAGATATAATCATGATGATATTTTCGTCGATTTAGAAAACGCAGTAATCCAGCTGCTCCACACCCATTTCTACCAGTTGCACCATAAATTAAATGCACATCATCCATTTCAAGAAATAAATATTTATCCGTAATGAAAATAGCGAACAAATCAAATTCAAAACTCTAGCACTTGCTTAAGATTTCTTGTAATTGTTGAATATAATAGTATCTAGACTATGAGAGCCGAGTGGGTTTCAGCATTTTAAGTGGCTTAGCCCACCCCTCTGTTAGTATTCTTAAGTAAGTTGAGCGTTATGCATATGTTGTAAATAGTTCGTAGAATAGTAAAGTAATGAATACACGTGTAAAAGGCAAAACAGTTTTTATTAATCACCGGTGGTACTGTTCAGTTTCTGATCCTGAAAGAAACAATACTTGCTTATGTAAATTTTTGCACGTGACACTGTCATTCTGTTGGTTTCATGTAGGAGCAGTCATATATTTGTTCCTTATTTTATTATTAAAAATAAAACATTGTCCTTTCTTCCTGTCATTCGAATTTTTCACGTTATACAACCAATATGTTAGAATATAGTAAAAAAGACTTACCTAACATCTTTCCATTTTCACAGTATTGGCTCCAGACTTCGATTATTTGATCCCTGTTAGTACTTGTACTTGTGTAGTGTACCGTTTTGAGTTTAAAGTGTGTAATCACTATTACTTTTCGGAAGAGGTCCTTGCTATTATAGCAATCAGTTTGTGACTTCAGTTCTTTATAGATATCTTGCGGATAAGAATGCTTGTTTCTTCACCAGAGCCTGAATTCTCCGCATTAATCTGTTATATTTTTCCGATTTCAAAGCATTATTGACACCTGGATCCGTCAAAGTTTCCCTGGCTAATGCTTTTGCTAATATTTTCTGGATAATATTTCTGCCAAATTTCAAAAGAGTATGAATTTCAAGGTGAACTTCATCAACTATATTACAATTTTGGCTTAATTTTACTAGATTATAGATACACAACATACTCTTTTCTAATTGTTATAAGAAATTACGTATGACCATTGGCAAAATTTCATAAATGAGTCCAATAAGTCAAATTTAACAGTAAAAAACTGGATTTATTTCTAGGTGAAAGAATACTCAACTTGGCAAAAGATTTTTCAACAACCTTTAGAAACAAACCCAGTTTTGGAATATTTTGGATGAATACGTTCAGTCATGATTATATAAACTCTCCAATTGGAATGGATGAAAAGGTTGAAATATTTTTCCGAAATCTAAAGCAAAATGGAATTTTCAACGAGAGCGTGATAATATTAGTAAGTGATCATGGAATCCGATTCGGAGGAATTCGGACGACAATTCAAGGGTATTATGAAGAAAGGCTTCCAGCAAAGTTAATATCTCTTCCGCCATGGTTTAAGATGAAATATCCAACAGAATACAAACATTTTAGGGCAAACGCAAACAAACTAACCAGCACCTATGATTTGTATATGACTTTACAGGACATATTAAATATGTCAGTAAAAAATTATACTGTTTCTTCTAGTAAAGCATGTGCAACATGTGCGTCCTTATTTTCTAACATTCCAGAGGACCGCAGCTGTCAGGAGGCTGGAATTCCTAAGAAGTGGTGTACGTGCATAGGCAGGTTGGAAGAATGTGATAACCTGAATATAAATAACGAAGCAGCCCGACTAACATTAGAAGAAATTAAATTAAAGGAACAGGAGGGTCAATATAGCATCACCATCGATAGAATCTTGTCTACCAGTATTACCTCAGATCCTTCAAATTATTATCGAATTGTAATGCAAACTAACACATCAGCTATTTATCAAGCCCTGTTTAAAGTTAGTGGCACACCAATTAAATTTAAAAGATTAATTCAGCTGTTAAGACTTGCATAATGATAAAATTTGAGATGTAAAATTAAGAGTCAATTAAAAAAACAGGAATACAGTGTGTCCCTGATACTTGTAAACTTTCTCATTTTATGTCCACATCTACGTAGTGGGGCAAATAAGTAGAGTAAACTAATAAGATTCCAGAAACGTCTCTTGGAGTATATGTTAAGAACCAACCCCTCAAATTTTTTTATGACATCTGCCCAAGTATTATTAAATTTCTATGACCAATTATTTCATTCATCACTATAATTGCACCCATTTCCGCCTCCGGGGCCCTGCGACGCAGTCAACGTGTTAAGAGGCGAAATTCAGTTCATCGTAACTTATTAGTTTACGAGATTCTGCTCTTCCACTTAACCTGTAATTAAAAAAAACAAGAAAAAAAATTAAACGAAAAACTCATTTTGTAAATACTAAATGCCTAATATTATAATATTACATTTTAAATGGTCTTATTATCATGTATGAAGCCTATTTGAAACTTATGTAATTGGACAAATACATCCAATCTTGCAATTTTCATTACACTAGACGTTGTCTGAAACTTTTTTGTGTTGATATCATGAAAGAGAACGATGAAAATCTTTCCATGTTCTCAATCTTGTACGAGCTTTTGTAAACTCCTTTATCAATTTCTCAATGTCATTTGCTAAATATAGTTTGGTTAACTTTTGCGGTCACGCGGAACATTTTTCATCTATATATGAAGATTTACTAGATGCAACTTAATAGATCATAGCTTTTATTATGTTCTTGTTCTTGTACTTCTGTACAGGCAACTTCTCGAGAAACAAAATTTTAAAAACGTAGCACCTATCTCATTGCCTCTATCTGTCAATAACTCATTCTATAAGTTCATCCTAGTTGCATTATTGTCAGTAATATTGTCAAACTTCCATGAAGACAGCCATTTTATGTAAAACATTTCTGAATGCATTACTGTCGGGATAGATATAACTTGCTCCAAATCTTTTGGAGTAATACTGTTTCGATACAATGTTATCCTCTTTCATTATCTTCCATCACTTTATGCTTTGAGGCAGTGCAAGTTTAATTTTCTCTAAGGAAGTATGCGATCTGATGAATTTGCTCTTATTATACTGGTAAAGATATCGAGCAGGTGTGGGATCTAGGCCTGCCAAATCTTAATTTCGGAAACGCTTTAAACACTTTCTCATCACTAGTTGGCACAGGAACACGGATATCATTTACGGAATGCGACATATATCCTGTTTATGTTCAGGTCAGTAGTCAAAAATCTTTTTTTGAATTTGTCTCTATTGTAGCAGCTTTTTTGTACAAGTTCACTTGTGCGCAAAAATCTATAATATCTCATATTTTCTCTCTCAAGTGTATGTGCAGATGTTCGTCAGATGTTTTCCTCTACTAATCCTTGCACTTTATGATAATGATAAATGAGAAAAATATCGAAAAGCACCCTGCGGCATAATTAGAAATAATTTCCATTCCCATCAAGAACCATATAACAGATAGTTGACTGATGCACGGCGGCTTTTATTTAGAGCGACGCCTTACTCCTATCGCCTACGACCTACTGGTGTCACCTGCACTAAACCAAGACGTATATGTTTCCTTTGGTTTCATCTATAATTGGAGAAACCTACAAGCATTGCGAAGTAAACAGAGTACGGACATGCCAAAAATGCTTCGATGGACGTGGTGGCGGTCGTGGTGGTGGCCGCGGTTTACACAGATACGAGGGCTAACGTACTAAAGATACTAACCTTTCAGTGATCTTTACTTTTCGTTGATAGAACAACGTGTTTTCGGACAATTTACAAGTTGATAGTGAATTTTGATACGGTGAGGCTATTAACTCATTACAAAATAATGAACTATGGTTCGAAGCGATAGCAGCAACAAAAGTGACGAAGATAGTATATACGTAGGTGTAAAATGGTGGATTATTTGTAACTCTTCAAATTGTCAGTTTAATACTCATTCCACAAACCAAAAAAGACAATATTTAGGTGAATATCATCCGATTCTTGTAGCTAAATTCTTCCATTCACTTGTCAAAACATACCAGTTATCTATGGCGTTTATCTCATAGAGCTGGAGTAATAAACACTAAAGCCATTAGTTCATCCTTATTCATATTCTTATTTAGAAAAATTCATATCACGACAAAAATTCAAAGACTACAAATTTAGCACATAACCCCAAACGGGTTCCGAAGGCTGCGTGATCTGAAGTTAACCAATAAACCTGCGAGTTACCGCAATGCCAGCAATTCACCGCGATGGAAAAACAAACTGTTTTGATTTGACATCGACGTCGCTGTAGACCGCGTGGATAGTGGCAACTGTGTACAGGTCAAAGCATGTCTAGTATGTACGGTTTCATAAGAAATTAGGGACTTTTTTTACATTGGTGACATCGATGTAACGACCGCGACCGCCACCACCCACCCCTATCGAGGCATCTTTGGCATATACATACCCTTAGGCTTAGTTTTTTACATTCCCTCTCGCAATTACAACCAACCCATAACCAAACAATTCAAGGTTAGAATCTTGGTACCATCGTAAAATTAAAGATACATACGTACAAGATGTGAAGATTTCTTTTTTATGAGGATTACTTTATAGTCTTGCATAGTCTTGTATTCAGCACTACTGGTTTTAGGTCTTTAATATAATGTATATTTGCTGCACCTAGGCCATCTTCTGCGTTGATTTTCCCCCTGACCATCAAAACATGTGGAAAGTAAGGAGAATAGAGACACACTGACAGTACTGTTCACTTAGACGTCTTCAATAGTAACTACCTCTTGTACTAACAGGTTAAGCCATCTGTTAAACTTAACTGAAAACAGTAAATATTTGGTACTTCGCCAATTTACAGAAAAAAGAAGCGATGACATCTAGAACTTCAAAGTTCAAAACTCATTACTCCAGAAATTGGCACTTAGGCTGCGAAGAGTATCCTGTAGAATGTGCAGCAATTATATATCTAGTTTGGTATTACTTTTATGCCTGCCCACATCTGTTTGGTTGCGGATTATCGTTGGACACACAAAAACCGATCAATCAATGAGATTTACTCCTTTAGTGCCTTTGCTAATTTATCTTTACGTTTTATAAATAAAAATTTGTCCTTGTCAATTTTGATCATTATGTAATTTATTAAGTATCTGTTGTTTTTATTTTGATTAAATTTTTTATTTTATATAAAAGTCCAAATTAAAGATTATTATTCTGTTTTATGTGGTTTTATTTTTACTCGTAATCGTACTATTATTGGCTTTGCATTCATAATAGTAACAGTAATCATCATGATTTAGTGGCAATTCAGAAAAACATTTGGATACTTTGCAAACAACTTTCATACAGTAAATCTAATATTTGATATGAGAAACAACAAATTGTTTTTTCATTATGTATACCAATGATTTACTTCTGGCCATGCATCTTTAAACCAATAATATAGTTCCGAAATTATGAGAATACATTTTTGTCTGAAATACAATACTGGAAGAAATGTCCCATACGACAGCCCCTGTGGATCTTAAATAGGTTAACTAGAGAACACTTGATTGCGTGGCAAATTACATCATAGTCAAACATTAGTTTTCTTTAAGAGTTTGAAATTTTTAACTAAATATAGAACTAGTTAGAAATAAAGGACACTCGCTCATATTATTTCCATTAAAGTATCCCTTCTTCCGAACTGCGTACAATTTATATAAGTTATTTAATTCTGTTTTTATTTCATCAGAACAGTATACATACTTTCTTACTTCTTGTTGGGTATTTTGCTACTGAAAAATATTTAATAGTATATTACATATCGAGGTGGAAAGTGTTTCATTGTTGTCGAGAGATGAGATAGTTGATTGAGGCGCGAAGCGCCGAGGTCAACTAATTCTCGAGACAGAAATGAAACTTTTCACCAAGGTATACCATTTTATTCACAATCATCCTCCTTAATGAAGAAAAAGCCAAATAAACCGTTTAAAATTCGTATGTCAAAGGACAAATGTCAACGTGACGTCGCGTAGTTTTCAATATTCTGGTTGGAAGGTGGCCACTTTCCAACCCGAGATATTACTTTCCTACCCGACATATCACTTTCCAACCCGAAATGTCATAGTTCAGTTCAATTGTAGAATCAAATTAGAAATGTCACACTTTCTAACTTTTGACATGTAAGACAATTTTTTATGAGACTGTCATTAGAGGAAGGAAAAATACCAAGCCAATGGAAAACGTCCACTATCATCCCAATATACAAAAAAGGCAGCAAATTCGATCCTGGAAACTACAGACAAGTAAGCTTAACCTCCATACCTTGTAAGATGATGGAAAAAATTTTGGTAGAGGAACTTACTACATTTTTCCTTGAAAATGAAGTGATATCCAGGAAACAACATGGGTTTCTTCCCGATATATCCACAGTATCTAATCTGCTGGAGTGCGTTAATTCCTGGACTTTATCAGTGGATAGAAATGAAGCAGTAGACATAATTTATCTCGACTTCAAGAAAGCTTTTGACCAGGTTCCTCACAACGGACTGATTCAGAAGTTGGAATTTTATGGCATAAGGGGAAATCTGTTAAGTTGGATCGAGGATTTTTTATCTGGCAGGAGCGGTAGAGTGAGAATTGAGGGAGAATTATCGGATAGCTACCAAATGACAAGTGGAGTTCCTCAAGGTTCTGTGCTGGGTCTCATCCTATTTAATGCCTACATTAGTGATCTTATAGTAGGCCTAAAATCCGAGATATCCATGTTTGCCGATGATACTAAAATATATAACAATCCACAAACTCACTACCAGGAGATAGTTGCTGACTTACAGAGAATCGAAGAATGGTGTACTCTTTGAATGCTTGCTCAATGAAAACAAGTGCTGTGTTATTCATATGGGCTCAAATAACCCCCGTCATCAGTTTTTATTAAATAGCACACCAATTAAAAATGTAGATCTACACGAAGACCTAGGAGTCACCATAAGTCAAGACCTAAAATGGGCACCTCATATCGGAAAAATCATAAAAAAGGCAAACTCAGTCTCCTATATGGTTTCACAAGCTTTTAGGAACATTTCGCCGAAACTCCTTGAAAAAATATATAAAATCTATGTTAGGCCCATGCTTGAATATGCAGCACCAGTGTGGAACCCAAATTTCGTAAAAGACATCCATGCCCTAGAGCAAACCCAAAGACGGATTACCGAACTTTCTCCTGCAATTCGTCACCTAACTTACGAACAGCGCCTCTCAAAATTGCACTTGACAACCCTAACAGATAGGAGGCTAAGTGGTGACTTAATATAAACCTACAAAATACTTCATGGGCATTATTCGATTGATCTGCAAATTTTCTCCCTAAACACAGATAGAAGACTAAGGGGACACAATTATAAACTAGTTAGGAATAAATTTCATAAACTGTGCCGCCAGCACTTCCTCTCTAACAGAGTAAATAGGGACTGGAATTCTCTATCGAACGACTGTGATTGTGCACTGTCAACGAACTCATTTAAAAACTGTTATGACTTCCCATTAATACTCTGTGCGAATTAAAAGTTTAAACAGCTTCGCTGCCTAACTTAATGTAATAATAATAATAATAATTTGATTATTATTCTCTCTACTATCAATGTTCAATAACTGACTATCAACAAAACTCTCAGGATATTGATTATTTAATAATATTTGACAGTAGAGAGAATATACTATCACAACCTGAGGTATTTAGGTCGATGGCAGTAATTCCATATACACATATTTTATCGGATAAATTACGAAAAATTGGGAATGGGTTTTCCGTACGAACGGTTTTTCAAACGGACTCCATGCTAAGATCGGTTGTATCAAAAACCAAACCTCTAAATACTGTTCAAAATCCAAAAAATTGTATTTATAGCGTTCCGGGTGAGTGCGGAAAACATTACATAGGTGAATCATCTAGAGCTTTCAACGTGAGGCTTGGTGAACATAGAAATTACGCTAGAAGGGGAGAATTTTAAAAATCCAAAATATGTGAAAACGCGTGGGTTTTCTACAAACACCATTAAAAGAACAATCAAGTTTCTTTAAAAAGGTTTCAAATCCTTTTAATGGTTACCTCATAATTCTAATAGTTTGTAGGATTTATGAAAAATATACATCAAGTTTGCCCGTTGCTTGACACGTGCTTGTCAAATGTGAAAAACTATTGCAATATGATGAGTTCCAATACAATTTCTTTTTGTGAAGTAGCTTCCTCACAAGGGATAAATATTACTAATTGCTCCAATTGTACAATTAATATAAATATTTCTAAATAACCTGTAATTTTTTATTAATAAATGTATAAATGTCATTATGACAAACGACTTGTCATTTTACTTTTTGCACTAGTGTTGAAAGTAAATCATGTGATCATTTTTAATGCGAGTTTATATAATATTACATTTTTAATTCAAGTATGCCGTGTTAAAAATATAGTTTTTAATGGTGCTTGTAGAAAAATATAATTTAATGTCTCACGTGACTGGAAATACATAAACAAATAACTTCATGATTGACGGCCAAGAAAGTTTTGAGAACAAAAGTAGATTTTCTTCCGAAACGTTAACTGCCTATAGCGTTCATTTTCATTTTTTAGTTTATAACATTGTTCTAGTTTATATATTTTTAGGTGTGAGACTTTTTGAAACAGTCAAATATTCAAGATCGAACCTCTGTCTGATCCGTTTGGTGCAGAGGTTTTTTCATTAAAAATTTTCAAATATTTTTCAGTGGCAAAATACCCAATAAAAAGTAAGAAAATCTGAATATGAGAAAATAAACAATTATAGACAATATCTAGTATACAGACTATTGTAAATAACATATCTTAAAAATCTCTGAAAATAATTGTTTTTAAACCTTTCACAATTAATATTTTATTTGACATAACATGTATAACAAGAAAGTAACTCAAATCCTTGCAGCCCACTCACTCGGCACGGTAAGGCACAAGCACTTACTTTTGTGCCGTAACAAAAGAATTATTATCCAAACTTCGACGGTACGGTTGCTCTACCACTCTTGTTCAGTTCTTCTCATCGTACCTGTCAAACCATATTAATTATGTTGCTTACAATGGTTTCACGTCTAACCCATATACCGTAACATCAAGGGTACCACAGGGTTCCAATTTAGGTCCGCGATTTTTCGCTCTTTTCGTCAATGATCTCAATGACAATCTTGAAACTCTTTGCGTCAATAAACTCTAAAGACGACTGTCATATGCTACAAAGGTAACTTAATAAAGTGGCACAGTGGTGTCATTTAAACTCTCTGACTCTAAATATAACCAAATGCAAAGTTGTAACTTACTCGCGAAAAGATGAGCCCATCGACTACGATTATCGTATCGGCACACAATCTTTGACACGTACTGACTCAACCAGAGATCTAGGAGTATCATTCGATGACAAATTATCATTAGCCAAGCATATCGAGTTAACGGTCTCCTCGTCTATGAAAACCTTCGGGTTCATTTTAAGACTAAGTCAGGTCTTCCAGGACAATGACAAACTATTTTATTGTTATATACGGTCTAAACTCGAGTACTATGCTCACTTATCTGGAGCCCTATCTATGATTATCGAGTTAAATCAATCGAGTCCGTTCTGAGGAAATTTTTAAAGTTTCTCGGCTTCCGCGTTGATGGTAGTTATCCAAACAGAGGCTGCGACCAGACGTATCTGTGAAATAGGTTCGACTTCGACTCACTACAATTTACAAGGCAATTCTATGCTGTAAAATTCCAGTACTCGCTCATACACAACAGGGTTGATCGCCCTCCTGCACTAAGCCAGTTGAACTTCTTGGTTAAAAAACCGCTAGTCACAACCCGCTCACATTTTACTGTCAACCAGCTCGAACCAATATAATGCTGAAGTCTCCTATATCAGTTATGTGCTCTACCTACAATTCAATTTGTGATACTTGTGATATATTCGACTATTCAATAAATACAATTTATACTTCTCTTAAGAATTACAGCGTCCCATAATGTCGCTCATATGTATACAAGTATCTATGTATTTATAATTTTTTTTTTTTTGTATTTTATATAATAAATAAATAAATAAATTTGTATGTGTTTTCTTCAAAAATAGTACTTCCCTATTAGGTAGAGAGCCGGCTGTATAGATTTCCTATGCATAAGATACATGAAAAACTGTATGTGACCTACAGACAGCCACTTTTCATATAAGCAAATTTTGCCCGCGTCATGGAATTTTGGTGTCACTTCCGGTCACGATTTTTTTTTTAATGTTTTCGAATACATGAATAAAACTTACGTCAAGATGTAGCTTTTGGCATACAATGAGATTTTAGTGAGGTGCCATGCTTAATTTATCCTCAACCTTGATACCCCACAATTAAAGTTTTTTTGTTGTTGTTTTCTTAAGTCATCGAATACACGGATGATTCTTTTTTAAATGAAAATACAAACGTTCCAGTTATTAAAAAAAATAGGGTGCCTCTTCTTATTTGCCCGCATCCCCTCATGGCTGCTTCGCTCACGCCAAAATTCCATGACGCGAGCAAAATGTGTTTATATGAAAAATGACTTCCTGTAGGTCTGTGGTAGTACTTATTCACTCACAAAAAGTTTTTCAAATATCTTATTCATAGGAAATCTATACAGCCGGCTCTCTACCTATATATGAATCTTTTGGAAGTACTTCGAGTGCTTTGGAATAATTAAAGTGCTCGCGAATACTTGCGAGCACCTTTTGAGATTACTAAGCGCTAAGCTTTTTGATGAAGTGCTCCAGGCACTAAGCACCGATTTTAAAAAGTGCAGGTAAGCATAGTGCTCCTGAACGCTAAATTGCTTATGTAAATACTACACTGTGTTTTAGGACAGTTTTGATGAGGACACAGCAAAAATTAGGCGAAATTGCATGTCCTATTTATACATATATGCGATATCTGGTAATAGTGCGTTCTGTAAGTCGGACAGGAACATGAATTTTTTCTAGCATAACGAGACAATGCCCCCATCCCGTTTTTGAGGATGCTGAACATGATGGTGGTGGCTGAATCTATCTTCAAGGTCACTCTACCCCCAAACAGCCAAGCACTATCCCCGAAAACGGTAAACCGCGTATCCGCCGTCTCCCCAGCCAGCCAAACCTGTGATACCCCCGTTTTTGAGGATGCTGAGCTCGATGATAATGTCAAGACCCCTCTTTAGCAACCACCAACCCCCCAAACGGCCAAAAATCACCTCCCAAGGAAGTGAAATGCTGATAGGGCGTCTTTTCTCAGCTAAACTCATGTTAACCCCCTTTTCGAGGATGCTGAGCACGATGGTGAGTCGTGTCCTCGACCCCCGCCAACTCCCTAAACGGCCAAGAATGGGGTGAAACGCAGATAGGTCGTCTTTTCTCGGCTAAACCCATGTTACCCCTCGTTTTCGAGAATGCAGAGCATGAAAAAATTATCGCGACCTCTCCTCACTCAGCAAACGGACAAAAATATCATTACACTCTTACTTTTTACTAAACGGGGTCATTATACTCGTCCATTTAAGGGATCGGTTCGCCTCGGGGAGAAGATCCAACATCAGCTTCCTCAAAAATGGGGGGTAACACAAGTTTCGCTGGTAGGAGACGGCCTATCCTCGGTTTACCCCTTTCGATTTTGGTTTTTGGCCGTTTTGGGTAATGGTTGGGGTGAAGAAAGGGTCTCAATATCACCATCGTGCTCAGCATGCGCGAAAACGTGGGTAACACAGGATTGGCTGGTAGGAGACGGTGGATACGCGGTTACCCTTCGGGGGTCGTTTTTGGCCGTTTGGGGGGTGAGGTGACCCCCGAAAGGAATTTAACCACCGCCCTCGTGTTCAACATCATTGAGAACGGGGGGGGGGCATAGTATCGTTAGGCTAAGAATATTTCATGTTTTTCGAGGTTCCGTCCGACTCACAGAATGCACTATAGTGATACCACTGCCAGCTACCTAAAAAATAAATAACAGGTCTCAAAATCCTGCTCCAATAAGTCACAGGGGGCTCATAAGCTTGACCTGTTTCTGGAACAAACTCACCCATATCATCTTACCAATTCATCGCAAACTCTTTAAACTACACATTGTTTGAATCATCTTTAAAAAGGAGAATCCAAATATGTCATAATATACCGAGTGGTAAAAAAAATAGTAGCACAAACATTAAGAAACAATTTGCGCCCCCTTAAAGGTAAGTATCTCTTCTGGCACAACCACCATATTCTATGCGTTGCTAATTTAACTTCAACGTGTCCAAGTTTCGACCTCTTCCTATAACCACCCAAAACAGAAAAAGAATTACCATCCTAACCCCATCCCTTATCTCTTAAATACTTCTCATACCTCTGTCCGATCCCTTTTTCTACACTGAAACTCGATCCCTTCAAACGGCCACATTTCCGGCCCTAATTGGACGATTTTAAAAACCAAAAGGCAGTTTACGCGCCTCGGGAAGACTTTTCTTTTTTAATCCGAAACATTTTTTTGTCCGTCTCCCCGATCGCGCGTAAACTGAGAAAACACGATTTTCCATATGTCTAAGAGGGGGGGGGGGCTGTGTAATCAAGCAAGGTGACCTTGGCAGAAGCTTAACTTGAATATGTAGAATCACCTGGTTATCAAAAAACTCGCGAAGTAAAACTATATTTTCTCTTGCAGTCCTGCTGAAAATAACCATGCTGAAGTTCGTCATCGTGTAGTTGTTGAACAAATACTGACAAAATGTTGTTTCTGTACATCTCAGCATTGACGGTGAATTTGTCTGTTTGTCTATCCGTCAGTCCGTTACGTTTTTTATAAACACAATAACTTAAGAATGAAACGTTCGACTGTATCGAAACTTGAGTAGTAAGTTAGTGTTAGATAGAGGAAGAAGCCTATTTTGAATAAAACTAAAATATTAGAAGAAAAGTACCTATATATTGATTGGGCCAGACGCAGAGTTTTCGACTACGTAAATGTGTTCAGATGTTTTAAGTGTGGTGGTTTCAACCATAGCATGGAGAATTGTGAATGTGAAATTATATGTTTAAAATGTGCTTCTAACCACGATACTAAAGATTGTACGAGTGATTATGTCAAATGTGCAAATTGTATTGAGGCGAAAAACAAGTTACAGGTAGATATAGATATTAATCATTCCATATATGATATCACATGTCCAGTATATTTAAAACGCATTGAAAGCCAAAGAAAAAAAATTAAATATTTACCAAATGAGTCTAGCTCCTCCACTTCTTTTTTACAATCTCAAAAGTAAATTCGAATAATGTTTTGAAAATTTGTCATATAAATGTACAAGGATTACATAATAAACTTGATGAGATTGAATTTCTACTGGCTCAATATGATTTGGATGTTTTATGTATATCAGAACATTGGTTTTTAAATTCAGATGTAGAGAACATTTACTTACCTGGTTATAAACTCATTTCGCACTGCTCTAGAAACGAACACATACACGGTGGCTCATTAATCTTAACCAAAGATAAAATGTTAGTTACAGATATAATTTCTATAAGTAATCAATCGGTGCAATGTAT
The DNA here is from genome assembly GCA_963583905.1 of Stenurella melanura. Taxonomy (NCBI): domain Eukaryota; kingdom Metazoa; phylum Arthropoda; class Insecta; order Coleoptera; family Cerambycidae; genus Stenurella; species Stenurella melanura. The sequence continues at coordinate 63,143,657 of OY757312.1, read as the reverse complement.
CATTGAAGTAAGTGGAGCCAATCTAGTTTTAAATGATATAAATATAGCAATTAATGTGATATATAGACCACCTAGTGGTGATTTTAATATTTTTATAAGTAAACTAACAGAAATTCTAAAATTAGTTGAAAAAAAATTTAGTAACATTATATTGTGTGGTGATCTTAATATAGATTATAGCAAGACAACGCTATATAAAAATATCTTATGTGATGTCCTTAATTCTTTTCAACTAAATATAACCACAAACCAACATACACGCATATTTACAAACGTGAATGGTGATACAACCTCTAGTGCAATTGATTACATGATTACTAACTTACCCCTCGGTGAGTACAAATGTGAAATTATAAATCCTCATATAGCTGATCACTTTGCACACATATTGTCGCTTAGTTTACCGACAGCTTCTACAAGAAATAGTCCTGTCAAAGAACACAATTTTGTCACCAGAAACTTAAGTCAATTAAATATTAATCAGTTGATTCATTACCTTAAAAATATTAATTGGACAATGTTTTACGAACTTATTAATAAAAATGATATAAACAGTGCATGCCATGAGTTCATTGAAAACATTAAGTGGTGTCTAGAAGCATGTTGTCCTTTTGTTACTTATAAGCTAAATTCTGCTGCTCGAAATAACTCGTGGTATAGTGAGGAGCTGAGAGAAATAAGTAATAACCTCAAAAAATTACATTGGAATGCTCTACATAATAACCAAACGGAGATAAAAGACATATACCGCCAACATAAAAAATAGTATAAAAAACAAATTGCAATCGCCAAGCAAAAATATTTCAACAACCGGATTGACAAAGCAAACTACAAAATTAAAGAAACATGGTTGATAGTGAATGAGAAACTAGGCAGAATAAAAAAAAGACAAGAAACAATCACATTAAGGGATAAAGATCAGATAATTACCGATAAGAACATAATTGCAGAAACATTTGCAATATTTTTTGCTACAAGTTGCAGCACAGCATTATCAAGGCATTTTGGCCAGAACCTATCATTACCATGCACAGTTTCAGATTATGTAAATAATACTATGTCAATTAACCCCATTTCCGTGGAAACAGCCTCATACCATCTATTAAATTATGTGTACTCGGAACTTGATCAAGGTAAATATGTTATATCTTTGTTGTTCGATCTTACGAAAGCTTTCGATAGTGTCAATCCAGATTTTCTATTAAAAAAAATGTACAACCTTGGAATAAGAGGTATGATGTTAAATTGGATTAGTTCTTACTTGACTAATAGAAATCTGATTGTAAAAATCGGTCAGCAAACATCCAATCAAGCTGATGTTCTTTTAGGAGTTCCTCAGGGGTCAGTGTTAGGACCATTACTTTTTATGCTTTTTATTAATGATCTACCTGAGCATATCAGTATCGGAAAAGTTACAATGTTTGCAGATGATGTCTCAATCACTGTTTCAGCGGACACTCCAGAGGAACTCCAAACACTAGCTGAACAGGTATGTGATGAATATAGTATATATTGTCAAAGAAATAAGATTATATTAAATGAATGCAAAACAGTGTGTCTAAACTTCCATTTAAGAAAAGTACTGCCTGTAAATTTTAATATACTTGTCCTTCCGCTTTCTGTAAATACTAAACTTCTTGGAACATTCATTGACTCTGATCTATCATTCCAGTCGCATATAAACCATGTTTGCAATCAGTTAAGCAAAGCTTACTTTGCTATATATCAGATTAAACCATATTTAAATTTGCAAGGCATTCTAAATGTCTACTATGCACTAGCTTATAGCCACATATCGTATAACATTGCCACATGGGGTTCTGCAACGGAAAGTGAAAGGGTTTTTATCGCTCAAAAAAGGATCATTAGATTAATCTTTAATTTAGATTGTCTAGAAACTTGTAAATACACTTTTAAAAATAATAAAATTCTAACAGTACCCTGTATATTTATTTTAAAATGTATCACCTTCACGAAAAGAAATATTGACACTTTCATTAAAGTTAATGAGGAACATGAGCATCACACTAGATATGGTCACTACCTACAACTACCTAAGCACAGAACTTCCGCATATGAGAAATCCCCACACTATAAGTTTGTTTCTTTATATAATGCTCTACCGCCAGAGTATAAAAATATAGAAAATTACAACCACTTCAAAAAAGCAGTTAAAAACTTTCTCCTTGACGGACTGTACTATTCTATAAATGAGTTTGTGAATAGGCAGTAAATGACAACGGACTTTTGTAACTCTAGGCAAGTTTTTATACTAATTTTATTATTGTATTGTAATTGTATTATAAGCTAAAAATCGTATATAATTATATTATGTTTGTCTATCGTTCTTTCTTTTTATTATTGTATGTTGTTTTTAATCCAACAGAATTATGTATGTATTAAACTTCACACCTTAAAACTAAAACTGTACCTGATAAGTTTCTATTAAATAAACTTATTGTTTGTAATCTGTGACGTGCCATATGTACTTTGTATTCTATTTGGCCAATAAATTTAAATAAAAATAAAAAAAATAATCAATAAACAAAGAAGTTATTAATTATTCGAATTTAAAAAATATACATATCTTTTTTTTATGTTTTGTAATTAAACAAAAAATGTCTGAAACTGATATTATTTGCAAAGAAACGGCGACGAGTATTCTATAGAATGTACCACAGCTATATAAAAAAAATGCAGTAAATCAGCGAAGAGTATAATGGTTAGCTAGGTTTAATTCATTTAAGTGAACTACTGTTATCGCCACATATGATGAGACTATATATATGCAACTTACAACTCCCTATTTGAAGAAATTAGTTCGGAAAGGTCTTGCGAAGAGGCGGGCATAGAGCAACATTGGTGTACTTGCTCTGCTTATACCAAGACCAAGCTAGATGAAAGACTAAAACGCAAGATAACAAACTATCTGCTAGTAAAAATACATCATACCATACATTCTGGAAATGACAGAGTTGTGTCAAAAACATTCGGTGAAAAATATCATTAGTGCTAGTTTGTCCCAAAACTTTTCATGTAAACAGGATACCTATTAATTGTTGACTTTTGAAACTGCTACCACAGCTATTGTATCAGTAATAACATAGACCTGAGGAAATGCTGCTACTGTATGAGTTTCGCGAAAAATGAGACCAACGATTATTTCTCTCCTGAGAATACTTAAGCAATACTTGAATGTATAATTTAAATAATCCTCATCTTCGAATCTCTTGAAACTTCCGTCACCGTCGCTAGCTCAGTGTAGGGCTCCGTCCTCTTTACTCAGGCAAATCTAGATTTCCTAGACTTAAAAGGATCATTGAACTGATCTGAAGAGCAATTAAAAATATTTTCAAACAAACAAGGGTTTTACAAAACCGTAGTACATAAAACTATAAGATTGATAAGTTAATTATAACAGACTTGTTTTAAAAACTGATTCTGTTATAATGCACTTAAATTATTTCTCTTATGATTGAAGAATCTTACATGATTTAAGTTAAAACTTTGTAAAATAATTATCACGTCAGTTGTCATGTCATGTATGACATCTAAACTAGACTAAATATTCTGTTCAACTGAACAGAATGTTCAATAGCATTCAATAATTGTCGAAATTGTACATTAAATTTGAATGTTGATAAATAAAATTTGTTGTTTACTGCTCATTTTTAATTTATTATTTTAAATCTTTTTATAAAGGATGAAATTATGTCTTATAATTAAAAACATCTTATTTTACTTGTCGCGAATATATCATTAAAAATCTTGATCTGAGGAACAAAAGGTTCCAAGTGCCAATTTTAAAATTGTTTAGGAGAACAATTTTAAAGTTTAACAAACTATAAATCGATTAAGCAAAGTTGTTATATTAATCTGATACTTTCGTCTTATAATACATGTATTTGGCAGCTTGTTTGTGGATATTAAATTTTATTCAGTACACATTTTTAAAAAAGAAAGGAAATGAGTAGTTCATCCTGTACTTAGGATTTTGAGTTTTGAGATTATTTCATTCCGACATGCTCTAAAAGCCAGAGAGTTCGAAATGACAAATTCTAAATTATCTAAACGGTAAATTACAAAGATTATCTTATAATACAGTATATAAAAGAGATAAGAAGAAATGAAAAGTCCTCCAGGAGATAGGAATCACCTTCAATTAAAAATTCGACGTTGGGAGTCTTTTAACATTAATTTAGATTCCTTAAAATAGTAACATCCAAGGAATCTTGAAAATGCAAATAGTGGGCGATAATTTCTTTTTAAAAAGGTTCATTTCTTCCACTACAAAGAATCAGTAAAATTCAACTATAAATAGAAATGTCTATCTACTATTATTATATTATATTGCATGTATGTAGTTTAAAAAATAAAATTATCTTTTAATTTCCTTACTATGGTGTATTTACCATTTGTTCATTAGTTTTCGGACAAGTTATCTATTAGTCAGCTGTGCGACCTTCTATTTGCATATGAAAATGATTACTCAAAAAGAAACTACGAATTATCTATTTAAACTCGTAATTAAATTTTCACACATGATCCGGAGCACATATAACTATTTGTATGATTTCCGAAATGTGAATGCTATTAATGAATACCAGTTCAAAGTTGCTCTCATTAAAAATGATTTATTGATAAGCTTCATAAACTACCAGGACAGGCTTTAGAATATATTTAAAATCGAAAGGTCTACCTCCTTAATCCACTTGGTTCTTTTGACAACGAAAACCTTCATAACTATCTCAAAGATTTAACTGGTAACGAGAACTACCAAGATATCTTTTCTAGCGCTTGTATTCTACCTTTAATTTGATAATTTTCTCTGTAAAATAGAATCGACCAAAATTGCTCTTTTAATACTGTAGGCTTGCATTATTTTGGAAGAAGCGTATTTTGTGGCATGTTTTTCACATTGTGCTCAAAAACCGTAAAATCTCATACATAAAGATTGAATCTTATAAAATTGAGAGATTATTAAATTGCCTTTAATTTATTTATTGTATTGCTCTAGGACGAAAATTGACTGACATACGATCCAAAATGGCAAAATAAATCAGCTTCGAGAGAAATTAACATGCTTAGAGATGCATACTAGGTATCGAATATTTTTACCAGAAATTAATTTTAGTTTTTTAATATCATGAGAATTGAAATTGTAATGTATGTACATGTATTTGGTTGCAAAACGGATAAATCGAAATACGACTGAATATTTAAAAGTGAAATATTTTTGGCTTGCTTATACTTGTAATGAAACATATTCTTTATAGGATTTTGCAAACAGCTGAAAAAATTATCTACGTGAACTAAAATAAAAGCTATCTATATATTACTGATTTACAGCCTTTGCATACCATCGATAACCTGAATTCTGGTTATGCTAACAATTAAAATCCTGAAATGAATTTGTCTTTCTCATTGAACAATTCTCATTCTAACACTAGTTTGTATACAGTCCCCTACGGCTATGCTGAGTAAACCAGTATCCACATAACCCCCTATGGCTATGAAGATTCATTAAAACGAGAACAAAGGCACAAAATGAATTTATTTACATACCTCTATCTTCAGATAATTTCCTGGTAGCAACGAAGAGTTAACAGTTAATATTTCTTTCAATATATAAGTGTAACCAATATCGTTTTCTTCTTCGTCGGTGTCTAAATATAGTTGTACAGAACAGACATCCTCATCGTCGCTCGACATCTTGTTAACTAATAATATAAACGCATCTCATTCCTTACGATTAATGGACAGAACCCAAGTGTAAGCGTATCATCTCTTCAAGTACGATACGCTGATGCATCTATGCCGCTACGACTCATGGACAATGTACCTAAGTTAAGCAATTAGCCCAATACTTATCACGCTATTGACTCTCCCTGTATGTAATATTCTATGAGGTCGCTTCCTCCACCCATTCTCAACGTATCCATTGACTATACGTACAATATGCACATGTACATATTTCCATCCCCAAACCCTCGAATTACTAAACGATTAAGAAAACCGCCCAACCGCACACCACCTATCTGCTTGCTAACAATACTCGCTATCATCTGCCAAGCCATACTTACATATTTTTATTTTTTCTCGCCTTTGAAAACCATTTAGTGACTTGCCACGCTTTAACCCCATGCACTAACTACTGTCTCACTAAGCTTAGCATCCACGTCAAGCTCATTTATAGTGCACTTAAACATCAACAGGGCCTTATGAAAATATTCAAAATGTGAGGGTCCAACATTTTCCTCCCCCATTGCCACCCCCGTAATCGTGAAACATCCGGACTACTTTTATGCGACGCAGAAGGATTCAACACACACAACGATAACAAAAACGCTCTGATAGGACCACCCCTGCGCTTGCGGTCGCGAGCGAACGTTTTGTTACATTATACCACCTGGAAAGCGTAGGCGGGCGGTCAAACGCCTTAATTTTTAATCAAAATCTTTGAGTACAGTTCTGAAGTTTTGTGTAGTTAGAGTTTTTAACTATAGAAATTGCGTAAAGTTATTTCCAGAAGTCTAGGTGGGGGATTAAACGTTGCCAAAAGTCGCTAAAGTAGTAAAAAAAATGTTTATCTGCTCCCACTATGGTAAGTAGACTATTGTCTTATTGTTTTCAAGCAGGTAAGTTGATTTTACCGGTAAAGTTCTAGTTGCTATTGACGACGGGAAATAAGTGCTCCTTGGGCAAATAAAGGATTTCGAAACCACAAACTCGCCGGTGATTTTAATGTTGCTGATTTCTCCATGAAATATGCCAACAGTGACATTTCAGAAACACCAGTATTTTTGCGCTGACACCATTTCTTGAATGCTCCATACGCTCGTTCGTAGCGCCCTTGCTGCCCTTTCGACTTTTCGGGAAATAAATATTCGCAGGCAGCGTTTGCTGCATTTTCTATTTGAATTTCACTCATTTGGAAAAAATCATTCAGAGCCACAAAACTACGCCTTTTATGTAAACGTCGTTTGCATTGAGTTAGAAGGTAGGGAGACGACATGCTATGCTAATTTCCTATACAGAAACGGCATCAGTAGGCGTGGCTAAATGTAGTAACAATATGGCGGTTTTACCAGACCTGGACTAATTAAAATAATAAGAACTTTGTACTCCGACGACACGGTCTATCTGGATAATGTAAATAAATGTTCAATTCAATAAATGCAAGAGTTTTAGCAAAAAGAATTAGAATAAAGGATACATATGCAAATAAAACACAAAATAAACATTTTATAATATATTTATTAGCCTCAAAATAACACAATTTTATTGCTTTGAGGCCTAATACTTTGAGATTTATTTATTGTACTTTTACCCAAATAGACATGTTCAATATGTTTTTAAAAAAATGTGGCAGTATAATATGTCAACAATATGCATAGAATTGAGTAAAAAGTATTGCACAGCTTTTATAACCTTTTAATTACTAGTTTACCTTGTAGATAAAAAGAGAACGACAAAAATGATTTGTATAAAACATTTTTTGATATAACTTCCTAATATTTAAAAAATTATAGGCAAAATATGTAAGAGTTTTTATTTACCTTGAGATTTCCACAACATCCGGTCTGCAGCCAGTCAGACATCCACGGCAGCATGGCAACTAAAATGACAAACGAGATGAGGTTAGATCGACGTAATTAAATAATGTGTGTAATTTAATATCTGGATTCTTTTAACTTCAAGACAAAAAAGGTAACTTGGCTAAAGCATTCCAATAAGAAGGATAAAAATATATAAAATGTGCAATGTTATACTAAAATAAACCATTCTTTTCTATTCTATGAAATATATAACCTGATTATATTAAGAAAACATTTAATTAGATGCTTTTTTTGTTACGGCTCTGTTTGTTGTTTACACTACCCATGAAATGCTATTCCCGTTAATTTCTTCTTGTCAACAACATCTCGAGAAGAGCAACATAGTCCTTTTAATGTTTCTTATCTAAAATTTAACAAACTAAAAATCACAAAAATTCGCATGGAAAACAAACTGTCACTATTTGACGGAAAAGTAGTAACAAGATGGCGAAATGATGCCGTTTTTGATCACGTGACTGCTCCTCCCTACCTTCTAACTCAATGGTCGTTTGTAAACAACACCTTGGTAACAACAAAATCAAAGCAGACTACTTGACATCCACTAATGTTAAGAAATTACTTAATGTTACGATCAAAATAAATTGATCAAGAAATGTAAAATCTGATTTTTTATTTCATGAACAGTAGGGGAGCAGATAAAATGTTATACACCACGCAGGAGGTAAGTTTTGACCAGTCTCGGACTCTATTGCCAGCACTTGCTACGCTCGGGCGCAAAATCGTCCTCGACTGGTAAAATATACTTACCTCCCTTAGACTTGTAGTGTAATATACTATTAAATTTTAATGTCAAGGTACAATTCTAGCAATTTTGTTTTTATATTTGAAATTTCCCTATTCTTCCAGGTTTTCCGATTAATAACGTACTAGTGACGTTAATGGAACAAATTGAATTGGCGAGGTGTCAATAAATGCTATTTTCGTTCACTTCTGTTGGCTCGAATTTTAACATTGGAAATGTTAATGTTCGCGTATAGAACAAAAGTTGCGAGTGTTTGCCAAGGCCGTCGACATGAAAGTATCAAGGTCAGATGATGTAATACTGAGCGAGAGCCTGTTACTATGTGGGAAGCGTTGCGGTGTAGTCGGTCAGCGCCGATCGATATGGTACCGCCTGTTCAACTATTTCTTCGTGCTATAGCGCTGTTTGTCAACTTTTTTTTACAAATTCAGGTTTGATTTTCTTTAATGGTTTCAATCTTTCATGGGATGGTTAGGTTAGTTAGGTTGATTTTGCTATCTAATTGTTAATAACTAAATAACTATCGGCGGCGCAGGCGTCCCAGACAAAGAAAATGGGTGCGGGGGATGTCCAATCGCTTTTTAACATTGGAAATGTTAATGTTTGTATATGGGGTCAAAGTTACGAGTTTTGTCCAAGGCCGCCGACATGAAAGAGTTCAGATGAAATGACGTAATACTGAGCAAGTGTGCAAACTATGGGTATGCCCGGAGAACATGAAGTTTACTTTACAATTTAAAGAATTAAAAACACATTTTGAACCCTAATATTTACGTAATCTCATGTAGACAAGACGAAAACTTCGAGTTCGTATGAAAAAAAAATCCCAAACGGTTTTTTTGCATATTCATGTTCGGGACATGCCCCTGAATAAGGATCAAAAGTTTGCCGGGAGAAAATCTGGTCCCAATTTGTTTACTAATTTTTTTTTTTTTTATTGCAAAAATCACTTTTCTTGACTCGGACGATTTTTGTGTGTTTCTTTGGTCATTTTAAACGAAAATAGTCTCTTGTCATTTTTTCTTAAAGTTGGCCGTTTCCGACTTACATACAATTTAATATTTGAAAAACGAAAAAGCGGCCATTTTCAAGGTTGAAATACGATACTAAAAAATTAATTTTTTTAGCTCGCCAAAATTCTCATACAATTTTTGAACATCCATTAACAAAATCCTGAAACGTAAGTGCAGATGTTTTCATTCTAAAGCCTAAATTTTTGATTGTTAAATAGTCGTTTTCAGCCTAGCGCGCGCTGTTCAATTGTTCATAAGTCGGAAATGGAGAAACCAAGAAAGGGTTAAAAATTTCACTTGGGTCAAAATAAGCGATTTTTGTAATTTGTTTTAAAAAAACGGTTATAGCAAATGACAAAAATCGCTTTTTTTTACCCGAATGAATTTTCTTAGGTTCTATTGATAATTTTAAACAAAAGAGGTATCCTGTCATTATTTTTCGTAAAGTTGACCGTTTCCGACTAAACATTTGAAACAGCGCGCGCTCGGCTAAAGACGACTATGTAACAATTAAAGTTTTAAGCTTTGGAATGAAAATGACTACACTACTCTTCAGTATTTTGGTATTGGGCGTTCCAAGATTGTATAAAAATTTCAGTGAACTCTAAAAATTATTTTTTTCATGTTGTATTTCAACCTTGAAAATGGCCGTTTTGTGTTTTTCAAATATTAAATTGTATATAAGTCGGAAACGCTTAACTTTACGAAAAAATGACAAAAGACTTTTTCATTTAGAATGACCAAAGAAACCAAAACAAAAAATCATCGGGGTCAAGAAAAGCGATTTTTGCAATTTGTTTAAAAGAGATCAGTTTAAATAAATTGGGACCAGATTTTTGCCCGGCAAACTCTTGATCCTTATTCAGGAGAATGCTCCGAACGTCAAGATGCAAAAAAATCCCTTGATTAATTTTTTCATACGAACGCGAGTTTTCCATCTTGTCTAATGAGAATGGGGGGCCGACTCTAATCTTCGTCACTGTCCTCCTCTATCACGGGATTCATGTTGTCTTGTGCAAACAACTTAATGAGAATTTCGTTGGAAGATTTTGCAATTGCAACCACAACTTCTCCGCTGGATGTTGAGGAAGCTATGAAAGTGTAGCAACCGGTTAGCTCAGGGTTGGTAGAGGGTCACTCTGTGGCGAGAAGAGTTATATATATTTTTTTGAACAATTAAGTATTTGATTGTCAAATTAACCAAACAAAACTTTAATAAACTGCAAAGAAATTGGACGCCAGCGTATTCAGTACATAACACTCTTGCAAACTTTATCAGGGGGAGAAAACAATCAAAATATAAAACAAATAATTTATTAACAGTATAAGAGCAAACATTTTACAACACTTTACAAATAATTAAAAATATTTAATGGTGAAAAATTTGATTTAATTACTTAACAGACAAAAACAGGAATATTATTTAAACAAAGTAAATTTGAAGATTAACAAAATAATTACAATTTAAGAAACTACCAACTGGTTTACAATTTTTCTTCTGACCAAAGGTTGAATTTTGCACATAAATTTGGGCTAATTAGCTTAGCGGAGACGTGGAATCCCGACAAGGTCTGGTTCTGAAGATGGCCGCGGGTAACCGGGAAGGAGGACGTAATATTCAGGTCCTGACAACGCTGATTTCCAGGAGACGCTGCATCGGAATAATATCGAGTACTTTGAGGATAACTCCAAATATTCAATCTATGTCTTGTGCCTTGCTTTAATGGTGGTTTAGTCCAGGATTTTACATGAAAAAGGGGTAATGTAAAGAACCAGTTGATAAAAGAAAAAATAAATTAAATTGTGAGAAAAAGAAAACTTCAGATATTAGTTCCTGTCTAATAAAAAAATTAATTGGCAAGAAATTTTACTTGAGGTAAAAGAAGAAGAAAAACTACAAAAAAACTATGGTGACGAAGGTCACTGCAAAACCAAACTATTAGCAATTTAACAAAAAAAAACCTGAGTATTGGTAAAATTTTACTTTTGAAAATATATGAATAAGCTACTGATTAATATAATAATGAAGGAAATGAATAAATGAGAAAACTCTACTGTCATGAAATTTTAGCCGTTCACAAAATGGCTGACACTGGTTATGACCAAAAATTTGAATAAAGGTAACAAAATTTAGCACAACTGAATTGGATAGAATATATCTGAATTACTATCTGAAAAAAAACTAATATTTTAACAAATATAGCAAAAAAATATGGGCTTAATCTCCTGAAAAAGAAACTAATAAAGAATTATCTCTTAACCTCTTGTGCTAACATGAGGTTAATTAAATGAGACAAAATGACTTTAGGTTTCGACTCCTAATGAGATGAGCTTGTCTACACACAATGAAGAAACAAAGATTCTAATTTATCCCTTGATAAATTCTGAGGTTAATCCTCGTCCACAATAATCTAAAAGATTGATAAAACACCACGGTATTGTGTCTCAAGCGATCACAAAAAACAAAATTGCCACGATAATTAATGAGTTAACAAAGATACATGTGTCCAGTGGACACCGGAATCGCACAAACACGTGCCTCAATAAAAATTAATTATTACACGGAACATCCTTTAATAATTCCCAAAAATAACTATACAGCAACGTTAACTCAATAATATAACATCATTTAATAATCAAATATATTCAAAATACCAAAGGATTAAAGAAATAAACGTGAGAATCCGTTAAAGAATAAGTAAACGATCTCAACTCGCCATTGTCGGAAGCGAAAGTCAAGAAGCTTTGATATTAAAAACGGCCTCAGTGATATTTCTACCACGTATGCGCACTTGTTGACTTCGCGTCGGCGTTTACCGCGGGTAATTCAAATTTATGTAGCACGGGTGCTTCAACGAAAAAAATTTTTCATTACACAATTTGGTGGCGGTATGCAGCATTAAACGAAAATATTCAATAAAGAAATTGTTACAAAATTACCGTAATTTGTTTTACTGTCTTAGTGCGGTAAACTAAGGGATCGGTTTCAGAATCCATTGTAACAGGACAGATCTTCTTCGATTCCCTTCTAAATTGTATCTAGAGAAGATAATGGAAAAAGGTCGACCCTGTTACAAATGATTCCGATGTTAAGCCCGTTTTTTGTCTTATTTTACTGCACTACCTTCTCATTAAAGGAATTGAGTGTAAATTATTTTCAATTGCCCTTATAGCCCGAGAGCTCACGACACCGAGGATGAAAGAGCTTTGTCTATTATTTATTTATTATAAATGAAAGAAATACTTGAACCATCAAAATCGGTTTAACTAATTTTGGCAAAATCGAATTTTTAAATTTTTCAATCATGCTTATCTGGATACGGCCTTTATACAATTCCGGCCCATCGATCATTATAGTATATGAAAGTTATCCCCTGATATGAGGTATGCTAATCTTTCTAATAAGAGGCCAAAATATGTTAGAAATATGAACTTTTTCGAATTTTCCTTTAATTGCTAAAAAGCCCTAAATAGTTTTAGCACAGCCAGATATAGGTTGTCAGAGAAATAGAAGGATTAATGTTTATATTTTAATTCGATTTCATTTTTTATTGAATAGATAGGTTTGTTGTTCTCATTTCAACCTTCATAGTCGTAAGGGGCTACGTGGATACTAGTGTTAAACTGAGAATTTTCCAATAAGAAATGCACAAATTCATTTTAGAACTTTTTTATTTCTGGCGTAATCAGATTGTAAATTATGGAAAGAATGCAGAGACTGGAAATTAATATTTTTATAGATATTTTCTCTTTTTATTTTACATAGATTACTTTTTCTGCTGTTTTCCAAATCCTATAAAGAATATGTTTGATTACAATTATACGCAAAATACCGCTTCCTACGGAACCACTATTTCCACACTCTTCCACCTCTCTTATAGAAAAACATCTTGATTATATTTCCACTCTAGCATGTGAAAATAATTGATGGCAGGATCCATTTTAATTACAAGGTTTGACCCAAACGTAGTAACTAACATATAAAGCAAGTTAAGTAAGAGTTTTTAAAAACTAAGTTTCTGGGCTCTTACTAGCTTTACTTATTTTTCCCTCGTTACCCCTTTACCCCCTACCTCCTTCCACGAAATCATCTTAATCAAACGCCATTACAACACATGCCTGTACCAAATTTCAAGTGAATCTCCATTTTATTTTACCAACTCCTTTAACAATGAAGTGGAGGTGATGTGTATTATCAAAAATCAGAGACCTGGGCTGCTAGTATATACATCAAATCTTAAGTTACTGTACTCTTACGAGCTTGCATTACTTATTTTTCCTTATTTACCCCTATTTAATCCCCAACCCTTCGCCGCAATTAGCGGAAAATATAATTTAGTTCCAGATCTCGGGATCTTACATATGTGTACCAAAGGAGGAAGGTCCCTAAGGCCGGTTTTCGGACCCCTTCAATTTTTGACAAAAATAAGTGAATTTGATTTTTTTAGGCTTTTCGAACAAAAATAGGTAATCTCTAGACAAAACGAAAAGTTTTTACCCACCCCTACATCTTTTCTAGAAATCTTCCCTCTGTATTTTAATTAAGTAAAATCCATGCAATGTGTACACAGAAAAAAGTTTATTAGCTACAATTAAAATTTTAATATTCGTAAGTAAAAACTTCATGTGTATATGGGACTACTACACCGCTTCTTTGCTATAAGTAAAACAGGAATCCTGACATAAATTGCTAAAAGCAATTAAACTGTTTTTACGCAAAATTATCTACTACTAATTAATAAGCCGCTGTACTTACAATAAATAAAGTAGTGTATTTACACTTAAGAAAGTATGTCTTTATCTTTAATGAACTATGTGTATTTATCATCATTAGTTTGGTTAATTCTCACAAAGAAAGCTACTACTTTCCATTAGTAATTGACTGTATTATCATTATATATTGTTATATCATCATATATACCTTGTGTTTTTATAGAAGTTTAAAAGATAGTTTAAGAAATGTAAATGTTTTAAAAATTGTATTTGTTAACACTACTAAAAACTATACGTGAACAACCCGCACATTCTAAAAAAATACGTTGTTCTCAATTTTCGCCTTTATTATTATTTCTTTTTGGCGTAACAGTTACACATCAACATGATCTTTCAGCTTACTGACGTAATAAATTTGCACATTCCATCATGCATACGCTTATAAAATATATAAAAACACATAAGAACTTCATCCATCAGACACAACACTCCCAGAGTAGTGGCAGAATGAAATGAACGAGACAAGAGAGAACGTGCGAAACAACGCCATCAAGCAAGTGCTCGGGTCCTCGCGAAAGTAGGCGAACACGCTTTTTTTAAGATTTAAGTGATTGCATGTTATATGCTAGTAAACTGTCCACAAACAGAAAATGTTGGTGTAATTGTCACTAGTAAAAAAAGTCAACTGCACTCCTTTAATTGCCACATGTCCACGGTAAAACAACTAGAGCATTATTGACAAGTAAACTAAAGACACAAGTGTTCAGTTTATATGACGCCATTTACCTGGTTATTAGGAACTATCTACCTCGTGTCAGAATTCCTCCTTTACTTATAACAATTGCTACACAACATTATTAGAAAACAAACTAGACATTTGGCTTAATGAAAATCATGTCTGAATCATTGTTTACTTGGAACGTTTTTCTCAGTGTATATTTATTTAATATATACTGGACAAATAAACATTTGAAGCAAGTAAACATGAAAGTTAGTAATCCTACTCTCAGCTTTAATCATAACGGTATAGACGTATAGTTAGTAGTTATCTATTCCATTTGGAAATTTTATTATTCTGTGTTCCATTATCAAGTAAAGGACTGTTTCTTATAAGAACAGCTCTTGTCTCTAACATTCTAATAGATATGTCGGAGACGTTCCCTCGCGTTCCCTTTGCAGACGCCTTGCGATACTTTTGTAAACGCGTTTCGACAGTCTTGTAGACTCTTGTAAACTCATAATTCATTGAAGTCAAGAGAACGTTGTCAACAAGTACCGATTACACTAAGTAATGTTAAGAGTAAACATCTCGATATGTGGTCATGTAAACCAGTTGACGTCTGGAGCCCCTGGGACCAAAAGAACCCCCTCCCGGCGAGCGGTATAACATCCCTGAGTCCCGTATAGATAAGTGTTCAAAAGATAAACTTTGTAGAGAGTAGTTGAAAACGCGGGACTAGCGGTGGTGGACTGCTAGCTCCAGTATTTTGTGGTATGGTTTGCATCTTCAACAATAAGACATTATTATTTGACAATTACCTGTTTAGATAAATCATAAATCATGTTATTTTGTTAATTATGTGACTGTTATTATGTTGTGTTTACGAATGTTTGGCCTAAATCTAATAGATCTGCCCTAAAACGCCCCTCGCCCCTCACCTATCCGACAGATATTTTAACCCGATTTAGACATATTAGTTCTGTACCTGGCTTTCTGAAAAAAGGTATTGGGGGGGCGTACAAACTTTTGGTTTCACCTGGAAATGACCTATTATTATTCATAAAGCCTAAAAAAGTGAATTCACTTATTTTCGTCAAAAATTGAAGGGGATCGAAAACCGGTCTTAGGGATCCTCCTCCTTTCAAATCAATATTTTAAACCGTTGCTGAGAAAACGTGCGCACAAAAAACAAACCGACCGACCAACAGACAGACAGACTGAAATTTTTTTTTGCGCTCAAATTTGAAATTTAGGCTTTTTATGGCAATCTAAGCAGCCCATTTCAACAAAAAAAAATTTGAAATTTTTTTACGATTACTATATTTCCACTCCACTTCGTCGATGTGGAAGTAACATAAAATTATTTTCTTTAAAACGTTGATGCCGGTACTGGACATGCAACATCATTATGTTTGTATTACAATATGAGACAAACACTTAACAGAGATCGTGTAAAAATGGATAAAATTTCATATTAGTTGCCGATAAGCTGCCAGACTAAAATGTATTTCCTCCTATTAGGTTTGACTACATTCAATGTTTTCGTTGTGATATCTTCAGATGGCGGTAAGTGATTGCCTGTGTCAATGGATAATGTACCTAATTATTTTCTATATTTTTAGATTTTATAATTAATACAAATGAATGTATAATACCGAATTTTCCGGCATTTAGTGAAGAAGCCAATTTAACATATATCCCACAAAATTATACAAAATGCAGCGAGATTGACCTTTTGACTTTTACAACTGTAGAAAATAACATTGCTTATCTCCATATCAAAGAAGAAAATGTGGTGCATTATGCAAATGGAAGTGATCTCTCTTGCTGTTATAGTTATGTTATAAGGGATGGTCTGATAAATAATCCTGATGTGGGTATTAGGTAAGTAAATCGTAAAGTAAGGTGTGAAGAATATATCAAATATATGCCAGAAAATTTAATGTTTAAATTATTTAATTAATTTTAAAACTGGATATACCTGTATATACTCTTCGCAAATACAAAAATGATGTGTATATAGTATTTCATCGGCCCGTTTATAAATCTAAAGTATCGGTCGTAGATATATTTTCAGTTGAGTTATCTATTTCTGTTTCATAGATTTACTTCTTAAAATATAATTGTGATTCATATTAGCAAACAGTAATAAGTAAATACATATGCAATATACATATATTATGTATACATATTTTTGTCGTCGGCTTTGGGAAAGATCGTTGGTAAAATCAAAAGTGCAAAACCGTATATTATTTTATCCAATGAGGGTTGTGTGTATAAGATTAGTTAATCCATTAAATCTTTTTAAATGGGATTTTTTTGAAAACTGCAGGGGTCTTTAAAAACAAGTCTCAAATAAAAAAGTTGTCCCACATCCTTTATCTTTATTTCTTGTCATCAATATATTTGGTATCTATTTCATTCTATCGATATAGTATTCATATTTTCGACACTTTTAAACATGTTTTCTTCATATTAACAAAATTTGCTAAAAAATATGTAGTGGTATGTATGGTAAAAATTTGAGGTCAATCCATTATTCAGTTTTTTCATTAGAGCATGTTAAAAGAAAACATTATTTTTTCTTATTTTATCACTTCCACATCTACGAAAGTAAAATATGTGTCTATTTTTCAAACTCAGAAGTGTATCGGTTTCAGGTAATTTGCTATTATTATAATAAAAATGACACGTGAAATCTTTTAAAATGTAAGTTTTATATAATTAAGTTAATTCTAGTTAAAATTATTAGGTGCAATTAAAAAATGTGTTGAAACTAACATTAAAATTTTAAATAAATGGGAAATATTTGTACGTACGATGATAATTTTTGTTCTAATAATACATATCTCGAAAACAGTACACTTTTCACAGAAGTAAAACAGGCTTACATGATTTTACTTCCACATCCAAGTAGTGAATTGGAAGTATAGTAATCGCAAAAAAAAATGTCAAAATTGTTTTTCTTGAAAACATTTTTTTGTCTGTCTGTCTGTAATTTTTTTTTCAGCTCGTTTTCTTCAGAACTGTTTATGATATTGACTTGAAATTTTGTAAACGTATATGTTATAACGAGATCTAGAACTGGATTGTTTTTTGAACATATCCGGTGAAGGGTTGGGGGTAAATAGGGGGAAATAAGTAAGGTAAGCTGGCAAGAGTACAGAAACTAGAGTGTATGTACTAGAAGCCAAGGCCTCTAATTTTTTTATATTTTCCATCCCACCACCACCACCCTCCATTATTAAAGGGGTTGATAAAACGATAAAAACGATAAAAAATTGAGATGTTCACTTAAGATTTTGTATACGTCTCTATTATAATGATATCAGAAACTAGATTATGTTCTAGGATTATTCTGTTGAAGGGTTGGGGGTTAAAAAGAGATGAACAGAGGAAAATAAGTAAAGCAAGCTGGTAAGAGTACAGAAACTTGAAATTTGGTACAAGTACGTATTATAACGACATCTGGCACTAGATTATATTTTGAGGTGATTCCGTTGAAGGGTTGGGGATTAAATAGGGGCAAATAAGTAAAGCAAGCAGGTAAGAGTCAAACGTCAAATTTCTGTACTCCCACCAACTTGCTTTACTTATTTTCACCTGTTCACCCCTATTTAACCCCCAATCCTTGAACGGCATAATCCCAAAATATAATCTAGTTTCTGATGTCATTATAATATATACGTATATCAAATTTCAAGAGAATATCTCGATTTTATTTTATCAACGTTTTTAATAATGGAGTGGGGGAGGTGGGGGGATAGAAAATATTACGAAAAATTTTGAGACCTTGGCTTCTAGTAAACACACCAAATTTCAAGTTTCTGTACTCTTACCAACTTGCTTTACTTATTTCCCTATATTTACCCCTATTTATCCTCCAACCCTTCCCCGGATATGTTCAAAAAACAATCCAATTCCTTATCTCATTATAATGTATACGTGTACAAAATTTCAAGTGAAAATCTCAATTTAATTTTATCAATCCCTTAGGTCCATAACATAATTAGCAATGGAGAAATGGAAATTAATTAACAATTACAAAAAAAAGCTGAGGACTTGGCTTCTGGTATATACATCAAATCCCAAGTTACTGTACTCTTACCTTGCTTTACTTATTTTCCCCTATTTACCCCTATTTATCCCCCAACCCTTCAACCTAATAGGCGTAAAGTATAAATTAGGCCCAGACCACATCATGGTACATATGTGTGCCAAATTTCAAGTCAATATCTTAAACGGTTGCTGAGAAAACGTGCCCACCAAAAAAGTTACAAACCGACAGACAGCCATATTTTTGTTCTTACATTTAAAATCTCGACGATTTATGACATTCTAAACTTATTTGAAGAAAACAAAATTTTACGGTTACTATACTTCCACGCCACTACGTGGATGTGGAGGTAAAAATTCAACCAATTTTACCCACATTTTTTTACTATAATATGAGCGATGTTTTTTACTTAAGCTCAAACAAATAATTTTACTGTACCATTGCTGCTAATTGCATGTGAAATTTGTAAGATAAACAGGAGGTCAATACCTTTAAAAAATGTTTAAAACCTGTCTCTCTGGTGTGATTTATGAACTTACCTCATTACGACGCAGAATGACTAACAAACACAGTGTTAAAGGTAATTGTTAAAAAGTTGGGAACGTATTGAAAATATTTTCCAGCATAGTTTTTGATACAGTCACAAGTAAAACTGACTCTTATACTCGGGGTGCTAGGTGCCCTTTTTGGAAACTCATAGTTGTATGAATTTTGTGAGTTAATGAATTGTATCGGATATAAATCACGACAAAGGGAGATAACGAGATAACTCTGAACTGGCGTACCCTACCAGAATTAGGTTTTCAACAATAATGGGCCTTTACAGTACATTCGAATTTTGACATTTAAATATGGTAGGTGTCATTTGGGGAAAATAAAATAATTTTTGATCTAAAAATGAGGCGTCTTAGAACAGCGATCTCTGAGAAATAAATTAGCGAAATACAACAACTTTCACGGGGTATTTCAAACGCTCGAGTTTCACGCGCCTTGGTTGCACACTTAATCCCACCAATCATAGTCGAGGACACAACAGAAGAACTTGCAAACCGGCAACACTGCGATCACTGAGCGTGCGGATAGCGGATAACCTTAAACTTTCATTTGAGCTGTCGTATTTAACCTAAGTAATGTTTATAGTTTATTGCGGTGTGTTTGAAGTTATTTTATTAATATTATGGAACAAGGCTACTAAAGGGGGTCATCTGATAACCTACCATGTGTGGATACGGTCCTCGCAACAAAATAGTCTGTGGCTAGCACTGCGGACTTTACTATAATTTATTGCATTGTACCATTTCTCTCGGCGTTTCGCATTTCCTGGAACAGTGAGAAAAGTCTTTTCTGGGGCATTTTCGGTCGTATTTTCAGAGAATGGAACAAAACACTGCTTGCTAGGTATTTTAATCGAAATCAGAGGCTTTCAATTTACGCTAACCTCAAAACCAAAATGTTAACATCAACAAGCTGTTAAATGTTTAGTCATGAGCGATATGTCACTGCCGGTGATTAAATCACCGTGACTAAATCACAGTGATTATATAAAATATTAATATAAAGTTTAATTTACATCGTTTTACTTTCAATTCATACTTGTCCAGTGCTGCTTAATGCAGCCATACATTCACACAAACAAATTACGGCGAACGGTAAACATATCAGCTTGCAGATTGCGATCGCAGATTGAGAAAAACCACCGTAAGTGAAAAATATAAGTCGCCGTTAAAGAGTGATTGGAAAATCGCGATATCGCCCATCACTACAAACGTCAATAAATGCTGATCCCGTTCAACGTTGCCGAGTCGCTTTTTACACTATTGGCTTGGGATTGCTGACGTATTAAAGGCGCGTTACGGATAATCGTTTAAACTGGACTTGTAAATAGGTGATTTTAATTATTTTTTTCTGGCTCTAATCTGCATCAAAACAAAAATTGAAAAAATACGGGTATTTTAATTTTTCATAAAATTTATGATTCCGCAATAAAAAAAATATGCTGAAAAGGCCCATTAAAAAATTATAAACGAATTTACAATTTTCATTTTTTAGTCGCATCATTTTAACATAAGAAATCTGAAAACCTCTAAAATTGAAGGTACGGGGTCAATTTTTGGTGCAAAGCGTTCAGAAATTCATTTGGAAAAAGCAGTACGTTTTATTTTTTGATGGAAATGTTTGGTTTCATTTTTTGTCCAATAATTGGCCAATTCTAATGCCCAAATTAATTAAATTAAATGATAAATTTGTTATCATACACAATATGCCATAGAATTAGACGAAAATTGTTACTCGGTGATTTTTGGGGTCGCTGATCACGAATCTGAAGTCCAGTTTGGGAAATTCAAAATGGTGGACCGGATATCAGGCCATATTCTAGAAGAAATTAGAATGGATATCTTGACCTTGAAAATCTGTAGTCGGGAGCTTTCGAGGTCGCTGATTACGAATCCGAGGTCTAATTTGGTAAATTCAAAATGAGGGACCCGAAGTAAAATAAGAACTCTTTTTTTTTCGTTTTTGGGCTAAATATGATTACATGGGGGTTTTTGAAATCGCTGATTACGGACATATCTCCCCACACATAATAATCCAAGGGATTATAATCAGGACTCCTTGGTGGCCAAGCAAACTCACTTCCTCGACGGATCCATCTGCGCGGGAAAGTTTCATCAAAATTATTCCTGACTTCAATGGCGAAATGAGGGGGAGTTCCATCTTGCATAAATCAAATGCTGTTCCCTATGTCTAGCATGAAAGCGTGTAATATATCAGCAAGTGTATTTTGAAGCGAAAACAAATAAGACTGTCCATTTCAATTTGTAGGAAAGACAATTGGTCCCAATAACTGATCGCCGATAATATCACACCAAACATTAATCTTAAATTGGTGCTGAAAATGCCTCCTTTCTATAACGGCATGAAGATTTTTTACTTCCCAGTAATGGGTATTTCTCCAGTTAAAAACGTCTCGGCGAATAAATGTTGCTTCGTCGGTAAATAAAATGTTCTTAACAAAATTCCGATCCCTGCTGTGTTTATTTAGAACAAATTGACAAAATTGAACGTCCCGGTCAGGCAATTCAGAATCATTAATGTATTTCGCCAATCTATCCAAATGCATGACCTTCTTTAATTCCGATAATAACAGTGTACGGTCCATCCCAAGGTCTTTCGCTGTGGATTGTACAGCCAAACCAGATCTCCCGCCTTGAACACTTCTGAACTACCCTTACGGTCATATCGAGCCTTTATTCTGTCACTGGCTGAGGATGGCTCCGCTATATTGTTAGCCAACCTCTTGAAAGGAGCCCCGGCGTTGCACTGCTTCATTTCACCTTTACTTCCAGTCTGTGGTCTCTTACTGGCTGCACAAATCTTGCATTTGTGACACCAAGCCTCCACATACTGACGACTTTTTATCCAATAAAATCGTTCTCAAATTTCCTTCGAGGTCTTCTTAACACCGAAGTGTCCATCGGATGTTCCATTATGCACTTCCTGAAGCACCTTCGCTACTCGACACCTGGGAATCACTAGACGCATAACCACCTGTTTTCCATCCGGGCTCTCCCATGCTCTCCGCAGCAGCCCGTTCATGACTTTCAGTCAATCCCACTGCGCCCATAGTGCCTTCAGTCAAACTCTTTTGCCTGAAGCTTCCTTCCATTTTGGAGAAGTTCCCCTTTCCTTGGCTCTCAATATAGGCCCAATTTCCTCATCGTCCAGTTGCTCTTTTCTGAGCGCTTCATCTGCCCTGCCATCCGGCACGTCCACCTTGACAGTGTTAACTGCTCCCGTGACCTGCAGTTTCTCCTGGTGATAGTACCTGCAATCCGCCTTGCACCCATTTTCGGACAAAATGTCTGCATCTTTCTGAGGTTTCGTTTTATCGTCATATCCTTGTAGTTGTGGTCTTCTCGTAATGCATCGAAGCTACGAAATCTTCACTTCTCTAGGGGCACCGTGTTCATTATCTGGCACAACCCCTCTGGTACCGGCTTCCTCTGATTTTCCCCTGGGCTTCACGGCATCTCCGGCCTTTACTCACTCTAACTTCTTCTGTGGACATTCTAGCTGGATATGTCCTAGTTCTCCGTACCTGTAACGTTTCATACGCCGTCCACTTGGCCTTCCACTACTTCTATGCTGAGTCTCTCCAACTTTTCCAGCATTTACTCTTCTCGAGTTCTGACAGTCTCGTTTGATATGGCCTACCTTGCCGCAGTTGTAGCATTTAATGCCTTCACTTGGTTTTCCTGTCTTATTGGAGGATTAGATATAACCAGTAATTGACTGGTCATTTTATTCGTTTTGAGAATCTCGTTCAAGATAGGGTTCTGGTCTCTCTCTTCTGGCTGCAATTCTTCGAGAGTCATAGCCCACACTCTTGACTTTGGAGTATCCCTATAGACGGCTTCTACTTCTAATGCACGCACCAAGACTTCACTACTACTGTTATATCGGGATAGCCTCAGGGCTCGCCTGATCTCCTCGTCGCTTGTCCCATCTAGGAATGCCCCCACTGTCAATTGCTCTTTAAATTCTCTTGGCGCATTAGGATGTGCTAAGTGTCTGTCTTTCCGCCGCACCTTCAAATTCTTGCAAACTCTCTCTAGCTTTCTGAACGCGCCATTTCAGCTGGGCCTGGTATACTTGAGCAAGGTGTTGATCGCCATATCGTAGATCTAAGACAGCTTTTAAAACTCTAAAGTTCTGTTATTGGTCTACCGGAATTGTCTGGAGCAACTCCAATGCTTGGTCTCTTAAAGCCAGGACTAATGCCATAGCCTTCTCTTCGTCATTCCAGTTGTTTGCACACGCTGCTGCCTCAAACTGTCTCCTGTACGTTGTCCAGGAACTTTGACCGTCAAAGGAGGGAGGTTTTAATTGCTGGCCTGATGATACTACTTGCTGGCCTCCTCTATCCCTCATCTGTCGTTTCAGCTGGTCTGTTTTCCCCTCCATCTTGTGCATTTTGTCTTCGACCTTGACTACTTTTTCTTTCACTTCACTTACTTCACCCATTAATTCGCTTACCTCTTGTTTGACTCCACTTACTTCTTTCGCTACCTTATTTTTGAGATCTTCAGTGACAGCAAATATGGCACTCTAGTGGCTTTCTATAATTTTCCTTAATTCGATATTTTCCTCTTTACGTCGTCTCTCTTGATAGTCAAGAATTTTTCTTAATTCTTCTTGATGTTTTTGTTCTTTTCTTTCCTGTTCCTCGGTCTCTTCCATGCGTTTTCTTTCCTGTTCTTCTTTCTCTTCCTGACGCTTTCTTTCCTGTTCTTCTTTCTCTTCCTGGCGCTTTCTTTCCTGTTTTTCTTTCTCTTTCTGGTGCCTTTTTTCCTGTTCTTCTTTCTCTTCCTGGCGTTTTCTTTCCTGTCCAGTATTTATTTCTCGGATGCCATACTTCTGGTCGTTCCCGGCATATAATTACGATAAAATCAACAAAACTTAACAATCACGTCGATACTGGTCATGCAACTGTCCAAATAATCACGAAACAGTAGTTAGAAGTCTTATTTAATGTCTTTGTCACTACCCAACTACTGTCCAAATAGAAAAATTCACGAAAATGCACTTAACAACGCGAAACAGTCTTGTAAGTCTTTATCACTTCTCAGTTCAAAGGATTTAATTACTACCTAAAATGTCCTAATAAAATGTTCTACAATGTCTCAATAATTTCCTTAAAACTATCATCCCATCCGAAAATAACCTGCGAACAATGTCTGATAAATTAGTCCTCCAAGGGGTAACTACTAACACTTTATTTAATATCTGCTCAGAACTACACAATATTTTTCCTTAACTAAAATATACTTTTACTGGACTAAAACAATTTTTAACAATTTTTTTACATCAAATTTACACTCTGTATTTACTTCTAACCTCACTTCGCACTTCTCAACTTCACTTTAATAAAATTTCCTTCTCCGCCGTCGATTTGGCCTTATATATCCTAAAATTGCCTCTAGATCCGTCTAGAGATTTCCAATTCCAGAACAATATAACTCTAGAGCCATCCACAGGCTTCCAGAAGAGATGGCGTGTATTACTGGTTGCCTATCCATTGGTACTTAATTTCAGCTATTAGTATCATGGGCGTATCACTCGTCAGGCCTCAGGTGGATGTAATGCGTAACAATAAATTTGCCGTCACTATAGTTTGAAAAGGTCGCGAAGGTTTTTTTAAATTTAACTAAGAGTTAACTAACTAACTAACATCAGAAGATGAATTAGACACTAAGTTTGATGCCACTCTAGCGGTGTTAAGTACCAAGTGTAAAAGAAAAAAGATTCTGGATAGCAAATCATACCTGATTCAGAAAAGAACGTGGTGAATTTGCACTTTTTAACGAGTTAGATGATGAATAATTTCTCAATGAAATGTTCCATTTTAGAATTTCCGCCCAAGCACAACACACAACATAAAAAAACGTTAAACACTGGTTATTCATTAGTAGTGTATGCGGGTGCAATGAGATGTAAGAGGAGGCCGAGATATATCATCAAAAATCGAACAGGCAAGCGATGTCGACCTATATAAAGATATATCGCCCGACTATAAATATATATATTATCGTTCAGTGCCGTTTGCTTCATTTGAAATCATGTTGAGCTATATTTTTATAATATGATATATAACATATAGTATAGCTCTCTGTGCTTTAACGGCTTGACGCAACATTTTAAATGAAGAAGGTTATTATTATCATTTATTATTATTATTCCAGATTAACTAGAATGTATACATGTTTACTCCTGTAGTAAGAATATAAGGCTGACAGTTCCAGTCAAGTACATAACATTGAAAATTTTAAAAAAATGTGTTTTTTTCAGAATATCAGCCTGTCGATCTTTTAACACGAGTGTGCAATTAATACGTGATATCGTTATGGTAAAATGCTATAGTAAGGACAATCTTGTATACGAGAATGTGCATAGGACCATAATAATTTCAAGTTCAGTGAAGAAAAAACTTAGTGAAAGCTTTACTAATAACGTGAATAAGACACCAATTAGTGTATTGATTATAGTCATTGACGGTATTTCTCGATTAAATCTACAAAGGACTATGCCAAAGACGAGAAATTTCTTATTGGAGAATGATTTTATAGAATTTCTTGGATATAACAAAATTGATGATAATACATTTCCTAACTTCAATGCGCTTCTAACAGGGCTAAATTTGAAACAATCTGTATCAATATGCAATCCAACAATAATTGGAAAATTGGATAAATGCCCAATGATTTGGTATAACTTTAGATACTCGGGTTATGCTACAGCTTACGCTGAGGATTGGAGCTCTATTTCTACTTATAATTATTTGAAAAAGGGATTTAAAGATCCACCAGCTGATTATTATTTCAAACCTTATATCGAAGCCAGTGAAACTTTGAAGATAAAATCAAAAGACACAATGCCTTATTGTACAGGACCAGAGACATCAGGTAATTATTACATATTTTAGTATTTAATTTACTTTAATGAAATTCTAGCTGTTAAAATTTTCGACATCTAGCATTTCTCTGAGATATGATGTGATCAGCAGTTTTTAAAATAATTGTGATTTTTTATTATCAGAACAATTTCAATGACAAGGAGAAATATTCAATAAAATAGTAAAATAAGTAATATTAAATATTTAAGAATTCAAAGAATACTCAAATTCTTAATAATTATTATAGTATACAGGATATCCCATAAGTAATAGTTCTCAGAGCAACAGCAGATTCCTTACAAATTAATAATGCGATTCATCCGAACTTACCTTAGATCAAAAGTTATACTAAAAATGAATTATTATTTGTTTGCTTATAATTGTATTGAAACATATTCTTTACCGAATTTTGCAAACAGCAGAAAAAAATAACTATCTATAACTAAAAGAAAAACTATATGTAAAATTATTAATGAAATCTTGGCATTCTTTCGATAACCTAAATTCTGGTTACGCTAGCAAATTAAAATCCTAAAATAAATTTGTCTAATTTCTTATTTGACAATTCTCATTCTAACACTAGCATCCACACAATCCCCTATGGCCATGCAGATTAAACTAGTATCTACATAACCCCCTAGGATCATGAAGATTCAGTTAAAAATGAGAACAGAGGCCTAAAATGAATTTATTTATCTACCTTGCCTTAAAAAATTTTCATTATCAGTCAATGTCAAATATAATTTTTTCACACTTATTCATAGAAATTGTCTTGGTTTTGCACGAAACATCTTTATGAGTGGCTTTATGTCTTTCTGATGAGCTCCAGAATAAGGGCGAAAAACGTTTCAAAGGCTAAGCATTTCCAAGAAACAGAATGATAAATTTCATGAAAATGTAATCTATTAGAATGAAAATTTTTTAAGACAAGGTTGATAAATAAATTCATTTTAGGCCTCTGTTCTCATTTTTAACTGAATCTTCATGATCGTAGGGGGTTATGTATATACTAGTTTAATCTGCATGGCCGTAGAGGACTGTGTGGATGCTAGTGTTAGAATGAGAATTGTCAAATAAGAAATTAGACAAATTTATTTTAGGATTTTAATTTGCTAGCATAACCAGAATTTAGGTAATCGAAAGAATGCAAAGGTTTCATTAATAATTTTACATATAGTTTTTCTTTTAGTTATAGTTACTTTTTTCTGCTGTTTGCAAAATCCTATAAAGAATATGTTTCGATAAAAGTTATACTAGTTATATTTACTTTTTACTTCCCTCGCATACCGAAGGGTAGTATTGTATTCGAGAAAAAATCACCCTTCGAGATTTTTTCGGATTTTGACGTTTCAGAACAAGTAGATTACGAAAATACAGGTTTTTCAATTCCGTCAGTCTGTCTGTCTGTCTGTCTGTCTGTCTGTTGGTGCATTTACTAAAAAACTACTTGACGGAGAGCAGTCAAATTTGGTAGGTAGTTGACGCTACTGTCGGCGAAGAAATGGTAGAAATTTCACTGGAAAATATGCTGGGTGGACCGTCTAAAGGGAATAAATAATGAAAAAAAAATTTTTTTGCTCAAATTTAAAATTTCCACGCTTCATGACACGCTTAACCTATTTTAGAAAAAAAAAAATTTTGAAAATTTTTTTCACCATTTTTGAAAAATTTTTTACCAAGATGAAAAAAATTTTTTTTTGCTCAAATTTAAAATTTCTACGTTTCATGACATGCTTAACCTATTTCAAAAAAAAAAAAATTTACCACTAAAATTGATGGAAATTTTTTTCCTTTTTTCAAATTTAAAATTTTCATGTTTCATGGCGTCCTAAACCTATTTAAGAAAACTAAATTTTAGAAAATTCTTTTACAATTTTTCAAAAAGTTTTACCACTAAAATAGATGGAAAATTTCTTTTCTTTATTCAAATTTAAAATTTTCACGTTTTCATGGCATTCTAAACCTATTTGAACAAAAACAAATTTAAATATATTTCTGAAAATGTAAAAAAATGTTTGAAAAGTTTTAATCTATTTATCACTACTATAGAATAGACGAAAAATTTGTTTTTGCTCAAAATTAAAATTTCCTTGTTTCATGACATTCCAAACCTATTTCGGAAAAAAAATATTGCAACATGTTTTTACCATCTTGGAAAACTATTTTACCACTAGAATGGAAAAAATTTCTTTTTGCACAAATTTAAAATTTCCACCTTTCATGACATTCTAAACATATTTCAGAAGAACAAAATCATGAACCGCTATACTTCCACTCCACGTGAATGAGGAATTGAAAATGTGACAGATGGCAATAATATTTGGCATATGCACCTATTATACTTTTATTGGAAAATGTACAGGGTGGTCATCCCAGGAAATAATTTAACTGTGGTGGACACTTGTAAAGGTCTTTGCGCAACCCTTCCATATTTGGCACCTGTCATTTAGTATTGAGCTTTTGTGGTTGGATGAGCACTCTGTATATTTTTTTGACCAAAACTTATCAGGTTTTCTTTGTAATAATAGTGGTAACTATGTTCCGATTATTATTTCGAGTATCATTTCGTAATTATTAATTTTTTAAAGTGACCGCCATCTACAAATAAAGAGGGAAGTTCTGTGTAAACACCTTTACCGATTTTTTTTCCCGAAATAGATTTGGAAGGTTATGAAACGTGGAAATTTTACATTTGAGCAAAACATAATTTTTCATCTATTCTATAGTAAGTAGTGATAAATAGATCAAAAATTTTTTAAAAAGAATTTTTAAACATTCCAGAAAAATTTTTAAATTTGTTTGACTGTTATTTGCAAAGGGCGCCACCTAAGAACCTACCTATTTGCGAAAATGTCAAACTGGAACATAGCTAGAAGATCTGCATCAAACAGATTTTGAACAGGCGGAAAATAGTACGGATAAAGCTATTCTTGATAAAAGATCCTTGAAGTTGACGACTTACTTATCGCAGTAGCAGCAGCCATACGCCGGTTTTTTTTACAACACGAACCAAAATTTCCTCTTCCTGTTTTACAGTTATAGTTTTCGGACGTCCCACGGTATCTCTTTTGAAACGAAATGAACCAATTTCCTCCAATCTATTGTAAATATTTGAAATAAGTCCGGCTGCCTCGTGGTTGAATACAATTCCAAATATCGGCGAAAAGCTCGGTGCCCATTATAATTTTCTTACACGTACACGCTGACCGTATGACGCATCTGTAATTTTATTATATATTTTCTAGAAGCACACATAATGATGCAAACTACAAGTAAATTTGACAAATATTAAAGAAAGCGTCTTTTACTGTTTTTTGTTAAATTAGTTGCACTGAATAATTTAAAATCGAATATCTCGAAAACGGTTACTTGTAGCAACATTTACAAGGTAAACTTTTTTACGTAAAAAAACATAAAAAGAAAGAAATACTAAGGTGCATAAAAGTTTATGACATATTAAAGACAGATAAAATGTTGTGGCGCCCTCTACATAAAAAGCAATACTATGAATAAATTTGAATTCTTCACCTCAAGAAAAAACCACGACAAAGATTTAAATTCTTTTAGAAGTTATTTAAAAAGTGACATCGGAATATATATTCTAAAAGACATTTTATAAAAATACTGGTGATACGCTGTTATCGACAAGATTCCGTAAAATCAATTTTGCACCCCCGATATCTGTAAAACTGTCTATTTTCCGACCTTATGCTCATGGGAACTTTTGATCCGGAGGTCGAGGGGAACAACATATATCAATTCCAGCCAATTTCACCAGGAGCCACTTCCCATAAAAAATGAGTGGGATCCTTTGTAAAAAAAATCACTTTGATAGCCTGT
This sequence comes from Stenurella melanura, assembly GCA_963583905.1. NCBI lineage: Eukaryota > Metazoa > Arthropoda > Insecta > Coleoptera > Cerambycidae > Stenurella > Stenurella melanura. The sequence continues at coordinate 63,113,499 of OY757312.1, read as the reverse complement.
TAATGCCAATTTTTAAGGTAAGGTAAATTTAACTGAAACTCATTATTATTACGTAAGGAATCTGCTATTGCCCTGTGTACCATTACTTATGGGACACCTTGTATAGAGTATAGATTTATGAATTATTAATGAATTTTATCTTTGCGCTGTATCTTAATTCGTCGCATAAGTTGGCCTTGCAAATTACCTGATTCGACGGTCAAATAACTCGCTACGTACAATAACTACTGTGATTATCTACTTATAACCTGAAAGCATAAAATTAAAACCAAATTGTAGTTGTGTTAAAATATGATTGCCTAGCTAAAACTTAATAACGTTTTCTGCTTCTTCGTCTTAGTTACAACATCTTGACAGACATTTTGTCATTCATGTAATGTTCTAGTTGGGCTTTCTTTGTTATATAGCATGGCCGACAGCCTCATCCCATCTATTGCGGCTGCCTATTGGGCGAAAGGCTTCATCAACACTCTTTCCCATTAGCTTGTTGGTGACATACCAACGTTTTGGTGGTCTTTCTCTTAGTCTCTTACCATTTGGCCTTTCCTGAACTATTATCCGTTCTACATTCTCCTCTCTCCGTTGATGTGAAGACTGAGAGGAGTCGGAGTCGCTTTGGGGAACGTATGTCTTGGAGAAATAAGCTGTTGGTGCGAAGGGTTGTCCCAGAATATGTGGCAAACTTTCTCAGATCCGCCCTTCGGAAGCGTCAATATGCCTTCTGTTTGCATTTCTAATAGGGTTTTCTGTTATTTATTCCATTATCACTTCTTAGAAATTGGTGTTCTTCTTTAGAGGCTCAATTTATTGTAAGCGTTGGTGAACTCATATATCAAAGAGCATGTTGATATTGAATATAAAAAATATTGTCGCGACATTGAAAGTAATATTAAACTCATTCCCAGTAAGTTCTGGCAGTTTATCGACAGTAAGAAATCTAATAATAATTTACCAACAGCTATGAACCATGAAGATATAGATTATGTAGGCAATAAGGAAGTAGTTAATGGTTTCGCTGAATACTTTTGTACTTCATATATTGCCTCTAATCCATCAATCGAGGACCCTCCTGTTCACTCAGCAACAGATTTTTTTTAACAATCGAACAGTTTACAGAACGAGAAGTTTTAAATTCCTTGAAAAAAATCAAGCCTAAATACGCAATGGGCCCTGACAAAATTCCAGCCTTCATACTACATGATTGTGCTAGCGTGCTTACAACTCCTCTTACATTTTTATTTAATATAGCCATTAAATCTAATATATTTCCTGATGCACTAAAATGTTCTAAAATAATTCCTGCATATAAAAAAGGCGAAAAAAGTAATATTGAGAATTACAGACCTATAACGATAATCAACAATTTCTCAAAAGCGCTCGAAATTCTGGTATATGAACCAACATTTTCTTATGTAAAGAATCGCATTACTGAATACCAACACGGGCTTATAAAATTTTTAAACGAGGTAGGAATATTAACAAATTATCCCCCTCGTTTATCTGCTAAACCGTTCAACTTTTGGCAAAACAATATATGTATAGCTGCATCCACTTCTGATTTCAGTATTGAGAGTTCGCCTTCTGCTAGTCGTCTTCTGCTTCAGGATGGTCAATCTCGCAAAGTCTTTCACAGTATTGGCGCCCAACTTCAACTATTTAGTCTCTGTGTACCGATGGAGTCCCTTAATGTTTACTGTTCAGAAGAGGTCCTTGCTATTATTGTGATCAGTATGTGACTCAAGTTCTTTACATATGTTTTGCAGATAAGGATTCTTATTTCTTCGAGAAAGAGTCTGAATTCTCCGCGTTAGTCCGTTATATTCTGATTCCAAAGCATTGTTGATACCTTGAGCCTTCACATTTTCCTAGCTAATATTTTTGCTGATATTTCCTGGTAAATATGTTTGCTAATATTTATTGGCTAATATTTTTGCTAATATTTCTGCCAAGTTTCAAAAGAGTATGAATTTCGAGTTGAACTTTATCAAATATATGACAATTTTTGGCTTAATTTTACTAGATTATAGGTACACAACATACTTTCTAATTGTTATAGGAAATTACGTATGACGATTGTTAAATTTCATAGATGAGTGCGATAACTCAAATTTAACAATAAATAAACTTGATTTATTTCTAGGTGAAAGAATACTCAACTTGGCAAAGGATTTTTCAACAACCTTTAGAAGCCAGCCCAGTTTTGGAATATTTTGGATGAATACCTTCAGTCACAATTATATAAACTCTCCAAATGGAATGGATGAAAAGGTTGAAACATTTTTCCAAAATCTAAAGCAAAATGGGATTTTCAACGAGAGTGTGATAATATTAGTAAGTGATCATGGAATCCGATTCGGAGGAATTCGGACGACAATTCAAGGGTATTATGAAGAAAGACTTCCAGCAAATTTAATATCTCTTCCGCCATGGTTTAAGATGAAATATCCAACAGAGTACAAACATTTTAATGATAACGCAAACAAACTAACCAGCACCTATGATTTGTATATGACTTTACAGGACATATTAAATATGTCAGTAAACAATTATACTGTTTCTTCTAGTAAAGCATGTGCAACATGTGCGTCCTTATTTTCTAAAATTCCAGAGGATCGTAGCTGTCAGGACGCTGGAATTCCTGAGAAGTGGTGTACATGCATAGGTAGGTTGGAAGAATATGATAACCTGAAGATAAATAACGAAGCAGCCCGACTAACATTAGAAGAAATTAAATTAAAGGAACAGGAGGATCCATATAGCATCAACATCGATAGAATCTTGTCTGCCAGTGTTACCTCAGATCCTTCAAATTATTATCGAATTGTAGTGCAAACTAACACATCAGCTATTTATCAAGCTCTGTTTGAAGTTAGTGGCACACCAATTAAATTTAAAAGATTAATTCAACTGTTAAGACTTGCATAATGATAAAATTTGATACGTAAAATTAAAAGTTATTTGAGAAAACAGATATACAGTGTGTCCCGGACAATTTGTAAACTTTCTTATTTTACTTCCACATCTACGTAGTGTGGAAAATGAATAGAGTAAGCTAACAAGATTCCAGGAACTTAATTTTTGGCGTATATGTTAAGAACCAACGCCTCAAATTTTTTGACATCTGCGCAAGTATTATTAAAATTCTATGACCAATTATTTCCTCATACTAGAGTGCAATTATAGTCAAGATAAAGAGACTTGGATGGAAAATCTAGATGTGGAAGCAGTGATTCCTTAGGCGGTGGTTGTTTATTTAAAGTTTTGCTTGCCTTGGCAAGTAATAAACAGTTGTTAAATTTATTATGAAGGGTATTCTAAAAATTAGCAACGATAAAATCGACTTTAAGCACTTTCTTAACTGAAAAAATGTTTAAACACAAAGTTTATTTGCAAAATAAGAAAAATATGTTTTGGATGAAAAATTACGTTTTATTCACTAAGAAGATACATTTTATTCAACTAGGTTAATAACTATTCAACACTGACGGTACCTACTACTACATATTTTTCTAAATTCTTGATACAGAAATGATCACATCTTTATTGTACCAATTTGATTTAATCAGAAAAAGTATCTAATAATCACAGTAGAAAAAAAAAATGTACAGAAATTTGTTTCATAGCGCGCTGAACACAAATATCGAATGAAAAAAAGTTGTCTACGTGTCTGTATACCACTTTTTTTAAACACGATAACTTAGATAACGAGGCATAACATTTTTATTTCACATTTAGGATGTGTGCAAAATATACAGAGTAGTAACCCTAAAGAAATCGTTAATTAAGAAAACAATGAAGGAAACTAATATCTGGAATGTAGTTGGCAATATTGCGAAGGTTGATTCCTTGATAAACTTAGTAAATTATATAAAATAATCACTTAATGGAAAATACAGGGATATATAAGACAAGGAATCTGCAAAATATATACTGTGTCCTTTCATTTTGAACGAACTTTACATACAGTATAATGCACAGGGTGTTCTAGAATTGAGTTCCCGGGTGGGAACCTTTGCTTCCTGAGTTCATATTGGACCCGTAGAACCCAACTTACGTTAGTCCAAAAGTGCATCCGCGAGGAAGTACATTCTCTTAAAGTGAGACAGAAAAGTTTTTCCCAATAATTTTCGTTATATTCAAGATGAAATTTTCAAGTTTTCATTGGACCTATAAGTACTCTATGTAAGCTTGTTAACAACTAAATATCTTTTGTTTCTCAAACACGACAGGTTTCCTGTTTCACAAGCACCTATGACCTACAGAGAAACAATTATAATTCTTGATTTTTCGTTGATATTACACAAAATTTTAAAAGTATTAATTTGTGTACTGAGACAGGTGCACGTCATGTAGAGCATTTGTTATTAATGTATTTTTTGGAATAAACTGTAATTTTCTGTTATTACAACATTTTATTCCAGAATTATAAATAAATGTTAAATACAAGTGGAGGAAAAACGATAATTCCTTGTATGTTGACTAATATTACAAAAAAATTTAAGAGTACCTTTTTGTAACCCTTTCAATACTCTGCAAAAACATTCAAATATTCCGTAATTTTACAGGGCGATTACAAGAATATAGCCAATCAAATATTAATTATTATGAAAAATATTTGTGAAACAAAAGATATTTGGTAAATGTCAAGTTTACATAGAGTACCTATAGATATACAGCTTCCACCAAAATTTGCAAATTTTATCTTCAATATAACGGAAATTATTGGACAAAAATATTCTTTCTGTCTCACTTTAAGAGGATGTACTTCCTCGGGGATGCACTTTTGGACTAAGGTAAGATGAGTTATGTGGGTCCAATATGAACTTAGCAATCACAGGTTCCCCTCTTGGAACTCAATTCTGTTACACCCTGTATAATATTTTGGTATATTATATATCAGATTTATTTAAAATTGATGTTATAATGTTTTTTAAGACTATACGAATAAGTGAAGCGTTGCCTACTGCAAGTAGCTATTGGAATAAAATTAATAAAAAACGATAGCTAGGTATGTACTTTATCTCAGCGGCACCACATAAAAGTAACGCAAAATATTAGCCAAATAGGTATTGCGAGTCAAAGACAATCTAACTGGATTAGATCTGATGATCGCGCTGGCCATGCGAATAATCCACAGTAGGCATAGGCAATCCACCTGCCAGGAAAGTAATTGTCGAACCATTGTCAAACTCAAATAGGAGAATATGCAGAGCGCTCGTCATAATGGAAAGATATTTTTTTTCTAAATTAAAAATTTTCATTGTCTAATACACATGATTTGACACTAAGTACTAAATAAGCAATTTGATTCGAATTTCCAGTCATAAAATATGGATACCTGTGATATATTATTCCGTACCAATCATGCACTTTTTTAAACTCTTAGCTATTAGTGATAATTAGAAACTCAGAGTTTTTACGAATTCAATACAATTTAGAGAACGATAAAGAGATAGGAAAGTAGTAGACCCCTTTACTCGTAAAAGTTGCTTCTCCCGTCCAAAAGACGAGGATCTTCTCCGCCTTGAACTTTTTCAATAAATTATGGTTTGAATGCGCGAAATTTGTTGCTGATTAAAATTCTCTGAATGTGAGATTTGCTAATATTCGATCTGTATGAAGAATTCAAAAACTTATTAGGAACATGTGTACTAGCAGAAGATCTCCATGTTGAATAGGTCTCAACTTAGCTGAATAATACGTTTTCGTAGTTTCAGAATTTCTCATTTTGCAATTAAATTCCTTACTTAAGCTTCTCATCAGTTTTGAAAACATTTTGTAAATAACATTGCCAAAAAAATTAATTCTCTTAAAGTCGATTTTATGTTTTCTAAATTTTAAAATACCCTGTATGGTTTACGATACATTTAAAGGCTGTTTATGTCTTCCCAATGCAAGAAAAACTAATATAGAATTATACAATTAATTATACATAGATTAATTAATTATAGAGAATTATTTTTTCCCGCAACATCAGAAATAAGGAAGCTTACAAGAGTGGACATAATGCATTATGCTTTTATAGATCAACGAAAAAGTAAAACTTATATTGGGCCTACCTTAGTGCCAAAAAAGTCAAAATTGGGTATTAAATACGCACTGATTTTACAGTGCTAAGCAAAATTATATTACTTAATTTTATTTATTTGTAGGATGCACAAAGAAAACTTACAGTATAGGAGCTAGCGTGTAAACATGAGAATTTTTCTCATCAGTGGAAAAATCACTAAATAATTCGTGATACTCGAAGCAAGTATCAAGCTAAGTTTTTTTGTAATTAATTAATTACTACTTAGTAATTACAAAAATACGATCCGCGTACATTCTGGTCAGGGGAGGTCCGGAGGCAGACATTTTGATCCTACAAGATGTCTACCATTAAGCCATGAGTAAATAATGTCAAGCTGATTTTTACTAGTAAAATGAATTTTGGAATTAAGTTTTCACTAATTAGAAAAATTCCTATATAACTTTTGTTGTCTAGCATGCTCTAAAACAAAGGAATAATAATGTCTCTAGCTGATACAAATGTGGCAGGCAATTGCATGCATCCTCCTATACTATTATTAATAAATATAATAATAACAATATATTTATTAAGCAACTAGCAATTACATTGGTTTTATAAAAAATGGTGTACATAAAAAAAATCACATAGGACGCTAGTTAACTTAAGAGAAGTTCAGTTCATCGTAACTTATTAGTTACGAGATCCTGCTCTTCCACTTAACATCTAATGAAAAAAAATAGAAAAACACACTTTGTAAATGGTCTAACTGCCTAATAATATAATATTACATTTTAAATAGTCTTATTATGAGGACTAGATGATGTATGAAGCCCATTTGAAAAATATGTAATTAGACAAACATCCAATCTTGCCAATTTTCCATGCACTCAATCTTGTACGGGCTTTTGTAAACTCTTTTATCAATTTCTCATTGTCATTTGGTAAATATAGTATGGTTAAATTTCGCTGTCACGCGGAACATTCTTTATCTATATGTGAAGATTTACTTGATACAACTAGACAGATCATAGCTTTTATGATGTTCTTGTTCTGGTTATTGCAGTTACCACCCCCAATGCAAACTTCCGTCTGTACAGTCAAGTCCTCGGGAAACAAAATTTTAAAAACATAGCACCTATCTCATTACTTATATCTGTCAATAACTTATTACATAAGTTCATCCTAGCTGCATTATTGTCAATAATATTAATGTCAAAATTCCGTGAGGACAGCCATTTTGTGTAAAACATTTCTGAATGCATTACTGTCGGGATAGATATAGCTCCAAATCTTTTGAAGTAATACTGTTTCGATTCAGAGACTGATGGATTTGCTCTTATTATGTTGGTAAATGTATCGCAGACAGAGCAGGTGACGGATCTAGGCCTGCCAAATTTTAATTGCGGAAACGCTTTAAACACTTTCTCATCACTAGTTGGCAGAAGAACACGGATATCATTTTCGGAAAGCGACATATATCCTGTTTATGTTCAGGTCAGCAGTCACAAATCTTTTCTTGAACTTTTCTCTACTGTAGCGACTTTCTTCTCCTCGAAGTTCATTTATGTGTGCAAAAACTCTATACTTAATATCTCTAGTAAATTTTCTAGCACGACTTTTCCCTCAAGTGTATGTGCATATTTTCATCACATTTTTTCCTTTTCTAATCCTTACACTTTACGATGATAAATGAAAAAAATATTGAAAAGCACCTTTCGACATAATTAGAAATAGTTTCCGTTCTCATCAAGAGCCATATAACAGGTGTTTATCTGACGGCGATTTCATTTAGAACGACATCTGACTTCTGTAGCCTACGACCAACTGGTGTCACCTGCACTAAACCAGGAAGTATGTGGCTCGTTTGGTTTCATCTGTAATTGGACAAAACTATAAGAATCGTGAAGTAAACTAAGCCTTTTTCTTGTGTCAAGTTTTCTACAGTCTCTCTTGCAATTACATCCAACCAATAACCAAACAATTAAAGATTAGAATCTTCGTACTATCGTAAGATTAAAAATACATACGTATTATTTTGAGCAAAACAATAGGACAACCATTTTTTTCTAATGTAAATCTGTCTCTATTTAAATATGTAATGAGTAGCCGAAATAAACAGTTAGCTCTTTTATTATATTTTTTATTGTAATGCTGTAGTTATTGCTAAAGCAGAAGATGGATTGTCAATGAGACATATTGAACTGCGTTGTAACATTAACAAAAATTCTGTGTTTAACATTTAAAAAAGGTGGAGAATAAACGGTACAATTAGTAGAAATCCTGGATCAGGACAACAAAGGATATCCAACTTAACAAGAAACTAACTATTAATATTTTATTTTATGTTCAGCTTTAAGTAGGTAGTTCTGTGCTGCTGGATGACATCGTAGCTCCAATTCTCTTACTCGCCGGCGATCAGTACTACTCGATCCAGAAAAATTAATTTCTTCAGCACCCTGAATTAATGGTTGAAATTGATTTTCTACTAATTTATTTACCAATTGCAAATCTTGCTGTTGAGTTGATATCCTCCGTCGCCCTGATCCAGGATTTCTACTGATCGTGTCGTTTATTCTCCACTTTTTTAAAATGATAAACACATAATTTTTGTTAATATTATAACGCAATGTAATTTGTCTCATTGACTTCTTCTGCTTTAGCAATAACTCCAGTTTTAACTAAATCGCTTATATGGGGCATATTAGTTTTGGTACACTTACAATGAATTTTGACAACTAACTGACAATCTCACAAAAATTAAAGTTAGATGTACACAACTAGATTTTAGAAAAAAATACGTTATAAGACTTCGACTGTACAAGATATTGAGGATTCCTTTTTTACCGACACTACGTTGCCTTTATAGTCTTGTATTTAGCACCACTGTTCTTAAGTCATTAACGTTAATTTAATGTATATTTACTGTACCTAGGCCATCTTTCGCGTTTTTTTTTGAGGGGAAATCCATCATGGACTCCCCGTGTTTTGGCTCTATCGCCACGGGGGTGTGCCGGACTCTTACCGGCTAAAACCCCTCCCTTTCTCTCTCTGCCCTATAGCATACAGTTACCTGGTACGGTCGTTAGACATAGTCTTCGGGGTGTACGGGGCCCTGCCTGTTTCGTCCTTAATCATTTTGGCTAGCCTCTGCTTATCTTTCTTCGCATTCTTTATTGGACATGATGGCCTCCACGAGGGTTTGAGCCACATGCCAGTTTCTTCTGTCCTCCAACATGAGGGGGATAATATTTTCCATGCTTAGCGCTCGTCCCATTTCTCTTTCGGCATCCCGCCGGTGTGCTTCCCACCTTGGGCATTGGAATATTGTGTGTTCAGGGCTGTCTAGCATAAAACTGTTTAAGGTAATAGTTCGTCATTCTATGCTTGCATTTGACCCAGTCCATTACGTTTGGAATAAGGCGCTTTGTCCACTGGGCCACAGTGCTCTCCGCGCTCCACAAGTGTTGCCAACTGTCTGGTTCTGTTCCTCGCCGTTGCCCTAGTGATCGGTAGGTGGCCGTCGTCTACCTCGTGTATGTATCTTCTTTCCTCTATTGCCAACTCGATTGGGGGGGATTCCTGTTACGACCTGGAGTGCTCTGGTCGACGTAGTCCTGTAGGCCCCTGCTACTCTCAGCAGAATTCTCCTCTGGGCTCTTTGGAGATTTCCTTATATCTATTTATTTTTAGTACCCTGTGCCAGACGGGGGCTCCGTATAGTACCATTGATTGTACTACATTGTATAGTACTGCTCTTTTGGAGCTGCTGGGTCCTCCGATATTCGGCATTAGTTTGGTTAGGGCGGCGGTCCGTTTTTCTGCCTTTTGGTACGTCGCTATGATATGTGCGCCAAAGGTGCCGTATGCGTCAAGGATTATCCCTAGGTATTACAGCATTTTTCCAGGAGATATTTCTGCATCTCTCTCCCTATTTTTTATATTTTGTTTATGTTTGTGTCCTTTTAACATTATCGCTTCAGTCTTCTCCGGTGCGAGGTTTAGATTGTTGGCTTCCAGCCACTGGTCAATTCGCTTCAATGCTTCATTTGCCTTACGCACTAGACCAACTGGGTGGTCGGCCGCTATGACTATTGCGAGATCGTCGACGAACGCAATGGACTTCACCCCCGGTGGCAGCTCTACCCTTAGGACTCCGTCATAGAGGATGTTCCACAAGGTGGGCCCTATGACAGATCCCTGCGGAACTCCGGTAGTCATATTGATGCTGTGTTCTTTGGAGACTTGTATCTTCCTTCCATTAAAACAATTTTCAATAACTCTTATTATATATCCTCCTTCTCTTTAATTCCCGGATTATGTGGCACCAGGAAGCGGAGTTGAATGCATTTCTAATGTCTAGGGTAACTAAGCAGACTAGTTTATACCTCGAATCTCTCGCCATTTTGGAGATGCGCTCTACGGCCTGGATGGTAGATCTCCTTTTTCGGAACCCATATTGGTTTTCTGACAGACCCTCCCCTGCTAGGAGCTCGTGCTCCAGTCTGTCTCTGACTAGGCTTTCGTATAATTTGCCGAGGGTGTCGATCAGACATATGGGTCTGTGAGATCCCGGCGCATCAATTGGGTGCTTTCCTTTCCAGACTAAAACAAGCCTTCCTTTGGTTCAGGGAAGGTGCCTTCGCGTAGTAGGCTGTTCATTACTCTCGGCAGGACTTCTGGGTCGGTCTCTGTCGTGGCCACCAGTGCCTCGGTGGGTGCCTCTTTTGTGTTGATTCGCCTTCTGATCATCAAAACTTGTGCAAAGTAGAAAAAGTACAGACACACTGGCAGTGCTGTCCCTTAGACGTCTTCAATAGTTACAAGCTCTTGTACTAACAGGTGAAGCCATCTATTAAACGTAACTGAAAACAGCACTTGGTACTTCGCCCATTTACAAAAAAATAGCGATGACGTCTAGACCATTACAGTTGATAATATCTTACTTCAAAAATTGGCACTTAGGGCGGGTTGTATCAATTGAGTTTAACCAAAATCAGCTTGATTAAAGATCAAGATTCATGGTTACAATTGTTTCAATAATCGTAACCTTGAATTCTGAGCCCTGATCGAACTGATTTCGATTTAAACTAAGTTGATACAGCCGGCCCTTAGGCTGCTTAGTTATTCAATGACATGATTACGATTAAGATAAACGTAATCTGCAATTATTAAAATTCTCCAATATCACCACAGTTATTTAAGATTACTTATTGCTTTTATGCCTGCCCATATTTGTTTGGTGGTGGATTATCGTTCGACACACAAAATTCTACCAATCAGTGAGATTTATTTCCTAAATAACAATTTATTCCTTGTCGATATTGACCATTATAATTATTTATTGACTAAGTATTCTTTATTTCTAAGTTTATGTTGTTTTAATTTGAATTTATATTATATGAAAACCAGAATTATAGATTATTACTCTGCTTTATGTGGTTTTATTTTTACTTGTAATCATACCATTATTGGCTTCTTAATAGTAACCGTAATCATCCTGATCTACTATCACTATCTTTAAAACGAAAATGTGAAAAATTACAAAGACGGGTTTGACGTTTATGCAGAAACGGATTCCTCTGCAGCCCCTCACTTTAAGGGACCGAATCCGAAACCAGCAAGGTTCAGCATTCCTCGTAATGAATTGCCTAAATTCCATTTTAACAGCAATTTTCTATCACGCAAAAATTCATTCAAAAAGTACTCTGCTGATGTCTACATGGGAATCGGTTTGTACATTTAAGTCGGAAGACATTTGGAAATATTGCTTCAAGCCCGAAATAATCCATTACCCATTATCACTATACAATTATTGTATATGAACTATAATAAAGTCCTCGTCCAATATGAATATAAAGACAAATGAAAAAAAAGAGGCTGCATTTGCATGTAATGTTCGAATTAATCAACCATAATTTACATCTCGACAAACATGAGTTACTCTATTGAAAGCTATTTCAATATTTGGACAATAATGTATAGCTAAGAAAATTCCTGTAATGATTTGGATTCCTAAACATAGTCCTAGTAAAGATCCAAAATATCCCCCACTAGTGGCATCTGTATCTCCGTATCCGCAATTTCTTGCTACATAAGGTAGTTTGACAACTTACATTGACTTGTCAAGTTACGTAAACTACATTATTTTCCACTCTACAACTTCGATCTTCGCGATTCTTGATGGTTACGGGTCCTAAATGTCAGCTAAAATTCAAAAGCAACTTTGTAGAGAAAAGAATTCGTGCATCTACATATCACTTGAAGAAACCATGAATATAGCTGCCAGATCAGGATAGTTTTTCACAGGAAACCAATTGCTACTTATACAAGAAAAATTTAAATGTTTGTACACGAGTTACTCAAGCAAAAGGGATATTGATACGTCACTAGTAGATACTGTATTAAACGTATGTAAATCTGAACAAGTAATAAGTTTAGTTTGAGAAGACACAGATCTTATACTTTTATTCCCCGAAGCCCAGGAAAATGATGTATATGTATGTTATTCCTATTGAAATGGTGGAAACTTCGTAAGGTTGCAAATGTATGGGGATATGTTCCAAGCACTGATAGAAAGTGCTTCGAGTATCAAGCACTAAGCACTGATAAAAAGTTATTGCAATTACCAACGACTAAGCACTTTAAATGACGAAATGGCCGCGATTACTAAGCACTTTAGATAGTAATTTAAAATCAAGAGCACTAAGCACAAAACATTTTAGTTCTAACTCTTTCTAAATTTAACTAAAACGTTACGTAATTGCAATACTAGACTTCAGTCAAGAATCAAAATTGTAAATACCTAGAATGCAAAATATAAGTGATTTAAAATGTTACAACGAAATCGAGTAAAACACTACTATGTTTTTTACCACTATATTTGCACAAAACGTGACTGCAGTTTCAACCCTTTAAGTCATTTTCTAACGATATTCAACTAAGAATGAAATACAAAAGATTTGGTCCCTATTTAAACATGTTTCTGTTTAATTCTAGAAACATGTTTAAATAGGGACCAAATCTTTTGTATTTCATTCTTAGTTGAATGATCGTTTGCAAATGACCTAAGAGGTTGAAACTGCAGTCACGTTTGGTGCAAATATAGTGGTAAAAGATATAGTAGTGTTTTACTCGATTTCGTTATAATTATGGATTACCACAGAGTAACGGCTTCCTCAATCAATTTCTTAGATGTAAAATGGTTTACACGCTCGATTGTTTCCATTGGAAGGTAGTCGCAGAGAGCCCCTGATTTTTTTAATGGGTCACTCTATAGCATAAAATATGGGTACGAAATTTTAAGCCAATTTATCAATTAAAAGTGGAGAAAAGAATAAAGCAGTTTAGGGGTAAAACAGTAATTTCAACTCCTTGAGAAGTCACACGGGAATGAAACTTTGAGAAAGTGATCCCCTCTATAAGATACAATATCCAGTCCAGTTCCATAAGTGCGGAATACTCTTCAATGGCTTATTCTGCTGTGGCCTTTTTACTCCAGTCAAATAGGGAAAATTTTAGGGAAATAACAGATAAGAGATAACAGATTGAAACATCGCTAAACATGTTCATAGAGGTGTACTGTTAAACATACTAAAGGTTTTCGTGTCTATCCGTTGCGCTAAGCCGCCGTCTTGAAAAAAATGGTGCTAGAAACTCAGTTTATTGCTATATCTCGCTAACCATTAACACTATCGAAATTATGTACTATGCATAAAATAAAGCTTATAATATTCATGCAGAAAATGTTTTCTGTGTCTATACTCTCGTAAAAATACACAACAAAAATTGGGTCTACACAGTTCTAAAATATGTGTTAATTATACAACAAGCAGCTTGGGAGAACACCCCCACTATCAAGCAAAAGGGAAACAGGTACCCCAAAAAAATTAAAAAAAATAAAAGATCTGATCTCAGAAAAAAAGAAAATCGAGGAAAAAATGACATCAGTCTAGAGCCCCGATTGATAAAACTAATCTAAACAATGCTACTCAACAATCAAAAAGAGAAATCTACCGAACTAAAGATGAATAGATTAGTGCATACCTAAGTGAACTAACAAATGACAGTAGAACTGATTTTTCAGTTTGTAAAGCTACTAAAGGACTGAAGAGACCTATGCAAGGTCCTCCAATAAGAATGAAAAATGGCAAGTGGGCGTAAAAAAAATCAAGAAAAAGCTGATCGATTTGCGGTGCATCTAGAAAACACTTTTCAACCAAATGAAGGCAATGACAACCTCGAACAAGAAGTAGGTCAGGATTAAATTGAAATAAAACTCAGTTCTCCTAATGAAATAATTAAAGAAATTAAACAAAATATAAATTCAAAAGAAGCCCCTTGGTTTGAACTCGTCACTGAAGAAGTGCTAAAATATCTCCCCAGAAAAGCAATTGTTAAACTAACACATCTAATTAATGAAACCTTTAAACTAAAGTATGTACCTTTGATGTGGAAGGTAGCAGAAGTCATTCATAATGATCCCCAAACCTGGCAAACCACCACACGAAGTTTTTTGTTATATGTCTATTTCCATACTGCCTGTACTATTGAAACTCTGTGGAACATTTCTACTAAAACGATTAAAACCAATTATAGAGGAGCAGGATCTCATCCCATCTCAACAATTTGGGTTTAGAAAACGTCATTCCACTATAGATCAGATCCACAAAATTACGGATATAATAGAAAAATCGTTAGAATAAAATAATGCTCGTTACACTGTATTTCCTGATGTGGCACAGGCATTTGATAAGGTGTGGCACAAAGGATTAAAATATAAAATGAAGATAAATTTTCTGAAACAATTTTCTGATATTTTGGAGTCTTATATATCAGTGAGATATTTTAGAATTAAGCAAGAGGAAGACTACTCTGAGCTTAAGATAATTAAAGCAGGGATGCCACAAGGAAGTGTATTGGGACCCGTCATATAAATACTGTACACTGCCGTATTAGCAGTAGGAAGCAGCTAGAAAATTATAGACATCAGTGAATAGAATTCATACCTGGACAAACAGGTGGAGGATCAAACTATATGAATCTAAATCTGTTCATAAATTTTACAAATAAAAAACGTGTACCCATAAGCATAAATGGCACTGAAATCCCATTTACAACGACAGCAAAATACCTTGGCATAACGCCTGATGCCAGGCTTCGTCGGAAAGCCCATGTTAAAAAAAAGGCAGGAACTCGTAAGCAAATATAGGAAAAGTATTGGACGATTGGACGACCATCCTCTCCGTTTCTGCATAATAAACTTATGTTATATAAACAAGTACTCAAATCTGTATGGAGCTATGGCATACAGGTGTGGGACTGTGCAAGTCAAAGTTACATCCAAATTATACAAATGTTCCAGAACAAAATATTTACGAACATTTTTTATGTTCCTTGGTACATCAGAACCAGTAACATCGGGACTTGGGAATGGATACTGTTGAACAGACTGTAACCAAATTTGCCAGGTCAGGAGTCATGAACAGAGACTCCATCAACATGTCAATGTCGATGAGATCCAGTTCCAAGAGAACGCAGTGATATTAAGAAGACTCAAGAGAACCAAGCCTCCTGAGTTAGTATAGTGATAGCCTAAAGCAGAGTAGTATGCGTGATTGTGTATAGGTCAGTTTAGTGTACCTAATTTACTGAAAATCTAAGAATACTGTTGAGTAAGATTTAGTTCTAAAGTGGTAAATTATGTTAGAATTAAGTTACTCAATGGTCTTTAACTGACCAGATTATAATTACAACAAATGTCCTGTGAGGGTGTTTCTAATAATAAAGAAATCATATAATTCTAGTCAGTTTTCCAAATATTCGTCGTCCATCCGTTTATCTGTCAGTTTGTCTGTCTGTCACGTTTCTTGAAAACATAATAATTGAAGAACGACAAGTTCGGTTCTGTTGAAATTTGGACAATGAGTTAGTGTTAGCTAGCGAAAGGAACCCATACTTTTTTTAAAGAATCAAAAGGTAAGTATAAAGGTTATGGAACATTTTAAGAGAAAGGTGCACATGTCTAGACTTGTCACCACTGACGATATTCTATAAATGGCAAAATACCGCATAATATACTAACAAAAGTATCAAGGGATTACTAACATTTCGATATCTTTTATAAGAGAGCAAGTATATTTCAACGACGTATGCCTGAGACACGCCGTATACATGTGAAAAAGCTGAAGTCAAAAGCAAATGTCATTTTGACTACGTAAGGAGTATCGTCAGCTTTCTATATTAAATACAATTGGATGTATGGTCACCAATATTGAAATAATCTCTATGAAATATTTTAAACTATTTGCAGTCACTCTGTTGATAATTTGATATCATCATTCTAGCTTACTATTTTTAATTGTATTTAAACATCATATCTGTTTATTTACAGGAAAAAAGACACTTAACAATTATAGATATCGTTACCACTACTTTACCATAGTTAAATGATAGCTCATTTTTATGAATAACTATTTTTCTAAATGCATGACGTTTTATATCAATAATTAGCGTTTTGCCAAATAGAGGTGTAAGGTGTCGACATAAATAATATAAATAATAAATATTACGTTTTATGTTTATTTTATACGACTGATTTGCTTTTATTTTGCACAGATTTGAAACAGTGAGTGCATGATTACTCTCCAGCAACCAGTTAGGCGAACAAGTTAATTTGATGAAGTTTTCAACGCGAATCATTAAAGGTATGTATGATATTTATTAAATAAAATGCACCTGATGATAAGCTTGATGCTATTACGAGATCGTTTAATAGTGTATTAATTTACAAGGGAAGTAAGGAAAATTTACACTACCTAGGCCATAGTTTGAATCCCGAGCATTAGCATACTCTAACAAAATAAACACTTCAGCTTATAATAAATACAGTAAATGATTTTTCGTGCTGCATTTACCCAATTAATAGTCCAGTGTATGACGGTTTTTGGCTTTGATTTCCATCAATAAACATCAATTTACTTGAAATTTGAACTTTAAGTAGGAAATACCTTAAAAATCAAACCCTACCCTATGCAAATGTGCGCATTTACCCTAGGGCTGGATACCACTCCAACTCGGGGGTAGGAATTTTAATATAGAAAATAACCTCAGAAATCGATAGCATAACACATTCTAAGTAAGAAATGTATACAGTTTTTTCGAAAAATCAATACTTTTTGAGTTACTCGCGATTGAAAATTTCAATTTTTCATAAAAAGAATCATGTTTTCAAACGATTCTCACGAACAACTTAAAGACTTTATATTTTATCAAAAAAAGTATAAGAAACAAAAATGTAGCTTATAAAAAAAACAGGGAGATTGGTTCTTTTATTGCTGTGGGCCCAATACAAACCGAGTTATAGTTTATTGAAGGTGGGCCTTATATATCGAACGAAAAATTTACAAAAGTCAACATTGAATAACAGGAAAACGGTCAATTTTACGGAAAATGCATAATATCTTTTTTAAAGTACTTTAAAAAACCTTTAACATGAGACATTTCAGAAGTCTCTAGCGTAAAAACTAAGGGAAAATGAAAATAAGGTCGATTCCTATTTTTCTCGTGGAAAAAAACAATGCTACCCTTTGCATTACTACCCTAATTGAAATTAAACGTAATCCATTTACAGCTCACTTTATTTAAAAACAAATAATATGATCCAGAAGTTTGACTGGTTTAGAATGTTTAATTTTGAAAAAAATTATGGTTAAAGTGGAAAAAGCATTTTTGATATTTTTTAAAAAATCGTCTTTTTTTCAAATAACTAAAAAATTATCGAAGATACGGAGAAATTGCTAGGTAACAAAAAGTTAGGATTCCTTTTCCGATTATTTTTTTCTTGTGGTAGCTTACACATTATCCGAGATATGGCCTGGATAAGGGCTTTGCAGCCCTTTAAACGTTGCCTTCTTAAAAATAAAGGGCTTAAGAAATTTGAGCTCGTAGGTCATAAAGTTTCCTACAAAATGGTTTTTTGATGAGCTTTCCAAAGTAAAAATTAGGGGAGTTATTCTCAAAAAACTAAACGCATTATTTTCTTAATTTCGGAGTAGGTAGATTTTGAATCATAGATAAATGTATATATAGCATAAATACGTACCAGACGATCGTGGAACCGAACGCGTGTCATCGGTAGAAAATTTTTACACTTTTTTCCTCATGAGGGGTAGTTTTGAAAGGTTGAAAAATAAAATAATTATTCAAGTTGAACAAGAAAATAAGATAGGTATCATATTAAGATAAATGATGTATTAAATTATATAAAAATGCCGGTAAATGATTTCTTCAATTTTTTCACAATAAGGGATGATTTTTAATGGTTAAAAAGTTAGGATGAAAAATATATGAAGTATGATAAAGTCAATAAATTGTTTTTTTTTCCAATTTTATCATAATAGGGAGTCGTTTATAAGGGGTAAATATATCAAATAAGGGTTGACAAATAAAAATTACTGTCTTAAAACATCAAATAATCTTGGTTCAAACTCCATTAACGTTTGTTAACTTATAAAATGCTTCAATTCATTATTTTATTATAAGTTTTTGCAATAGAGGGTAGTTCTCACCCCTAAGAATAATTTGCGCATATCGGCATAGGGTAGGAAAGAAGTGAAGGGTAATTGAGCTTAATTCCAAAATTTTATGAAAATCCATGCTTCTTGATAGAATTGGGAGGTAATACTATATTTTTCCCGTCATACACTGGACTATAAGACCAGAGATGGACAGTACTTAAGGAAAAGTACTGGAAATTGTACCCAAATACTAAATGTGCTCTATTTAAATTACTCATGACTACATTGGTGTTTAAGTATTTGGTACTTAGCTTGTGTTACTAGTATTCTACATACTCGATTCTCAATACTCACTTTCTCGAGTACCATCGAATGCTGTATGCTCGCTCACTAATATTTTCAAATAATTGACATTTTGACGATATGAAGCATCCACTAACTTCGTGACATCATTTAGATAGCTATTCCTTCAGCTGATAGGTTGAATAAGATCTGGATTAAACATGCGCTGTAATAAGTGAAGTTTATCAATTCAAAGGGTCTAGCCGGTTTAGCATGTGAAAAAGGCACCGAGGTCTATTGTTATGCTTTAACTTTTTAATGATTGCTTCTTGCTTGAAGCATTCCTACAATTAATTTCAGGCCTCTGCTTTCACAAAGAAGGAACTTATCGGGGTAATAACCCTTAACGACAATTTGGTTTTTCTCTGGAACTATGACAGGTATTCAAATAAATCCAACGCTAAAAATAGATATCAATTAGTTCTATGCTATGTATTTTTTTCATATTTTTAGATCAATTTTTAGGGATGCAAAGCACATAATTTTTTTTCCGAGGGTGGTTTTTATAATAACTACTGGAGATATTCCAACCAAATCAATCACGTTTAATTATCTGAAAGTCAACTATAATATATAAAAAAACCGCTGCCTAAGGAATCACTACTTCCACATCCAGATTCTTCATCCAAGTCACTTTAAAGGGAACATCTTGACTATATTTGCACTCTAGTATGTGGAAATTATTGGTCATAGAATTTTAATATTTAGGGCAGATGTCATAGAAAAGTTTGAGGAGTTGGTTTCTATCATATACGTTAAAAATGAAGTTTCTAGTTTACCTTACTTATTTTCCACTATTCACAACCTACCACCTCCCACCCCTTCAATGCAGTCATCTCAATCAGATGTCACTACAATACATATGTGTACTAACTTTCAAGTGAATATCTCAATTTGATGTTATCAATCCCATTAATAATGAAGCGAAGGTGGTGGAGTTTGAAAAATATTAGAAAGAAATCTGAGGCCTTGGTTTCCAGTATACACACCGAATCCCAAATTTCTGTGCTCTTACCAGCTTGATTTACTTATTTCCCCCTAGTCCTCCTGTTAACCCCAACCCTTTCTTCGGAATCATCCCAAAACATAATCTAGTTCCAGATGTCGTTATAATACATACGTCTACCAAATAACAAGTGAATATCTCAATTTTATTTTATCAACCCCTCTAATAATGTAGTAAGGGTATTGGAAAGGTTGAAAAATATTGTTAAAAAAATCTGAGGCCTTAGTTACTAGGACATACGCCGAATTTCAAGTTGCAGTACTCGTACCAGCTTGCTTTACTTATTTTTCCCTATTTACCTCTACTTACCCCCACTCCTTCAACACAATCATGTCAAAATATAATCTAGTTTTAGATATAGTTATAATACATAAATGTACCAAATTTCAAGTGAAATTTTCAATTTAATTTTATCAACTTTTTTAATAAGGGAGTGGGGGTGGTGGGGGGGATGGAAAATACTAATAAAAAAACCTGAGACCTTCGCTTCTAGTATATACACCAAATCCCAAATTTCTGTACTTTCACCAGCTTGCTTTACTTATTTTCCCTTATATATCCCTATTTAACCCCCAACCCTTCAACGGAATCATCTCAAAATATAGCTAGTTCCAGATGTCGTTGTAATACATATGCGTACTAAATTTCATGTGAATATCTCAATTTTATTTTATCAACCCCTGGAATACTGGAGTAGGGGTGGTGGGGGGCTGAAATATATTATTAAAAAATCTGAGGCCTTGGCTTCTAGTACATATACCGAATTTCAAGTTTCTGTACTCATACCAGCTTGCTTTACTTATTTTCCCCTATTTTCCCCTAAATAACCCCCAACCCTTCCTCGGAATCATCTCAAAGTATAATCTAGTTCCAGATGTCGTTATAATTCATACGTGTACCAAATTTCAAATGAATATCTCAATTTTATTTTATCACCCTTTTAATAATGAAGTAGGGGTGGTGGGGGTTGAAAAATATTATAAATAATCTGAGACCTTAGCTTCTAGTACATACACCGAATTTCAAGTTGCTGTAGTCTTACCAGCTTGCTTTACTTATTTTCCCCTATTTACCCCTATTTAACCCCCAACCCTTCAACGGAATCATGTCAAAATATAATCCAGTTTCAGATATAGTTATAATACATAAATGTACCAAATTTCAAGTGAAAATTTAAATTTAATTTTATCAACTCTTAATAAGGAAGTGGGGGAGATGGAAAATACTAATAAAAAAACCTGAGACCTTCGCTTCTTGTATATACACCAAATCCCAAATTTCTGTACTTTCATCAGCTTGCTTTACTTATTTTCCCTTATATATCCCTATTTAACCCCCAACCCTTCAACGGAATCATCTCAAAATATAGCTAGTTCCAGATGTCGTTATAATACATATGCGTACTAAATTTCATGTGAATATCTCAATTTCATTTTATCAAGCCCTTGAATAATGGAGTAGGGGTGGTGGGGGGCTGGAATATATTATTAAAAAATCTGAGGCCTTGGCTTCTAGTACATACACCGAATTTCAAGTTTGTACTCATACCAGCTTGCTTTACTTATTTCCCCCTATCTACCCCTAAATATCCCCCAACCCTTCAACGGAAACATCTCAAAGTATAATCTAGTTCCAGATGTCGTTATAATTCATACGTGTACCAAATTTCAAATGAATATCTCAATTTTATTTTATCAACCCTTTTAATAATGAAGGGGGTTGAAAAATATTATAAATAATCTGAGACCTTGGCTTCTGGTACATACACCGAATTTCAAGTTTCTGTAGTCTTACCAGCTTGCTTTACTTATTTTCCCCTATTTACCCCTATTTAACCCCCAATCCTTCAACGGAATCATCTCAAAATATAATCCAGTTCCAGATGTCGTTATAATACATATGCGTACTAAATTTCATGTGAATATCTCAATTTCATTTTATCAACCCCTTGAATAATGTAGTACTGGTGGTGGGGGGCTGAAATATATTATTACAAAATATGAAGCCTTAACTTCTAGTACATACACCGAATTTCAAGTTTCTGTACTCTTACAAGCTTGCTTTACTTATTTCCCCTATTTACCCCTATTTAACCCCCAACCCTTCACGGGATATCCTCAAAAAACAATCCAGTTCCAGATCTCGTTATAATATATACTTGTACAAAATTTCAAGTCAATATCTTAAACCGTTCCGGAGAAAACGTACGGACAAAAAAAAAGTTACAGACAGACAGACAGAAATTTTTTTCGCTCAAATTTAAAATCTCGACGTTTCATGACATTCTAAACCTATTTCACGAATAAAAATTTTTGAATTTTTTTTTGCGATTACTATACTTCCAATCCACTACGTGGATGTGGAAGTAATATAGAAGTGTGAATTTGGTGGAACATAGAAATAAAAACCGCTGCCTAAGGAATCACTACTTCCACATCTAGATTTTTCATCCAAGTCACTTAAAGAAACATCTTGACTAGATTTGCACTCTAGTATGTGAAAATTATTGGTCATAGAATTTAGTAATATTTGGAGCAGATGTCATAGAAAAGTTTGAGGCGTTAGACGTTAGAAATGAAGTTTTTAGTTTACCCTAATTATTTTCCCCTATTCACAACCTACCACGACCCACCCCTTCAATGGAATCATCTCAATCAGATGTCATTACAATACATCCGTGTACTAACTTTCAAGTAAATATCTCAATTTTGTTATCAATACCAAATCCCATATTGCTGTACTCTTACCAGCTTGATTTAGATATTTTCCCCTATTTACTCCTATTCAACCCTCAACCTTTCAACGGAATCATCTCAAAATATAATCTAGTTCCAGATGTCGTGATAATACATACGTGTCCCAAATTTGAAGTGAATATCTCGATTTCATTTTATCAACCCCTTTAATAATGGATTAAGGGTGGAGAGGGGTTGAAAAATATTGCTAAAAAATATGAGGCCCCAAGGCCAAGGACATACACCGAATTTCAAATTTCTGTACTCTTACCAGCTTGCTTTACTTTATTTTTCACTATTTGCCACCAATTACCCCCACTCATTCAACGCATTCATGTCAAAACATAATCTAGTTTAAGATATCGTTATACGTGTAACAATTTTCAAGTGAAAATCTAAATTTAATTTTATCAACTCTTCTAATAAAGGAGTGGGTGTGATGAGGGGATGGAAAATATTGTAGAAAAATCTGAGGCCATCGCCTCTAGTATATGCACCAAATCTCAAATTTCTATACTCTTACCAGCTTGCTTTACTTAGTTTCCCCTATCTACCACTATTTAACCCCCAACCCTTCAACGGAATCATCTCAAAATATAATCTATTTCCAGATGTCGTTAACATACATACGTGTACCAAATTTCAAATGAATATATCAATTTAATTTTATCAACCCCTTTAATAATGAAGTGGTGGGGTTAAAAAATATTATAAAAAAATTTGAGACTTTAGCTTCTAGTACATCCACTGAATTTCAAGTTGCTGTACTCATACCAGCTTGCTTAACTTATTTTCCCCTATTTAACCCCCAACCCTTCAACGGAAGCTTTTCAAAATATAATCTAGTTCCAGATGTCGTTATGATACAGACGTGTACCAAATTTCAAGTGAATGTTTCTGTGACGTACGGCCATACATTAATTACTGGTAAGATGGCAGAATAAATAATACACTTGAAGTTAATACTACTACAAGTGGGGGATGCTGCGCAAGACATTATAACTGAATACATTACAGTTTCAATTTCATTTTATCAACCCCTTTAATATTGGAGTAGGGGTGGTGGAGGTTGAAAAATAATATAAATAATCTAAGACCTTGGCTTCTAGTATATACACCGAATTTCAAGTTTTTGTACTCTTACCATCTTGCTTTTCTTATTTTCCCCTATTTACCCCTATTTAACCCCCAACCCTTCAACGGAATCATCTCAAAATATAATCTAGTTCCAGATGACGTTATCATACATACGTGTACCAAATTTCAAATGAGTATCTCAATTTTATTTTATCAATGAAAAATATTATAAAAAATCTGAGGCCTTGGCTTGTAGTACATGCATCAAATTTCAAGTTTCTGTACTCTTGCCAGCTTGCTTTCCATATTTACCCCTATTAACCCCCCAACCCTTCACCGAATATCTTCAAAAACAATCCAGTTCCAGATCTCATTGTAATATATACGTGTACAAACCGTTCCGGAGAAAGCGTGCGGACAAAAAAAAGTTAGAGACAGACAGACCGACAGACAGACCGACAGACAGACAGAAATATTTTTTTTCGCTCAAATTTAAAATCTCGACGCTTCATGACATTCTAAACCGATTTCAAGAAAAAAAAATTCGAACTAATAGATTACGTACATAACACACTTATTTTCTTTTTATCAACCAGGTAAGTACATAGAAAATATAAAATAAAAAGTAATGTGACCACGTATATAACATATGTATTTTTACCACATATATATTTTGTTTATCTAAACAGGTTCATACAAAATTATTTATATGGTTAATAAAATATGTTCGAAAATAAAAGGGGAATGCAAAAATATGAAAGAATACTGGGTGCTCCATTTCAAAAAGTAAAGTTGCATAACCTACCGCCTATTTGAGGCGCCTTGTACATTTGAAAATAAAATGATTAAATGCATCTTTTAACAAAATAACTTTCCCATTGAACATTTCTTTCCATGTCTCCCCGTTTTCCAGATAATGCTTGTCTAGTGCTGGGACACCCTGTATATAAATAATTTTGTATAAAGATGTTTAGATAAACAATAGATGCGTGGTAATAGTATATTATGTAACAAGTTTTATAAACGTCATTTTAGTCACGAGTTTTATTAATCGCGAGCGACGCGTAGCGGAGCGAGTGTTTAATAAAATGAGTGACTAACAAGTTTATAAAACGTGTTGCATACTATACGTTTTCTACGACAGCAAATATCTAAATAAAAAATTTGGAAGTTATTTTGCGTCGATTTATTTTGACAGATTGATGACAAGAATTACGGAAAACTAACTTGATTTTTGCCATTAAAATATCTAGAATTAACCTCAGCCGTGACTAATATCTCGTTGCTAAGTTCAGCCTGAGACTAAAATGCACGAAGTCACGGTTTGTCGAAAGCGTGTTTAAAGGATTATTTAGCGTCATGGAAACGTATACGATAAACGCCATTTTAAAGATAGAAGTAGAAAAAAATACATATGTTATATATGTGGTTACATTAGGTTCTATTTTATATTTTCTATGTACTTACATGGTTGGTAAGAAGAAAATAAATATATTATATAGGTACGTAATATATTAGTTAGGTACTATTTTTTTATTTCTATGTTCCACCAAATTCACACGTCTGTATTTTTTATGTATATAGTTGACTTTCAGATGATTAATCGTAATTTATTTGGTTGCTGTATCTTCAGTAGTTGTTATAAGAACCACCCTCAGAAAAAATAAATTGTGTGTTT
The DNA here is from genome assembly GCA_963583905.1 of Stenurella melanura. Lineage (NCBI taxonomy): Eukaryota > Metazoa > Arthropoda > Insecta > Coleoptera > Cerambycidae > Stenurella > Stenurella melanura. Next base: position 63,088,136 of record OY757312.1, on the reverse strand, counting down.
TGCACCCCTAAAAATTGATCTAAAAATATGAAAAACAAAATACATGGCATAGAACTTATAGATATCTACTTTTTGGCGTTGGATTCATTCGAATATCTGTCATAGTTCCAGAGGAAAATAAAGTTGTCGTTAAAGGTTGTTGCCCCTATATCTTCCTTATAGATGAAAGCAGAGGCCTGAAATTAATTACAGGAATACCTCAAGCAAAAAGCAATAATTGAAAGGTTAAAGCACACCAGTAGACGTCAGTGCATTTTTCATATGCTAATCCGGCTAGACCCTTTCTGTTTATAAATACACAAGAACACAGTGGAGGTCTTTATTTCAACTTTCAACTTTGAGTGGCACCGGTTCCACCAACGTTATTCTTTTATTGTCTGGTAGGTTAACCAGATGCTTCAAAATTTGTTCTTTAAATCATGATGAATTTTATCTGGTGGCATTACTGTGCAACCTTAAACTTGTGGTGGTGGACAAAGAATTTATATAAATAGAAGCAGATACACATTTATAAGTGTGTTGTCAACATCTCGTACTCAAGTTCAGACATTACATTTTATAACTATCTCTTTCTTTATGATAAAAATTACTATAGCCCCATCTTTGTTGCAGTACTACTATCTTTAACATGACAAATAAATGTAAGACAACAGGCTATTCTTATCCTCAACTACACCACAAACAACACATTTCTTCACTATTTTTACGATTCAACGAGAATAATTGTTTAAATTTACAAAACACGAAAATAATTTTCAGGTTAGAGTAGTTAAAACAGACACAGTTCTTAAATTACTAAATTCCACATATGTCTTTGCTACACTCATACCACGGTCTTGAGTGATTGCAACAGAGATTAGCGCTATAGGCAATATTGTATCTTAGAACGAAATGGTGAGAAAAGGGTATGTTGGACATGGTGGCAACAGTATCGTATAACTTTTACACTTTATCTCGGCTTCTATTTATATAAATTCTTTGGTGGTGGACTGATGAATGATGTGTGGTGTATGTGAATCTAACCTCAAAAGTTAGTTATAAACAGTAAAATAGTATAAAATGATGACTAACGGAGCAGTATTTTTATAATTTCATCAGTTTTGCATATACCTCAACGTCAACCCCATTCTAAAATGGGATTTAAAGTCTTCCACACTAATGTACCACAGCTTGTAAAATATAATGTTTTATTTTTAAAACTGACCCCCTTTTAAATAATAAAATTTCTTCCTCATCATCTCATATATGACCAGTCCTAAAACAAGAGATTTTAATATTTAGTTCTTTAACAGAAAATGAAAAACTAACATTTACTTTCTGTGTGTGCGTGTGTATTATATGTATATAACTTATATATATATATCCTTAAGCTTATATTTTATCAGTATTATTCTCAGTTTTTTTCACATAAGTATATATTTATTTCACATTACCTGTTTAATTTCATAATAATGATCACAAGAAACAAATAAAAAATGTTATTATTGTTGCATTATTGTTTTTATAAATGAGTATGGCAAAAGCATATACAAGGTGTCCTGATTTGCATAAACCAAACTAAATCAAACAGTAGAAGATTCAAAATAACAAAAAAAAGTCCCCATAAACATGGGTAGACAAGTGTATAGTTTCCGAAGTACAAGTTGCTCAAATTAAAATTGTGAAAATATTTTTTATGAATATCTTTGAAATGCTTTACTCTAAAACTGAGAATTTTATAGAAAAATTGTAAGAGACATTTTTATGTAAATAATTCAAAAGTTTTGTTCATAAAGTGACGCACAAAAAAGTTGGGACAAAATTAACAGTACCCAGGCGCCACTAGTTTTACGCGTTTCTGAAACATTTTCGTTCATAGTTGACATTTTGCCTTATAAAACATGAAAGTTAAAAACTATGTAAATTACGCAGACCCATACAAAAGTAAATTAAACGCAAAGATCAGACCTCTTTATCTGCTTGTATTTTGATGCTCTGAATCCGAATAGGTGGAGAGCCGGCTGTACAGATTTACTTTGAATAAGATACATGAGAAACTTTGTGTGAGTGAGGGAGTCACTTTTCATATAAGCAAATTTTGCCCGCGTCATGGAATTTTGACGTCACTTCCGGTCACAATTTTTTATGTTATTGAATAAATGAATAAATGTAAGGTTTTGAGATATACAATGAGATTGTAGTGGGGTGCCAGGCTCAATTTGCCCGCAACCCTGAGACATCCCCGATTAAAGTTTTTTTTGTGTCTTTTATCAAGTCATCTAATACACGAATTATTACTTTTTAAAGTTACAGTACAATCCTTCCAGTTATTAAAAAATGGGATGCCTCTTCTTATTTACCTGCCTCCTCCCATTTAGATATCACTTCCGGTAAAATTCCATAACTCGGGCAAAACTTGCTTGTGTGAAAAGTGGTTCCCCGTAGGTCTGTGGTAGTACTTACTCACTCATAGAAAATTTTTCATGTATCTTATTAATAGAAAATCAGTTCAGCCGGCTCTCTATCTAGAAGTTCATATCAGAATTTATGTTTGAGGGCGGAATTTTTATTAAATTGCGATATGATCCTAAAATAGAGATTTTCTAACGCCAGTAGGAACATGAACTTAAAAAATTGTCTCTTTTGTACAAAATGCATAGAATCGCAACAATATTGCAATTTGTAAAGCACTTTTATATCCTCTGGCACTAAAGCCACCCCCTAAAGCAATTACGATATCGGCAAAGCTCGCACGAAATGAAGTCAAGAGAAGATTTTTTAGTATAAAATTAATAAAATCAGTAAATACTGCACTTCTCTTCTTCGACCCATATTATATTTTACGCCCTGTAGACACGTCTAATGTTGGCGTTTCAACGCTATTTTGGACAAAAGCGATGAAAAATTAAGACAGAAAGACAGAATTGTTTTGTCAACAATCGGCGCAATTTGCGGAAACTCTCTTGGTTTTCTCTCTTTTGTATCTTCCTCCCCCGACAGTCTTAGAATTAAATAAGAGAATATTATGTGAGAATACCGAAGTTCTGTCGCTCATGTTGTACTGTTTCAAAGCCATCCGGAATTTGAGAGTTGAGGGTTTTATGTTGTTTCAGACCCAAGACTGGGAGTAATAATTATTTATGTATTTCGATGTGCTTTCAACGATTAAAAAAGTTTAGATAAAGACGAAGCAGTTGGAGGTAATGTTTTGTACTCAATATTTGTCGGTTCAATCAGTTTCTTCATATATTTTTTGAAGATGAATTTGAATTTTCTTTTACTTCCACATCCACGTAGTGGAGTGGAAGTATAGTAATCGTAAATGAATTTCAAATTTGTTTTTCTTTTAAAGAGGTTTAGAATGTCATGAAACGCCGAAATTTTAAATTTGAGCGAAAACGAATTTTCTGCCTGTCTATCTGTCTGTCTGTCGATCTGTCTGTCTGTAATTTTTTTGTATGCGCACGTTTTCTCTGGAACCGTTTGAAATATTGACTTGAAATTTTATACACGAGTGTATTATACGGAGATCTGGAACTGGATTGTTTTTTAACTCATCCTGTGAAGGGTTGAAAATAGGGGTAAATAGGGGAACATAAGTAAAGCAAGCTGGTAAGAGTACAAAAATTTGGGATTTGGTGTATATACTAGAAGCCAAGGCCTCAGATTCTTTTATAATATTTTTCAGCCCTGCCACCACCCCTACTCCATTATTAAAGGGGTTGATAAAATAAAATTGAGACATTCATTTGAAATTTGGTACAGGTATGTATTAAAACGACATCTGGAACTAGATTATATTTGGAGATAATTCCGTTGAGGGGTTTTTCTGTTTATTGTATATTTTTTACAATCATGTTGGTTTTATATGCTTCTATTCTTATTGTATTCCACTGTATTCCATATTGTATTCCATAGCTTTAAATCAACTTTTGCTGTGTAATTTTCTTCTTTTAACTTGACAAAACCAATATTGTTTCTGTAACAAGATTTATGGCGAATAAATTTATTCTATTCTATCTAAATAGGGGCAAATAGGGAAAATAAGTAAAACAAGCTTGCAAGAGTACAGAAAGAAAGAATCCAAGGCCTCAGAATTTTTTTATAAAATTTTCAACTCTCCACCAACCCTACTCCATAATTAAATGGGTTGATAAAATAAAATTGAGATATTCATTTGAAATTTGGTACACGTATCTATTATAACGACATCTGGGACTAGATCATATTTTGAGATGATTCCGTTGAAGAGTTGAGAGTTAAATAGGGGTAAATCGGGGAAAATAAGTAAAGCAAGCTGTAAGAGTACAGAAACTTGGAATTTGGTGTATATGCTAGAAACTAAGGCCTCAGATTTCTTTCTAATATATTCAACCCCCACCACCCCACCCCCAAGTATGTATTGTAATGTCATCTGATTAAGATGGTTCCGTTGAAGGGGTGAGAGGTGGTAGGTTGTGAATAGGGGAAAATAAGTAGAGTAAGCTAGAAACTTAATTTTTAACGTAGAAAACAACACCTCAAACTTTTCTATGACATCTGCCCCAATTATTATTAAAATTCTATGACCAATAATTTCCACATGCTATAGTGCAAATGTAGTCAAGATGTTTCCTTTAAAGTGGCTTGGACGAAGAATCTGGATGTGGAAGTAGTGATTCCTTAGGAAGCGGTTTTTTTTAATTGCGTAACGAAATTCCGCCGTCAAACATAAATTATGATATGAGATTCTGATTCTGTGCATCAAAATCCATATAGATATAAGAGTATGACTTTCGGGTTTAATTTATTTTGTGTGCCTGTATTACCTTTTTTAGACGTTTCGAAGATATTCGTAAAAAAACATTTTCAGTACTTTAACGTTAGTTTAACGTCCTGTAACCTGTATCTCGGAAACAAAACATTTTCCGACTCAAGTGTATAGGAACTTTTCTCATTTAATAAATTCTATCATTTGGTGATGTTTCGCTTATATAATTCAAAACACCCAGTATAATCATTGTTCAACAAAACACTACATAATCCATGTTTACATATTTATAAAAAGTATTACCTATAAAAAGTAACCACAACGTTTGTTTATAACTATAATTATAAGTTTTAGCAGAAATAGGAGAAGTTTCACAATACTATGTTGTTGACATTTATAATTATATAAACTTACAAGCAATGGAACAACATTCAGATTATATAATTTAAAATGAGATGAATCGAAATATATAATTAATGTTTCTGAAAAATCTATTGATTAAAATTCGATACATTAATTAAATTAATTATGGCCAATATTCCAATGTCTACGGCAGTGTTGCTCAATGAAAATATATTTTCAGATCATTTTGTAAAAGTAATTTTAATTTCGAAGTGATTAATTCATGAAGTATTTTGTCACACGAGTATCCTCTAGACAGAGCTAGCTATGGGTTCTATTATACTTCTTGATACCGATCGTGACTTTCGTAGGGGGTAGCCTGTTAGCACTTTTCTATACAGTAATAATTAAATGGGTCTACAAAAAAAATAAAAATTCCAATCATATTAAATAAACTGACCATTATCCAATAGTTTACTTTCTCAACACTTCTCGACAAATGAGAAGCTGGCATTTCCACTTTCTCGCCCAATGAGTAGCCGGCATTTCCACTTTCTCAACACTTCGACTTTTTTCAACCTGATTCTTAGTACTATTAACAATAATAATCCCACCACAAATACAAATAACACAAATGTGATGACTAATAAGAATCTCAATTTTGATGTAAATTCTCCACCTCTCACTATTATCAATTATGGAACTATGAATATTAATATTGTAAAAGAAAATAAATAGATAATTGCAATATTTTTCCATTTTATTCGATACGATTGGAAAAAATACAGTGTTTGACGTGTGAGAATTGGCCATTTCCACTCGGATGAACTGCTCCACGCGCCTTCGGCTTGTGTCGCAAAAATTTCATCTTCATGGAAATGGTCAACTTTCTCACTCATTGAACAATATACTATTTTTGATCTCCTGATCTGAACATTGATATGTATTTTGATGCGATGAATTCGATAAAAGCAACAAAAAAATCTGACGCAGCGTTTTAGTTCTACAGCCTCTCAGTGATCCTTGTAGGGGTGGGTAGTGAAATTGTAATAGATTCGAAGTTTTGGTAATAGAATATGTAGACTGTTAGATAGCTGCGGGGGGTCCGGGGGGCGGAAGCCTTCCTCGTGGGAGTAACCAAAATTCGTATAAATATTTATTACAAAGACATACTACTACTACTACTACTACTACTACTATTGCCAGTTCCTGAGCTGGAGCTAGGCAACCAAAGGACAGCATATGTACTTCGCTACTTCTGCCCATGCTTTTATTACGGCGACTGTTGAGTTGGCAACGAACTCAAACCTTTGAGCATATAGAGCTCGAAGGCTCAAACAATCATATTTTATAACGCGCCAAAATGAATATTGGTGAATATTCTTTTCGACACGTGCGCAAGTCCATAAAAAGTTGAGATAGCGATATCTCTCTGCACCGTAATGTTTTCTGAACGACTCTACACCGTACTGGCATGATCGACAGGTATATACTTTAACGTTTTAGTGGCTCCATCTGTCATTGAAATGCGAAAATTCTTATTACAATTAGGATTTATTATTCGTGAACCGTTTGATAAATAAAGATAAATCATAATAGCTTAGATCGGTGGTATAAATAAATAACACCACATCGAAAAAAAGTAATAGATGTTCGTTGCTGCGTAATAGCGTAATAGGGAGCTTTAAATAGTAATAGATCTATTACAAAAGTAATAGTGCTCGGAACGTTGACTGACATTATACACCAGAAAACGTTTTCGAGGTCGCTGAACATCAGCTATCAGAAGTCTTGAAATTATTAAAAATTCGATAAAGAGTCAGGATCCTTAAGTTTTCAGGTACGCCGACCACGAATTCCAGGATGACATTGGATTATCTCGTTAGGTCCAAAGCGATTTCAAGATTGCTGAACATGAACCAGGCCTTAGGATTACGTAATGACGCGCTGTCAGCTGTCAAAAACTGCATGAGGCCAGCAAAATACAGTCCTAACTCTTATTATTTGCCTTCGTGGAATACGATTCCGTAATTGATCCCGACGTTATGATACATGTTAGTTGAAAGAGAGGAGCTTTGAACCCCTTCAGGCGCTGTAGTGAGGAACTTGTTCTCCCCAGGCTGATAGATGCTTTGTCCTGGTCCCGAATCTCAAACTTCAAGAGTACTCAGAAAGGCTAAGATAACAATTTAATACATTCTCTTAACCAAAAATTGGTAACTAAGTGCGGCATGTATTGTCCCTCTCTCTGGTAAATGATGGAGGCATAGTAATTTTGTCCACAGCATACCGGAGGATGGGGACACTAACACTCCGAGCATTTTTGATCAGAAGAAGTTAAACTTGAAAGAAAAATCGTGAGACGTAAAAGTTTGTTAACAGGTAACACGTTTATCAGGATGAGATTCCAAACACTTACCGCTTATCGTCATTTGTTTTGCCGATTACATCGAAAATTCTGTCTTCTCCGGATCGTCATTTATTGTTACTAATATCTTTTATCGTGTAAATCAATTTAACAATTACGTCCGTGTACCAAACGTTAAATCAATATCTGAATTTTGTTTTTTTAACCCATTCAATGCTCAAGTGAGGGTGATGCTGGAAGTGGAAAATGTCGAATTTGAGGCATTGGCTTCTAATATACGATTCAAATATATTGACCCCTTACTTTAACCGCGAATATCTCAGAAACGTAGGAGTAATTCTAAATCATTCACTGAAATTTGGATAATGTACATTTAATTGGAAAGCTTTGAAGTTCTGCTAAAATTATATTGAAAAATGTCCTACTCTTTAAGGAAATTCTGACCACACCAGTTTTAAATTCATTATTACTTGGAAAAATGCCCACTATTTAAATAATATTTTAGATACCGATTATACATTTTTTGTACGAGAAAATTTTTTCATAATTTTTTCTAAAATTTTGCAGTTATTCTAAAAAGCGTGACCTCATGTTTATTCGGTTATTTAACAGCATATTTAAACAAAATTGACAAAATAGTTAATTATATAAAATATAAGCATTTTCAGAAAAGCGAATTGGTATATATCAAATATTAATTTTGTTAATGAAACATTTTCTTTATAGGATTTTGCAAACAGTGGAAAGAAAAGCTATCTATGAGAACTAAAGGAAAAACTATATATAAAAATATTAATGAAATCTTTGCATTCTTTCGACAACCTGACTTCTGGTTATGCTAACAAGTAAAAATTCTGATTTGCCATTCTCATTTTAACACTAGCATCCAACCTAGTCCCCTACGGCTAAGCGGGCTAAACTAGTATCTACATGATCCCCTACGATATGTAAATTCAGTTAAAAATGAGAACAAAGGCCTGAAATTAATTTATTTAATAATTCACTTTTAAACATACATAGAGTATATAGGCTCCAATACTAGTTAGCTAATTAATTTTGTTATCAAACGAAATAGATAATATTATTACAAGCTTGGAATAATATTAGAAATGCTGTGCTTTATCCGTATCTAAAGTATTATTTACATGGTAGGCATATTTACCAAGATATAATGGATTTAAAACTGGTCAAAATTTCCTTGAAAAGTAGAACATTTTACTTCCACATCCACGTAGTGGATTGGAACTATAGTAATATTAAAAATATTTTCAATTTTTTTTTTTTTTTGAAATAGGTTTAGAATGTCGTGAAACGTCGAGATTTTAAATTTGAGCGAAAAACAATGTTCTGTCTGTCTGTCAGTTTGTTGGTCTGTCTGTCGGTCTGTCTGTAACTTTTTTGTGTCCGCACGTTTTCTCCGGAATGGTTTAAGATATTGACTTGAGATTTTGTACACGTATATATTATAACGAGATCTGGAACATATCCGGTGGAGTTGGGGGTAAATAGGGGGAAATAAGTAAAGCAAGCGGGTAAGAGTACAGAGACTTGAAATTCGGTGTATACACTAGAAGTTAAGGTCTCGACATGTTTTATAATATTTTCCACCCCCCCAGCACCCCCCCACTCCATTATTAAAGGAGTTGATCAAATAAAATAAAGATATTGACTTCAAATTCAAATTTGGTATGCGTATATATTATAATGACATCAGGAACTAGATTCTATTTTTATATTTTGGGATTGTTCCGTTGAAGGGTTGGGGGTTAAATAGGGGAAAATAAATAAAGCAAGCTGGTAACGATACAGAAACTTGATATTCGGTATATGTACTAGAAGACAAGGCCTCAGATTTTTTATATTTTCCAACCCCCCACCACTCCTACTCCATTATTAAACGGGGTTGATAAAATAAAATTGAGATATTCACTTGAAATTTGGTAAACGTTTGTATTATAACGACATTTAGAACTAGATTATATTTTGAGATGATTCCGTTGAAGGGTAGGGGATTACATAGGGGTAAATAGGGGAAAATAAGTAGGTAAAACAAGTTGGTAGAAGTACAGAAATTTGGGATTTGGTGTACATACTAGAAACGAAGGCCTCAGGTTTTTTTTATAAGATTTTGCATGCTCCACTACCTTATTAAAAGAGTTGATGCGATTAAAGAAAAAGAAGTAAAGTATGCGGTAAGAGTACAGAAACTTGGGATTTGGTGTAGATACTAGAAACTAAGTTCTCAGATTTCTTTATGTTATTTCTCTATGAGATCTGCCCCAAATATTATTAAAATTCTATGACCAGTAATTTTCACATACTAGAGTGCAAATATAGTCAAAATGTTTTCTTTAAAGTGACTGGGATGAAAAATCTGGATGTGGAAACAGCGATTCCTGAGGAGTGGTTTTTCAATATAACTTAGCAAAACTTCAAAACTGTCCAATGAACTTTATTCGAGTGAATGATTTAGAATAGACACATAATGAACAAATGATTTTTTAAATTTTTTCCGCTCTGAAATATTCGCGGTTAAAGCGAAGGGTCAATACATTTGAATCTTAGTATATCTATACACCAAATCCCAAGTGTCGGACTCCTTACCAGTTTGCTTCACTTATTTACCCTTATTTCACCCCTAACCCTTCAATAGAATCGGCTCAAAATATGCTCTAGTTTCAGACCTCATACCTGTACCCAAGTCAATGTCTTTCTTTTATTTTATTAACCACTTCAATAATGAAGTGGGGGTGGTGGTGGGAGTGGAAATGTCATAAAAGAATTTGATACCTTTATTTCTAGGATATACACCAAATCCCAGGTTTCTGGACTCTTACTAGCTTGCTTTATTTATTTACACGTATTTCATCCCCAACCCTTCAACGGAATCATCTCAAAATATAATCTAGTTCAATATGTCGGTATACTACATACATGTACCAAATTTCAAGTGAACGTATCAGTTTCATTTTATTAACCTCTTTAATAATGAAATGTAACTGGTGGTAGGGGGTGGCAAATGTTATAAAAAAAATTGAGGCCTAGGTTTCTAATTTATACACCTAATTCTTACCAGCTTACATTTCTTATTTTCCCCTTTTCGTCCATATTTGCCCCCCAACCCTTTCATATATACTACTATTATTAGCAAAGACAGGAAATATTAAAGAATTTTTTTATAAGAGGAACATGTAAGAAATTAAATTTTTCTGCTCAATACATGAAACTGTTGCATGTCACAGCCACAGAATGTTACAGCACTCCACAGTCCACACAGTTATCAAATATTGTTCATAAATGATTAAACTAGACAAGTTATAATTGATAGTGAAAAGAATTATCGTAATTAAAACATTGTTCTATTTTTAAACTAGACTTCACAATCATTTATTATTCGTTATACATAAATGGAGCAACAAACTTGATCTATACTGAAAATATTATTATCAAAATGCAATGAAGTTCACTACCGTGCGTGATGTACGCTGCTGTGTAGTGTGTAATGTAAATAAATAATAAATTGCATATTTGGGCGCCTATTCTAATCATATCTTCCTTTAAGGTTAAATGTTAATTATTTAATTTTATGTAGTTTATTTAGTTGTTATTGGGATATTAGCACCAAATATACTTATTTTTCAGTGTTCTTTGACAGTAATACTTGAATTAAGAACTTCCAGAAACTCAGAGTAAAAAGTAAAGTCAAATAGATGGCCAGCGAAAGGGGGTTGCGCAGAAGCTCTGAAAACTAATTTCGAATTTTATTTATGAAGAAATTAATCATTTTCGAAATCAAAATAAATTATTGTGTACCTGGACGAAACCTATTTACACAGAAGACATCCATTTTCGAAAAACTGGACGGACGACTCGACGAAATGACTGTTTGCAAATACAGGGTCTCCCAAAATCACAGGCAGAGCTTGTAATCACAGATTATTTACAATGTTCTGAGACACATACCTTAATACAATGATGCTGATGCTCTAACCGTTTTCGAATCGGACGCTATTAAAGTATTACTAAGAAAGTTTTCTTGTGCGAGGCTACTACATTTGTAGACAGGCTCTCTAAACAAAATGAATTGTGATAAGAAAGCATTTTCGATATAACAACAGTAGTTTTGATTATTGAGTTGGATGCTCAAAATTGCCCTCATCCATTTGCAAACAAAGACGTGCTCGTCGGTTTAAATCTAGCACAGTTATTTGGATTATTTGCGGCGTAACTGACTCTAATGCTTCGGTTTTTGTCATTTAGCTGATCTAAAATATGAATAACGTCCCTACTGTAAATATATTGTTTTAAATGACTCCAAGTAAAATAGTCTAATGGATTTAAGTCGGGTGATCCGTCGGATCAATTTGTAGGCCACCACATCCGATCCACTTATTTGGATACGTCTTGTTTAAAGTTTCTCGTAAGTGTAATGTATAATGTGATGGAGCACCGTCGAATTGAAATCACTTGTTCCGACGTTATAATAATAGCACAGTGTGACGTGTGACGTTTCCCTTATATCTCACCGCCACATCATTTGGCCCACTAAGTATATATATACGAGCGGCCATGTTGAGTTCGTTGGAAAAGTGTATAAGGCAGTGGCTACTCCAGTCTTGCTGACGAGTCCACGGAGTAGCCATGGAACGAAACGCTTATAATTTCTAATTTCCCGTAGATCTTCTGTTCGTTGGTTTGTCTGTTCAAGCGAGCAGGAATTTTTACGGGTCCAAATCTGCAGAAACAATATTACATTAGCTATCTTCTTTTTGTAATTATTACGTACCAAATAATTTCCAAAAATACTAATATACGATTCAAATGTATTGACCCCTCACTTTAGCCGCGAATATCTCAATAACGGAGGAGCAGAAAAAATTGAAAAAATTATGTATTCATTATGAGTCTATTCTAAATAAATCACTGAAATTTGAATAATTGTACATTGGACACTTTTGAAGTTCTCCTAAGTTATATTGAAGAATGTCCTACTGTTTAAGGAAGTTTTGACCATAACATTTTTAAATCCATTATATCTTGAAATAGTGTATTAAAGTATAAGTGGATATTAAGGTCTTTAAAACACGCGCGATTTTTCGAGCACGACGGCGCAGCAGGAGTGCTCGAAGTAGAGCAAGTGTTTTAAAGACCAGTTACCCACGAATACTTTACGCTATTTTTTTTTATTGGTACACTTTGTTTAAAATCATAAATACTGGTATTATTACTATAAAAAATAGAAATAAGAATTAAGAATGTAAAACGGTTGAATTCGTGATGTGACATCAGGATACCTGTCAGTGTCAAATGAGGAATACAAAAATTAATTTGCAATCTGTCACATAGGATTAATTACACAGGTTTACAAAAAAAAAGTTGTCTGGATCTGGGGTCAGACCATACGTTTCTTGTGTATTTTTCGACGCTGAATTCGAATCTATTTTTAGTTTTGCTCTATCACGTCAGGATTTTGAGATATTCAGACCTAAATGTCACACATATTTGAGGTTATGTAGCTCGAGATTTTTTTTTCTCAAGAAACCATGTATGGGATCTTAAAGTACAAGTCTCCACCTTTAAAATTCCGTTGAGTTTGCTCAAATACCTTTTTCTTTTTTTCGCTGAGACACCGAACTTTTAAAATTGTCTATTCATATCATATCTTTCACAATACATTTAATTAGTACGGAAAGCTTATGGCCATTATTTAAGTTGCAATATCTCGGCGAAAAGAGCAGACTCAACGGCATTTTCAAGGTGAAGACTTGTACTTTAAGATCCCGTACATGGTTTCTTGAGGAAAAAAAAAATTCGAAGCTACATAGCCTCAAATATGTCTAACTTTTAGGTTAGAATATCTCAAAATCCTAACGTGATAGAGCAAAACTAAAAACAGATTCGAATTCAGCGTCGAAAAATACATAAGAAACGTATAGTCTGACCCCAGATCCAGACAACTTTTTTTATTTTGTAAACCTGTGTTATTATCACTACAGTTGTTACTAATGTTACTGATTGTATATTGCTTTAAAATGAATTCTAACATTGATTACTTAAATAGAAAAACAGATTCCCGGTTAATCTCGCAAAAATTCCTGTCAGATTAATAATTAAAAGGTTGACATTTTGACTTCACGTTTGTCGGGTTATTGATGTTCCCATGGTAACTTTAGAACAAGCGTGTTTTTGAAAGTTGGAGTACACTCTGAGGCGTACTTTAAATAAGCAAATAGGGTACCAATAAAAAATACATACTATATAAATAATATTTTAGGCACCGATACAGCGCGGCATTTTTTGTACGAGGAAATGTTTTCATAATTTTTAATTTTAAAATTTTGCAGTTATTCTCAAAAACGTGACGTCATGTTTATTCGGTTATTTATCAATGTATTTAAAATTTTTTTGTTAAAATAGTTAATTATATGAAATGTAAGCATTTTCAGAAAACATAATTGGTATACTTATATCAAATATTAATTTAGTTATCAAGCATAATAGATAATATTATTGCAAACTTGCTTTACGCTCGATAACCAAATTAATATTTGATATATACCAATTCTTCTTTTTGAAAATGCTTACATTTTATATAATTAACTATTGTATCAAAAATATTTTAAATACATTAATAAATAACCGAATACACATGACCTCACGTTTGTGAGAATAACTGCAAAAGTTAATATAAAATAAAAAATTATGATAAAATTTCCTCGTACAAAAAATGCCATGCTTTATCGGTGTCTAAAATATTATATACATAGGATGCATTTTTTTCGAGATATAATGTATTTGAAACTGGTATGGTCAAATTTTTTTTTAAAGTAGGACATTTTTCAGTATAATTTAGCAGAACAAAAGTGTCCAATGTACATTATTCAAATTTCAGTGATTGGTTTAGAATAGACTTATAATGAACACGTAATTTTTTCAATTTTTTCTGCTACTCCGTTTCTGAGATATTCGCGGTTAAAATAAGGGGTCAATATATTTGAATCGTATATTAGGTCGTAAATTTCCACTGAATCTATTCTGAAAATCTCTGGATTTGAAAGCATGTGGATTCTCATTTGCAAGAATATAACAGTTGTATGTATTAAATATTCCTCCACGCGGTAAGTAGGATTTATCCGTTAAAAGTATTAAGTAATATGGATCCATCTTATTCTGTTCTAAAGTCCAATTGCAGAAATCTATGCAGACCTAAAGGCATAAGATTTTGTACACCCGTGTAATTTAGCTTAAGAGCCAGTTTGCAAAATCGACTGATTTTGAATACCTGCTAACAATTGTGGTGTACTGAGGAATATATTATACTAATCACCGTAGATCGTGGGTCCCAAGTCCCAAAGATGGTCTAATTTTGGCCCCGGGGCCATGGAAAAATAAATATGTTTGAACCAAATGAATACCTGCTAGCAACAACGGTATACGTTAGTCTGAACAATTCTGAGTTGATAAAAAAACATTACAATTTTTTGCAGGTACACGAAAAGGCGCGGCAAATTTAAAAATTGGTCATGATCTCACCGACTGAATACCTCTTCTACTTTGACGCAAAGCATTTGTTATAAGTATTTGAGACCACATACAAAAAGTTGCAATTTTCCCATGATCCAAAAAAGTTACAAAGCCATTTTAGAATCAGAATTAAGCATAAATTGAAAATTTCACAAAGTACCTATAAAATGGAAAGTTCTCGACGGAAAACGCTAAAAATTGGCATAGGCCTTCGAGATATCATAAGAAATGGCATGCATAAAAGTTACACCCTTCTGCCCACGCCTCCAGGGGACCTATAATTACGGGTCCAAAAATAGTCATTTTTGGAACCGAAAATTATAGATCCTCCTCCGAATTTTTCAATTATAAACATATGTATTCATAAATTGTTATTAAAACTTTTCGTGGGAGTTCCTTTGGGTCTGTAATTATAAATCAATTATCGGAATCGCAGATTCAATATGGTCGAACAAGAAATTTAAAGTGCATTCATTTTCGAAAAAATTGGTATATTTGTTTTCTAGGACGCTAATTACGAATCCAAAATGGCAGACGGAAAATTGTAAAATGCTCTAAATCTTGTAAACATTTATATATAGGAGTTTTTGGGAAGACTGATTACGATCTGTAATCACATTTCCCCAATTCAAGATGGGTAATTCGAAATGGCGCACCTAAACTTTAAAATACACTAATTTTAATAAAAATTTGTATGTAGAGGTTTTCAAAAATGATTACGAATCTTTTATCAGGTTTTTAGATCTCTCTAATTTGAAATTGTGGTTGCACAAGACCTCAACACAAAAATTAATGCATTTTATACAATTTCGAGCGCATCATTTTGGATCCACCATTTTACATTAAGGAAATCCAACAACCTAATAAAAGATTTGTAATCAGCTTTCTTGAAAACCCCTATACACAAATCTTCACTAAAACCAGCGTGTTCTTAAAGTTTGGGGCACCAATCTGATCATTGATTTATAATCACAGAGCAATAAGAAACCATACAAAAATTTGATAACAATTTATGGATAAACGATAAATATTTCAAACTGAGAATTTCGAAAGGGAAGTTATAATTTTCGGGCTTTGGCCGCTATGTAGCAAGCGGCCATCTTGAATTTTGTATTACGCTCCCAATCATCTTAAAGCTGAAGATCCATGGACGCGATATTTATGACTTTAGGGCATATTCCTGAATGACTTCCTTATCGAAATGTCGATGTTTAAAAAATATATTAACTAGAATTCCCGCTTTTTTGTCAAAAAATTGAACATAACCTTTTTGGATCTCATTTTAGATAAATTTTGGTATAATATTCTGCACATACAAAAAATTTTACGTCAGGTATTTTGGTACTTTGTCAGGACTATTTGGATAAAAAATTCAGGTGCTGAGCAAAGCTAGAAAAAACGCCAATTTGGTCCGTAATGGGATATCATAAGGTAAGACCGAAATGGGGATCTTTAAATAGTGGTCTAGAACAGATCTTGAAAGGTATTGAAATTGGTTTAAATAAATGTTACACCCTACCATAATGGGCAAACAAATCCAACACTGCCAACAAATTTTCAAAAAGCGATATATTATCTACAAATTTAACATCTTATTGCACGGCCGTGGACCTGCTTTTTACGTTATCAGTCTATCATCCGAATTTAAATCTTATTGAATTGATAAGGGTTAAAATTAAAACTAACGCAGATGCAAAAAATATCACATTTTAATTAAACTAGGCATGTGTAAGCCGAATATGAATTTTGCCTATTAACGCGAGAAGTCCAACTTTTGAAAATTGGATTTTTAACAGTATTTTGCTTTCTAATATTGGCAACGCAAATGACGGCATTATTTTGTGGATGTTTAATTTTTTTGGTTTAGTTTTAATTTTAAGTGTTTATGTAAATTTTCTTTAAGTGCTTTTCTATTGATATACAGGGTGGATCATTAATAATAGGCCATAGTACAGGGGTAGATTCTTTGGGCAAAAATATGAGAATATAACCAAATATACTCTAGTAAAATGTTGCTGTGGCAAAAGATACAGGGTGTCAAAATTCAAATTATTTTTTCATTTTTTTGCAATAACTCAACAGCCTCTTGACTGATCTTCGCCAAATTTGCTAGAGGAACTTTTTTTATTCTAAGAAACAGTAATGTATGTATTACATCACGTTAGATCATAGAGGGTGCCGCAGGACCTGTATCTGATGATGAACTTTCTTCATATTTTTTTTAGACTAAACGTTGTGGTAATTCTGACCAGAAAATCAGATGAGGGCGTCATTTCCACGTATAGAAGGTAAGCTTGGTAGAACTTGATAACTACAACCGTTTTCGAGCAAATTGTCGTTAAACATTTGAATAATTTTTTGAGAGACAAATTCAAAACCGCTGCCTAAGGAATCACTACTTCCACATCCAGATTTTTCATCCAAGTCACTTCAAAGGAAACATCTTGACTAGATTTGCACTCTAGTATGTGGAAATTATTGATCATAGAATTTTAATAATATTTGGGGCAGATGTTATAGAAAAGTTTGAGGCGTTTATGTCTACCATATACGTTAAAAATGAAGTTTCTAGTTTGTGCTACTTATTTTCCCCTATTCACAACCTATAACCTCCCACCCCTTCAATGGAATCATCTCAACCAGATGTGGTGCTAACTTTCAAGTGAATATCTCAATTTTAGGAGTGAAGGTGTTGGGGTTTGAAAAATATGAGAAAAAAATTTAAGGTCTCGGTATATAGTATATTCGCCAAATCCCAAATTTCTGTACTCTTACCAGCTTGATTTACTTATTTTCCCCTATTTAACCCCCAACCCTACAACGAAATCATCCCAAAATATAATCTAGTTCCGAATGTCGTTATAATACATACGTCTACTAAATTTCAAGTGAATATCTCAATTTCATTTTATCAACCCCTTTAATAACGGAGTAATGGTGGTGGGGGGGCTGAAACATATTGTTAAGAAAACTGAGGCCTTAGCCTCTAGGATATACACCGAATTTCAAGTTTCTGTGCTCTTACCAGCATGCCTTACTTATTTTTCCCTATTTACCTCTACTTACCCCCACTTCTTTAACGCAATCATGACAAAATATGATCCACTTTCAGATATAGTTATAATACACAATGTACCAAATTATTAAGTTAAAATCTAAATTTAATTTCATCAAATCTTTTAATAAGGGAGAGGGTGGTGGGGGGGATGAAAAATATTATAAAAAACGTGAGGCCTTCGCTTCTAGTATATACACCAAATCCCAAATTTCTGTACTCTTACCAGCTTGCTTTACTTATTTTCCCCTATCTACCCCTATTTAACTCACAAGCCTTCAACGGAATCATCTCAAAATATAATCTAGTTCCAGATGTCATTATAATACATACGTGTACCAAATTTCAGGTGAAGATCTCAATTTTATTTTATCAACCCCTTTAATAATGGAGTAGGGGTATTGGGGGAGTTGAAAAATATTATAAAAATATGAAGCCTTGGTTTCTAGTACATTTAAGAATTTCAAGTTTCTGTACTCATACCAGCTTGCTTTACCTATTTTCCCCTATTTAACACGATTTAACCCTCGACCCTTCAATTGAATCAGCTCAAAATGTAATCTAGTTCCAGATGTTGTTATATTGCATACGTATACCAAATTTTAAGTGAAAATCTCAATTTTATTTTATAAACCGCTTTAATAATTGAGGGGGGGGGGGGGGGGTGAAAAATATTATAAATAATCTGAGACCTTGGCTTCTAGTACATACACCGAATTTCAAGTTTCTGTACTCTTACCAGCTTGCTTTACTTATTTTGCCATATTTACCCCTATTTAACCCCCAACTCTTCAACGGAATCATCTCAAAATACAATCTAGTTCCTGATGTCGTTATAATACATACGTGTACCAAATTTCAAGTGAATATCTCAATTTTATTTTATTAACCACTTTAATAATGGAGTAGGGGTGGTGGGGGGTTGAAGAATATTATAAAAAAATTTGGGGCCAGTTCCAGATCTCGTTATAACATATATATACGTGTACAAAATTTCAAGTCAACATCTTAAACCATTCCGGAGAAAACGTGTGGACAAAAAAGTTACAGACAGACCGACAGATAGACAGACAGACAGACAGAACTTTTTTTCGCTCAAATTTAAAATCTCGGCGCTTCATGACATTCTAAACCTATTTCAAGAAAAACAGTTTTTGAATTTTTTTTGCGATTACTGTACTTCCAATCCACTACGTGGATGTGGAAGTAAAATGAAGCAAAGCATATTTATTGAAAAGTGTGCTTTGGTTACGTTATGGTTCTGTCATGTACGTTTTTTAGTTTTAATTTTAAGTGTTTATGTGAATTTTCTTTAAGTGCTTTTCTATTGATATACAGGGTGGATCATTAACAATAGGCCATAGTACCGGGGTAGATTCTTTGGGCCAAAATATGAGAATATAACAAAATATACTCTAGTAAAGTGTTGCTGTGGCAAAAGATACAGGGTGTCAAAATTCAAATTATTTTTTAATTTTTTTGCAATAGCTCAACAGCCTCTTGGCTGATCTTCGCCAAATTTGCTAGAGGAACTTTTTTTATTCTAAGAAACAATAGTGTATATATTACATCACGTTAGATCATAGAGGATGCCGCAGGACCTGTATCTGATGATGAACTTTCTTCATATTTTTTTTTTTAGACTAAACGTTGTGGTAATTCTGACCAGAAAATCTGATGAGGGCGTCATTTCCACGTATAGAAGGTAAGCTTGGTAGAACTTGATAACTACAACCGTTTTCGAGCAAATTGTCGTTAAACATTTGAATAATTTTTTGAGAGACAAATTCAAAACCGCTGCCTAGGGAATCACAAGCAAAGCATATTTATTGAAAAGTGTGCTTTGGTTACGTTATGGTTCTGTCATGTACGTAATTTCATCATTTTATTTGGTTCTTCTGTTCCTCGAACTAATTTCTTTAACTTCTTTATTTGAAATGGCTCGACATAATAATCTTTCAAATAGGGAAATGAGGGATATGATATGTGTTTCCGTACAAAAAATTTTTAGCGGACGTGCTGCAGCGAGGAGATACTCATTTCAATATCCTAATAGAATACAACCAGGCCATAAGATTTTCAAAGATCTGTTTAGTCGTTTGGGAGAAACGGGTTCATTTCGCCATAAAAATGATGTAGAACGACCGAAACGAATTACTCCAGATCAAGAACTAGAAATTTTAGTTCGCGTGCTCAAGTCATTCATCAGCGGCCACAAACAATCTGTTCTAAGAGTCTTACTTCGAAAGGATCTTCCACAAAGGCTGCAGTTTTATCAATTTGTTCTAAATAAACACAACAGGGATCGAAATTTTGTTAAGAACATTTTGTTTACCGACGAAGCAACTTTCACTCGCCGAGGCATTTTTAACTGAAGAAGTACCCATTACTGGGAAGTAGAAAATCCTCATGTCGTTAAAGAAGAGCATTTTTAGCACGAATTTAATATTAACGTTTGGTGTGGTATTATCGGCGATCAGTTATTGGGACCATTTGTCCCCCTCCAAATTTAAATGGACTTATCTGTTTTTCTTCAAAATACTCTTGCTGGTATATCACATGCTTTCATGCTAGACATACGGAACAGAATGTGGTTTATGCAAGATGGAGCTCCCCCTCATTTCTCCATTGAAGTCAGGAATTATCTTGATGAGACTTTCCCGCGCAGATGGATCGGTCGAGGAAGTGATTTTGCTTGGCCACCAAGGAGTCCTGATTATAATTCTTTGGATTATTATGTGTGGGGACATATGAAGTCTTTATACTATGCAAATACTATCAATTCAAGAGAAGAACTGTGGGACAAAATACAAAACGCAGCTAATTACTTCCACATCCACGTAGTGGATTGGAAGTATAGTAATCGCAAAAAAAATTTCAAAAATTTTTATTCGTGAAATAGGTTTAGAATGTCATGAAACGTCGAGATTTTAAATTTGAGCGAAAAAAAAATTTCTGTCTGTCTGTCTGTCGGTCTGTCTGTCTGTCTGTCTGTCGGTCTGTCTGTCTGTAACTTTCTTTTTTTTTGTCCCCACGTTTTCTCCGGAACGGTTTAAGATATTGACCTGAAATTATGTACACGTATATATTATAACGAGATCTGGAACTGGATGTTTTTTTGAGGATATCCGGTGAAGGGTTGGGGGTTAAATAGGGGTAAATAGGGGAAAATAAGTAAAGCAACCTTGTAAGAGTACAGAAACTTGAAATTCGGTGTATGTACTAGAAGTTAAGGCCTCAGATTTTTTATAATATTTTTCAACCCCCCGCCAACGCTACCCCATTAATGGGGTTGATAAAATAGAGTTGAGATATTCATTTGAAATTTCGTACACGTATGTATTATAACGACGTCTGGAATTAGATTATATTTTGGGATGATTCCGTTGAAGGGTTGGAGGTTAATTTAGGGTAAATAGAGAAATATAAGTAAAACAAGTTGGTAATTGTACAGAAAGTTGAAATTCGGTGTATGTACTAGAAGCCAAAACGTCAGATTTTTTAATAATATTTTTCAACCCCCACCACCCCACCCCCTACTCCAATATGAAAAGGTTTGATAAAATAAAATTGAGTTATTCATTTAAAATTTGGTACACGTATGTATTATAACGACATCTGGAACTAGATTATATTTTGAGATGATTCCGTTGAAGGGTTGGGGGTTAAATAGGAGTAAATAGGGGAAAATAAATAAAGCAAGCTGGTAAGACTACAGAAACTTGAAATTCGGTGCATGTACTAGAAGTTAAGGCCTCAGATTTTTTTATAATATTTTTCAAAACATTTTCTCTCTTCATTTAACTACAATAATTGATGTCTACCAAAAAATAAAAGTAAACTTCATAAGAGAATGTTCAAATTCCAACAAAAACCACTGAAAATTGGTTCCTATGATATTAAGAGAAATGAAAAAAGAATCAATTCCTACGATTTCAAAAATTGGGCTCCAGAAAATTGAAAGAAACGTGATCATGCGATCAAAATAGAGGACAAGTATTTGAAGGCTGAGGTATTTGTGGATAATTTCAGTAAAGTTGAATCTTTAATTATTTGTTTACAAAGCGGTAATTGTACCGATAATTATTCTTGTAGTGGTAATTAGTACCTGGTAAATAACATGTACATCATTTATACATGTTGTCATAATACTTTTGTAAATATTTTTAAATGTTATTTATTAATTGTATTACGAATAGCATGTAATTACGTCTTGTCTTAATTTTTTTTTCTTCTAATATACTTTGCGTCTTCGCAATTTACACAGTATTGATGGATAATTTAACAATAATCGAGGATATGGAAAATATACATTTGTATTAAAATGATATTAAATTTATTACCGACGAAATACAGCTACGCCATTGGTTGGATCATATGACTACACTTTATCAACAAATTGTTGTATCAGCAATTGCTAAGTGGTGTTGAATTAAAATTATATTTGCAGACTGCAGTCGCCCGCGCCATGTGTTGAACTGTGATATTAAAAATATGTGGAAATATGTTCCAAACCTAATGGATTAATGCGTTAAAACGGACAGGGATGTTTTTGGATAACAAACAACAAACTGCTTAAATGGTATATATCAACACTCATCAACACTATCATTAACCGCATTTATTTTTACCTAAGTCTAAGTACTATTAAAAATATAATAATTTCGTAATTATCGTCAATGAGTTTTTAATCGAATTTCAAAGATACACAACTCACTCACAAGATGTATTTAATTTCACAAACACATCCGTTTAGCGTCAAAAAATATGTCTAATTTCCCTAAATTATCACAGTTACGTCAGTTACAGTGTTATACTTAGCTAAAGCGTGTAAACAAGCTAATCATTATGCTATTTGCTGATTTACTGCACTTTTTATATAATTGTTGCACATTCTATAGGATATTCGTCGCAGTTTTTTTTGTAAATATTACTAGTTTTAGACATTTTTTGTTTAATTACAAATTTTTTAAATTTATTTAATTAACTTTTTTATTTATTGATCGATTCTGTTCAAAGAGAATGAGATTCTTCCTCTAGCTAACACTAACTTGCTGTCCAAATTTCAATACAATCGAACTTTCCGTTCTTAAGTTTTCATGTCTGTGTCATGAAAAAGTTGCAAAAACATCAAAAGTGCTGTGACAGAGACGAGACCTGGGAACCCCTCGTTTTCGAGGATGGTGAATACGATGGTGATTTTTAAGCCTCCAACCCCTTGAGAACTACCCCTACACGCGAAAAACCACACCCTTTTCGGGTTTTTTCCATTCTAGGCATGCGAGGACTTGTCGGATCGAGTTCTTCAGGTTGGCCGTATGGACTTTGACTATACAACATATCATTTACCCTCGGGGTTGAAACTACCACCTCCCGTGATACTAAAATCTCTCCGAAAATTTCAAAGTTGATAAAAATTTGTTTCTATTCGTTAGCAAGGGTGCTCAACATGATAGCAACATACATTTCTCCCCTACCGTCCACTAACCACCCTCAAATCTCCGAAACCACTCCCTTTTTATATTTTTTGCTACTGGGCATGTGGGGAACCGTTGGTTAAAAATTACCCCCTCTCCTAATACTAAAATCGTCCAAAAAATTCAAACTTTGTGAAAACTGTTTATCTCCGTTTTCAAGGGTGCTTAACACGATGGCAACATAATTTCCTCCCCCGCCCTTCACTGAACCACCTTCAAATCTCCAAAACCACCCCCTCGTAATATTTCTTGCTCCTGGGCACTCTTTGGATCGGGATGCCCAGTAGCAAGAAATATTACCAGGGGGTGGTGGTTCAGTGATGGGTGAAGGATCAAATTATGTGACCACCGTGTTGAACACCCTCGAAAACGGGGATAAACAGTTTTCACAAAGTTTGAGTTTTTGGAACGATTTTAGTATTCGGGGTGGGTGTAGTTTTTACCCCGGTGGTGACTACATGTCTTGGCGCTCAACTTGCTTTTCAATACCGAAATTTTGTCAAAAACCTCGATCCAACGATTCTCCACATGCCCAGTAGCCAGAAATGTACAAAGAAGGTGTATTCGGAAATTTGGGGGGTGGTTAGCGGAGGGTAGTGGAGAAATGTATGTTGTTATGGTGTTGCAAGTGAATAGAAACAAATTTTTATCAATTAAGAAATTTTTGGGGTGATTTTAGTATAAGGGGAGGGAGTATTTTCAACTCCGGGGGTTGATAATATGTTGGATGCTCAAAGTTCATAAGGCCTAACCGGGTAACCCGATCCGGCAAGCCCTCGCATGCCTAGAATGGGGTGGTTTCTCGCGTTCAGGGGTAATCCCTGAGGGGTCAGAGGCTTAGAAATATCACCATCGTATTCAGCACCCTCGAAAACAGAGGGGGGTTACAGGTCTTGTCCCTGTCACAGCACCATTGACGTTTTCTCCTTTTTTGCAACTTTATCATGGACTATTACAAGAAACGAACAGACAGACAGACAGACACACGGGCGGACGAACATTTTCAAAGTTGTTCAAAATTCGATCACCAACACAGTAATATAAACTTTTTTTTTCTCTACGAGCAGTATTACTGGTTTTGGAAACGAATCGAATGCAATATACTTTTCGCCAATTTACTGCACTTTTACTTCCACATCCACGTAGTGGATTGGAAGCATAGTAATCGTAAAAAAAAATTAAATTTTTTAGTATTGAAAATACTACTGGGCGCATAATATAGGACCCATCTTACGAAAAACGTATCGAGAGCGACAGATTCTGTCGAGACCGCTGCGCCGGCCTTGTAACCATACCGTTCACTCAACGCCATGCTATTAAGGATATCACGTTTCATTAACAATCCAAGCAGTATCTCGCAACTAAAATATAAACATAAACACTCCTAAACTTAATGGTCTCTTGTGATACATGTCGACACTGCCATATCGTATGTCACTTAGTTTGCATAACTTGCGTTATTTCTTACAGAACACCGCCACGTTCAAATTAACATTAAAAAAAAACAAAATAACCCGCTAAAACATGGACTAGCTTAATTCGATCGTATAGACAAATATATTTAAAATCATGTAAATAAAATTATCAAACGCATCTAAGTATGATATAAAAAAGTACAGTAGAAAATCACTATACAGGGTGTTCTACAAGCTTTATGACAAAATTTGACAGATGATAGCTGGATTAATCTAAAAAAAATGTATCAATTAACATGGGTCCAATTACAATGAACCCAAGTGGTATTATTTTTGATAAAAGTTTTTATTTTTTTTATTTTATCACTAATCGCAAATGGTACCTAATGCAAATGCTGAAAATACCTATCATCCTACCTATCCATCCTTGGACTCCAAGAGCAGTATAGTTGCATCTGGTATTTTCAATACGCTTAAGATACTTGCGAAAGATGCAAGATCTGTGAATGTTTTCCTTGAAGTAGATTTAGAATGTCATGAAACGTCGAGATTTAAAATTTGAGTGGAAGAAAATTTTCTGTTTGTCGGTCTGTAACTTTTTTTTGTCTCCACGTTTTCTCCGAAACGGTTTAAGATATTGACTTGACATTTTGTACACGTATATATTACAACGAGATCTGGAACTGGATTGTTTTTCGAACATTTCTGGTGAAGGGTTGGGGGTAAATAGGGGTAAATAGGGGTAAATAGGGGGAAATAAGTAAAGCAAGCTGGTAAGTGTACAGAAACTTGAAATTCGGTGTATGTACTAGAAGCCAAGGCCTCAGATTTTTTTATAAAGTTTCTCAACCCTCCACCAGCCCTACTCTACATTATTAAAGGGGTTGATAAAATAAAATTGAAATATTCATTTGAAATTTGGTACACGTATGTATTATGACAACATCTGGGACTAGATTATATTTTGAGATGATTCCGTTGAAGAGCTGGGGTTTGAATGGAGATAAATAGGGGAAATAAGTAAAGCAAGCTGATAAGAGTACAAAAATTTGGGATTTGGTGTATATGTTAGAGCGAAGACGTCAGGTTTTTTTTGTATTTTCCAGCCCCCCACCACCTCACACCCTTATTAAGAGATTTGATAAAATTAAATTGAGATATTCACTTGAAAGGTACATGTATGTATTATAATGACATCTGATTAGTCCCTTCAAATTAGAGGAAAATTCACTGATTTTAGGAAATTTTTCCTAGAGCTAAGCCACCCATATAGAAAGTTGTCTTGGGGTTGTGTTAACATATTTTTCACCAAGCGCATGAAGAAAAATATAGTCATAAATTTTTCATATACAGGCAAAACTATGCATTTTTTTTAGAGTACTCGTCAATTATATAAAAATTTGGAGAGCAAAAAAAAAATATTTTTTTTGAAACCCATCGTTCATTTCTCCCACAGCTGCGCCTAGAACGGCGCATCTAATAGTATGAACTACGAGCATTCAGCTGTAGTGGTCGTGATGGGTCTTTTTGTATATGTCATCCTTAATGTCATCTATATTAGCTTAGCCGGTAAAAAATGTTGAGGAGAGGGAGGTGGAGGGGCAAAATACTGCAGCTGTTCACGATGCCTATTTTTTTATCCGCTCAAGAGTATTGAAAAAATGTTTTTCGCGCTCTAGCGGCAAAACCGCGCGACTTTGATAACTTGATGTTTTTTTATAAAATGCATAATTTTGGTTTAAAATCAAACACAAAAAAATTTATACATTTACATACTTAAACTTCAGCGCGCTCTAGCGGCGTAACTAAGCAGAATTTCAAAAAAATGAAGGCAGTAAAAATTGTAGAGAATCGCTAGATCTGCAATATCAAATCAGGTCATATTTTCTCAAAAATGCATAGTTTTGCAGCAAAACGCAAAAAACCGCCAAAATGGAAAAAAACATATATATGTATCTATATTTAAAAAACAACCCTGCGCTTGGTGAAAAATATGTTAACACAACCCCAAGCCAACTTTCTATATGGGTGGCTTAGCTGTAGGAAAATTTTCCCTTAATTTTCCTAATTTGAAGGGACTATGATACTAAATTATAATTTGACATTATTCCGTTGAAGGATTGGGGGGACAAGCAAAGGTAAATAGGAAAAATATGTAAAGCAAGCTGTAAGAGTACAGAAACTTGGGATTTGGTGTATATACTAGAAGCTAAGGCCTCAGATATCTTTCTAATATTTCTCAACACCCCGCCACCCCACCCCCAAGTATTTATTGTAATGACATCTGATTGAGATGATTCCGTTGAAGTGGTGGGAGGTGGTAAGTTGTGAATAGGGAAAAATAAGTAGAGTAAGCTAGAAACTTCATTTTTAACGTGTATGGTAGAAACCAACGCCTCAAACTTTTCTATGACATCTGCCCCAATTATTATTAAAATTCTATGACCAATAATTTTCACACACTATAGTGCAAATATAGTCAACATATTTCCTTTAAAGTAACTTGGACGAAAAATCTGGATGTGGAAGTAGCGATTTCTTAGACAGCGGTTTTTATATACCTAATTGTTGCACGTTCTATGGGATACTCTTTATAGTTTTTTTGTAAATAATATTGACTTTAGTCATTTTCTGTTTAATCACAAAACAAAAGAAATATATATATTCTTAAATTTAAATAATTAATAACTTTTTTATTTATTGATCAATTTTGTTAAAAAACAATAGGGTTCTTCCTCTAGCTAACACTAAGTTACTGTCCTTTTAATACAATCGGGCTTTTCATTCCTTCCATTCTTAAGTTATTAGTGTAGGCAAATAAGCAACATTTTTGTGAAAAAAGTCTTGATACAGCGAGATTCTTTTAAAACTTATTCTAAACATCATAGATTTTCTGTAAAAAAAATCTTCGCGTTGGTCGTGATACGGAAACCACCTTTTTTGGGTTTTTTGAAAAAACTGGTTTTTCCTTGTTTCTGCTTTGCTTTTTTGAAAATATCTCAGGTTCTGTTGGTCAGATCGGAATGGATCAAAAACTAAATTATTCAGAAGAAATCTTACGTCAATACTGTGTATAGGTATTCATACTTTAAATCGATTACATAACCTCAAAACGAAATGAAAAGCGCGACGCTTACTAGTTTTTCGTTTTTTTTTAATTACTTAGCTCGTAGTGCATATATTAGTAGAAAATAGTCTTCTGTGAATTTTAATCCCTAGTAGCACAAAATATTGGACCAATATTGAGCCAATATTTATATATTGGTCCTATATAGGACCAATATTCATATATTGGGGATATAATATCATAAAATAGAAATTCAGGAATGAGTTATTTCAGAATTATTTCAAACCTTTAATTAAATGCTTTGGTTAGAATGAAAAAGAAGGCGATGAGTCCTCCAAACTTGGTGCTCTTGTATTTGTGTATCGCAATTTTTTTTTCTTCCATTCATAGGATGTTAGAGAACACATACTAATTTGCTCTACATATTTGATAACGAAATGTATCTATAAACATACCGAAATAATTTTACTTGCCACTGACCGATAAAGGCAGAAAAGTTGAATATCTCGGATTATAATCATAGAAAAAATAAGTTTTTCGTTCAAATTGCAATTGTACTCTTAGAGCCAGTTATTAGATTTCAGTAATTACTATTATATTGTGCGAATAATAGATTTTTTACAGCAAATAATCGAAGAAAAAACGGAAAACTACAAATTTATTATTTTATTATGTTATGCAACCTTAAAGTACATAAAGGAACCTGTAGTTTGATGCAAAGCTTATAACTCTAGGATGCGTTGCCCAAAACAGTTGACTAATCATATTTTCGAATCAAGACTGCTTACAGATTAAGTAAATTTTGGTCATTGTCGTACGAACAACTTGTAATTAGAGTCACCTACGTCTAGTTATATAATATATATGGCACTACGTAGATGTGGAGGTATTTGTGATTTAGTGTATGTACAAGACACAGAAGTTCTCAAAACAATTTTTGACTGTACAATATTGAAAAGTTTATATGCATACTATATCGGTTTTGAAATACTTGAAAACATATCTATATTAGTTTACTCGTTTGAAAATCAAAGTATTTAATCTTATATGGGGTGGAAGTATTGTAATCGTAATTTCTCTTTGTTGAAATAGGTTTAGAATGTCATGAAATGTCGAAATTTTAAATTTGAGCGGAAAAAAATTAGTTGTCTGTCTGTCCATTGACCGTTCTTTTGTGCGCACGATTACTCACAAACAAAATAATCCTTAACTATGTTAACAAAAATACTAAAAATAAAACAGTACTGATTTTGCAATAAACATTAATGTTTTCTTAAACATTTTTATCAGGTAAAGTTTTGTACAAATATTGTTCCAAATTTTGGCCATTAACGTGAATGCAGTAGTTAAATCTCTTTATCAATTGACCATTCACTGTACGTAATAAAGTATTCCGTCGAATAGAATTACATCAATTTTTTATTCTATTTTTTAAATTCTCAATGTTCTGGTCCGGTATTACCTATCCACTGGTTTCCAAAAATCGTGTTTAAATAATTAGAAACAATACATGCATTATGTGGAGGAGCACCATCTTGATGGAGCCACATGCTTCTTCTAACTTACAGGGGAATTTCTTCTAATAATTTTGTAAATCATTTCGTAAAAATCTAGGTAAATTTCGCTATTTAAATTGTTTTCAAAAAAGATGCGGCCCTATTAATCTGCCACCAAGCATACTTATCCACACACTGACTTCGTATTTTACCTGAAAATTTCTTTCTCGTGTCCATCTAGGATTCCTGGCACACCAGTAGTGCATATTGTGCTTGTTTACACTACCGCTTTCATTGAATGTAGCCTCATCGCTGCAAAGAATGTTATGAAGGAAATTGTATCTTTCGTTCCGTCCGCACATTCGTGCTATAATGAAGTCGCCGTTCATAATCTCCTTGGCGAAGTTGTATTATAATCATTTTATAAGTATGATAGCTTTTGCCTTTGAGGATTCTTCTGGCCGAAGTCGAAGAAATATTTGTCCTAGCACTGATTTCTGATATTGAGGTTTGTAGATTTTCAGACACAACAGACTGTGCAAGCTTTTCTAGCATTACGTTATATTCTCCATAAATCAATTAAACTTGGTTTTTTTCCAAAGTTGGAAATTGAACCATGTCGAATTGTTAGTAGATTGACGAGCGAATTAATGTTCAACAGAAAATAACTACTCTGATTTATTTTAATTTGACATATTAAAACTTTCATGGCTAATTTAGAAAATGTGAAATATTACTAATAACAAAGCTATGGTTGATTTATTAAAATCTGAACCACTTAAAAGTCGAAAAAATCAAATAAAATGAATAAAAGTAAGGAAGTTCATGAAACTGAATCATGATTATAAAAAAAATTATTTAAATATCTGTAGAGCCACTAGAAGAGCAACCAAATTTTATTTGTAAGAGATGTGTATTACATGAAAACATGCACTTATTAGCAATGGGTTCATCAAGTGATATCACAAAAGAGAAAAAAAAGTTGTTTCCTTTTATTTGTTGTTGCTGTTTTGTTACTTTAAAAATTATTTATATGCCTTTTACAAATAAAGCTTGAAATTATAATTTACATTATTTTCAAATTTATTTTAAGAGAATTCAGTTTGGAATCAAAAAGAGAGTTTTTAATTTTTTTCTCTAAAACGAAAGAGAATATCAAATATGACGTAATAACATAAATTGAAGCTAATTATACCCCTAATAAGAGAACATCAACACAGTTCATGTACAGGGTGAAGGAAAAAATATTCAAGAAAATTGAGTTTCATTTCGTAATAATTTTTTCAATTTTTTTGTTTTTATTCACTCAGTATGCATGTTTAAAGGGCTTAAAAATATCTACAATTTGATGTACCGAGCATGGTCGTAGCTTAAAAAAAAGTTACGAGTCTGGGGAGTTTTAAGTGGCAGACCCTGTATAGTCCAGTAATTCTACGAAAAAGTGCAAAAGCGATGCTACCCGGAAACAAAATATAGGGTCGTATAGAGGAAGAACTTAATAGAATACCTTTCTTAGAATTGTTTCCTTTACACGACCCTATTTTTCGCATCGCCGTAGCTAGTGTAAGAACATAACCTAACAAATTAGACAAAGTGGAAAAAACGATTTTTTACAATTAAAACGAAAACAAATAAAAATTAAGTGAGAAAGTTGTAGGTAATAAAAAACCTATCAAATGTGACAACAGCATAAAGATTCGTTACTGATTTCCCTGGATAACCTAAATATACAGTCAAAAATCGCTTCCTTTTTTGTTTTTGCTTTCGAAAAAATTTGAAATACGTGATTTATGGCGCAAATACGAAAAAAAACCTTTTCGTAAAACGGCATTGTTCACAATTGGGATGGCCTTGAAAATCAGACCTGGGCTGAAATTTTTCAAAAGGAATAGTACTATCATATAATTTAAGATAGAAATATTTTCAGTCACTTTGTAACCTCAAAAAAGGCGAATTAATATCGTATGCGAAGTATCTCTTTGAATTGAGTAATTATAAATTCCGCGTATAGCAATCGATGGTATACACTTCTTCACACGTTTAAAAATGAACATCCTACGACCACTTTGGTCCGAAACAATTCATTTTTTATTATCCTCACGACGGTAAAAGAACTACATAACACTGTGGATTCTGCCGTCCCAGGGAAAAAGCGTATGTTTAATTTGTAATCCAAAGGGGACTTAGTAAAAAGGCGCGGGAGGGTCTGACGAATCGATTGGTGTAAATAACTCAGTTTTGTTAAAAATGTTACTTACGCTTTTTTTCAATGGACGACAGATAACGTCGGTCAAGATTTTCGAAATGTACCGCTACTTCCTCCATCTTGAATTGTAGATGCCAGCCTACAGAGGGGGAGAAAGCAGAAGAAGAGTAAACATAGAGAGAGAGAGAGAGAGACGAATGAAGGAGAAATCAGTTAGAGCGAACGTTCTAGTACAATGTGCTCAAAAGACATTTTTATGCTTCGTTTCGTATACTGTGTATGTATATATAAACTGAAAATTTACTATTGTCTGGTGCAGTGCAAGGTGTAGTTTTTTCATTTTCTCATAAGGGAATACATATTTTGGTGTATTTTTATGTTTGTATAAGATGAATGAGCTGTAGCGTGTCATAATATAGATTAAACAATCGCTCGGTTTGAATTCATATATACATATTACGTACACAGTATACGAAACGAAGCACAAAAATATCTTTTGAGCACGTTGTACTGGAATGTTCGCTCTAACTGGTTTCTCCTCCGTCCGTTAGTCTCTCTCTCTCTCTCTGTTCTTTCTCCTTCTTCTTTATTTCCCTCTGTAGGCTGGCACCTACAATTCAAGATGGAGGAAGTGAATATATCAACACTTTTTTCTTTGTTGAAAATCGTCCCCCTTTTTTCTGTTCAATGGGCATATATTCATCTCCAAAATATTCGGATAGCAGATGAGCGAGATATATAGTGGCTCCATGAAAAGTGAGACACACTGTATACAAATTTCAGATTTCTGGACCCTTACTAGCCTGCTTTACTTATTGTTCCCTATTTACTTCTAATTACCCCCAACCCTTCAACGTAATAAACTCAAAATATAATCTAGTTCCAGATGTCGTTATAGCATATACGTGTACCAAATTTCAAGTCATATCTTAAACTATTCTAGAGTAGTCTTGCGCACAGGAGAAGTTACAGAACGACAGACCAATAGACCTACAGACATTTTTCTTCCGCTCAAATTTAAAATCTCAACGTTTCTTCGCAATCTAAATCTATTTAAACAAAAAAAAAAAAAGAGTTTTTTTACGATTACTGTACTTCCACTCCACTACGTGAATGTGTAAATAATTTGGAACACTTTAAGCATTAATAATTAGAGTCCAGCAATATTGCAAGTTTTTTTTGTGAAAAATTATTTTTCACAAGGTTATCGCAATCACATATAAGAACTCCGGAAACGAGAAGGAAGATAGTGGGAGGCAATGATAATATGCAACTTGACTGGTCGCTATGTTTAGTAGTGAATTGCAGATCAAACTTTTTACCGACTCTTGGCTGACTATCATAATAACAATGTTAATGGGTTAAAAATGATAAAATTGTTGATACTACTTTATTCAGACTAAATTATATTTTAAATTTATAGATAGTTTTCTATGATGGTTGTAGTTATAAAAAAAATGTTTAGAAAAATTGTGTTAACATACAATATATTTTGTTATACACCATAGTTTTGGTAAGTACAAATTAACTAGGCGTTAAATTAAGAATTAAGTAACTTTATCACACTCTTCGCAAATACAAAACGAAGAGTATATTGCCGTTGAACGGTACATTTCTGAAACGGTAATATCGTTCGTAGAGAAAAAAAAATCAAATCATTGTCTTAGTGATCGAATTCTGAACAACTTTCAAAATGTCCGTCTGTCTATTTGTTTGTTTGTCTTCCTGTCTGTCTGTCTGTCAGTCTATACGTCCGTCAGTCCGTCACGTTTCTTGTAAGCACAATAACTTAAGTATGTCCAATAGGCTTGTTCCAAGATATTATTTTTATATGGTTTTTATGCGTTTTTATATAGTACTTGACATTCTTATTATGCACTTAAAA
Source organism: Stenurella melanura (assembly GCA_963583905.1). Classification (NCBI taxonomy): domain Eukaryota; kingdom Metazoa; phylum Arthropoda; class Insecta; order Coleoptera; family Cerambycidae; genus Stenurella; species Stenurella melanura. The sequence goes on along the minus strand of OY757312.1, from coordinate 63,054,572 downwards.
TTGCGCAATATTATAAAAATTGGTACGCGCATATCAGATAAATATAATGTATCCTTAGGAGTACTGCAGGGTTCAGTGCTTGGGCCCTTACTATTTATATTGTATGTCAACGACCTGCCAAATTATATAAAATAGTGTTTCGTAACCATGTTTGCTGACGATAGCACCATAGCAGTAACAGATCCTAATGGAGAAAATTTAAATAATAAAATTACAGATGTACTAGACGAGTTTACTACATGGTGTGATCGAAACAAGCTTATTTTAAATACAACAAAAACAACATACATCAATTTTTTTAATAGAAAGCCATGTCCTCTGCAAAACCTCAAGTTTAGCAGTCAAAGTAAATTTCTAGGAGTTGTTTTAGATGCGGACCTATCCTGGAAATCCCAAATTGATACTGTATGCAAGAAGTTGAATAAAGCCTATTTCGCCATTATACAAATGAAAAATGTCTGTGATAAAAAAGGATTACTAAATATTTATTACTCACTTTCATACTCTCACATAAGTTTTAGCATCATGTGCTGGGGCTCAGCTACGGAAAAGGACAGAGTATTTATTCGTCAAAGAAAGCTTAATTTTTAATTTAGAACCAGGTGATAGCCGAGTTCGGACTTTTAAAAGTAACAAGTTACTGACAACGACCTCAATATATACTTACAAGAAGAAATGACCTTGTGTTACCACCTCACAATTCTACACTGTATAAAATATCGCCATTTTACTTATGTATCAAAGTATATAATTCTTTGTCTGAAGAGTTAAGACACACTCAAAATTTTAACTCATTTAAATCTAAAATGAAAAGTGTTTTAGTAGAAGGTACCTTTTATAATATTGGCGCATTTTTAAATAGATACATTGTTATGTATCTATATACTTCCTATTTATTTCACATACTTTATACTTTTTATAGTTTGTTTATTTTATATTTATATTCCAAATTTTAAACTATTATATTTATTACCTACCTAACTATTACATATTGTATCTATATCTGTATATGACTTATCCTATATCATGTTTATGATCCAATGGACTAATAAAGTATTATTATTATTAACTTTTTACGTTCTCGAGATATAAAGGGTTGAAATTAGTAATAGGTGCAAAAACAGTGCGCCTGTTTGTGCCGTCACTATAAGCAACTTTGAACTTGGAGATCTACCGCGACCACTAACAGCCGGTCAGTAGTAAGTTCAGTAGTAAGTAAATACGTGGCACACTTTTGCATCTTTCCCGTACAGTAAAGTATCTCGGGATAACCCTGGACTCCAAGCTGTCATGGAAGGACCACGTAGAAGCTCAAGCGAGGAAAGCTTGCGCTTCCTTATGGATGTGCAAACGCATCTTTGGTCCAAAATGGGGAATGGGGAAGATTGCTTTTTGGACAAATACCACTATGGTAAAACCCCTCATAACATACGCGGCACTGGTGTGGTGGCGCTGCCAGGAGCGATCCACAATTAGGGCCCGCCTATATCAAGTTCAAAGGCTAGCTTGCCTTGGAATTACAGGAGCTTTCAGAACCACCCCAACGATAGCAATGGAGGCCATTCTTGGGCTCACTCTCTTGCATATCGAGGTGGCACTGGAAGCAAAAAAAGCAGCAAATAGGCTGTTCAGAAATGGAATGTGGAAAGAGACTGGCCGCGGATGGGGGCACACAAAGGCCTTGGATCTTCCGGTAAGGGACCGGATCATCACCCAAGCAGGAAATGACCGGTGTCCCCCTATCTACAGTTTCACTATTCCATACTCAGCGGTGTTTACCAGTCGAGAGGACTGGGAGCGCGACAAAAATCGTCTTCTGAGTCCCATCATTTTCATTACATAGGAAACACAATCCATCCGTAGTACGATATTGGTCTCGAAAAAATAAACATTTGAGTGTTGCTGTGCGAACTCAGTATCCTCAAAAGTTGAACATTTGGACAATCATATTATAGGCCCATTGCTAATCGATGGCAATTTAAATGGCAATAAATATTTAGTGCGTTTACAAAACCAAATAATTCCTGCAGTTCAAAATCTGTCTGTCAACTTTGACGACATTTGGTTTCAACAAGACGTCTTCCCAAGTCACAATACCTTAACTGTTATTAATTTTCTGGAAAGAACATTTCCCAATCGTTTAATACGAGGGGAATGATAAAATGGCCCCCCAAGTCACCTGATCTAGCACCCCATGATTTCTTTCTGTGGGTCTTTTTAAAGGAAACCGCGTACAAACATGCGTTTGAACGAGCCAATAATTTAGTTGAATTACGGGCAAAACTTATCCAACTTCGTGCGAGCATTACTCCAAATCAACTCAATGATATGAGAGGTTCATTGTATAATCGGTTTGGTTATTATTTGGCACAAGAAGGTGATTTGCTTGAATCCTTACTTCATTAATTTATTGTTTGATAATTATTAGTTGATTTTACTTTCTAAGGGTTATTTAATTTTGTTTTAATGTTCTATTTTTGTAATTTAATAAGAATAATTTATTTTTGATAATTATTAGTTGATTTTAGTTATCGTTATTCCTATACCCTAGACTGCATTTTCCGAATCTGTATATTGAGAAGGTTCCGTTGAATGGTTGGGGGTTAAATAGGAGAAAATAAGTAAAATAAGCTGGTATGAGTACAGAGAATTCGGTGCATGTGCTAGAAGCCAAGGCCTCAGATTTTTTTACAATATTTTTCAACCCCCCTACTAATTCATTATTAAAGGGGTTGATAAAATGAAATTGGGATATTCTCTTGAAATTTAGGACACGTATGTATTATAACGACATCTGGAACTAGATTATATTTTGAGATGATTCCGTTGAAGGGTTGAGGGTTGAATAAGAGTGAATAGGGGAAAATAAGTAAATCAAGCTGGTAAGAGTACAGAGATGTGGGATTTGGTGTGTATACTAGAAACCAAGACCTCAAATTTCTTTCAAATATTTTTCAAACACCACTATCTCCTCTCCATTATTTATGGGTTTTATAACATAAAATTGAGATATTTACTTGAAAGTTAATACACGTATGTATTGTAATTACATCTGATTGAGATGATTCCATTGAAGGGAGGGGACGTGGTAGGTTATGAATAGGGGAAAATGAGTAGGGTAAACTAAAAACTTCATTTTTAACGTATGTGGTAGAAAGCAACTCCTCAAACTTTTCGTGACATCTGCTCCAAATATTATTAAAATTCTATAACCAATCATTTCCACATACCAGAGTGCAAATCTAGTCAAGATGTTTCCTTTAGGGTGACTTGGATGAAAAATCTGGATGTGGAAGTAGTGATTCCTTAGGCAGCGGTTTTTTCCATTATTATCAACATTGTACTGTTTTGGTTTTTAACCTGTGATCTGCCTGAATGGTAAATAAATAAATAAATAGGTATTCACGGTCGGCTCTGTCCGAGTATAATGTCTACTGGTTAAGAAATATTAGTGAATTTAGAAATCGTACCGTCCCTCACTCCGACAAACCTAGACATGTATATTATTGTATATGGTGTAATTTTAATAGAGGAAGTTTGCGAGAACCTTTTTATTAAAGATTTTAACAATAAGGGTAGTACTTCACAAAAAACTGTAGAAATTCATAAAGACGTAAATACGTGTCGGTATGTACAGTAACAGATGTACCCTGCATAATCACACAAATAATTTGCCTTTTTCGCGTAAGGATAAGAGTTCATTTATCCTTGTATCAAACTCTCTCCTGTATCCTTATCGAGTTTACAATCTATGCGCAGACTCCAGAGGATTGATATTTAGTCGAGCATCACTGCTGTTGATTCCACCCCTAGTTTTCCCAGCGTAGGCTAAAACAATTGAACACAACAAAAGAATCGAGAATACTAATTTTTAAGATGATCTCAGAAACCTTGATTATAATAATCGACAATATGGAATCATGCAGCGATGCAGCAGTAATTAAATACAAAATATGTAAATATTTTTAATTTGTTCAAGTTATCGCTTGTTATGGTTAACACCTACAATACCATTGTTATCATGGTAAGTTTATTTATTAGTTGGTAGTTAAATCTTAAGTAAGTCAGTATTACATTTTATTTTATTTTAATTAATTGTGTATTATACCTACTTGTATAATCTCATCTAGTGTGGATAATATACTAAAACATTTTATTCGGTTTGCGGTAAGTGAAAGTTTTAAAGAACTATATATTTTTCTAAGCGCTTGAAAATTTATTCATTGAGATTTTCAAAATTTTTACAATATACCGGGTGTCCAGTTAGTGTTGCCTCGGAAGATTGTGCAATAACGCCTTACTTCATGAAAAAACTTTCTTAACAAAACTTTCAATGTTTCGTCTCTCCTATAACTTAAAATTATTTTCAATTATACAAGGTGTCACAAAAACGAGTTACAAGAATGTATAATTTTTTAAAATGGAACATTCTGTATTTTTTTGGCGCCAATCAGGCCTCCAAGGGTACGGTATTACACCTTAAAATGTTTGCCAATCGGATGCAGCGTTGCCAAGTAAATTAAGGTGCTCTTTATTTTAGCATTAAAATCTAGTATGGCTTTAGTCTTTTGTTTTACATCTTTTTTCGATGTGTTTAAATGGAATGCCTATAATTTTCTTACATGGATGAATAACGCATACAATTTGTCACATTTTGATATCATCCATTTTCTTTTAATAATTATTATAATAGGCCGGTCATCGTAAAGTCAAAATTATCAATTTTGATCAGAAAATTAAAACAACAATTTTATTGAGTATTCTTATAAGAAAAATTGCACTGAACACGATGGTGACATTAAAAAATGTATAAAACACAGGCTTCATTGTTAGAACAATGGTTTTTAACAATCATTTTCTTTTTTATGTTTTTTGACTTTTTAACGAGAACGGTGGTTCGTCGGACAAAAAAGAGTCAAGATATAAATAACGAAGATTTTATCAATACATGTCGTTTGAGACTTGTAGCGACATATTATCTTTGACCGTTCGATTATCATAAACAAATTAAGGGTCCTAAATTAACATTTTTTTTCTGCTCCACATAAGGTCATACGGATATTTCATAGTGATGAAAATGTTGCATTTTGTTCATGAAATTTACAGGGTTTTTTTGTGTCGATATCTCGCGTATTTTGCAATGTTTAATCAATAATATAAACAATAATTTGTGTAAAGCGTAAACATTAAAAAACGTTGTACGGCGTTCATAAATTAATTGTTATAAAAGCCAAAAATGTATGAAAAAATCCAATTGATTTTTGTGAAAATTGAAAACTATTTAAATATATTCTATATGTTGTCACAAGATTTTTTCCGAAAATTCTATAACTCCGATTCTAGTTAGCGGATCGAGGTCTATCTTGGCTCAAAATTTTCCCCTTTTTATTATCTTTCATTTGCCGACAATTTGCATTTCGATGCGACGTGCCTGAGCCGAAATATCTCATTTGTTTACTAAGCATTTTGTTAAAAACGTTGGCAGGAAGGTAGAAGAATACAAATAAAGAGCCAAGGCTACATAGAAATGGTCGTTTTTATTAATATTTGTCGATTGCCGGGGGTGGAGAGTGCAAAATACTCCATAGAAAGTCGCAAATCCTTAATAAACAAATTAGCTTATTTGTTTAAACAATTGCAAAATACGCGAGATATCGACACAAAATAAAACCTGTAAATTCCATGAACAAAATGCAACATTTTGACCACAATAAAATATCCGTATGATCTTTTGTTAAACAGAAAAGAAAATTGTTAATTTAGGACCCTTAATTTGTTTATAACAATAAAACGGTCAAAGATAATAGGTCACTACAAGTCTCAAACGATGCGTATTGATAAATTCTTCATTCATTTCTTGTCTCCTTTTTTGTCCGACGTACCGTTCTCGTTAAAATGTCAAGAAACATCAAAAAATGATAATATTCGCTAAATTTTTCCCTATAGAATAGTCAATAAAATTGCTGTTTCAAATTTCTGACCAAAATAAAGTTACAAAAACGGACTATGAGCGGTGTTTGAGAAATATTTTTTTCACGATATTGAAACTAGACCAATTGCTATTATGTACTGGGTTCGATCCCCAGCTCCAACATTGACAATATTGGATGGTAATGGATGTTGTCTGCGTTCTTTCAAATGTATTAACCCCCTTCCGGACAGCCTAGGCTTTAGATTCGGGGGTTGTCTTCTATGTGTGATGTGTGATGATCTCATGTTTATGTGTTTATGTGCAATTCCTCCCCACACATTTAAACTCCAGTTGTGCTTGTAATGATTTTTCTGTACAACATGAGGGTTTTCTTTGTCATAATAATGAAAATTATGTCTATTCACAAATGAAAAGCAAACTTAAAACAAAACACCAAAGCCGTACTAGATTTTAATAGTAAAATAATAAAAAGAACTTCAATTTTTTCAAAAATTATTAGAAACAATCATATCTCAAAAACCGTTTGAAATAAAATTAATTTATATGATATTAAAATGTATGCTTTATTCATCCATGTAAAAAAATTGTATGCATTCCATTTTAAAAAATTGAGAAAGATTATAATTAAATATCAAGAAATACAAATAAATATTTTGGACACCCGAAATAATAATAATTTATTTAAAAACATTTTTCCAGTAAATACATCATTATCAAATGACATCCTACATTTTCAGAAAAGACAAGTAATAAATGGCGAAGATATCGCAGTCAAAAAAATGTTTGTAAATTGCCAAAAAAAAAACAGGAAAAAAATCATAACTTGGCAACACTGCATCTGATGGGTACAATCTTTTAGGGTATAATACCTACCATGGAGGTTTAACTGGCACCAATACAGGGTTGTTCTATTTAAAAAAATTATACTTCCTTGTGTAAGTGATTTAGTACTTATTTTAAATCCCGTTTTCTCGTAACTTATGTAGGTATTATACACTTATTTAAACCTTTGAAATTCAAAAATATTCTTTATCGTTATCCGGAATAAATAATTTCAACTAGAAACAACCGCTGTCTAAGGAATCACCACTTTCACATCCAGATTTCCCATCCAAGCCTCTTTAAAAGAAAACATCTTGACTATATCTGCACTCAGTATATGGAAATAATTAGTTATAGAATTCTAATAATATAATACTTGAGGTAGATGTCATAAAAAAATTTGAGGCATTGACTTCAAGCATATACGCCATGAATGTAGTTTCTGGACACTTATTAGCTTGCTTTACTTATTTTCCCTATTTACCAAACCTATTTACCAAACCCCCACCCACTCCTATAACGAAATTATCTCAATCAGATATCATTACAATACATAATACGTGTATTAAATTTCAAGTGAATATCTCATTTTATTTTATCAGCCCGTTTAATAATGGAGTGGAGGTGGTAGGAGGTTGAAAAATATTATAAAGGAATTTGAAGCCTTGGCTTCTAGTATGTACAACAAATTCCAAGTTTCTATACTCTTATCAGCTTGCTTTACTTATTTTTCCATATTTATCCCTACTTACCCCCCAACTCTTCAACGAAATCATCTCAAAATATAATCAAGTTCCAGATATTGTTATAATACATACGTGTACCAAGTTTCAGGTGAATATCTCACTTTTATTTTATCAGCCCATTTCATAATAGAGGGTCTTGGCTTCTAGTATATAAGTACACCAAATCCCAAATTTCTGTACTCTTACCAACTTGCTTTACTTATTTCCCCTCATTACCCCTATTTAACCCCCAACGCTTGACCGAAATTAGCGCAAAATATAATCTAGTTCCATATCTCGTTATGATACGTACCAAATTTCAAGTCAATATATTTAATCGTTCCTGAGAAAACGTGCGCACAGACAGACCGGCCGACCGACCGACAGACATTTTTTTTCTCTCAAAAAGTAACCGCAAAATCCTCCTGTTTTTGCGTAACGAATTGAGAGCTTGGGAAATATCGGTTTAGCAGGTCTCAAATTAATCGTCATTAAAAACCAAAAGAGGCATTGTTATTGGTTTTTGAAAATATTCAGTCATTATTCAGGGCTTGAAATGACCCCAAATCCTAAAAAGAATTAAAATATATCAATACATCTAAAACCAAATTTATTTGTATTATTTCTATTATATCAATCTTTAAAAAGCGATATTATGTACCAAGAAGGGTTAAAAATTAAGCAATTAAGATTAGGATTAGGTCGAAATTGTGTAAAACCATATAGTTTGTGCATTGTAAAATTAGTTTATCAGCAGCGTTGCCAATCGGTGTGTAATTACACAAAAAGCGTGTAATTTAGATGCTTGTGTGTAAAATGGTGCGTCAAAGAAATTGGTGTGTAATTTTGTGTAATTTCAAAAAAAAAAAAATGAAATGAAGAGCTCTCATGTCAATTACCAAAAATAGAACTATTATTTTAGTAGAACTATTATTCTGCTCCTTATTTATCCGTGAATTATTTCTTTATCTTCTTCTTGAATAAGATCCGGACCAAACGGAGACGTTAATTTGCCCAATTAGTTCCAACGTTTGCGCATGTGCGCTCAGTGTCGGTGTCTCGTTTTGGCGGTAACATTTGAAACAACAGAAGTTTTTCATTTGTTGATAATTATTATGTTAGTATTATTAAAGGTTTTGCAGTCTTTATTTTGTGAATTATTAAAAATTGAAATATGATTTATTTAGTTTATATCGTTCACATAAATATTAAAATTCCCTTTCAGAAAAGTTTAATCAAAATTAACGTTAATACACATTGTTAAACAAGTTTTTTAAAAGAATGTTATTTTGTTTTTTATTTATGTAGGTTGTTTACAAAAAGTTATGTAAATGATACATGTTTATTTATATTGTATATTTTATTTGTACATGTTACTTATTTATTTAAATAAAAAAAAGAAACATTCGCGTTCAAGTCTTCTATGTGTAATTTCTTTCACAAGGAACCAATTTAGATGATGAAGTGGAAAATAAACAGTTTTCAATAACTCCAATATTTAGCTGTTTTTCTCGCTCTCTTCAATGGAACAATGGAATATGTGAGTCACATATTCCATTGAAGAGAGATGTGAGACGGGATGAGTAGGTTTAGGATCCTGTGACAATTTCGTAAAGGGCCAGTGGCGTGTGAGCACCTTATATTCCCTAATCTATGCTACTCGCTGTTAAGTTAGCAGCAAGTAGCATAGATTAGGAAATATAAGTGGTTTTAGTATTTGTAATTGTAATGTTTCTATAATACGCAAATCATACCATGCACATCTTGTGACTGTAAATTATTATCAATGATAAACCGTTTCTGAGCTGTTTTAAACGATTTTTTAAGGTAACACGAAAAATTCCGAGGATGTGTGTAATTTCTAATGATTTTGTGTAATTTTAACAAAGTAGGTGTGTAATTTAGAATTTTGGTATTGGCAACACTGTTTATCAGTACTCAACATCCGAAGAAGCCACTGTATGGCGATACAATTGTCATATTGACAAGAAATAAAGTGAAAATCAAAAACTAATAGCCCAATCTGTTCAAAAAATATTTTTGATATCTTTGATATACTCTCCCTCAATAACTGCCCATTTTTTATATTGTCAAATCATGAATATATGATGACGTCGATATTACCGAAGGTTGAATGATTCACCCCCTGCCACTCCTTACCACCCTCAATGAGGTAAAAACTGCATGTCCTATATCAATCGACATTTAATGGGCAACAAGTTTGTTTATTTTATATTATAAAGTTATGAGTATATGATGATGTCGACATTACCTGAGGTTGAATCAATCAACCCCTACCACCCATAAGTACCCTCTCAACGAAGTGCAAACTGCATTATCCTATATACAGAGTGGGCCATTAATAATAGGCCATAATTCAAGAGTACCAAAATATGAGGACATAACTAAACATGCTTTAGTAAATTGTTGCTGTGGAAAAGGATACAAGGTATCAAAGATGTATTTTTTTGCAATATCTCAACTACTTCTTGACCAATTTTCTCCAAATTTGGTAAGGATACATTTTTTAAGCTAAGAGACAGTATATGTATCACATCACGCTAGTCCATGGAGGGCGCCTCATGACCTATACCTGATGATGAATATATTTTCTTTTTTTAAGAAAAGTTGTGGCACTTTTTACTAGAAAATTTCTTGCAGGAATCATTTCTACGTAGGCACACATGACAGAAATTGATAATTCCAACCGTTTCCGAGAAAACTACCGCAAAATATTTCTAGAATTCTTCGAAAACTCAATTTGAAAAGGACAAATTGTATTTATTGAAAAAGTTACACAAAGCAAGTAAAAACTAAAGAGTAACAACTACGAAGACTCACTGATTTTCTTGTGAACTATTTGCTGCGACTTATGTGCAACTTTGACACCATGTGTCTTTTTCCACAGCAACAATTTACTAAAGGGTGTTTGGTTGTGTCCTCATATTTTGGTCCAAAGAATGTACTCTTGAATTATAGCCTATTATTAATGACCGACCCTGTATAAACCGAAATCGAATGGCAAGAGAAAATTATACATAAGAAAGTTTTCACCTGACTGAGGGTGGTAAGGAGTGGCAGGGGTTGAATTATTCAACCTTTGGTAATGTCTCTTATATACTTATAATTTTACAAAATAAATAAAATAAATTTGTTAGCCATTAAATGTCGATTGATATGGGAAAATGCAGTGGTAGGGGGTGAAAAATTCAAACTTTAGTAATGTCGATATCGTCGTGCACTCGTAGCTTTAGAAAATGAAAAAAATATTGTCTATTAATTGTCGATATATGAAGGAATGTATACTAATGTAATGTAATGTAATGAATACTAATCGTAAAAGAAAATTCAAAAATTTTTCTTATTGAAATAGGTTCAAAATTTCATGAAACGTTGAGATTTTGAATTGAGCGGAAAAAAATTGTTGTGACTGTCTGTCGGTGTGTCGTCTGTCTGTCTGTAACTTTTTTGGGAGCACGTTTTCTCTGGAACGGTTTAGGATATTGACTTGAAATTTTGTATGTATTTATTATAATGAGATCTGGATTGTTTTCTGAACATATCCGGTGAAGGGCGGGAGGTAAATAGGGGTAAATAGAGGAAATAAGTAAAGCAAACTGGTAAGAGCACAGAAACTTGGAATTTGTTGTATATGCTAGTAGCGAAGGTTTTTTAATAACATTTTTCAACCCCCATCACTTCGTTATTAAAGGGTCTAATACAATTAAATTGAGATATACACTTGAAATTTGGTACACGTATTGTAATTCTGATTGAGATGATACTGTTGAAGGGGTGGGATGGGGGGTTCTGTAAATTGGGGAAAATTAGGTTAATAAGAGTCCAGAAATTTCATTTTTGGAGTATATGCTAGAAACCAAATTTTCGAATATTTTTATGACATATCCTCAAATATTAATAAAATTCTATGACCAATTATTTTCACATACTAGAATGCAAATACAGTCACGATGTTTTTCTTTAAAGAGAGTTGGATGGAAAATCTGGATTGAAACTGACACAATGAAAAATATTTTTTGTATCCAAAATTGGCTTCAGCACTTCAAGACACTTTGGAAAAGTTAGATCAGAACCTTAGGACAATACCATATTTCTTTTTTGTAGACCTGTGCATGTTACCATTCGGTAATAATTTTTCATTTATTCTAAACCTAAATATGTTGAGAATTTTTACCACAACAAACCATCATTTTAAAAATCTATTTATAAGATCACTCAACTAGCAATATAATATTTTATAAAAGTTGTAGAAATGCTTCTGATAGAAATTTTACAAAACAATACTCTCAAGAGAGCTTTCATAATGTTTTCACAGCAGCTATAAATGCAAAATTGGCACCGTCTTATAAAATAATTTAGTCGCTGTTGATATTTTGTAAAGCCTATAGGAACCATTACAAAATAATTATGTATACATTTAGGCAGGCCTTATGAAAATTCAGTACCATTGCTATATAACAGTTTTATTAAAGCTTTATTTAAATGCACTATGAAACACACTTCACCGATTGTGAAACTACTGGTTTAAAACAACTAAACAACTGTTTTATAGAGCTTTTAAACAGCAATTATAAAAAGAAATTGCTGGTTTGTATAGACTAATAAAATCAGATGATTTTTTTAATGTATCCTAAAGGTTGCAAGAAGTATTTTGAACCCTAAAGGCATATGGCATTGTCAGGGCGTCGCGTCAAGAGAAAATCGGAGCCCCGTCAATATAATTTTGAAGAGCGGGGGGTGGACAGTAGAATATTTATCTCAATGATTGCAATTGCGAACTGTGGGGGGTGGTGCTTCTTACGATTCAATACTTCCAACTACGATTTTCCACATACAAAAATTTATGTATTACCTCTTACAATTTACAAAGAAACATGCCTTATCTTGCTTCAACTAATACAAATACAGTCGAAATTTGCATATGCATCTCCATCTCCTAGAATCCGGACCCCCTCAAGAGCTCCGGGCACGAAGAAAAACACCTCCCCCCACCTCCCGCTCTCATCAGGCCTGGGCATTGTGATTTAATACCACCCAACTAGCAATTTTATATTTTATAAAAGTTGTAGGAATGTTTCTGATACAAATTTTATAAAACAATGTTACTCTCAGAAATACTTTCATAACGTCCTTACGGCAGCTATAAATGCAGAATTGGCATCATTTTATAAAATATTTCAGTCGCTGTTGATATTTTATAACGCCTATTAAAACAAAATAATTGTATAAACATTTCCAGAAGCCTTATGAAAACTTAGTACCATCACTATATAGTAGTTTTATTAAAGCTTCATTTAATTATGTTATAAAACACACTTCACTGTTTAAAAAAATGCTGCTTTGTAAATACTAATAAAATAAATTGATTTCTAAAATGTGTCCTAAAAGTTTAAGAAGTATTTTTAACACTAAAAGCATATGGCATTGTGATTTTTTAATACTGGGTACCTAATAACCTATAATAATTATTTAAGAGACTTGTTCTGGCTTACAACGACTGCAATTTTTGATGCGGAGAAAATTTTACTGTGCACTATGGCCATATTTTTAATATATTTTTAACGGGCCTCACATTTATTGATGATTTCTAATAATTTTTGAAATTTGATAAATATTGATTTTATGAATTTGAGTTTTTTTACAATGTAACTTACACTAATTTGTTTTAGTAGTCATAACTGTATAGTTAGCACGTTTCTGACTCCAAAAATTCTAATAAACATTTGATATTAAATTTTTATATCTTGTCACATTTACCTTCACGAACACTGGCCTTTCAAGATGGCCTCCCTCTATAAATATTTTTGTGATAATAGCAACCATTTCACAATATTTAAATTATTAGACGATTCCTATAAAACATCTATAAAATAATGCACCTTAGTGTAACTTCTTCGTGAATCTTATAAAATAGATCGCTTACTTTCGCGATACTTTTGTAGCTCTTATATTAAATGTGTTAGGACTGAGTTGTAAAATGCAACCATGGAGACAGAATTTGTTCAATTTGCATAAATATAACCTAGAAATTAGTAGCAGTAAATCACCTTATTTACAGAGCTGTTTATTCATGGTTTATTTATTGCCAAAAACACGTAGTTACTTTTACTAGTGGAAACAACAGTGATTTGGCATATGACCTGATACGTTAACAGTGCAGTGAGTGAAATGCGTCGTTTCATTTTACAGCAGTATAAACTGTGACTTATTGCCAAAATCGCTACGCCCTTAATACATGTACCTAATATTTTGAAAACCACTTTTTAAGATTATCCATTGTCTTAAAATCTGCTAAGATCTGCAACGCTCTTGTCAATGTTGGTAACCAAATTTTGGGAGAATAATTTTTTATAAAGTTATGTACTATAAATAATTATGACAAATTTTCATTAAAAGACTGACTTTAATTATGACTAAATATAAATATACACAGCTAATGCAGGAAATCAATTTTCTCAAATGTTATAGTATTGTTAGCCACCACATTTTTATGCCCAAGTAAACAATTCTGTTTTATAATGACTTTGTTGCTGTTTCCATATTACAGCAAAAACATTACTATATAATAATTATATAACATGCTCTGGAACAACATTTATTCTTAAAAGCAAAATTGTCACAAATAGATCTTTTAATATAACTGTTTTGTAAGATGATAAGAAATAACTATAAAATAATTCGAATGTATATTTATAACGGTGTTAAAAATGCTGCTGAACGATACTAAAAAATCGTTATAAAACGATTTAGTTTTATAAGATGAAATATTAGTCTAACTTAGTCACGAAAACGTTTATCAAATAATTTTTTAACTCGATTATAAGATATTTTTTAATTTTGCCGTAGAAACGTTTTAATGATAAATTTATAAAATAGTTCAGCTGCAGACAACAAAATAGTATTTTCTGGAACTCTAACATAATAAATCAGCATTTAGAAGCATTAATAAAATAACAGTAAAACAAAATAATCGTAGAACATTTAAATTATAAAACAAATTTGCTGGTTGGGCAGGTACATACTAATCTATAACAATTATTTAAGAGATTTGTTCTGGCTTACAGCTACGAGGAAATTTTACTATGAACTATGACCATGTTTTTAATATATTTTTAACGCGCCCCACATTTATTGGTGATTTCTAATAATTTTTGAAATTCTGTAAAAATTAGTTTTATGAATTTTAGTTTTTTTGGCAATGAAACTTTCACTAATATGTTTTAATAGTCGTAACTGTATGATTAGTATGTTTCTAACTCCATAAATTCTAATAAACATTTGATATTTTAAATTATCATATCTTGTCATATTTACTATCTCGGACGCTGGCCTTTTAACATGGATTCCTTTTATAAAATATTTTTGTGTTTGTAGCAAGCATTTCAAGATAACACAGGTCTACAACAAAAAATATGTCTTTGCAATCAGACTTATCATTTCCTAAGTATTTTGAAACCAAATTTGGCAAAAAAAAATTTTCACCTTGTCAATTTTTCTCTACAACCCCATATAACCCCCATGAACTTTTATAGAGGAGATTCAATGAAAAAAAATCTTTAATTATTTTTTATGATCTTTGTATGGGTTTTTTGGGTCGCTGATCAAATCGCAAATTTGAAGTTGATGAAGTTGACCTCAAAATGTCGCATTCTATAACATGGTATGTCATTGGCATTTGATTTCCTCATGTCAGCAAAATCTGGATACAAATTTGGTATGATACCTTCGCGGTACTGATATAAAAGGTCTCTTGTGAGCAAGAAACTGCATGCCACTTGATTCTCTCATGTCAACATCCTATGTGAATAAAACTAGAGCTTAGATGTAACGTGGTTTTATGTTCTCATTGGCTAAGTTAGCATTTAACTTCCATAAAACCTGCAAAAATGATGGACGATTGCTTTTTTAAAGCCATTTTTTATTAAAGAAATTTGTGCACTTTCGCACGTTCGTCCACTTTTTTTTTGGTGGGCCCTTTTGTGAATAATCTGATACAGGATTTTCTTCTATGATTCCTATCTTGCTCCTCTCTCTTCAATGACTAGCAATTGCTTCGGATTTGTATTGAGCTGTCTAAGAAACTTATGAATATGCATTTAATATCAACTTTTCACATCTTGGTGATACTTGACAGCTTGTTGACAGCATATTGACAGCTGTCATCATGTCAAAATTCATTTTTGACTTCAGAATCGTAATCAGCAACAAAAAGAACTAAATAATATACATTTAATATCAACCTTTCACATCTTGGCAGCTTGTTGACAGCTTATTGACAGCTGTCATCATATCAAAATTCATTTTTGACTTCAGAATGGTAATCAGCAGCCCAAGAAATTTAATAATATACATTTGATATCAACTTTTCACATCTTGGTGATACTTAACAGCTTGTTGACAGTTTGTTGGTAGCTGTCATCATGTCAAAATTCATTGTTGACTTCAGAATCGTAATCAGCAACCCAAACAACTTAATAATATACATTTAATATCAACTGTTTACATCTTGGTGAAATTTGACAGCTTGTTGACAGCTGCCATTTAGTCGAAATTTATTCTTGACTTCAGATTCGTGATCAGCGACCCAAAATACCCATACAAAGGACATAAAAAATAATAAAGGAATTTTTTTCAAACAATCTCTTCTGTAAAAGTTTATGGGGGTTATATGGGGGTGTAGAGAGAAATTGACGAGGTAAAAAAATTTGTTTGCCAAATTTGGTTTCAACGTATCAAAATACTTATAAAATAATGGGTCTGATTGCAAAGACAGACAATTTTTTTTTGTGGGCCTGTGTAATTAAACTATTAGACAATTTCTATACTATAAAACATCTAAACAATAATGCGCCTTATTGTAACTTTTACGTGAATCTTATAAAATAGATCACTCACTATCACGGTACTTTTGCAGCTCTTGATGATAAATTGTTAGGCTGAGTTGACCATGGAAACAGAATTGGTTCGATTTGCATAAATATAATCTAGAAATTAGTGGCAGTGAATCACGTATTTGCAGGGCTATTTATTTATTGCCAAAGACACGTAGTTAGTTGTGTTATTTGAAGCATAATCAGTACTTTGGCATATCACTTAATACATTAGTGAAATTACTGGAAGGTATCATGTTTCATTATACTGCTGTGTCTTATTGCTCAAACGACTGTTAATACATGTACCTAATATTTTCATAACCACTCTGTAAGTTTCTCCATTGTTCTTTAGAACGAAAGGTGAAATAAAAACCGAGTTTATTTCACCTGTACATGATCTGGCAATATCTACACCGCTCTATCAATGTTGGTAACCAGAATTTTGGGGAAATAATTTTTCTGTTAACTTGTATGCTATAATTATTTCATTAAAAAATATATTTTAATTAGGACAAAATATAAACACATGGCAAACGGAAGAAATCAATTATCTCAAATGTTTTATTGTACTGTTAGCCACAGAATTTGTATGTTCCAGTAAACAATTTTGTTTTGTTGCTGTTTAAATACTACAGCAAATACAATGCTATATGGTAATTATATAACAGAGTCTGGAGGAACAATGTATTCTTAAAAGCAAAATTGTCACCAGTAGAACTTTAATATATGTGTTTTATATGATGATGAAGAAAAAACAAAAAAAAAATAATTCCTATGTATATTTATAAAGGTGGTAAAAATGCTTCTAAATGTTACTAGAAAAGCGTTATAAAATAATTCAGTTTTATAAGCTGAAATGTTTTATAACTTAGTCACGGAAGCATTTAAAAATAATGTTTCAACTGCTTTATAAGATATGTAATAATTTTGCTGTAGAAATGTTTTAATGATAAATTTATAAAACTATTCAGTTGCAGACAACAAAATAGTATTTTCTGAAACTCTGATATAATCAATCATCAGTTAGAAGCATTAATAAAATAACAGTAAAACAAAGTAATCGTACACCTTTAAAATATAAAACAAATGTGCTGGTTGGCAAGAAGTATTCCTTTTTAATTTCCAAAATAAGATTCATTTTTGTTATCAGTTGAGCACTGCTGTAAATTTTCTAAATGCAAAAAGTAAAGTTCTTTCATCTTCTCCACATGTAAAAGTTTACTGGTGTCAAATTTGGGGACCTTGAGGGCCACAAGAGCATACACGCTGGTAGCTCGTCAGAGATAGACTAAAGTCAGCAAACAAATTATGAAATGAGCAGCACGAATCGTGCACAAAAAACAAAACGAGGAAATTAACACCAATCACGTGCTCGTACATCACAAACTGCTTGTCGGAATAAGTATAGGAGACCTCGGATGAAGGCGATCCCGCTGTTCACGCAGATGATTCATTTTCTCATTTAATTATTTATTTGCTAGACATTAACACAAATGATTTGTTCTGACTGCTCGATGCCGGAGGAACGGCGAACGTTGTAGAAATGATGGCCTCATTTTTGTTGAAAGACTTCATATTTAAGTTTAGATTAAATGAAAAATTATAGCCGATTGACACTTTCATCTTTTTTAGCAACTGGTGAGCCACATAAAGAGGATAGAATGGAAAAGTTTTCAAAATAATTATAACACCCAGGTTTTTAAAAAAAAAATTGTGTCTTTGAAATGTTTCCCCTATAAATGTAGTTTCTTTTCTAGCCCTTAGAAACATTTATTTTGTTAGAAGTCTATTTATTTCGCACAGCGGAAAAAAGTATACCGGAATATCAAGAGTTAAACTAAGTGCGTGATAGTTACATAAATTATGAAAAATGGGGATTTAAAGAAGGAACAAAATCACCATTATAAAGAAAACCGTAGCATTTTTCACATAGGTCTATCTGGTCATATAGATGCCAAATAACCTCCCATATCTCCCTGTTTAGGGTCGCTATCTCATTATGAGTTACCCTGTTAGATAATATTTTACTTATTGAAATTTCTCAGAGACGAAGAGTATATTGCATTTACCAGGCACTTTTCTGAAACTGTATATATCACTCATCATTGTGTTAGTCATCGAATTCTCATTAACTCTCAAAATATCTGTCTGTCTGATTATAATTATCCGTCTATTATTTTTCTTGTAAATCAAGCTGGTATAGTCCAAAAACTTGGAATTTGGTGTATATACCAGGAGGTAAAGCCTCAAGGGATCCCGCACAAAGTAAATGGCCAGTGGCTTTCTGTGTGGCTGTGATTTTGTTTAAATTTTTTATTTATTTTTTTAGATCTTATTTATTTTAACATCCTAGCGAAGTTTAGCTAATGGCATTCCACCACTTAACCAGGACGGGAAATAAGTGAGATACGGTCACCCAACTAAGTGACAGACTATCCCGGCGTTGCTTAACTTCGCCTCTCGCCACTGAAACCTTTTTACCTTTTAAATTATTTTTATTTTCTTTCACTAGATTACATTTCAAATCCTTAACTATGGTAATATATACAGCATGCAATATTATTCACTTTATTTATTTATACAAAGGTATAAAAACAATAGAGTGAGCGCCGTTGGTATGGCAGAGGAAAATGTATGATTTGTAAGAATATTTGTTTAGCAATAGCACATTTGTAAAAATTTATATGCATTTAATTTTTATTATTTTTCCTCAGAAAATTAAAATATTTGAGATAATTATGGGTAGTGAGGGGGTGGAGGTGATAATTTTAGGCACTGCAGGGAAAAACAGAACTAAAACCCTGCTTAGACAATGTGTCAGTATATAAAATTGTTGATTTGATGGAGCCGTTTACTACTAGATTCTATGTTTAGGGGGCAAAGAGATGGAGGGGAGGTGGGGTGGGGGGAGTCCACTGAAACCGGCACCGTACCGCTCCTCACACATTTTAGTATGTTGTAGTTTCGGCACAAAACATTTTAATGGCAGAATTTCCAGAAAGTCGAAATTTCGTCGATATTAAGACATTCTTCGGCTAATATCTCGAAATTCTGTCATTAAAATTGTTTGTGTCCGCAGAGACTTTTGATCAGCATGTCATGAACTACCTCTGTGCAAAATGTCAGCTCTCGAGAGTGAAATTCAATTTGCATTTAAAAAGTGACTTCACATTTTCTAAGTACAATTTGGATTTCACTCCCGAAAGCTGAAATTTTGCACAGAAGTAGTTCATCACATGCTGATCAATAGTCTCTATAGTCACAAAAAATTTTAATTACAGGATTTCGAGATATTAGCCGAGGATGCTGTTAATTTCGACGAAATTACGACATTATTTGGCCAATATCTCGAAATCCCTTCATAAAATTTTTTTGTGCCCACCGAGACTTTTGTTCAGAAAGGTCAAAACTACAACATACGGATAATTTGAACAAAATCCGCAGAAAGCCACTGGCCATCACAAGCGTCTAGGGAAACAGAAATGCGAAAGCTTCGAGCATGCGCATTACCTTGTAAATGTGTAATTAATTCGTGCGAAGTCGAGAAATTGAAATATTTCCTGTTATTTTGTGAAAAAGAGGCGGGGGGACACCCCCTTTTCTTTGTCTGCGACGCTAATTCTATTCGCGCAAGTCGAGAAATTGAAATATTTCCTGTTATTTTGTGAAAAAATGCTACCTGCGGCGCTAATAATTATTAACAATTAGATATCAAAATAAAAACCTACTAACCTAACCTAAAGAAATCACACGAAAGAATGAAATTGTATAAAAAGAAGGAAAACCTAAAGAAATCAGAAAGAAAATTGTAAAAAAATATATTAATCGTTACAATTTTTTTTTTAACTCAGCGGATGTAGTAATTTGAACCCGGGACCCTTCGCACAAATCAAATCAAAGACATATTTATTAAAAATTAAGAACAATCTGTCCCACCCGAACACCCATGTCCGGAGCCAGCCGAACATCTGCAGCGAGAAAAGCCACAGTACTTGTAAAGCTGGACGGAGTGAGGTCAGGTAGAATTACAAAAAATCATTAACAAATACCAACTCCTTTTACAAAAAGTAAATTAAAGTGCAAGTAAAATTAAGGCTTATCTAAATTTGAAATAATTTGTAAATAAATAAGTAGTATAAAGGTATAAAATATTAATAAAATTGGTTTTACGGAAAATTATTAACCAAAAAACCCGTATCAGGAAATTCAACAAGAGCGAGGTATGGCTATGTCAAACCACTTCAAAATTAATCAAAAATATAATTAGGAAGAACAAAATTTCGATAAAAGACAGAAATTACAAAAAGAAACGAAGAGAGGATAGGAAGGAATGAAGATTGAAAAATGTGTCACATAGCAATTAAAGAAGAAAAAAGTTTTAGCTACAACTGTTGCCGAAAGATGGGCAACGCTTGGTATGGTAATTTGTGTTTAATGCGAAATGGTGCATTATGCTCTCTGATTTGTGTGATGTTGTTTGTAAGCGGACTATCACCAAGCTTGAATTGATAAAATGTCTGTGATGTAGTTTTGATATACTCCACTAGTGGTGTTATGTCGTTGCAACACTCATGTACATCTCTGATGGAGGTGTATCTAGAAGAATTTGAGATGAGGCGCAATTCCTAGCCAGGAGCAGGTACAGACTTCTGGACATGGAACAGATTGTCCGTACAGTTTCGTTAATGTGCTTAATAAATGTCAGTCTTTTGTCTACTCGTACACCCAAGTACTTCACGCACTCCCTTTCCGGAATTTTGTGACCCCTTATCGAAATTGGCGTTATGATTTTATTTTCGGTGAATCTGCGCGTAAAGACTATAGATTCGGACTTCTCAACGTTTATCTGAATTTTCCACTGATCGTAATATACCGTGGTATATTAGCATTATGACGGTGCGCGTACAAGAACCTTCGCACCATAAGCTAAAGCGTAACCTATGCTCTAACCACCTGGCTGAAGGTAAACACTAGAGCAAAGAAAAAATAGTCAAGTTTTCGCATTTCTGTTTCCCTAGACACTTCTCTGGCCATCTACTTTGTACGGGGTCCTTGTCTTAATATTTACCATCCCCATTACGACCCTCACTCCATTACTAAAGGGTCGACAAACAAAACAAAATTAAGATATTGTCATGAAATTTGGTACACATATGTATTTTAACGAGATCTGGAACTAGAGATTTTGAACTTATTCCGTTGATGGTCTGGGGGTAAATAGGGGTAGATATGAGTAAATTGGTAAAGCAAGTAAGAGTTTAGAAACTTGAGATTTGTATGTATACTAGAAGCCACGGTCTACAATTTTTTTATGGCATTTGTGATCCCCATAACCACCCACATTATATTATTAAAGGGATTAAGCCAATATATTATATATTGACTTGTTTGGTACAAGTGTATATATTATACCTTTACCTGGAACTAGATTATATTTTGAGATTCAATTGAAGTGTTGGGGGGAAAGGGATAAATCGGAGCAAATAAGTAAAAAATGCTGGTCTGAGTCAGAGAGTTGGGATTTGGTGTATATACCAGAAAATAGAAGTCAAGGTCTCAGTTTTTTTATGACATGTGCCACCCCCACCATTATCCCAACTCCATTGTTAAAAGGAATTAACAAAATAAAATTGAGATTTACAGCCATATTCACCATTTTCAACTTAACAGTTTGGTAACAAACAGAGAAATAAAGATTAACAGCCTAACAAAGAAATACCCTATTCACCATCACATTTCAAACCACTGATAGTAAACAGGCAGTTAAATAAAAGTTACCAGAAATATGTTGGTAGTTTTTGTTGTAGCTAATGTCACTACTATTATGTAACCTAAAAAAGCTGTCAGAATTCTCTCTTTCCGCTCGCAGAGCTCGGAAATATTTATCTAATGGATTCAGATTTTATTCTCGTGCCTTATCAGTTTTTCTACATTTTATTAAATAAACATTTCATTGAAAAACTGTATTAATTAATAAATTCCTAACCGTACAATTTTCTTCGTTTACATTACATATTATAAACAATGCCAGTATCATTTTCTAAGTCTAAGTGTTTAATTTCGTCCAATATACTTTCTAATTCATCATTTTCATCTACACAAACATTATGTAAAACCGCAGTGGCTAACTTCATGCCCTGAGATAAGCACGGAAAACGTCTTTCCATACCCCAAATAATCGTTCTACTGGTTCTCCGACAAGGCAATAAGGTACAAATTCACCAGTTTCAAATCGTGCCCTTATGTTCGAGTCATTGAATATGGTAGTATCATGGATGGACCCAGGCCAACGAGAAACTATATCAGTAATTTTTAACTTTGAGTCACAGACAACTGAAACGTTCATGCTAAAATTTTCTTTTCTATTTCTAAAGACTCCTGAATGGTTTCCACCTGGAGACCGCGTTTTTAGGTGCGTGCAATCTACAGCATCTACTACCCCTGAGAAATCTGCAATTTCATAAAATCCTAAAACTGTTCATCGTTTTTCTTGATCTGTTTCAGGCATTTTAATAAACTCGTGACGTAATATTGCTATTTGTCTGGTAACATTTCGCACAATCTGGGATATCGTTGACTGGGATACATTGAAATGTATGGTGTACAGCAAACCACCTAATAAACAACTCAAGCAAAACAGTATATATTGAATTCACTGGTTTATACAAAACATCCTTAGAATTACGTATTAATTGTGACAATAGCTCAGGCGAAGCTAAAATTAGTAAATCCACCAAGTTCCTGGGCATTTTCATAGATAGCACCCTGAGTTGGAATGAGCAAGTTGCTCACATATGCTCAAAACTAAATAAATCGTTCTTCGCTCTAAGAACATTAAAAAATACTTTGAGCGAAGGGTCCTTGCTAAATTTTTATTACGCTTGTGTATACTCCACTTTATCATATAACATAATCTCCTGGGGACAGACAACCGAATACTCAAGGGTATTTACTATACAGAAGCGTATAATACGTCTAATATTTGGAGTGAAGCTAAGAGAATCCTGTAGAAATATTTTTATTAATAAAAGAATACTAACTCTTGCATGCATTTACATATTAAAACTATTAATATATATTCATGAAAACATTAACAATTATAAAAAACACACAAATATTCACATGTACTCTACACGAAATAAGAACAATATATATATTGATAAATTTGACCACACATATTATAAAAAATCCCCATATTATGCCGGCCATAAGTTTTATAACTTGCTTCCTCCAGAAATAAAGAATAGCAAATCGGCTCGTATATTTAAAAGTAATATAAAAAATCTATTATTAGAGAAATGCTTTTATAGTCTAAAAGAATTCGAAGAATATTGTATCGCAGCTAGACAGTCCCAACCAGTTTATGTGCCTACATAAATATGTATTAGTGTATTTTTATTTACACATACTTATGTCTTATGTTTATGTTTTATATTGTAAAATGTTATTGTGTATATGTAATTTTAACTAGACTTACCTTTTTTTCCTATATGTTTTTAGTAGAATAGTTTTTACATATTTTATTTATATTCTTATACACTACTTTTTTTTACTCATCTTTCTGTACCTGCATGACAAAGCTAATCCATAAATGTACTTTATGGCATAAAGCGAATAAAGAATTTGAATTTGAATTTGAATTTGAATTTGAAATGATCTCCAATATTAATTTGAAATATTCCTGTTGCGTAGAACCGTAGGCAAATTCAAAGTTGATTTAACTTTGATACCGGTAATTTTCTTGTCCAAAGGTTCAAGAACTCCATGCCATGTTAGAGATTCCTACGACAGTATCTTTGTACATCCTAAATCTTTTTTTAAAGTCCAGGTCATTTAATTCATTTATGAAATTATAATGTTGCTGTATAATTCTTGGCCGTCTGATTTGATCATCGCTGTCGTCTGAATATGAATTTAAAAGGTTATTGAATTCAACTGTATTAATTATTTCCATTTTTATTAATTATTTGACAGTTGACATTTTGATATCAGTCTGTTAGGGTTTAACAGCTCGAATTTCTCCTGTTAACTTATCAGAGGATTTAACTGACTGTTAAGCCCTAATCATCTATGGTGAATACCGAATAGTAACTTTATCAGACTGTTGGAGACTTAACTCCCTGATGCTAATTTAACAGACAATGGTGAATATGGCCGTTAGTGTAATGTTAAAAAACCTTAGATGGGTAATCGGAATGAGGAAGTAGTAGTTTTTTATGTATTAGAGCATATTTACTATCGGATATTCTGTGTCATCAAATAAAAGAGCCTTCATTTTAATCATAGAATTGTATCCTAATATAATCAGTTTTTGAAACACTAATAGGGATTGGAATTTTGGGTGCACTGTAATGACTTTAAACAACAGTACCTATTTATGTAGAATTCAAAGGCACTTCATATTTTTCAAGAACGGCATCAAAATAACCTATTTTTGGAGCAAATACTTTTATATTAGGAAATATGTTCATTAAACATACTAGAAATGTATTTTTTTAAACACTCTGTACTGGTATGACCAACGCTCTTTGCAGAGCATTGTTAATTAGTTTGGTTAAAATAATAATAATTATAAAGTCCTTGACAATTTAATATATTACTAAATGAGTTTTTTAGGGACAGGTTCCTACTTAATTGTATTTATTCTCAGAAATAATTTATTGGAACTAACCCTGCACAAAACTCACAGGTCCAACAATGAAAAAATAAGTTTATATGTTAATATTTCTGTTTAAATAGTAATCGAGATTACTATTGAACACGAAAAACAAAGCATTTGATTTAAGGTGGCCATTTCCTAGAAAGAGACATCCGATAGGGAAATATTTATTATTTTTAGTCATAACTTTTTTTCTTAGTACGTATATTTTAAGAAACTATTAGAGTACCTAAGTAGAACCCTAACAAGACTATTACAATGAATTTTTACTCAATAATTTCAGTGGTTTGCAAAATAGCTAGATTTAAATGTTAAGAAACCGCTGCCTAAGGAATCACTACTTCCACATCCAGATTCTTCATCCAGGTTACTTTAAAGGGAACGTCTTGACTATATCCGCTCAGTGGCGCAATGCTAAGGTGTTTGACTTACGCCCGCGGAGTCCCTGGTTCCAATCCTGGCCAGGGTATAGATGTTTGGTGGCATTTTTAATGTGTTACCGAGATGGTAGCAGTGGATGTGGAAGTAGAAATATGAGGCTTTGGTTTCTAGTGTATACACCAAATCTCAAGTCTCTGTACTCTTACCAGCTTACTTTATTTAGTTTCCCCCGTTTACCCCTATTTAACCCCCAACCCCTCAACGGAATCATCTCAAAATAAAATCTAATTCCAGATGTCGCTATATTAGATATATGTACCAAATTTCAAGTGAATATCTCAATTTGAATTTATAAATCCTTTTAATAATGGAATGGGAGTGGTGGGGGGGTTGAAAAATATTAGAAAATCTGAGGCTTTGACTTCTAGTGTATACATCAAATCCCAAGTTTCTGTACTCTTACTAGCTTTCGTTACTTATTTTCCTCTATTTACCCCTAGTTAACCCCCAACCCTTAAACGGAATCGTCTTAAAATATAATCTAATTCCAGATGTCGTTATAAAACATACGTGTACCAAATTTCAAGTATCTCAATTTTATTTTATCAACCCCTTTTAATAATGGAGTGGGGGCGGGGGCGGGGAGTTGAAAAGTATCATAAAAATCTAAGGCCTTGACTTCTAGTATATACACCAGATCCCGCTTATGTGCTCTTGCTGCTGGCTTTACTTATTTTCCCCTATTTACCTTTATTTACCTCTATATAATCCCTAACCCTTCAACAGAATAATCCCAAACTATAATCTAGTTCCAGATGTTAGTATAATACAAAAGTGTACCAAATTTCAAGTGAATATCTCAATACTGTAAAAAAATCTGAGACCTTAACTTCTAGTACATAAACCGAATTTCAAGTTTCTACACTTTTACCAACTTTCTTTACTTATTTTGTCCTATTTACCCTTATTTAACCCCCAACCCTTCAACGGAATTATCCCAAAATATAATCTAGTTCTTGCTGTCATTATGATATATACGTATACCAAATTTCAAGTGAATATCTCAATTTTATTTTATCAACCCCTTTAATAGTGGGGTAGGGGTGGTGGGTGGTTAAAAAATATTGTAAAGAAATCTCAGGTCTTGGCTTCTAGTACATATACCGAATTTTAAGTGTCTGTACTCTTACCAGCTTGCCTTACTTATTTTCCTCTATTTACACCTATTTAACTCCAACCCTCGAACGGAATAATCCCAAGATATAATTTAGTGCGTGATGTCATTATAGTATACGTATACCAAGTTTCAAGTGAATATCTCAAGTTTATTTTATCAACCCCTCTTAATAATGGAGTGGGGAGGTGGTGGGGGGATGGAAAATATTATAAAAAAATTTGAGGCCTTGGCTTCTAGTACATACATCTAATTTCAAGTTTCTATACTCTTTCCAGCTTGCTTTACTTATTTCCCCCTATTTACCCCTCAACCCTTCACGGGATATGTTTAAAAAACAATCCAGTTCCAGATCTCATTATAATATATACGTGTACAGAATTTCAAGTCAATGTCTTAAACCGTTCCGGAGAAAACGTGCGAACAAAAAAGTTACAAACCGACAGACAGACCGACAACAGAAAATTTTTGCGCTCAAATTTAAAATCTCGACGTTTCATGACATTCTAAACCTGTTTCAAGAAAAGAAAATTTGAAATTTCTTTTACGATTACTATAGTTCCAATCCACCCATTATGCTAATCTTCCTATTTCGTAGTTTTAAATCTAGCTATTCTGCAAACCACTGAAATTATTGAAGTGAAAATTTATAGTAATAGTCTTGTTATTAGTACTCTACTCTACTCTACTACTACAATTTTTTTAAATATGCGTACTAAGAAAAAAAATCGGTAAAGTTATTTACACAGAACTTCCCTCGTTATTTGTGCAAGACAGTCACTCAAAAAAATTATTAATTACGAAGTGACATTGGGAATAATAATCGGAATATAATTATTGGTATTATTACAAAGAAAACCTGATAACTTTCGGTCAAAAAAATATACAGAGTGTTCATCCAACAGCAAAAGTTCAATATACTAAATAACAGGTGACAAATATGGAAGGCTTGCGCGAATACCTTTATAAATGTCCACCATGGCTCAATTATTTCTTGGGATGCCATTATTCAATAAAAGTATATAATAGGATATGCCAAATATTATTGCTATCTCTCACATTTTCAATCCCACATTCACGTAATGGAGTGGAAGTATAGTGGTGATTAAAATATAGAACAAATTTTCAAAAATGTTTTCTGTCTATTCTAGTATTAAATTTTTTTCCAAATTGCTGAAAATATGTTGCAATTTTTTTTTCCGAAATAGGTTTAGAATGTTATGAAACGTGGAAATTTTAAATTTGAGCAAAAAAATATTTCGTCTATTCTGTAATGGTGATAAATAGATTACTAAAACATGTTTTCATTTTTTTTTATTTTTCTAAAACATTTTTAAATTTGTTTTAATAAATTTGGAAATCCATGGAAATGTCGAAATTTTAAATCGGAAAAAAAATTTCCATCTATTTGTGGTAAAATTTTTTCAAAAATTAAAAATGTTTTTTTTATTTTTCTTTAAATAGATTTAGAACGCTATGAAACGTGGAAATTTTAAATTTTGAGAAAAAAAAAATTCATCTATTTAGGTGATAAAATTGTTTTCAAAAATGTTGGTAAAAAATTTTCAAAATTTTTTTTTTCTTTTAAATAGGTTTAGAATGCCATGAAACGTGGAAATTTTAAATTTGAACAAAGAAAAATTTTTTTTTAGTGGTAAAAATTTTTTCAAAAATGATTGAAAAAAATTTTCAAAAATTTTTTTTTCCTGAAATAGGTTTAGCGCGTCATGAAACGTGAAAATTTTAAATTTGAGCAAAAAAAAATTTTTTCCATTATTTATTCCGTTTAGACGGTCCACCCTGTATATTTTTCAGTGAAAATTCTACCAGTTCTTCGCTGACAGTAGGGTTAATTACCTACCAAATTTGACTGCTCTCCGTCAAGTAGTTTTTTAGTTAATGCACCAACAGACAGACAGACAGACAGACAGACAGACTGACTGACGGAATTGAAAAACCTATATTTTCGGAATCTACGTGTTCTGAAACGTCAGAATCCGAAAAAATCTCGGAGGGTGATTTTTTCTCGAATACAATACTTCCCTTCGGTATGCGAGGGAAGTAAAAAGTTATGGGCAAAAATAACAAATATTTCCCTATCGGATCTCTTTCTAGGGAATGGCCACCTTAAGTTGTTTTTATTGATTTATATGATTTCCATTATTCTTGTACTAATTTAAAATCTTCCCCGTGTTATAATTAATAACTGATTGTTTCAATAATACATCAGATAAATTGATTTCTTTACATTAAATGATCAATAATGTGTTTTCCTGATGTTTCAGATTTAAAACGATGCAAGAGTATTTGTCCCTAACACACAGGAAATTATGTTTTGTTGCCTTTCTAACTTGTTGCACAATTTTAACATTTTTCTATTACGACAATTGCCTGATAAATTGCGAAGGAATATATCCAACAGAAGAGATTCAATTTGCAGCAGGTAAGAAAAAAAAAAAGCTCATATCAAAACTTTTTTAATACATAATAAACGGGTTTTTTCGTAAGCGCGGAGTGGCCACAACAACAAAAAATTAAAGGGTCATAATAGGCCCATTTAACAATTATTTACGAGTAAGCGACTATTCCAAAAATTGGAAATTACTTACGCCACCCTCACGTATAAAAAAATTATTGTCGGGAACCTCAAAAACGTTCGAGATGACCACGTAATCGAGATGTAACGTCACATGGCGTAACTATTCAGAGAACACGGCTAGTGACAATGTCTATCTGGCGGGAAGCGATTATTTATTCCTAAATACCACTTTGTTAGTGAAGTGAGTGACGTCGTTTATTACCCTATAATAAATATACTCCAGGAAAATTAGCGGAACAGTCGAGTAGTGCTGAAAAATATCTCCCCTCTCCCCTCGTTTTCTTGGGGCGGGAATCGAATGCGATGGGTCCGGAACAGGCCTGTAGCTAGGGGTGGGCCAGGACGGGCGTAGTCCGTCCTGGAATAATTTTTGGCCGTCCTACGCCGACTGCAGAGAATAATTAAAATCACAGTACACCCAAACCACAGTTGGTGAATGGAAATAATTGTTGAGAGGACGTAGACCAAGCTCCCACTGCAAAAACGGTACACCCTCGAACACCTAAAAATGAAAATGTGAAAATAGTTGCAAAACATGTAAAAATCATGTTACGCCCGGCAGACAAGTAAAAATTTGTTTATTGTTATTTTTTATGAATTTTTCAATTTAGATTAAAAAAATACTTTTTGAAACACCTGCTTGAAATTTACACAATTTGTGGTAAATAATGAACCATTTCTGAAAAATTTTCCTGACTGATAATTTTTGTTAATATGTCAGACTTAATCGGTTATACTTAATTTTTTTCATGAAAGTGCGCTTCATAAAACCTTGATTTCAGTTTTAAGATAAAGTTTAAGATCTCTTCTATCTATCACAACAACTTGTCTGCCTGACAAAAGTGGTGCAGCACACAGGACTGGACTTTAAATGTATTTTCAAATTCAAACAATAAATTAAGGGATTTGAATACTTGTGCAATTGTTTCTCATTTTCATCGTATCATGGTGTTATTTTTAACAATTTTTTTGTTTGTAAAGTTTAATTTTACTGTTTAATTTCAAGATAAACTTTATTTCATCGATAGTGTGAAAACATTAATAAAGGACTTCGCAGTTTTTTATAGTAAAAATGGGTTTTAGTCGAATGTTCTGAAACTTGGGGAAAATGTTCTGCTGTGCCCCCTGATTAAAATTCTTTTTGACCACCAGTCCGACCGAATTCAATTTTTTGATGACCTTCGCAGATGTTCACAGTTTCAATTGCTAGAGGCGTTTAAAACTGTGAACATCTACGAAGGTCTGTTTAAATGTCCCTCAAAATTTCTGAAAATATTCAGGCTCATTTTTTAGAGTTTTGATTCCATATGGTTTTATAGTAGGTTACATTAACATTTACCTAGTTAGTATAATATGTATCAAAGCAAAGCAAAAAACTTAATTAATTTGTATTTTGATTATTCCTTCGAATGTATTTGATAAGAACATGTCATTATTTTTATATCATTTTTTTCAGATCCCAACTTCCTAGTGTCAAGTTCAAAATGCAAGATGATCGATTTAGATCCGTTTAACAGAGATGCAAAAAAATTTTTTCACCCAGAGAAATACAAACCATGTAGAAAATTGGAATTGCTTACATATCTTACAAGAAATGACAATATCGCAACAGTTCATATTGATAAAGAAATAGTTCCGTCCTATTCCAGCAATGGTGTTTCCTGTTGTTATTCCAATGTCACTAGAACAAATTCAAGTAAAAATCCGGATGGGGGCATAACGTAAGTTCGTTGCGAAATGTTAAGGTTAGCACTTAAGTTCCCACTAATTTTTATATATAGAGTTAATAGTTACAATACATTCTATTTCAGTTCTGTAGAGGGTTGATACACTCGAATAGTACATGATTAATGAAGTAGGGCTAACCTTAAGTTTTCTTGTTTTCATTTATAACATCCCACGTTTTCACCATCCTTGAGTTTCTGCTTATTATCCTCATAACTACGTTTTTATTGGTGTTAGTGTACCATTCTAGCCCCTGCACCATGTCTGGGTTTGGTTCCGATAGAATAAATAGCCTTACACCTGTTTAGATTTGATAGTAGAATGAAACTTTTTAATACCTGCTTCCTCCGTCAGCGCTTTCCTGTGAGGGTACGACTTCTCTGCTTGTCGGACGGGACTTTTCCTGATCAGATTTCCCACCTTCCAGAAACGATTTATTATTTTTTCTAGCTATCGAGAGAGTCCTGCGAAAAGATGGTAATTTTCTTGTTTCCGCCTTCCGCCCCGGTTCTGCAAATCTAGGGCAGTCTTCTTCGCTGGCATAATCTTTAACAGAGTGTCCCTCCTTTTTACATTTGAAGCATGTTCTTGACCTAAACTATTGCAGTTAGCAGTTCAAACTACCAGCACTTGTAGCACCTACTCACTTTGAGCCTTTTCTCGACGGAGCATTTAACTAGTCCCACCCAGAGCTCTTTATACTTTGCTATTTTTTTTTGGCGTCGTCCTTATTGAGCCTTAGGGTAACTGTCTGAGATCCCCTGGCATTTTCCTGCAGTTCACTGAGTTTGTGTCTTGTGTCCTTTAGGCTCTCAATCATCATTTCAATTTCGCGACCACATCCCCTTTCTTAGATACAGCGTCTAGTCCCATTATATGCAGTGTTTCCACATTTGCCTACGAAACGAAGGTGTGCACGTTAATTTCCTCCTGGGAATTTTTTACTGCCTTCTGAATTTTCTTTTTTTTTATGTATAGTGCTCAACAGCTTTTCTTCCTTTGTACTTTTAAGTTCTCTAATTGCCTTACTGACCTTGCTTTCCTTGATTCTTCCCTTCAAGTTGTTTATCTTGACATTCAGCCGCTTTGTTCTACTACCACCAAATAGGTGTTTCTCTTTTATTGCTGACAGCCTTATTGATCCTTATTCTCCACCTGCTTAGTGGTGTATGTTGTTACTTTAGTGCACTTCGTCAACTTCCGGAAACTTGTTTGAATCATACTATTAATGTGAAGCAGCGCTGCCCGTTTTTCATTCTCTGTTTAGGTCTTGATCCACTCAATTTTATCTCATAGGTCCTTTCAGTACCTTATAGTGTTGTCTTGCTCGGGTTCCTCATTTGTTTAGCTACTTTCACTTCCCCTGAGATACTAGCTAACTCGGGGAGTATGTCTTTTTACATTTTTTGAACAGCTCTTTCCATCCTTGTATTGTCTCCCTCCACTAGTGCGACCTTAAGAACAGATTCTGTTGTGTCCAGTGGGTTTCCCATTGTGACGTCTGTATTCGGAAATACTCCATCTTACTACTCTTTTGTTTCAGTCCGTTTTCGTGCTTTAGATGTGTCAATCCCATTCTTCTTCTCCTTATTCACGACGTCTTGCCAAACGCTTTGTGATTTATGTAATGTTGTAGTTGGCCTCACTTGCTGTATTGCATGTCCGATAGCTTCACATCTATCGCGGCTGCCTGTTAGGCGCGCGGCCTCACCAATGCTCTTTCCTTGGTGACATCGGCCAAACGTTTTGGTGCTCTTCCTCTTCGAAAATTGCCATCTAGTTTCCCTTGGACACTCAAATGTTCCATGTTATCCTCTCTCCGGTTAATGTGGCCAAGAAATGAAATGATTCAAGAAAATATTATGCTGGGGAGTCGCCCCCACCGTCTTCTACATTTCAAACGCATCAATATAGAGAAAACTAGAGAATTAGCAAGTTTCACCTTTGTGCGTCTCGTTATATTAATATCACGCCAGATTATGCTCAACTGGGAAGTTGTCGATTTCACGATTTGTATTTTTCGTCGAATCTCATATTCGCAGTTTCTAGAGTTGTCCATAAGGACTCGAAAGTAAACCATTTTGTTTACAACCTCATAACCACCTGTCCTTAGCGTACCTGGATGGTTATCATTTGCTCAGTCTACAATCATAATTTTAATTTTACTCTAATTTATGCTCAAATCGTACTCAGAGCTTATTGTTTGGAGATGATCCAGCATGTTTATATGCTCAACACTATTCAGTGAGCGTATATATTCTTCGTTCCACGCATTTGTTTGTGTGTAGGCACCACTAGGGTTTGGTTTGATATTCACTTGTATAGTATCGTATCTAGGAACCTCGATGGGTGTTCATCTATGCCTCTCCATCCATTCTTTGGTAGTTCTTCTACTTAAAACTTTTACCTGTCGCTTGAGATTTTGTGCAACGTCTTTGATTTATTTTCTGTGTTTTTATTCTATTCGATTTCCGACATATACAGATTCAGCAAATTTAGTTTAAGGTACGTAAACTTGTTTCTGCGCAGATAAACCACGCCTTGTCGTAGTACAATGCAGGGCATTGGTATAAAACAATAGTGCCATCGCTTGACAGCGTCGAGTTGAGAACAGCGCACCCATTCTGCTTATAATAATGTCTGCGGGAATAAAATAAATTAATCTCAATTTCGTTATTAAAATGCCGTGTGTTTATACAATTGCAGAAAAACTGCAAATTGTGAAGTGGTACTTCGAGGGCCATTCCACTGAAGACAATAAATTTATTTACTGTGGCATATCAAGACAGACCAATCCCCTCAGCTAGCATAATTTCATACATTAAAAAATTTGAAAATTTAGGGTGTGTCGTGAATTACTGTAAAAAATGCTGTCAACCCGAACCCCGTCTTCAACAAATGAACGAAGAACGTGAAATTCGCGAAACTAATGTTTGTGCACTTGTTGAAAGTAGAGAGCCTTGTTCTAGCAGGCAAATTGCTGATGAAGTTGACATGAAGGAAAGAACTATAAGAAATATTTTGAAAAGAAATGGGTATAGTTGTTTTAAAATTCAAACAACGCAAGAAATATTTCCCGAGGACAATTTCAAACGGATGGAATTTTGTGAAATCATGATAAATAAAGTGAATGAGAATGAAAACTTCTTAAAGAATATATTGTTTACAGATGAATCTACCTTTTCATTACATAGGAAACACAATCCATTCGTAGTACGATATTGGTCTCGAAAAAATAAACATTTGAGTGTTGCTGTGCGAACTCAGTATCCTCAAAAGTTGTACGTTTGGACGAGAATTTTAGACAATCATATTATAGGCCCACTGCTAATCGATGGCAATTTAAATGGCAATAAATGTTTAGAGCTTTTACAAAACCAAATAATTCCTAGAGTTCAAAATCTTCCTGTCAACTTTGACGACATTTGGTTTCAACAAGACGGCTGCCCAAGTCACAATACCTTAACTGTTATTAATTTTCTGGAAAGAACATTTCCCAATCGTTTAATAGCTACGAGGGGAATGATAAAATGGCCCCCTGGTCACCTGATCTAGCACCCCATGATTTCTTTCTTTGAGGCTTTTTAAAGGAAACTGCGTACAAACATGCGTTTGAACGAGCCAATAATTTAGTTGAATTACGGGAAAAACTTATCCAACTTTGTGCAAGCATTACTCCAAATCAACTCAATGATATGGGAGGTTCATTGTATAATCGGTTTAGCTATTGTTTGGCACAAGAAGATGGTTTGTTTGAATCCTTACTTCATTAATTTATTGTTTGATAATTATTAGTTGAATTTAGTTTCTGAGTTATTTAATTTTATTTTAATATTCTATTTTCATTTTGGTTTTAATAAGAATTATTATTTTATTCCCATAGCATTTACGGCTAAACAATGCAGAAATGCTTCCAATAGAAGAAATTATTTGTCAAAAATGTGACAAATAACTTCTTCGCTTTTGACGAAGAGATATTGTCTCGTTTTGTATTAGAAATTATTACCTACGTCCGCGCCCATCCTTAGTTCATGCCGTCCTAAATTCAATTCATTGTGTGCCTCTGCTTTCACGATTTATGGAACTAGCGGGGCGTAGTCAATTACATCGTTATTCCTATACCCTAAACTGCATTTTCCGAATCTGTATACTGATCATACCGACCATTGAAGGTAATCGGACACTCCACATTTGGTGCCCTTCTCCCCAGCCTCTTAGTCCCTTCGCTTATTGAGCTACGTCTTACGGTTTACAAAATTAAGTCTGCTGACTCGCTCCACTCCTAACTTTTACTGTCGCAATGAGCTTTGAGGTATGCACTCGTGGCGCACGCAATTACCCCTATGCCATACATCCTCTGAGTACGATGGTATTACAACCTCAGGATTAGGGGACGCGGTTTCCAGTAAGGTAACTTGTACCATGAACCGTCCTTTGTTTTCACTACTCTCCGTTGTAGTCACTTGCGAGGCTCTTGCCAGTATCGTTCCTTGGATTCATCTCGGCTACTTAAGCTTTCCCACCAACTTCAAGATCTCACAGCTCCTTGGGGAAGGACTTTTCATGTTGTTGGAAATATCAGTCCAACCATACATCCTAAGTCGAGAGATCTTTAAAATAAAGCTCAAGTTCAAAACACGTATGAGGAACAAAATCTAAGTAAATCAAGACAGTTGCTATTTGATTTAAAATTGCCTAATTACTATTAATAACAGATAACGTCTGTAAATAAAATAATTATATACTACAGACAATATATCACGGACATCATAAAACAATGTGTTTTATAATTATCCTTAATTAATTCTTGTTAATAATACCTACATTTGGTTAGGACTTAATTAATAATATACTTGCGCTAGCCTGCAATTAGGAAACAATTATCAGAAATATTCATAAAAACAAAAAATTTAAATTGAATGGGAAATACTCTTACACGGAGCGATAGTTAATTTGTTTATCATTAATTAATTTATTAATCATTAATTTCTTGTACATAATAAGAAGATGCTAGTTCCTCGTGCTAATTATTCAATGTCCATAAATAACATTTTATTGAATATGAATGATAGAGGAAATGAAGAGGTTGTTAAAAGGAACATGTTTTATTTAGAACTTTAAAACCTTATCTCTCTTATTTACAACGTCTTAGTGAATATTTTGTGATGCATACTTTGTTTTAGCTATGCTCTCTTGCTGTAGGATACGTCTGAAAGCATTACATTATTTGTCATGGTTTCCTGCTAAGCGTGCGATCTCACGAAAGTTCAGTCAGCTCCTTGACAACATGAAGTCAACGTTTTGCAGGGCCTTCTGTTCATCACCATTTCGTTTCTCTGACTAAATAATCGATCTATACTTTTCTCTTTCGGTTGACGTGCCAAAAATAATAAGATGCGAGAGACTCTAATGCTGCCCACCTTGGGTGGAATTTTTTTGGAGCATCGAATTGCTGGTGGAGGGTCCATGAAATCATAGCAACGTCTCACCCACACCTAAAGTATCGATTTGTCACCGTTTAGATTTGATGGTTCTAATATCATAATTATCGTTTTGTTTTATTTACATTTAAACCACACACAGAGCTTACTGTTGAACAGATAGGAGCTCATCTTCGCTTTGAAGCCCAAACATTTAATATAAAGTACCTCCGATATATCAAGCATTGCATGTCGTCAATGCAAAAATTTTGAGGGCATAAAGTACCAACCCCAAGTAAATCAACATAATATATACACAATTGGGTCCATAAGTAACGGATAAATTAATTATTTACATAATTTATAATTTATGAGTAAAATTCTAAAACACGTCAATATTTAATTCTAAAATGACATTTTTGAGCATAATTTTACAGCTACCCCTTCAACCCCCTTGCAGTGTACCCCTTTAAAAAAAATTAATGGAACGAGGGTGCGTGTGATAGCTCATTTGAAAGGGTTTTTAATTCCCTACCCAACAATATAAGGTTTTTTGAATTTTGTGTATTCTTCATCAATAAAATTAAATTTGAAGATTTTAAAATGTATTTGAAATGTCTCCTAATCTATTTATGCCTATGTACCAAATATCTGTCAAATCTGATTTTACTAATTAATTTTGTGTCACGTCACGTCGTAGTAGGGGTAATATGAGTATGGTTGAGAAGGAATACTACCATTGCAATAAGTAAATAAGCTCTTAAGATCGAATTTAGATGTCAGGTACAAAATCACAGCAATAAACATACCGTTTGCTCAGTCACAACATTGAAATTAAAGTTGAAGTAGGTAAACTATTTTAGTACGTTTTCCAAAGAATTAAATTCATCAAAACCTGAATTAATTAACTAATCAAGTAACTATTTTGATTCCAACCAATAGGGTACGTAATGGAATAAAAAAAAGTCTGCAACGACAAGGTTGCTGCTTCCATCTGAATATTATTATAATAATGGAGTGATAAGAAGCAAAATACCTTTCGTGAAAATATTGTGGGTATTGTGACACCCCTTCCCCTCTATTGTTTTCTTGATTAATTCTGGTTTATTAATTCGCAGTAATACTTCCCCCTTTCCTGAATGTCTAATTATTCAAACAATGAAACTAATTTGGCTGTGTGATCGTCTAGTTTAGTGGTAGGACGCAAATTTACTCTTGTGGTTTGTAGTTTATTGTTGCCGTAGTTCTGTTTAAAGTTTAATATTACTGTTTTTATATATTGATATTAATTTATTTGTTATCGGTTTAATTATTGATTATTTATTTATTTATTTAGGTAAACATGTCTACAGGATGGATATCCCAATAGACAGTTGTCTAGGCTAAATTTTAACCAGCATTAGATAACTTAATTTAAATTACAATAACTTGAAATTCACTATACTAAACTAAATTAAAGTAGGATGACACGAAAGTTACCCAATTAAGATAATATAATAAATGTGTATGCGGGTAAAGCATGATGAATAATACTAGAAAAAGTAACCTTCTTTTTAAAGAATAATCTAAAATTATTTAAATACAAAAAGCAAAAAAAACTTGTATCTACCTACGTTCTACAACCTACATAATTGAATCACATATATCAATATTGTTTGAAAGTTCCCTCAATCTATTTTTCGATTTTTTAGCGAACAGCTGAAACGGGTCACCAAATATATCACAGTATTGTTGTAAGTAATTATAATTAATCATCATAGTAAAGACAGGTGATCTCATTACATAGTTTTGCCTTAATATGGGGATGTGAAAATAAATGTCCTGTTGGACCTCGTCCTTTAATTAGGAACTCCAATACAAATCTCTATTAGGGTGTCTGGGATTGTTTATAACTCTATATAAATACGTTATGCTATAATAAATGCATCTGTTATACAGGGTCATTAGATTATAACGTAGTAAATTTTGCAAATACTCGGAGTTCCCATGGTGAAGTTAGAAAGTTTAATAATTTTTTTCTGTATTTTCTCTAACGCCTGTATGTACTTTGTGTAGAAACGACCCAACTACAGAGCAATACTCAAATCTAGATCGAACAAAACTCGTGTAAAGCATTGATAGGGTCTTAATATTTTTAAAAGAATTGCGAATTACAAAACCAAAATTCCTGTAACCGAGATTAGAAATATAGAGAACGTGTTCATCAATGATAATTTCGAATCGAACTTAATACCTAAATCAATTTTTGATTCCACACATTCCAGAATAAGGTTGTCCATAAAATAGGAAAAATCCATAGTTCGCTTGTTACGTGAAAAAGTTAATATTTTGCATTTTTGAACGTTGAAGGGTAAATGGTTATCTATAGACCATGTAACTAAGTTATTGATGCCATGTTGCATTAGTATAGAATTCTCGCAGTTACGGATGATTTTATACATTTTTAAATCATCTGCAAAGAGTAAAATTTTGCAATTTTTGACTGAATAAACAATATCATTTATAAATAATAAAAATAGTAAGGGACCCAAATGTGACCCCTGAGGGACACCAGAGCTTGCAAAATAATGTTCTTATTCGTAATTATTGATTATTACATATTGTTTTCGATTAGACAGGTAAGACAGAAAAAAATGTAATAGGTCTTTAGAAAATCCAAATTGTCTTAATTTATTTATAACTACATAGTAATCAACTTTGTCAAATGCCTTGGCAAAATCGGTGTAAATAACATCAATTTGATTATTATTTGCCAAGGCATTTGTTGTGAAATTAACTAAACTTATTAAGTTGCCACAGGTTGATCTTTTTTTCCTGAAGCCGTGCTGAAGATCGGATAATTTATTATCTACGTGAACATAAATGTGGTCATCTATCACAAGCTCAAACGCCTTGGATATGTTCGATAGAATAACGATAGGGCGATAATTTGTAATAGCATGAGGATTGCCATTTTTGAAGATTGGAGTGACACGAGCAATTTTAAATTTTTTAGGAAACTCTTTTGTTTTTAATGCAAGGTTAAATATTATTTGTAAGGGTTCGGCTAGTATGTCTTTACATCCTTTGATTACATAATTCGGTATATTATCAGACCCTATAGATTTCTTCGGTTTGAGCTTATCTATAGCTTTTATGACTCTTTCCTGTGATATATTGCTAACATTCAAAACGTCAAGGTCACTTTCTATATTAATATTTTCAAAATCTGTGTTTTCGGATACTTGGTAAACAGATTCAAAATGCTTTGCAAATGACTGTGCAACAGTGAACTCTATAGAATTCACTGCCGTGCAATGGCTGTTCCGCCCTTAATTTTATTGCCATTGAATATCATTTCAGAAGGTACTTTATTTTTATTATCTTTTTTATAGCGCAAGAAGTTCCAAAATTCGTTTGCATTTAGCTGAATATTATTTTCTACACTCTTAACATAATTATTGTATGCAATTTTCACATCTCTTTTAATTTTGGCTCTTAAAAATGTATAGTCTATACGGCATTGCTCTAAATTAGTTTTTTTGAGAAGCTTCAAATTTCTTTCTTTTGATTTTATGTCACTAATGATGTCATTAGTGAACCATGGCGGATATTTGCTGGTTTTTGGCTTCCATTTAGGAACACAAATGACAAAAATTTCGTGAATTAAGTCATAAAATTTATCCACAGCAATATTCACATCTTTGGAAGTACAACACGAAGATTGCATTCGATCGGCACATTTCTAAAACCGGTAATATTGCTCCTAGAGAAAGAAATTTCATATCACTGTTGTGTTGGTGATCGATTTGTGAACAATTTTTTAAATGTCTGTCCGTCCGTCTGTCCGTCTGTCCGGCTGTCCGTCTGTCCGTCCGTCCATCACGTTTCTTGTAAGCGCGATAACTGAAGAACGAAATGCCCGATTGAATTGAAATTTGGACAGTCAGTTATTGTTAGCTAGGGGAAGAATCCTATTGGTTTTTAACAAAATCGATCTATAAGTAAAAAAGTTATACATTTTTTAAATAATTTAAAGTATTTAAACTAAAAATGTCTAAAACTAATATTATTTACAAAAAACTGCGAAGAGTATCCTATAGAATGTGCTACAATTATATAAAAAGTGCAGTAAATCGGCGAAGAGTATAACTGTTAGATTGTTGATTACTGTACTTTACTAGTGATTCTTTAATTTAAATGTATCATGATACTCAGGTGGCAAAATACCCAACAAAAAGAAAGAAGTTTTACATATAAGAAAAATATATAACTTCTTTATTTGCTACATCTGTGCAAACTTATGAGTCTAGTTATTTATCGCTGATTATCAAATTGATCCTGATTTTAACAATGAGTCTTTCGGTTCCCCAAGGAATTGAATGTAGATAAAATAAGAACGCAGAAGCAGGTATGCGAAGTCTTCAATACTAAGTATCCTGACCGTTGCATTTCTCAGTTTACGGTTAGCAGAGTAGAAAACAAATTTCGTGAATTTGGAAACGCCACAGATATTCCCAGATCTGGTAGGAAACGCATTTTAGACGATGAAAGGAAATTGGATATATTGTTAGATATTCAAGGTAATCCACATAAACCTGCAAGTTGCCGCCAATATGAATGTTATTAAAACGTCCATATTGCATCTCCTAAAAAATGAAAGATACCGCCAATATAAAACTAATTTGGTTCAAGAACTTAACGACGATGACCGTGTTCGTCGATTGGAATTTTGCGAAATCGTGGCAAATAGATGCCAAAATCATCCGCCATTTATAAAAACTTTTTCTGATGAGGCAACATTCGTCTTAAATTGAATAGTCAATGAAGAGAACTGTAGATACTGGAGTACAGAAAATCCGCATTGGATGACGGAGGCCAATACTCGATATCCTGAAAAGGTGAACGTTAGGGCTGGAATTATAAATTCTCAAATTATAGTACCATATTTCTTTTATAGCCAAATGATGACAACTCTAATGAAATTGATAAAAATATTTGGTATCAGCAGGACAGAGCTACACCACATATTGCATTGGAAGTAACAGCCTATCTCAATCGAGTTTTTCCCAATAGGTGGATCGGTAGACGCGGTGAAATTGAGTGGCCCGCCAGAAACAAAAAATGTTTTAGGAGAATTTCAGCAACGCCTCCGTTATTGTCAAGAAGCAACGGATGCCCAATTTGATCATATGATTTAAACTGTTTCATGTTCTTTTGTCTATTTAGTTACACTAAAAATGTAATATTTTTCAATAAAAAAAATGATAGAAATTTAAAAAATCTTATTTTTCTGGATAGAGAATTAAAAACCCTTTCAAATGAGCTATCACACGCACCCTCGTTCCATTTAAAAATTTTACAGGGGCAGGTGTCCCT
This sequence comes from Stenurella melanura, assembly GCA_963583905.1. Classification (NCBI taxonomy): domain Eukaryota; kingdom Metazoa; phylum Arthropoda; class Insecta; order Coleoptera; family Cerambycidae; genus Stenurella; species Stenurella melanura. The sequence goes on along the minus strand of OY757312.1, from coordinate 63,012,883 downwards.
CCAAGGAGGTTCAAGGGAGGGTATAAAATTGTGCTAAAAAGTTTCATGTTGGAGTTAAGAATTCACGTGTTCTAGGATTTTACTCATATATAATGAATGTATCCATTACTTATGGACCTCAATGTACATACGCAACACTTGGTACTGGGCCATATGCTGCTTCGAATAACTCGGCTTAACTTGCATCGTGCTGTTATTTTGTTGTCGGTTTATTCTATTGATTTCATTAGTTTCATAAAAATGCAGAATAATTTTCAACATTGTTATTGTTTGCCGTTTTTCTTAAATATTTCAGATTGCATAGCTCGTATCGCAATAAAAGAGATCTGTAAAGGTAGTTACATAGAGCTCTACTTGACATCTTTTATTTGTTCATTACTTTTTTTTAGAATAACCACCCTGTATATATTTTCATGCTATAAATATGTCAGGTTTTCTTCCAGCAGATAATGTCAACTATTCCAAGTACTGCTTTCCTCCGATGCTTCTTAATTAATTATTTTGTGAGTGACCCCCCTGTATATTTGTCATTAAAAGTATGGTTTTTTAATATTATGCTTTCTCCCCGGTAACAGTGTCTACTACATTCCAAATAGTATGCCTTGCTATTATTTTTTAATTAATCATTTTCAAAGTGACCACCCTGTATATTGTTTTTACTAAAAGTAGATCATTTTCCTTCCTTGACAGTTGTGTTAACTACATGCCGAATATTATTGTTCTCCGTCACATTTTGCCATTAATTCATTTTTTTTTGTCTACACTATATCTTTTTGTTTCAGAGTTTCGAAGTGCCAACCATTCTCGAACAATGCCACCCTACACCACGACACCATAATTGTAAAATGCACAGACGTGAGCAGCAGGAAACGTCAAATTTACGAAAATGCCCACGTTGCCATAACAATAAAAAATGACGTCCAGAAAAAAATTGATAACATTGACAATACCACAAAACAACTTAGCGTACTTTTTGTAGGCATCGACAGCATATCACGGCTGAATTTTATCAGAGCTTTACCCAACACCCACAAATTTGTTGAGGAAAATGGGTGGGTACCCTTGAAGGGATATAATAAAATGGGTGATAATACTTTTCCAAATCTAATGGCAATCTTGACTGGTTTCAATCAAAGCTACGCATACAACATTTGTAATCCAAGGGCTGTGGGGAAGTTGGATAACTGCCCCATGATATGGTACGATTATAGAAAATTAGGCTATATTACAGGCTATGCAGAGGATGAAGGCTCAATTAACACTTTTAACTATAGGAAGAAGGGATTTCGTTCCCCACCTGCTGATTATTACTTTAGACCTTATGTCTTGGCGTCCGAAAAATTAACCAAAGTAAACAAAGACGGAATGACTTATTGCACTGGACCCGAAACTGCAGGGGAGAGAATCATAAATGCAGCCAAAGATTTTGCTATTACCTTTAAAGACTACCCTAATTTTGGTTTCTTTTGGATGAACTCATTTAGTCACAACAGACTTAACTCTCCAACTGGGATGGACAATAAACTGAGGAGTTTCTTAGTGGACTTAACAAACAGTGGAGTACTGGAAAATAGCATAGTTATATTTTTAAGTGACCACGGAATGCGGTTTGGTGATATAAGATTGACTGAGACTGGATGGCTTGAGGAAAGGTTGCCGTTTATATACGTTTCGTTTCCCAAATGGTTCAAAGAAAAATACCCCAAGGAGTTTAAAAACTTTGAAAACAATTCTCACTCACTGACATCCCCTTATGACTTACATATGACTTTGAAGCATATCTTAGTTTTATCCGGGCATAATTACACAATAACTGCATGCGATGCTTGTCCAAAATGTAAGTCTCTATTTGAGGAAATTGACTTGGAGCGATCATGTGAAGAAGCCGGCATCGAACAGCACTGGTGTACTTGTGCTGGGTATACTAGTATACAATTAGATAAGGATGTAGAGGATAAAGTAAAAACTTACGCTATAGGCCAAATACATGATATAATACGTTCAAGAATTAGTGATCATAGATGTGCCAAATATTCGGTAGAGAAAATAATTAGTAGTAGTCTATCTCATCAATTTTTATATAAAAACGATACTTATTTACTCATAAAGTTTGAAACCATTCCCAAAGCTGTATATGAAACCACTATTAGTTTTAAGGGAGATATTAGAAGTCAAAATTATACTATTTCTGGTGATATAAGTAGACTGGATAGTTATAGTGATCATAGTAAATGTGTTAGTGATGCATATCTAAAGAAGTATTGTTACTGCCGTTCAACTGGAGCTCGAGTATAAGATTATCAAGATCAAGTGCCTTTATTTATGATAATATAAAGACTTACTGAGAAATTATTTTATATTATTTATAGTTATACGATAGGTTTAAATGATCTATCAACATTCTAGTCATTAATATAGTAATAAATATATTTAAACATTCTACCTCTCTATGCCGGAAGTCGTTTGGTTGTGTTCAAGTTTTGTTAAATTTGAACAGCATAAAGAAGATAAACCATTTTCAATGAATAATTAATTAAATTAAATGAGGAAGACAATTTTTGTTTTATTTTTCACCTTTGTATAAAAACACATGCACACAAAGAAAAATTTGTTCTAATCTTTTGACCAGGCCACTCTCCCCTTATATATTTTGAGCCGCTGAATCCAAGTCTGGCATCAGAATTGTGCCTACACCCACCAGTTCCTTTTATGGTTCATAAATAGTCCAAAAAATGGGTCAAAAACTGAAGGTTCTAATAATTTGTCAAAGTACAGCAACCGGGTAGAGTAGTATTATTATGAGAAGATGCTTGCAAAAAATAATGCGCAGAGACGAGTTTGTGTGCCTTCATTGTTTTAAGCCAATGAGAGCGAATTTGACGTCGAAGCCAGTGGCACCGTCAATCTACAGTCACAGGATCTGTGCTGCAGTATACTTGTTGTGTTTCCCATTTCTGATTGAATTAAGTGATATAACCTTACTTTCAGTGAAGAATGTCTTCATCGTAAACACCAGAGTGTGACGAGTTTTAATATTCTACATTACACAGCTCTTCGACCTCGAAAATTTGATTACAATTATTATATTATCCTTCTACCCCAGATGATGCTGTCACTGGCAAAAATATTCGCGCACGTTAGCTCCGTCCCGAACATCTTCTCATAATAATACTACTCTAACTGTAAGTATAGGCGAGTCTGCATGGGGGAAAAAAGAGGTGATTTTACAAACTTTGTATACCATTTGAGCTAGCAACGGACTCATATAGGAAAAATTCCGCTGAACAAAATTTTCTTATTAAAGATTTTCCTAAACCCCAAGATTCATGGTCAAATAATTGTTTATACATTTTTTTTTCATTTTTATTTAATAAAATGAGAACGGTTTGACGAATCTGAAAAAATCTTAATTCAATCGAAAGATGTTTTCAATACGCGTCGTTTGATGCCAGGCACAACTCATTTTGTCAACCCGTTCATTTGTTATAGCCAAAATAAATATCTGAATTAATAAATTGGTTACTCCGAAACTAATGAAGTCAGGATACTGTTTTTTTCAAAAAATATATACTTTTATACCAAAGAATATACCATATTTTATTTGGTCGATATCTTCAATACTTTTTTATTGTTTAAACAATTGGCATAATTTGTTAATTAACTTTTTTTTCGAAAATTTGATCGACTTCAAACTATCTTTAAACGATAAATATTGACGTCGAGCATAACCCCCATAGAAGTCTGTACGAATGCAACTTTTTTCTTTTGTTTATTTAAATTTTAAATTAATTTTGCATTTTAACAAATGGAATATCTCGGCTCTGGATAAGCGTATCGAAATGGGGTTTTGTGCATATAAAAGTGCTTAGAAAAAGGAAAATTTTGAGACCAGGAACAACTTGATCGAATAACCGGAACCGAAAATAAAAGTGATATTGCGTGAGAAGCTCTAATTTGTTTATTAACAACTTCTTGGACATGAGGTTCGGTGCAAATGAAAGCTAACAAGTTCTTCCATCAACCACAGAAAGTTCTACAAAAAATATTCAATCCCTGAAGAGTTATACACGTTTTTGACCCTTAAAAAAATCTTTCCCGCAACGTGGAAATAGTAAGATTTGACGCGCAATGGGGTGGCGGTTTCGATCCTCGGTGTGGGCAATTTTTTTTTGTTGTCAAATTCACTTTCTTTCGTGCAATAAAATATTTCATATAGTAAAATAACTTATAAATTGTAAAAAATGATATAAATAAGTAGGGTGCAAATGAGAGTTCTGCTGGAGCGGAGCAGCTCCGGAGTGAACAGAGCACACTCATGTTCAGCTCCGCTCCAGCAGCACTCTCATTAGGTATGGCGTGCACGTGGGCGACCATCTGGCCGAAGGTGAATTATGGCGTGCACGTGGGTGAGCATCGATCGTGGGAAAGTATCGTAACGGCTCTTCTCACGGTGTGGGGTACACGTGTTTAACATCTGGCCAAAGGTGAATGACCGGCAACATCTGGCGTGCACGTGGTTGGTATCGATCGTGGGAGAGTATCGTAACGGCCGTTCTCACGGTGTGGGGTACACGTGTTGAACATCTGGCATACACGTGGGCGAGCATCTGGCTTAACCGTTATTTCATGAACATGTCTAAACTTGTCTATGGAGGTGATTCATAATTCAGGTATGCAGGAAGTGGACAGGTAAACCGGAAGTGACCGGATATGAACCAGGTAAACCGGAAGTGAAGCCGGAAGTGACCGGAAATGAAGCAGGTAAACCGGAAGTGACCGGAAATTAACCTGACAAACCGGAAGTGGGACCGGAAGTGACCGGAAATGAAACCGGAAGTAAAAATACATCGGATGTGATACCGGAAATGGTCGAAATATGGCCGGAAGTGCTAGAAATTGGACCGGAAGTGGTCAAGGAAGCATGGAATCAAACCGGAAGTGACCGGAAATGAAACCGGAAGTAACAATACATCTAATGAGATACCGGAAGTGGTCGAAATCTAACAGGAAGTGTTGGAAATTGGACCGGAAGTGGTCAAGGAAGCATGGACTCAAACCGGAAGTGACCGGAAATGAAACCGGAAGTAAAAATACGTCCGATGAAAAACCGGAAGTGGTCAAAATCTAACCGGAAGTGTTGGAAATTGAACCGGAAGTGGTCAAGGAAGCACGTAATCAAACCGGAAGTGACCGGAAATGAAACCGGAAGTAAAAATACATCGGACAAGAAACCGGAAGTGGTCAAACTCTAACCGGAAGTGCTAGAAATTGGGCCGGAAGTGGTCAAGGAAGCATGGAATCAAACCGGAAGTGACCGATATAGAAGCGAAAGTGAACTGTGAATCCGTAAGTGAAACCGGAAGTGGCTGCATAAAGCGGGGACAGCCGACAACGGTGACGTAATGAACACCTGTCGTGCACGTGGGCGACCATCTGGCTTCCAGACTTGTCTAGGCAAGTTAGATCGCATATCCGGTATGAATTTTTATCGAGGACATCTGACGTGCACGTGGACGACCATCTGGCCGAAGGTGAATGACCGGGAACATCTGGCGTTCACGTGTTGACCATCTGGCTTCCAGACATGTCTAGACAAGTTAGATCGCATATTTTTATCGAGAACATATATCGAACATCTGGCGGTGATTCATAATTCGCGATCGTGGGAGAGCATCGTAACCCTCGTTCTCATGATAACATCTGGCAGCCAGATGGAACAGATCCAACGAATTTTATGAAAATTTTATATGAATTTTATTTATTATTATATGATTGAAAATTAAGAAAATATGTTGAAACCAGGGATTGAACCCGGGACCTCTAGAACTTCAGTCTAGCGCTCTCCCTCTGAGCTATTTCAACTTACATAAACATTAATGAAAAAATCCTATATTTGGATTAAGAATAAAACAACATATTTTACATTTATATCCCATAGCAACAGATGATAGGGAGACAAGTCTGAACAAGTCTAGACACGTCTGTAAAAACGGTAAAAGGTGAAGGACAACGAAATGTTTCAGGCCATGTCCGCTAGATGATAACTATCTGAGTAGTGGGGGTAATGTAATAAATAAACAGCGATGTGCTTAAGACACATTAGTTTTCTAAAATGTCTGCGTCCTATAGTTTCTCTGAATATGTGCCACGGCAATATACTTCATCAAATGTACCGAGTGCAGTTGATCAATGCGTGTCAAGTGTATCCAAAGACAATATTCCAAAAGATGTATTTATTGGTGAACATCGATATAAGTTAAATAAATCAGAGTGTAAATTTGTTTCGGTGGGACTTTCATACGATTCTGGATACGCTCCCTGTGTGAAGCTGTCAGGAAATAAAGGTGTTCAGATTGTTTTCAATGAAGGCGATTGGAAGAGATTTTTATCCCACCAAGGAACAATAATGAATTATATGTATTACAACATAAAGCCTGATGTAATACATGAGGACGGCTTTTCCATACATTTCGAAGAGCTGTCAATAGGCCGTGCAATCAAGATTTCGAAGGAACAGAATTATATATATTTGGGATATGAATCGATGTGTGGTTTATGTGAAATACTGCCGCTAGTAAAATACAGAGTGGAATTATTGAAAAATCAGCAATTTGTGAACTACTTCAAGATTTTACAAAAAGGGCTACAGAACCAAAGAGGCAATGTTTTTGAAAATGCTCTTAATATACTTAAAGGCAATCCAAATAGTGAAAATATCAGCATGATTATGGAATTGATATATATTCATCCTAATATCTTTGAAAAGGGGTGTAATGAAAAAAGTAGCGTTTAACGAAAAAAATCAAGTTCATCATCTTATAACATGGAGCTATGCATATAACTCATCTAGAAAAATATATTGGGAATTGTTTGCAGTGGACAGACTACGCTTCCATAGGAGAATCGAGACAGTCTCAAATATTCTTAATCCTATTTTAGATATTAATCACAGATGTAAAGTATTTCACGAACGATTTGAAATAAAAGTACATGTAACAAATACAATTTGTTTTATTTAAAAAAATGTTTACAGGTTTATACTAATTCATTTTTATTAATCCAAGAGTTGTGTTTACTGCTTAACCCCAGCCATTTAACATAGATCTTCCTTCCTTTTCTTCTTAAAATCTTTTCAACTAGATAAATGTCGGGGTGTTTAACATTCTGAATTTCATATTCATAGAAACCTCCTTCAATCCGGGTTCCTTCTTGATCTTCCAAAATATAAGTTGTTGGATTAGTGTTTTGTACTTTCCATATCTTAAAAACTTCATTTGACCAATTCGGAGTATAGCCTTTCGAAAAAGCTTCTCGGTATTTACTTATTCTTACAAAGTCTCCTTTGCTGAATTTCTGTTTGCGCGGATCAACTGTTTTTAAATGTCCATACGCGCGCTGTAGTAAATATTTTTCATCTTTCTCTGTAATATTTTTCGGTTTCCTATTAGTGGTCCCATGTATAGTATCATTATATTGTTCAACTATATCAGGTAAAAGATTTAGCCACTTGTAGTTTCCTTGTAAACTGAATTGCCGCCACATCAAATTTTTCAAGGTGCGATTTACCCTTTCCACAACACTAGCTTTTAAATTGGAGAAAGTGCTGTAGTGGTTAATTTTAAAATTCTTCATTAATTCTCCAAATTGTTTATTGTAAAACTCTTTACCCATATCTGTCTGAAGGTTTTTAGGAGGGGTCTTCATTTCCGACAAAATTGCTTTCATCGCCTCGGCTACATCTTTACCGCTCTTTCTTTTAACTGGTCGAGCCCATACAAATTTACTGAATACGTTTATAACAACAAGAATATATCGATTGCCTTTATTATTTTTTGCATACGGAATCATTTCTACTAGATCAGCCTGAATTAGATCGTTTAATCCTTTGACAATCACATGTCTTCTTCGAAAATTTTTCCTGGCCGGTTTATGTAATTCATTAACAACGTCTTCTTTAATATTATTCATTTATTAACGGAACGCGAAGCACAATTTCTACAAAGAGAGGGGGTGCTGGATCCGACGTGAGTGAAAATGACACCTCATCTCCTTTGTTGAGGTTTTTATTATCTGGATTATAATTTTCATTGTTTAAAAACATTGTCACATTGTTAGGTAAATTTATACTTTCAATTATACCTGAAATAGGTAACGTGTACGATACAGTGCCACCATCTAACACGTAAAAAGTGAAAGTACGAATATTTGTTGATATTTTCTGTTCAATACCCCGAATTTGTATAAGGCATAGGCTAGATAAAGTACTAGCAGAATCTACAAGTGTGGAATACGGTTTTAAATGGTAGGTAAACATATGTCTACCAAACTTGTCTATAGGCATGATGAACGTTTACTGGATAGATTTAAACTGAGCAGAAAATGACGTGCGGCTCTTATTTAATTATTTTTAATTCTCGTAATTCAGATATGATTGATGCAATCTCATTTTTATGTCCATCATTTCCGGCTATTTGGGAAGCTACTAAAAGCCTTAGTCTGTCTATCAACTCGTTGGGATCATCGTAATACACGTAATCTATTTTTTTATTAGACAAGTCCAATGTGCCTCCTTTCGTAGGCTGCTTAAATGAGTGAGATCTAGGACGAATATTACTTTGAGATCTAGTATTAGGAGGCGGTGGTTTACTAAATGAAGATGTCCTCGGAATCGTTGTAGGTTTTAATAAACCTTTATCTAATAAATAGGGTCTAATTATATTTTTATATTTTACGGTATTCGTAGCTTGAATTTGTTCATCAGGATCAAAATTTCTACGATAGGCATTAGTAAGTTTTAGTATATGCATATAATGATCTAATTCTGATTTTTTATAGGCTTTAGGTTCTTTCTTAAACAGTAACTCATATAATCCAGTGGAGCCAGGGTATGTGATATCCTTCACAACAATATCTTTGCCGACAATTTTTAATTCGGAATCGCCTACTTTAAATTTATCTGTTTCAATATCATGTGTTATACCATATACGCGATCGTATATTGTCTCATCTCCTCGTATGGATTCATCAATATATGTTCTCGGCAAGGGATCATATGCATCAAGATATTCTTTATAAGCCGCTGTTTTTGACAATTCTTGTATATGTATACGAGTTCTTTCTACATCCTGATTAATTAAATCGTCGCTATTTTGTTCAACAGTAGTAGAATTGTGTGGATCAAATTGATAAGTATCCTCCAAAAAACTGAGTCCAGTCATAGGTAACGCAGGCATATATTTGTTTACGTCGTTAACATTAGATTTTTTTGGAGTAGAAGTTTCTGATTTAAACACTTCAGGCTCCTTTTTAACTGATACGTCTGATTTCATGTTTTGTACTAATTTTTCCAATGGTTCGATAATGGGCTTATAGCCTTTCACCAACTGAGCCTGTGTTTGTGCGACATCGGATTTTAGAGACTGATATTTCTGTCTAACTGATTTTCTAGTTTTTATTAGTTCCTTGGCTAACTTTTTATCCATCTTTACACCACAGAATATAGATGTGTACTGCATTTTGTAGAAAGTACTTATGTATTATATATTACAACACAATGTAGCTATCAAATCCTTTTCTATATCTTCCATTATTTATTGAGCAGTCTTTATCTATAACGACAAACCCATATTGATCTTTCCAACATAAAGAACAAAGATCTTTAAATTTTTGAAACGACATGTCAACGCTCACGTGGTCGTCATAAATGTGTTTAAGGTTTGTATTATCCTGATGAAAAATAATTATTAAATTACCATTATCTCTAATCAATCTTTTCTCAATAGATGAATAAGTTTGACACAAGAATAAACAATCTGTGTTCTTATGACGCCCGAAACAAAAGTATTCTCGCATAATACTTTGATTACAAGAGGCAACATCATCAAAGATAATAATCGAATTCGGTCTGATCTCTTGAGCCGGTATAACATCTTCTCCTTCATCGAATTCAAAATAACCTATTTCTTTCATTGGTTTCAATAACTTTCTCAAATATTCATATTTTGGTTGGTATAAAGACTTTGAATATAGGTAGATATTCTCAAATCGGAGTCCATTGGGGTGTGTGAGTAATGTCACAACTAAATTTGTTTTACCGCAGCCGGAACTACCAACTACCAGCGCTCGCTTCGATAGGCCCCGAAATAGTTCACCATGTTTTTGATAATTATTTTCCACCAAACACTCATCTTGATTAACAATTGGTAATGTAACATTCTGTTTTTCAATCTTCATTGCGGAAGTATATATAAGGAGCTGTATCATCAGCCATTCAACCATACTATTTATAAGGCTGCACATGACTAGAAAATCAGTTCCGCTTAGAATTTTCAACAGGCTATATAATGCTTGTGCACAACACAACCATAGTTAATCGTAAACGAAGGCGTGCAAAGACAGGGTCTGGATTTATTAATAGTCTTATTAATAACCTACCGTTTGAATTGCATGTACCAGGTTACAACTATTGTGGTCCAGGAACAAAGCTGTCGAATCGACTTGCCAGAGGTGATACTGGAGTAAATCCTTTAGACGAGGCTTGTAAAGAGCATGATATCGCATATTCGCGTTCTAAGGATATAACAAGTAGACATCAAGCGGATAAAGTGTTAGCAGAAAAAGCATATCAGCGGTTTAAAGCAAGTGACTCTTCAGTTGGAGAAAAAATTACTGCATTAGGTATAGCTGGTACTATGAAAGCAAAAACCAAGCTGGGAATGGGCATGCGTAGAAAATTACGCTCCAAACGGAAACGTGGCATGGGGCTGCGTAAGAACACACTAAGTTTCAATAATGCAGTACAACGAGCTCGACGCGGTATTCAAAGCAACAATTCTAGTGATCTTATTAAAGTCGCAAAACAAGCATTATCATCAATTGGAACAAAGAAACTCTCTTTACCAAAGAAGCGGATTATTCCTATCCCAAAAACTGGTGGTTTTCTACCGTTCCTTTTACCTATATTTGCCGCATTAGGTGCTTTAGGAAGTATAGGAGGTGGTGCTGCAGGTATCGCAAAAGCCGTTAATGACGCGAAAGCCGCAAAAGAAAAACTTGAGGAAGAGAAAAGACACAATTTAGCCATGGAGCAAGTTGCAGTAGGAAAAGGATTGTACTTACGACCTTATAAAAAGGGCATGGGATTATATCTAGCACCGTTTAAAAAAAACTGCCAATAAAGCTACCTCGTCGGCCCCTAACCAACATAGATTTAATAAAATACGCTAAAGATTTACATATTCCAAACTTTCGGGGTGTATTTATGAGAGATGCATTACCAGTAAAGATAAAGAAAAGTGAGTGTGGTATAATTAATCTGGATATTTCATCGGGGCCTGGTACTCACTGGACAGCATATGTGAAGAAAAAGAACTCGATAATCTATTTCGATAGTTATGGAAACTTAAGACCGCCAAATGGAGTAATAAATTATTTCTATAGCGATGGTAGCTTGAATAAGGTTAACTATAATCATGATCAGATGCAAAAATATAATTCAAATAATTGTGGTCACCTGTGTCTAAAATTTTTATATAATCAATGTAAATAAAGGAAATGTCTTTATTGTACGTGTACTATTGAATTGTGCAACATGTCTCTAACCTTTTCACTTACGGGAATTTCTTCCATCTTGACAGCAGATTTTAATCCGCCTATATATTTAGAAGACAATTTGGATTATGTTATCGGTTTAACGAACTTTGAAACTTTTAATGTTATACCAAACGTCGACGAAACAAACAACAAATTCACTCATGGTAATATAACCACAACTATCCCCGTTGGAGCCTATGAAATTAATGACATTAATAATTTTATTCAAAAAACAATTGGTAAAAATATTAATATCATCCCCAATCGTAATACTTCAACAGTGAATATAGAAACAAATGTTGATATCGATTTTACATCAGAATACTCTATAGGCCGCCTCTTAGGATTTGAAAAAAGGATTCTTAAAGCTAATGAAATAAACGAGTCTGACTTTCCCGTACAAATAATTAAGGTGAACGCTTTGTGTATTGATTGTAATATCGCCAGCGGGGCTTATTCTAATGGGTTACCTGTCCACATAATCCATCAATTCTTCCCAACAGTAGCCCCAGGCTATAAAATAGTGGAATCGCCTTTAAACATTCTGTATTTTCCAGTAAGTGTTAAGACGATCAACTCAATTACCATTAAAATACTTGATCAAGACGGGAATCTTGTCAATTTCCGTAAAGAAACCATCACGGTCAGACTACATTTAAAAAAGATAACCTAAAATATGGTTGTCCGTTATAATAATAAGTATCATATTCCGCGTATGGTGGCTAAACACAATTATAAAAGAAAACCGAAGAATACATTTTCAGTCAGTAATAAGAAGAACGTTAGTCTAGTAACACCTGAAAATAAGATATTCTTAAAATCTCTTGGTTTTGAAGTACTCATATAATGGATATATTAAATGTTACAGAACAACCTCTTATCGATAACTCAATTATTGATTTCGAGTATCACAATTATCAACCTTTCGTAACCGCCAAATTCGATTATAATGATGAAATTAGAATTCCAATCCAAGAACTGGATGCTTTTACCTTACCATGTGAAAGTAGTCTATACTTGGAGGGTAATCTAACAAAGGAGGACGGAACACCAGCTACTAAGTTAAGCCTAATAAATAATGCTTTCAGTTTCCTCTTTAGAGAAATCCGATATGAGCTGAATGGTATTGTCGTTGATTCAATTCGAAATGTTGGATTGACTTCCACTCTTAAGGGATATTTGTCTATTAATGAAAGTGAAAGTGTTAAACTTCAGAATGCTGGCTGGTTTCCTAAAGATAGTAAAATACCGGATACTAATAAATTTAATGTATGCATACCACTTAAACTGTTAATGGGCTTTTTTGAAGATTACAAAAAAATAATACTAAACATGAAGCAAGAATTGGTTTTAATTCGAAGTAGTAATGATTTAGATGCTGTGAGTAGTGTCGATGATACGGAGAAACCTAAGATTAATATTGATAAACTTTATTGGAGAGTACCACATGTCTCCGTGGGAATACCACAGCAATTGGTTTTAACTAAGATTTTGGACAAAAATGTTGAAATACTACTTCCATTCAGAAGTTGGGAGCTTGTAGAATATCCTTCACTTACTCAAACTACAAGACACACATGGCCCGTGAAAACTACCACTAAGTTAGAAACTCCTAGACATGTAATTGTTGCCTTCCAAATTAACAAAAAGAATAAAGTAACATCTAATATGAGCACATTTGATAACTGTAATCTTACAAACATAAGAGTATTTTTAAATTCTGAAAGATATCCTTACAACGATTTATTTCTTGATTTCAAAGACAATAAATATGCAACTTTATATGAAATGTTCTCACATTTTCGCCAATCATACTACGAAGCAGGGAATGAGCCTATATTTACACCTAAAGAATTCAAATCAATTTCACCAATAAGCCACATCGATTGTTCTCGTCAAAAGGAAACTATTCAGTCGGGGTCTGTCGTTATGCGCATAGAATTCGAAACAAGCGATAATATTCCGAATGACACAACAGCATACTGTTTAATTTTACATGATCGTTTATTCCGTTATAATCCACTGACAAAGATAGTTAGACAGGTCTAACCTACATAAGGGGGTAATGCAAGCTAGCAAGTTAGTTTGCGATGATCTCTAGCTGCAGAAAGGCTCTACGAGAGCATCAGAAAAATCTTAGAGATTTAAAGAAAGCTATTGAAATATATAGTTTAAAAATTTATATAACGAAAAAGTTGGCAAATATAAAAATATGCCATTAATTTTGGATGTCCAAGGATTCAAAGGAGAAAAAAATAAGTTCATAGTTAAAGAACTTGCAGCATATAATGGTTATAAAACGGCCCACTATATTTTCAAACCACCATTTCCTGTAAAACTTCTACCACCTGATTTGGAAAAGCAAGTTAATTGGTTAACATATAATTACCATGGTATACATTGGAATGAAGGAAACACACCATTTTTCAATTTTGGAAAAGTTGTCCGAGAGTTAACCGAATGTGAAAAAGAAATTTATGTAAAAGGAAGAGAAAAGGTCGCATACATAAATGAATATTCATCAAAACCTGTGTATGAGTTAGAAGAACATCCACCACTCCAATTTTCTGAACCTCGATGTTTTCACCATTTAAAATCTAAATGTATGTGTTCTTTATCAAATGTATATTATCTTTATGAGAATTTTATAATCTCATAATTTTAAATAAAAAATTAAACATATACCATGTATTTTATTTATCAAACAAGTTTAAACAGGTCTAGACATGTTCAACACGTGTACACCAGATGTTGTCGTGGGAACAGTAGTTTCAATTGACTCCCACGTGTTGTTGATCGTTATGATGACTCAATAAACATCTGGAGAAAATTAAATAGTGGGGGGATAATGATATAAAAGCAGAAATTGTCTCACATTTTATTAGTTTAAAGAAACACCATGCTAATTACACAAGATAGGCTTGTGGTAGTGGAGAGAAAGCGGTGTTGTGTTTGTGGTGGACTAATTAGTAAACAATACTACTTCAGTGACTTCTTGCTAAGTTGGAATAAACTGTTAATAGGTTATTGCACATATTGTAGCCAGACAAGACCAATTAAACTTACTAAATTTTGGGTAAGAGCAGAAACCCACTTCGGGAAAGATTTTAAAGTGTAACATGGTGCAACAGGAAGAAAACAGTTATACTTCCAGCTACAATCCTAGGAAATTTAGTGAAGACAAGGATGTGATCAGTGGCCACCTACCAAGGGAGAAGGTATTCAAAAATAAACCAGACAAGATCGACCATAACAAAGAAAGACAGGAAAATCAACAAGCTTTCATACCTCGCGAAGTGCTTAAGATGTGGCATGAGAAGGTATTCAAAAATAAACAAAGATTCTGTAGTAAATAAATTATTGTTTAATAAATTAAATTTATAAAAAATCTGGTTTTATCCTTTACCCCCACTCCTCTTTATAATAGGATATAAATTCATGTTAATTTAATGAAGCATTAGTGTGTTTGTGAATATTACGATGATAGCCTCGCAGTTTTTAGTTTTGCACGCCATTTGGCATGGAATTCTCTACATACAACAATCTTACAATACTAAAGAGACATTTATTTGCTTCGATAGCAACGGTACAAGAAATGATAGTTGGCCATCAAAATGGAAACGGATGATACCTTCCACAACAATCAATGAGTCGGTCCTTACATCTTCAATACCCAAAAATAGTACTATGTATAAATTACGAGTAAGGCTGAATGATAACTCTACTAAAGAAACAAAGTGGAGTCAGCTCTTCAGTAAATGCCCCCCACCACTATATACTAATAGCATAAAAACAGACCGTGATGTGGAGTTAGGCTCAGTTTCTTACCTGATCTACTACATTACACTGTGTTCCACGTTGCTGGTTGTTGAATCGATTGTTAGGATTATATATAAAATATGGATCCAGAACTGAACTGTTCACTCTGTCTAGCAAACAAATTAATAAAAGAACACAAGCATGGCAAAAATTTATATGATTTTACTGAGGATGAGCTACAATATTTCCCATTAACGTATCTGATTGAAAATGCTGGTTCCATTGAACTCCTTTACACATGGCCTAAATTACCAAGGAAGTATACACAAAATTTTGAACTAAGGATTCAACTACCTTGTTTCGTACATCACAACAGACCAGAGTGGTATAGTCATGTGGATGGTCCACCAGACTCACAGTATAGATGCCATGTATGTAAATGGGGTCTTCAAAAATGTGGTTGATATGTTACAGTAATTGTAAATACCTTTTATGTGGTGGAAAAATAAAAACAATGAATAATGTATAAGTTTTTTATTTATATGTAAACAGTGTGTTTTCAAATATAAACCTAATAAATTACAAATCTAATAAATCAAAATTATCTAAATTCAAATTATCTTCTGATTCAGAATCATCCAAGTCAACACTGTCCCATCCTGCTGCAGGTTCTTCCATGTCCAAACGCCTAGCGTATTTTAGTAAAGTATCTAAATTTTTATTACTATCAGTAATTAAATGATGCCCCCAAGCCAAGGTTCTTACATCTCCAGGCACAATATATCTTTTGTCATCGGCAGCTGACAAAGCTACTTTATTTTTTAGTTCTGTGTGAATGGTGTGTAAAGTGGATTTAAATATGGACATTTTACGGAATATTAAACCACCGTTTTCGACAACCTGAACATAGTCAGAAAAGTCTATTTGATGTTTAACAACGCTTCTGGAAACACCTTTTGCCTTCTTCATTACATCACCGGCTTTAACGCAATATGCTTTTGCACCAGTACCATAAAAACTCTCTATTGGTCTCCCAGCGTATTCATCCTTCATTTTCCCTACCACGGACTTTGTTTTGGGTATGTTATGGATGTTATCGACATTATAGTTTGAAGTATCGAAAAAATTAATGTTTTTCTTGATGTCATCATAAACATTGTCTGTGAAAATTTCTAAAATTAGGCTGTCGGTGTCTGTGTATACTACTGTTGCGTCATCTCCATACATCGATTTTATGTAACCATACAAAAACTCGTAGATTATTGTCTTGGAAATATCCAAAATGGAAAACCCTACATAGAGCGGTTTGTCATATACAACTTTCAATTTGTCCAACTGAACTGCTACTAAATTTTCATCGAAGACAGAACAGGATTTAAAATGTGGTAAGGCTATTAACGCTCTGGCACCCAACATGCCTTTTTTATTTTCCCAGCATGAGCACAGTTTTATATTCTGTCTTTTATCGACGTTTTCCATGGTTTTACCGAATATTGAGTTAACCATTAACTTAAATAAGTCCTTTTCAAAAGCATTTCTGGCTGAATTTCTTAGTTTTGTATTTAAATTAATATATGACCCCAACCAGGGTGATTGGGAAAATTCTATTATCCTATGGATTTTCTTCAATTTGATGCCATATTTCAAACACTGATTCAAATTCTTATAGTGAATGATATATTTAGATTTATTTCGTAAGTTTGGGATTAACTTGGAATATTTACTTTTGGGAGGAGTCATACTCTCGGGACAGAATGGCAAATCATTATGGTCATCGTGTAAGTATGATGGATATTCCAAGTCCACTTCTAGAACATATCCTTTTTGTGAATTTTTTTCAACTAGGGAACAATCAAATGTTTCAATTTCTTCTTTGTCAAGCCACCTAAAATCACCTGTGGGTAGGTAATCTTCCATTGCGGCTCCATATAAATTTGTGGCGTCTAGGTACATGATATATGATGTTGGTTTACTGGGATCATAGTTCGGTAAAAATTTATTGTTTGCCACAGCCTTTCTTTTGCTGCATTGAGCCACTCCTCCTCGAATACCTTTTCTAAAGAAATGTACTGTATCCACATCGGTTAGAAGTTTAAGTTCAACACTTGTGTGACGTAACATGGCATCCCAGCTCAGGGAAGGTGCGGTCAAATAATGGGCTGGATCTAATTTATATTGTTCTAAACACACTTTCCTAAAGTTTTCAAACACATCGGTTAATAGTAAAATGTCAGATTTCAGGTATAAATCTGCATATTCTCCCAACGTTTCGCACTTGAAGGTATTCCACACTTTGATAGCTCGTTCATAGTCCTCATCAGAAATGGGCTCATTTGTTAATTCATTGTAAAACTTGTCTTTTGAAGGTAATTGTCTTTCGTCCAATTTTTCAAACGAGTCTACATAATTATAAGGGAAAACACCTTTCTGTCTGATTAATCTGAATTCTTCCTCATCTTGAAAATACTTTCTAATCTCAGTACATTGATTAGATTCTAAACTTTGACTCAATTTATCTAGAGATTTGGATAAAAATCTAAAAGAGTCCACAAATTTTAATCGCAGGAATGTGTGAGGTTCCTTTGGATTTGTAGATTTTTCAACGAGGATTGACTTAGAGAAAGATATGTATTTTTCTTTGGTTTGTGCGATCACCGAAATACTTTCCTTCTTGCACGCCAGCTTCTTGATAAATAGGTGACTGTCGTAATTTGTTAAGTTGTGAAAAAACACAGGTAGGAATTTTGGCACTTTATAGTTCAAGTTGCATACCGAATGGGCAGCGGCACGGAACCGACCTGTCAAGTGACAGTGATCGCGAACTTTTGTGTCACTTGGCTTGAAGAATTTCTTGCAAATATGACAACATGTTGCGTTTTCAAATTCCGCTTTCTCTTGACCTGTAAGCGGCAGCATTTGTTTAACATGTTTGAGGTGGGCATTATACAAGTGTAGAGCTGTCTCATCCAACTTCTCAGCAAATACTTCAGCAGCATCATGTCCTCGATATGTTATGAATTTTGAATACTTGTCATCGAAATTGCATTTCACATAAAAGGCGAAAGAATAAGGCTGGTGTTCGCATACTTTAACCGTGAACGATTTATCCTCACAAGGTTCATTATGGTCAATTGGTTTCAGCAAACTCTCGAAATCTGCATATATTACGAACGGAACGGGTAATTGTCTTTCAAAGTTTATGAACTTAAGGATGTTCTCAGGCACCGATTCACCATACTTATTAATTTTCAGCTCTGTAGATGGGAGTTTCGTATATGTATGGTTACAGTCATTTTCTTCATGTCTTCTCAGCTGCTCTACAGTCGTAAACGATTGTAGACATCCATCACAAATATATAAACGATTATTATGTTTGGATTTTTGGTTTGAAACCAATCTTGACAAATTTCGTATAAGGCAGTAATGAGTGTTACCTGCATTATCCGATATAAGCAGTAAATTGATATGTGTGGCTTGTCGGCATGAAGTAAAATGTAATGGCCCAACCACTTCAGTAATAGTTTTCCCATCCTTGAATTCTGTTTCAAGACCAAACACATTTATGGAGATATTGTTAATTTTTTCGAACTTGGCTATATCCTTTAGTTTCATAGGAAATTCTAAGCCTCTAAAGTTTAGCAAAGTATCATAATGTGGATACGAACTCGTTTTTGTTGGATCCCCTTCTGCGGGGAAAATAGCTGCATTGACCGACCATGCAAAGCACGCATTATCCTTGTTTTGAATATTTAAAACAGCCTTCTTATTATATATTGATTTGGGTAACTTAATATATGATGAAGCCCCCATTGGTGTAAACTTATTTATGTTTG
The DNA here is from genome assembly GCA_963583905.1 of Stenurella melanura. NCBI lineage: Eukaryota > Metazoa > Arthropoda > Insecta > Coleoptera > Cerambycidae > Stenurella > Stenurella melanura. The sequence goes on along the minus strand of OY757312.1, from coordinate 62,993,699 downwards.
CATCAAGAAACAGTATATGTTTTAATGTCCACCCAGAGTCTTTCTCTTGGAATTCGGATGCTTGTGCACTCATCTCCTCGCTAAATTCTTCAAAAATCTGGAGCAGGTCCGTAGATAAAGTGATTACTTTATTTTTGGTATTGAATGACTTAATATCACTCAATTCCTTTTCAGGTATTTCATACAGCCCAAATACTTCAAAATTAATCTTGAGAGTTTGGTATTTCTCCAAATATTCACCAATTTTATCCAAAACTTTTTGTTTAACTTCTTTCATAAAATCGGAATAGGCGATGTGGCTTCTAGGGCTACTGAAGCGGTAACTAGCAATCCTGTTTTTGAATGCACAATGTAGTTTGGCAACACCATCTCCCAAGCTGCTCTCAATAGGACGATTTATTTTCTTTCTGTCAATTACAAACAGGTCGTTCAGGACAGGGCATCTATTATTAATAATATGTCGTTGTAAGTTGAACGATGTTGAAAAGTTATTTCCACAATATTCACAAATCTTTGAACCACTCGAAGATTTTGGCTTTCTGTTAACGCCGCTTGTAGAAGGTGCACTTGTAGAGGGTATACTTGTAGAAGGTATACTTGTAGAAGGAACACTTGTAGAAGGTACATCATCAGACTTTTGTTTCTTGCGTGGTGGCTCATCAGCTACACTTCCATCACTTAGAACAAACAACTTGTTCAGGACAGGGCATCTATTATTAATATGTCTTTGTAAGTTGAAAGATGTTGAAAAGTTACTTCCACAATATTCACAAGTTTTTGAACAACTCGAAGATTTTGGTTTTCTGTTAACGCCACTTGTAGAAGGTATACTTGTAGAAGGCGTGCTTGTAGAAGGTACACTTGTAGAAGGCACCGCATCAGACCTTTGTTTTTTGCTTGGCGGCTCATAAGCTACACTTCCATCATTTAGAATGGTACAATATTGACGAATATGTCGAACTAAACTGCTTTTGTTTGAAAGAACTTTCTTGCAGTGTTCACACTTCATTGTTGTACATTAAACTGCACATTACTGGTGAATATTATTTTCTCTGCATTATATATAATCTGTTGCTGGGAGAGGGGGTTGCCAACTGTACACCAGATGTTATGAGAACGACGGTTACGATAGCTTCCCACGATCGCGAATCATGAATCACCGCCAGATGTTCGCCATATGTTCTCGATAAAAATATATGATCTAACTTGTCTAGACATGTCTGGCAGCCAGATGGTCAACACGTGAACGCCAGATGTTCCCGGTCATTCACCTTCGGCCAGATGGTCGTCCACGTGCACGTCAGATGTCCTCGATAAAAATTCATACCGGATATGCGATCTAACTTGTCTAGACAAGTGGAAGCCAGATGGTCGCCCACGTGCACAACAGGTGTTCATTATGTCACCGTTGTCGGCTGTCCCCGCTTTATGCAGCCACTTCCGGTTTCACTTACGGATTCACAGTTCACTTTCGCTTCTATATCGGTCACTTCCGGTTTGATTCCATGCTTCCTTGACCACTTCCGGTCCAATTTCTAGCACTTCCGGTTAGAGTTTGACCACTTCCGGTTTCTTGTCCGATGTATTTTTACTTCCGGTTTCATTTCCGGCCACTTCCGGTTTGATTCCATGCTTCCTTGACCACTTCCGGTCCAATTTCTAGCACTTCCGATAAGATTTTGGCCACTTCCGGTTTCGTGTCCGATGCATTTCTACTTTCGGTTTCATTTCCGGTCACTTCCGGTTTGATTCCATGTCTCCTTGACCACTTCCGGTCCAATTTCCAACACTTCCTGTTAGATTTCGACCACTTCCGGTATCTCATTAGATGTATTGTTACTTCCGGTTTCATCTCCGGTCACTTCCGGTTTGATTCCATGCTTCCTTGACCACTTCCGGTCCAATTTCTAGCACTTCCGGCCATATTTCGACCATTTCCGGTATCACATCCGATGTATTTTTACTTCCGGTTTCATTTCCGGTCACTTCCGGTCCCACTTCCGGTTTGTCAGGTTCATTTCCGGTCACGTCCGGTTTCACTTCCGGTTTACCTGCTTAATTTCCGGTCACTTCCGGTTTCACTTCCGGTTTACCTGGTTCATATCCGGTCACTTCCGGTTTACCTGTCCACTTCCTGCATACCTGAATTATGAATCACCTCCATAGACAAGTTTAGACATGTTCATGAAATAACGGTTAAGCCAGATGCTCGCCCACGTGTATGCCAGATGTTCAACACGTGTACCCCACACCGTGAGAACGGCCGTTACGATACTCTCCCACGATCGATACCAACCACGTGCACGCCAGATGTTGCCGGTCATTCACCTTTGGCCAGATGTTAAACACGTGTACCCCACACCGTGAGAACAGCCGTTACGATACTTTCCCACGATCGATGCTCACCCACGTGCACGCCATAATTCACCTTCGGCCAGATGGTCGCCCACGTGCACGCCATACCTAATGAGAGTGCTGCTGGAGCGGAGCTGAACATGAGTGTGCTCTGTTCACTCCGGAGCTGCTCCGCTCCAGCAGAACTCTCATTTGCACCCTACTTAAATAATTGTTTATTCTTAAGAACTTCATTAAATCCGCAACTCTTGAGCTGATGCTGTGCACCTGCTTTGTATGCTCTACATTTCTTATAGTCGAAATCATGGAACCCCCTCAAATAAAGTAAAACAAAGCTTCTCTTTCACAGAAAGTAGTAAAAAAACAAAAACTACCGACAAACCCTCATTGAGCAAGAACAATCATATGTTTGTTGCAAGGTAGCCATTTATTTAATGGGAATTGCAAAAGAAAAATTATTTACGGCCTTTTTAAAAATTTGTCAGAAAGTAAAAACATTTATTATCATAAAAAATACTTAGTTACATGAAGAAAAAGCGAAGTTGACAAAAAGAAATTTGCCCACACTGAGGATCGAAGCCGCCATCCTATTGCGCGTCAAATCTCGATGCGGAAGTGACTTTTTTAGGGGCCAAAAACGCGTATAACTTTTCAGGAATTGAATATCTTTTGTAGAACTTTTTGTGGTTGATGGAAAAACTTGTTAGCTTTCGTTTGCACCGAACCCCGTGTCCAAAAAGTTGTTAATAAACAAATTAGAGCCTCTCACTTTTATTTCCTGTTCCGGTTATCGGTTCAAGTTGTTTCTGGTCTCAAAATTTTCCTTTTTCCAAGCCCTTTCAATTAACAAATAATGCCAATTGTTTAAGCAATCAAAAAGTATTGAAGATATCGGGCCAAAAAAATATGGTATATTCGATATAATAGTATATGTTTTTTGAAAAAAACAGTATCCTGACCTCATTAGTTTCGGAGTAATCGATTTGTTGATTAAGAAATTTATTTTGGCTATAAGAAATGAACGGGTTGACAAAATGAGTTGTACCTGGCGCCAAACGACGCGTATTGAAGATATTCGATTTTTTTCGATTGAAGCAAGATTTTTCGGATCCGTCAAACCGTTTTCATTTTATTAAATAAAAACTAAAAATAATGTTGTTTAAACAATTATTTGGCCATGGAGCTCGCGGTTTAGGAAAATTTGTCATAAGAAAATCTTTTTCAGCGGAATTTTTCCTATAAAAATCCGTGGCTAACTCAAATGGTATAGAAAATTTTTGGGAAAAATTCCAGGCAGATTAAATCCCATGTGTCACGTTAAAAAAACAGATTATTTTTTTTGGTGGATATTTTTGGACTTTTAATTTGATCACCATCTACTTAGGGTACTGTAAAACTAGCCCCAGAAAAAAATAAGTCATATAAAAATAAGTAAAAATAAAGTCCTGCGATTCTCATCATATTCTGTATATTACTTAAGTACATTTTAAGTCACTTGATTAAAAATAAACCACTCTTAAGGGGGGATATAACCACTCCCAATTAAAGAAAATATGTCCATTGCATTTTAAAGAGTAAAGTAAATTTTTTATTAATTTTCTTGAATTTAAAGTTTGCGTGCCGATGGTATGAAATATTTGCTAGAACCCTTGACTTTTCCAGAGAATCAAAAGTAAAAAAGTAATTTTTTTTCAGAAAATTTCATTTTTGTTTTTTTTTTCTTAGTTTCTTCAACTGTAACGAAATCTTTTATTTTCGAAGGATCTACGTAGTAGCAGCCTTCGTTTTTTTGCAGTCTATAATCTCACTTTAGCATCCAAACATAGTCAGATATCATATTAATGCTTCAGTTTCCCTGACACCTTGTTCCATAACTTATGAATCTTCGTGAAATATTTCTCTTTCTTCTTCACTGAAATCTCCAAGATTTTCCGGAAACTGGTCTATGTGGTTATGAAGACATTGAAGTTTCAAATTCATATTGCACCCCAACTTACCAAAGTTACCCTCTTTTTAACTATCTCCTTATAATTTTGACTCATGATTTCCGAGAAAATTTTCAACTACTTCTTGGAAATTGCAGTGAAGAACAAGGAGAAAGATTTCACCAATATCTGAAAGTTATGGAAACAAAGTATCAGGGAAACTGGAGCATTAATATGATGGCCGATCATGTTTGGATGTTAAAGAGGGATTTACCGGAAACAACAAAAAACTATTCTAAAAAAAAGATTTCGTTACAGTAGAAACAACAAAAAAAAATTTTTTCTCAAATAAACACTCTTTTACTTTTGATTTTATGGAAGAATCAACGGTTGCTTTTGAATAAGTTAAAAGGAAATCCTTTCATATCATCGGCAGGCAAACTTAATATTGAAACAAATTAATAAAAAATTTACTTTACTCTTTTAAAACACAATGAATACATTTCCTTAAAAGCGGTTTATTGTTTTGATGTCTTGCGTTTTAAAATTGTGTCAAGTAATATACAGAATGTGCTGAGAATCGCAGGACAATTTTTACTTATTTCCATATGACTTATGTTTTTCGGGTGGTAGTTTTACCGCACTCTAGGGGTTTGTACCATCGCTGTTCATAGAGTAAAAGAGATAGAATATTGACTCTTTTTTATTTATTATGGCTTACAATGTACTATCATCACCATAAAAAATGGTACCATTTATTTAGGATTTATGTTGATACATGAGTGAAAAATGTGAAATTACACTTTGATTCATGCTGTGACAAACCTTTTTTTTATAAAAAAATTTGTTTTATAATATTAAATCAAAGAGGCTAGCTGTGGACATTTTTTACGTAACTTGACCGAACAGCTTAAGAATTAAAAGACACAATTTTGATTTAACAAGGCGAAAATTAAGCCATTCCAACCGTGATAATATAAATTTTTTTGTCGTGTCGTGTCTTTTCTACCACTCTGGCATGAACAGTTTTTTTCGGACACATTGTATGTGCAAATTCTTTGAAAATTTCGATATTTATCATAAGTTGTGTATTGAATTAATTTGATAAACTTTCTCTAATCCGAGGTAGAACACATTTGACATATTTATACAGGGTGACCCAGAGTTAAACCACCAAACTTTCAGGGTCGATTTTTCAGGTTAAAATAAAGTTATTTTCATTTACAATTTTGTTTTCCAAAAATGCACCCCTTCGACCTACAGCAAAAAGGAGAATTTTCCAAATAGTTCATGCGGTAAACAACAAATGATGTTTTCTCTCTCGGTGGGTGATTTGGACCGACGAAGTAACTTTCTCCCGCGCTGGTATCTTTAATCGACATAGCGCTCATATATTTGGGAACGAGCTAGCCATTTTCAATAGCAATTTCCGTGCAAACGGAAGGGATTTTGCAACGACTCACTCATCGGTTGAATTTTTCTGCCTCCACGCATAAATGTTCCAGCTTTTCTTCACTTTTGGAACATTATTTTCAAGCAATCTTAAACGACATCCTTTAAATCATAGTGTCACGCATTAAAGAGCCAAATCCGGGACAGTAGGAAATGTTTGTGTAAATAAAACATATTCAACCCTAGTCTAGTAAGGAATTAGAAAACAACACAAAACAATATCCATATTGGAATTGTTTAATAATAAAACATAAATATATATAAACATGACATTGACCAGTATTGCTAAACAAGCAATTGCAAAATATATAAAACGAATAACCAAAACAAACGGGGCTCTTGGTTCTTTTCATTGATTCAGTTTAGTGCCGATAATCAGTCTTAGTTTCGTGCCCTCATCTCTTGAGATGGGGGGGTCCAGGCCCTTCAGGCAGTTGTAGTGATCTCCATCCGGGAGATCAGAAAAATTAAGTTAAGTGAAAGTGACATCTCTTCCTCCCCATTGTGTATATTGGTAAGATCGTTTAAGTTGTTATGTGTTCTATTTTTATTATGTTGTTGATTAATTGTATCTGTTGTTTGTTTGTTATCCCTTAAACGAGTTTTTTAATAAAACCATGTAAATTCTCAAAGTCGCTCTTCTTAACACACACTCTCCAAAAAACCCAAAATCACGTGGGGAGTAGGCCCCAGGTTTAAGGCCCTCGCCTTATCCTATCATGACAATAGAGTGAACAGATGGTTCTAATTAGATGAAGGTCCAATCCATTACACTCCACCAATCCACCGATCGTTGCACGACTTTTTTGTGTGGAGTACGATGAAGGACAAGGTTTATACGGAGTCCGTCAACGACGAAGCTGCCTGGGAGATCACATCAGAATGCCACGCCGCGTAGCTGCTCAGTCTGTCGTCCGTAGGTGTGAGCTTTGCATTAAAAATGGTGGCAGTCATTTCTAGCAATTTTTGTGAATTTTTAAAACTTTACCGTTTTGCAATAAATGCCGCATTTTTTTTTCCTTTTTTCCCCTGTTTGCTCTAGCTTGAAGGGAGTACATTTTCGGAAAAAAAAACTTTATAGATGAGAAAAGTCTCATTTTAACCTGAAAAATCGATCCTAAACGTTTGGCGATTTAACTCGGGGCATCATGTATAGTATTACTCAGGTTACTATTACAAAGTTGTTTATATAATGCCAACAAGGAAATGGGTAAATGCAAATCGTTACCAATAAACCAAGACAGTTATAACTCACGCTGATGCTGTAGACGAACGTAGTATCGCCAAAGATTAGAGAACTAACAAGATAGGACAGTGATAGGACAATGAATTTGACTAAGCTTACTAAAAGATAGGTTGGCTCATTAGAATCGACAAGTGCTCCGTCACGTATAGACCTCGATGACAGCTGCGTGTGGCCGTTTTTTCCTCATTATAGAAATAAGTTTCAAAATCATTCTTTCAATGTACAATTCTAACCTAACTAAATAGATACCTTACATATTAACATAGAAATACTTCATGTGACATATATTACAAAGCAACCTGTTTTTTTAGTGACCTTGGGTGCTGACACTCAACTGAGTTCAGTCGTTCTATCAGGACAGTGTTGTCTATTTATCACTATTGGCCTCTCATTCTAATGTTACCTTCTCCGTCTCATTGTCACAATGTGGGAACTGCGCGAGAACTCCAATTTAAATGTCGAGGTCAATGGCGCCATTGCTAAAAGTTTTCTAATCTTGTTAATTCTCTAATCTTTGGTATCGCTACTGAAGGACGCGACAAAAATTTATAAAGGACAGACGCTAGCCGTGCCTTCACAACGATAGCTAGCTATATCCACTCTCAAAGGGGATTCGAGTAACTCTTAAGACACTTCAAGATGAAAATGAAGATTATACTTACTGTGATTGCTACAGTCTGCCTTCCATCGTATCTTGTTTTCTGGCGGCGCACTTCTGATCAAATCTTATAAACTAGCACTTGAGAAACAGTTGTTCTACCATTAAAACCGTCGATAGACTCTATAAGTATTCGGATAGCTGCACAAACTTGACGGGATCGGAGTCGACCAGCGATTCTGCCACAGAATCACACGCAGGTCGCTAATTTTAGATCTAGTGGATCAATTAAAAGTGGAATTCCAAAGAAATCTTCATTTATTTATAGTAAAACTTTCAACAAATACAAAAAAATAGTAACATTCAAGTCTATGCTAATTGCATATAAAACAACTATCAGAGAGTACCACCCTTGGCAAGACGTTACGTTCCGAGGAATGGTAACTCAAACAGCGCAGCGGCGAGAGTATTGTAACGATCGACTGTACTAAAAGATTTAAAATGTACGTATATCGAACTTTTTAAAAATGTATTCACTTTTTGTAACTCACTAAAAATGTTATATTCGCTTTATGCTTGTAATAAGTTTTGTTGAATTAATCATTCATCAGGATGCTTCGAGAAGCAATATATATGAGTCCAATGGTTTTCCCGCTTGAAAAAAAGTACTATGTAACGAATTTTTTTTTTTTCGTTTAAGCACCCGTGCTACATAAATTTGAATTATCCACTGAGACCATTTTAATATCGATGCTACTTCATTTTCGCTTCCGACGTTGGTAAGTTGAGATTGTTTAGTTATTCCTCTAACGGATTTTTCACTTTTATTTCTTTAATCCTTTGTTATTTTGAATATATTTGATTATTAAATGAGGTCATATTATTGAGTTAACGTTACTGTTTAGTTATTTTTTGGGAATTATTAAAGGATGTTATGTGTAATACTTAATTAATTTTTATTGAGGCACGTGCTGTGCGATTTCGGTGTCCACTGAACACATTTATCTTTGTTGACTTGTTAATTATCGTGGCAATTTTGTATTTTGTGGTCGCTTGAGACACAATACTGTAGTGTTTTATAAATTTTTTTGATTATTGTGGACGAGGATTAAACTCGGACATTTTTAAATAACCATGTCGTGCAGTAACCCAGCGGTTTATGACCAAGGGGGCCGATTAAGGCAGCAAAGCGTCGAACTACTCCGGTAAATTTACCGTAGGTGAGTGAACCTTAATTTTATCATTTGATAATCATTAAATATTTTGCATAAGTGTTCACGTGTCCTACGTGGGTTTGGCGTTGCACTGAATATTCGGGCCTTTGTTCCTGTATTCTGGATTCCTGTGTTTCAATTTTTTTATATAATCAAGGGATAAATTAGAATCTCTGTTTCTTAATCGTCTTCAGACAATCTCATCACATTAAAAGTCGACACCTAAAGTCGTTTTGTCACTTTTAATTAACCTCGTGCTAGTACAGGAGGTTAAGAGATACATTTTTATTAGTTTATTTTTCGGGAGATTAAGCCCATAATTTTTTTGCTATATTTGTTACAATGTTAGTTGTTTTCAGACAGTAATTCAGATATTTTCTCTCTAATTCAGTTGTACTGAATTTTATTACCTTTATTAAAAAAATTTTGTTATAACTAGTGTCAGCCATTTTGTGAACGGCTAAAATTTCACGTGAGTAGAGTTTTCTCATTTATTAATTTCATTCATTATTATATTAATCAGTAGCTTATTCATACATTTTTAGAAGTATTTTTTTTCCAATACTCAGGTTTTTTTTTGTTAAATTGCTAACAGTTTTGTTTTGCAGTGACCTTCGTCACCATAGTTGTTTTTTATAATTTTTCTTGTATTTATTTTGTCTCAAGTAAAATATCTTGCTAATAAATGTTTTTATTAGACAGGAATTAATACTTAAAGTTTTCTTTCTCTCACAATTTAAATTTTTTTTGTATTGTCATGGTTCCTTACACTACCCGTCTTATTTTATGTAAAACCGTGGACCAATTGAAGCATCACCAGAGAAGAAATTGAAAAGGCTGGAACTTACTATTCATTTGCTGGACATTTTCTTTCCAAACGCAGTGTCTCCCTGGAAAATCATCGTCAACCAGGACACAACATTTAGTCCTCTTACCCAGGTACCCGTGGCCATCTCCGGGATCCGACCTCGTAGGAATTCCACGCTATCCGGCAAAAGTTGAGTAAGCCTATATTTCAAACCAAATTCTCCATTGGTCAGAAGCAATAAAATTGTAAATCAGTTGATCTTTTCCAATCTTAAATTGTAATTTTTTAATTAAATTTTCAAAATTACTTTGTTTAAATAATTCCTGTTTTTTGTTTCTTAACTAATTAAATCAAATCTGTTACCATTAATTTTTTTAATAATCTGTTACAAAGTATATACTTATGTAATATATTATTTGTTTTACATTTGATTTTGATTGTTTCCTACCCCTGATAAAGTTTGCAAAAGTGTTATGTATTAAATACGCTGGCGTCCAAATTCTTTGTAGTTTATTAAAGTTTTGTTAGGTTAATTTGACAATCAAATAAGTATTCAAAAAAAATATAGGTACCTATATAATTTTTCTCACCACAGAGTGACCCTCGACCAACCCTGACCTCACTGGTTACTAGTCTTTCATAGGTTCCTGAGCAGTAAGCCTATATTTCAAACCAAATTCTCCATTGGTCAGAAGCAAAGAAATTGTAAATCAGTTGATCTTTTCCAATCTTAAATTGTAATTTTTTAATTAATTTTCAAAATTACTTTGTTTAAATAATTCCTGTTTTTTGTTTCTTAACTAATTAAATCAAATTTGTTACCATTAATTTTTTTAATAATCTGTTACAAAGTATATACTTATGTAATATATTATTTGTTTTATATTTGATTTTGATTGTTTCCTCCCCCTGATAAAGTTTCCAAAAGTGTTATGTATTGAATACGCTGGCGTCCAAATTCTTTGTAGTTTATTAAAGTTTTGTTAGGTTAATTTGACAATCAAGTAAGTATTCAAAAAAAATATAGGTACCTATATAATTTTTCTCACCACAGAGTGACCCTCGACCAACCCTGACCTAACTGGTTACTACTCTTTCATAGCTGCCTGAGCCGTAAGCCTATATTTCAAACCAAATTCTCAATTGGTCAGAAGCAAAAAAATTGTAAATCAGTTGATCTTTTCCAATCTTAAATTGTAATTTTTAATTAATTTTCAAAATTGCTTTGTTTAAATAATTCCTGTTTTTTGTTTCTTAACTAATTAAATCAAATTTGTTACCATTATTTTTTTTAATAATCTGTTACAAAGTATATACTTATGTAATATATTATTTGTTTTATATTTGATTTTGATTGTTTCCTCCCCCTGATAAAGTTTACAAAAGTGTTATGTATTGAACGCTGGCGTCCAAATTCTTTGTAGTTTATTAAAGTTTTGTTAGGTTAATTTGACAATCAAATAAGTATTCAAAAAAAATATAGGTACCTATATAATTTTTCTCACCACAGAGTGACCCTCGACCAACCCTGACCTAACTGGTTACTACTCTTTCATAGCTTCCTGAGCAGTAAGCTGAGAAAGTTGTGGTTGCAACTAACGGCATGGAATCCAAAGATACCGTTTTGGCGTCGAGTCGCATTCGAGCGACCCCTATGGCGATGCCCGCCTAGACCTTTTTGAAATATTTTGGGTCCGTCTGAATCTTAGAGTAGGAAAGATATATATTATATTATAAGGAGTCCTAACGCTACTGCCAGTGGTGTGACAAACTGCCACCAAAGAAGGACATATGTACAATATGTAGGTGTCAAGTTTATCACGTCAAAGGACTAAGACGATACAAAACTGGTATTTTTTCCAGAAACAGCTTCATAGTACAATTAACGAGTGCAATGGATATTAGTTCAACAAATTGTGCATACAGTGAGTCTGAAAAGTATTAAATAAAGTCATTGGAATTGAAGTGTTTGGGAAAACTATTGGGCACGTCGATCTTTTTATTTGGCTGCCCTCCTCATTGTGGATATATATTTTTGGTTATTCCTCACTGTTGTCATTTATTATAAACAATTCGAGACATTACATTTTGAGAAATGTCGAAATAAGTTGGGTGATAATTAACAAACATTTACGTGTCAGTCAAATACTTTTCCCTTCACTTTTAATAAAGTTATCACTTGAATATTTCTGAGAGTGAATGTATACCTTCAGTTAATATATTTAAAATATATACCTTGATTATTATTAGCGCTACATAAAATATACGTAAACTTTTTACCTGTTTTTCAATTACCTGTGTGATAAAAACAATACATAATGAATTGGGTAGGTATATTTATAGAAGATAACACCCAGCTGGATGCAAATACAACAAAACATTTATTTCAAAACATGCAAATTTAATTTTCCTACATTATTACTTAGGAGCATTTTCATATTTACATATATATATATATATATATATATTTGATAGCATATAATGGCATCTTTTTGTTCCCTGAAACAAGAAAAAAATATTATCTGCAAATAAAAAGAGTAGTCAGATCACGACTGATTGCCTGTTCGCGTACATTGTTAAAAAAAGATGATTAAAGAAACGATACCCACCTTCTTTACTTGCAAGTCGCTGGGCACAGCTTCATTTAATAATTTTATTTTATTTCCCTCTGTTTGGTAGAATCACATCTTTTCATTCAAAATGAATGCTGCAAAGCCTATTATTTAGTGTTGGAGCCCAGTCTACTAATTTCCTGTTTTGTAACCATAATTTTCGCTTTTCAGGATCGTTTGGAAACCTAAGAAAACATGGTAACATAAATTAGAATGTAAATACATTTTATAGCATTTGTTACCAAAATTCCCTTAAAATGAATACATACAGGGTGTTTGGAGGGTCGATGCAAACCCTTGCGCAGGTGACAGGGGAGATCATTTAGACTACATTAAGCCAGACATACCCTAGTACAAAGTCTTACGGTCCAAAATCTCAAAAACTGTAAGACTAAGGTATGTTTGGCTTAATGCAGTCTAAATGATGTGCAGCTATTGTAAAGATTTTAAAATGAAGCAGATATGGCCTGCGAATATTTTGCTTGAATATTTCAGAATTTACTTTTACCTGATGCCACTAAGATTAACTGCATAGCCAAAACCTTTTTTATTTTTCTTGCTCAAATATTTAAGACTATTGTGAAACGAGTGATAGTTGATAATATTTGATTTCACCAGGCGCGCATGGACGATTTCACGATCGGCCGATTACTCAATCGTGTAGTTAGAACTGTACTTTATATCGGAGAGCGCATATGAACGATCGCAAAATCGCCCGAGTTGAGTATCTATATCTGGACACAGATTGTTGATCCGATTGCGATAGCCCGATTTCATTAGTCCAACACAATCGGCCAACTGCAAAGTCGTCCGTGCGCACGTAAACCTGCGATCTGGCGATTATGATCGCCCGATTCCACGGTCGTCCAAGCGTGCCTGGCCTTAGAATTAAATAGATTTTTTTATTTCTACCGCGATAAAAAAATGTATCTTATTTTAAAATACTTTTACGTTCTTATATCAAGTAGATATAAAAGAAATATATTCAAAGGAGATAAACCAACCACTATATATATGAACCTAGCCTACGCTGTTTTTATCTCGCTTTTATCTCGCTTTTGCGATTTTCCCAGTTTTTGCCAACCTTATTGCTTCCAGCTCAGTCGGAGGTTGACAGGCAACCATATCACTTACCTATATTCAATAATTAAAAATTGTTTGGATTACATGAACATTGAATAGCTACTATATATTCACAATCACAAATATTTACTGATATCTTACATACGAGAATTTATTCTACAGAACACCATAAACAATATACCTACGCCTATGGAAAAATGTCATTTCGGATACACGGTTCTATATTCAATGAAGAAAAGATGAATGAAAATTTCGATGAAATACGTGCAAATTGCATACCAGAAAATGATATCACTATGCTTCCCATTATCATTGCATGCACACGGACATAATAGGCGGGTTCGGTAATTTCCATTTTTTTCTTAAATCGATAGAAACCATAGAAAAAAACAACCACATAAAATTTAAAAATTAAATGTCCAAAAATAAAGGTTTTATTGGTACCTGAAAATCTTCCCGTCGCCGCGAGGCTAGAAACGTATCTGTGCGTGAGGCTACTGCGGTGACGTCAGTGGCTCGACAGCGCTGAGCGCTCTCCTTAATCTTCTCTTCCTGGTCTGTAAAAAGTGGGTACGTAGTGTAAATTTATTTGCAATTATTGAAAGGGCTTTTGCAGCTCACACTATATAATATATAATATACCCACTGTTAACAATTAATGCTTTTCATATAAGTTTAAAGTTTGAAATCGGTATAGTTTACCTCATATTTACTTGTCATAAAAAATTCCCCATCAATGGAGTCCCTGCGACGCCGGCGGTTCCATTAAATCTGCTTTATACATGCGGCGTTTTTTATTTTTATATCTAATAAATACAAGGTAAACTTATAGACGTCAGAGCGTGAAAGCGTCGACGTATATTTGTCAGTTGCTTGTACCTTTGCCTATTTTCATTCTAACAAATATAAATAAATACATAAATAAATAAATAAATAATAATAATTTATTGCCAGGAAACAAAATAGTTTACAGACAAACGGTGAAAGTTATCTGTCTAGCAGATTGTTTGTTTTATATACGTATTCAAATGTTAGTTTGTTTAAACTTTACCGAAACTTCACTAAATAATAAATACAAATACAATACAAATAAAACATATGCCACAATCTGCACATTTAAATGTGGTAAGTTTCGGGAATCGGCTTTCTGGTACCCCCGGTTGCATCGTACGACTAGGACTTTGAGAAACACCACCGATAAATGTCACAAAATTTAAATATTATAGTGATTCGTTGCTTGCGCTATGCGGGATACGTGTGCGTAGGGTGGAGCCGGAGCTTTCATCAGGCCACTGACGTCAATCCCGTTGTGGGCTCCACCATTATCACGGAATTTTAATTTGGCAATTGCAGGCGCTGCAATTTTTTTTCTCATTTTTTTTGCACATACGTGTTTTGTTGACTATTTAACTTCACATCTGCCAAGAAAAATGTTTTTTTCTTTTATGACCGAACCCGCCTAAGTAAATAAAAGGTCTACAGCTAATTTAATTAAGTAAAGTGAAAATTGCATATATTTTATTACCTGTAAAGCGTTACTCTCTTCCATTTTTTTCGCTGCGATTTTTACACCGGTATGAGGACTATGATACCATTACATTACATAAATTGCACTAAATCACTTATAAATCACTTCTATTTTAGATCATTTCATTCTGCTTCTACCGTTTGTGTGCCACCAATGCAATGGCGTCTACACCGCTTTAGGCACAACTTGTCTACGTGTCTGCTATTGTATTCTTCACTTTCAAAACTGAAAAAATCTGTTTAACTGTTTTTATTGATTTTTACTTAAATTTTGCCTTTTAAAATGGGTACTCGCTACATCCTGATTGTGATGTTCGAACGGCGGAGCGGTTTTCCGTCCAGCTTATAGTACTTTTGAAACTTATTTTTCATCTACGATGCCCAAAGGCGATTTTCCGTCGTTCTCGGTCTGAAAAAAGTCATTTTCAAGTGGATTTATCGTGAAATTATTTTCATCGTTCATTTGACGAAATACGGTGCCGAAGGTCCTTCCTTCGCGAAGGATAAATTTTTCCAAGTTAATTTTTTATGTAAACTGAGAAATTCAATTTTTCTTAAAGATTTATATCTTTTTAAATGGAACATTTTAGAGGGTTCAATAACAATACGTCAGTAATCAGTACATTTTCTCTCAAGTGAAGGGCATACTTCGTATTTAGAATATTTGGAATTTTGTAAAGCCTTACGTATTTCGGATTTTTTGGAATTATTTCATCATAATATATCAAATAATTAAATGTATGAAAATACTTGAATTAGTTTTAATTTCATTCTCCGGTTTGATGAGAAATGAAACTTTAATTCAACATCAGAAAATTCTAAATTGAAATAATACCAAGTAAATTTATTTTAGCAACGGTTCAAGAATGTCTCCGTTATGCTTCGAAATAAACTAGCCTATCGCACAATTCATTTCTTACGTGTGTTAGTACTTTGGGAAGAGTATTTCGTGGAACTTCTACTTCTTTGACCT
The DNA here is from genome assembly GCA_963583905.1 of Stenurella melanura. Classification (NCBI taxonomy): domain Eukaryota; kingdom Metazoa; phylum Arthropoda; class Insecta; order Coleoptera; family Cerambycidae; genus Stenurella; species Stenurella melanura. Next base: position 62,977,906 of record OY757312.1, on the reverse strand, counting down.
GAAATCGTTTAAATCTTGTGGCTTTTCATGTGCGTGTCCGTAAATGGTATTTTTTACCCATATTCAAGGAATTTATTTTTATTTCGTTGGACGCCAAGTCGGGGATCTGGGCGGCCATTTAATTGTACCCTTTGTTCTAGTAAACCGATGAGAAAAAGTTGTTTCTATAGGAAATCTACTACTGTATTGAGTTGTAAACCGAACGTGATCGGACAACTATCTAATTAAATTAAGAGATCCATAAAATTAATGGGCAATGCCCTGGAATAATTTGCTTTTACTGCGAGGTACACATACAATTTCTTCTGAAATCGCAATCAATATTATTATAAATTAAGGAATTTTTATAAATGCATAGCATTAAACCGGTACGGAAAGGTTGTCTACTTTCCCGGTTTAGGACGGAAAAGACTTTCCCGTACTGTTTTTTATGGTTGTTTAGCAACGGACTAATAAAAAACTTTCCTGGACTGCTTTCTGATGGTTGCTTAGCAACGGGCTAAAATACTAGAATAGGGTATTTGGGATCTGAAATTGCGCCGAGAAAGTAGGCATTCTTAACCCATTTCAGAAAAAAAAATGTAGTAACCAAAAAAAATTTTGTTTAGAAAATTTACATCTATATCTGCTTTCTTCCTCATTTATTCGTCGGGAAATAGCTATTGAGTTTTCCGTAATTTGTAACACAAGTATTCTTTCTTTTTCGTATTCGCCGAGCTACTCACAGATGCACATTAACTTGTTTCTCAATTTATCTACCAGAACAAGGTTTTTTCAATCTTCTTATTTATATTAACGTCCTGGCGGAGTTAGTTAATGATATTCCATCAGTCAACCAGGACACGTACACATACCAGGCCCAGCTGATATTGCGTATTCAAAAAGCTGGTGAAAGTCTGCAAGAATTTGAAGCTGCAGTGGAAAGACTGGCACATTTGGCGTATCCCAATACGCCAAGAGAATTTAAAAAGCAATTGGCAGTGGGGGCATTCCTGGATGCTATACAGGATGATGAGATCAGGCGAGTCCTCAGGTTATCTCGTTACCAAAACAGCAGCGAGGCGTTGCGCGTTGGTGCGTGCACTCGAGGTGGAAGTTGTCTTGCAGAATACCCGGAGTCCAAGAGTGCGAGCTGTGACTATCGAAGAATCGCAACCAGAAAAGAACCAGAACCGTACGTGGACCAAGATGAAGAAAATGTTATCTCAAATTGTGGCTAAATTGGATGCTCTGGGAAAGCAGGAAACAGGAAAGCTAAGTGGAAGTATTAAGTGTTACAACTGCGACAAGGTAGGGCACATCAAACGAGATTGTCGACAGCGGAACTCCAGCAGAGTGAATGCTAGAATCATCGAAGAGAATCAGAATGAGCAGAGTAGTGGAAGGCCAAGCGGACGACGTATAAAATGTTATAAGTGTGGAGAACTAGTACATAGGTACTCAACTAGGGTGTCCACAGAGGAAATTAGAGAGGGTTGCTGTGCAGCCGAAGGGAAAACCAGAGGAAGTCGGTACCAGAGAGGCTGTTTCAAATAGGGAACAGGGTGCCCCTAGAGAAGTAAAGATTTCTCGGCTTCGAAGCGTTCCGAGAAATCGACCACTACAAGGATGTGAGAATAAAACGAAACCTAAGAAAAATACAGACATTTTATTTGGAAGAAGGTGCAAGGAAGATTGCAAATACTATCACCAGGAAAAACTGCAGGTTACGGGAGCAGTCAACACTGTCAAGGTGTAGGTGCCGGATGACAGGATAGATGAAGCGCTCAGACAAGAGCAACTAAACGATGCGGAAATTGGGCCTATATTGAGAACCAAAGGAGGAGGAACTAGTCCAAAATGGAAGGATGTTTCCAACAAAAGAGTGGAAGTGGGACTCATTGAAAGTCATGAACGGGTTGTTGCGGAGAGCATGAGAAAGCCCGGATGTAAAGCAGGTGGTTATGCGTCTAGTGATTCCTAGGTGTCGAGTAGCGAAAGTGCTTCAGGAAGTGCACGATGGAACATCCGATGGACACTTCAGTGTTAACAAGACCCTGAAGAAAATACGAGAACGATTTTATTGGATAAGAAGTCGTCAGGATGTGGACGCTTGGTGTCGTAAATTCAAGATTTGTGCAGCTAGTAAGGGACCACAGACTGGAAGTAAGGGTGAAATGAAGCAGTTTAGCGCCGGAACTTCTTTCAAGAGGTTGGCTAACGATATAGCGGAGCCATCACCATCCAGTGACCGAATGAAGGCTCGATATGACTGGAAGGGTAGTTCAAAAGGATTCGTCAAGGTGGGAGAGCTGGTTTGGCTGTACAACCCACAGCGAAGGAAAGGAAAGTCATCGAAAGCACCTTGGGATGGACCGTACACTGTTAGTACCCGAATTAATGATGTCGTCTATCGGATTCAACGAAGCAAAAAGTCCAAGATGGAGATCGTGCATTTGGATAGGCTGGCGAAATACTTTGATGATTCTGAATTGCCTGACCGGGACGATCAGGCTTAAGAAGGGGGCAGCGTTATGCATTACACTCCCTAGAAAGTAGAGACTGATACGCCCATGACTAATAGTCAATAGATATTCTGGACATTTGTAGAAAAAAATCGAGTTTTCTGAAGTGTGGTGGGAAAAAATTCTCGATTTGGTTCTAGATAACTCTGGAAGCATTTTTAGAGTATATAAGCCGAATGTAAACACTCAGAGGAAGAAGTTGAAAGGTGACAGGTGAGAGGTTAGGAATCCGAAAGTGTAACATTGTTAATGGTTATTTTAGGCCAGTAGAAGTATATTCTAGATAATAAAAATCCTGCGTTGTTTGCAGTAAGTTGTTAAATAAAGTGTTTATCTCTCGTTGAAATTATTTGGAACCCACGGATCCTGAAAGGTGGTTTCAGGGGTGAAAATATGCGACAATATGTTATTAGTACTCTTGGACTTAAAGCGAGCCTTTGAGACAATCGACGGAAAGATATTGTCATCTAAGTTGGAACAATACGGTATGGGTGGTAAGGTACTTGACTTAATGATAAAATGTTAAACGAAATGAGAATGATGCTGATCTTCCACAGAGTAGTGTATTGGGCCCCTCTTTTTCTTTTGTTATACATAAATGATACTGAACTATTTGTAGAATGTAAAATTTACCTCTTTGCTGATGACGCTTTAGTAGCTTGTAGTGATGTTAACCTCGAGAGAGCTATCCACAAAATTAATATCATCTTAGTTCTGTCTATAGATATTTAAATATCAATAAACTAAAATTAAATGTGGAAAAAACAAAAGTGTTGATATTTGCTTTAAAATATAAGTATATGTAGATCTTTTGACATTGATAACATGAATTTGAATATTAATGGAAAATTGTCTCTACAGTAAAGTATCTGGGATAGAGTATCTTTGATTGCATATAAGAAAATTTCTCAAAAACTTTATTTCTTTAGTCAAATAGCACAATATTTATCAACTGAAACTGAAATCATGGTTTATAATACTATTATTCAGCCGCATTTAGATTATTGTGGCTCAATATTATTCTTATTCAATCTTAATAAATTAAACATGCTGCAAAAACTACAAAATCGTGGAATGAGAGTCATTTTAAAGGCAAGTCGCTTCTCCATTTTGTTCATTGTTGATATGTCTTAACTGGTTCTCAGTTGAAACTAGACTGTAATATTTCACCATGATTTTTGTATTTAAAATGGTAAATCGTACGGCTCCTGAATATTTTCAGCATTTCATTACTTTCTACAAAGATATTCACCCATATAATGCGAGAGGTAGAATCAATATCCCATAGCAAGAACTAATTGTCGTAACTCTATATGAGTACATTGTATTTTAAAGGTTGTCATAAATTTAATGAGTTATCCGAATCTACAAAAGATGCTACAACCTTAAACAATTTTAAGACTAAGCTAAACGAATGTATTATGAATAAATAGATTGTTATTTTATTTTTAATCTCAATAGCTATGTTTACTTTTTCTGAGTATTTTTTTGTCGTACAGTTATTTAATTATATGTATACTAGGTCTTCCTTATGCAATAAAGTTCGTTCATTCATTCGTTTTAATATCATTTTTTCAGTCGGTATTGTTCGATTTTCGAATGCAAACGTAAATCGCCCAACGACTTCTTCAGCACTCTGGGATCTGGAATTTTTTACGATTACTATAGTTACTTCCACTCCACTATGATGCACATGTGAAAGTAAAATAAATGAAACACTTAATACCTGTTTATAATTATTTATTAATACTTAGTTTTATGTAAAATACATACAAACAACTTATTCGTGTACTTTCGAAAATTACAATTTAAATTATAATTTTAATGGCAGATTAGTGATTTTACAGAAGAGAAATATCGTCGGTAGAGTAACTTTTCTTAAATCTAGTCATATTACTTTTAGACCAACAGTTTATGTTAACATTGTTATAGAAAACTAATTCTGAGTCAGAGAAATATCTGACTAAGTTTTCTTCTGAAAAACTAATGATATTTCTTGCATGTCTTATGAAATTAACTGATCTACAATTTCTGAAACTTCTTCTTATTTCACTGAATATATGCGAAGGATAATTCGGTATATTTTCAAAATAATTTGAAGCTATTTCTGGGGAGTTTTCAGTTATGCAGTCAGCACCAGCATCCGATTCAGCATATTCCATAGATATGCAAGACGGACCTGAAATAAATAAATATGTATCGGTGTATTTACTCAAAGGACGAGTTCGGATAAGGGCCGTTTTTGGCCTCCCCGTAAGAACAAAAAGAAAATGTTCACATTAATTTATTTAATTTTCTTGTAATTGAAGATATATTCTTTAATGTGACTTAATATTTATTACACAGTATATACTTATATATTATATTTGCCTTAGGAATAATAGGTCTTATGTCTAATTTTCTGTATTGTAAGAACTGTATTCGTGAAAAAATCGTCCCAGGAGATTTCTTCGAATTTTCACGTTTCAAACCATGTAGATTACGAAAATCTAGGTCTTTCAATTTCGTCAGTTTGTCTGTCTATCTGTCTATTGGACTGTTGTTTATCTGTTGGGGCTATAAAAAACATTTGACGGAAAACAGTTAATTTTGGTAGGTAGATGACGCTACTGCCAACGAAGAAATGGGTAAACTTTCACTGTAAAATATATATGGTGGACCGTCTAAAGATATAAATAATGAAAAAATGTGAAAGTTTGTCTGTATATTTTTTTAAGCAAAAGTTATCATGTTTTCTTTATAGTAGTAGTGATAACCACATTCCGATTATTATTGTTATGAATTACACCCCCTTGGAACTGGAAATTGATCCCTACTAATAGTGACTGTAAACTAATAGAAAGAAGGGGACTTTTCTAGAATGTGGTGAGAGAAGGTTCTTGATGGATCTAGAAGGCAATTTCAGAGTATATAAGGCGCGATTACCGGCGCAGAAGAAGAAGTTTATTAAGAAGGCAGTTTACCAAAGTGAACAAGTTGAAAAGTGAAAAGTGAGGTTAAATATCAAGTAAACACAGTGTATAGGTAATTTTGAATTTGAAGTATTGTATAGTCAGTAAATTGTTAAATAAAGTGTTAGTGGTGTTTATCTCTTGTTGAAATTATTTAGAACCCACGGATTCATACAGGGTGTTTCCTAAAAGGTGGAAAACACGCAACATTATTATTATCACATGTCGTTTTTTAATTAATAATTTTTTAGACTGACCACCCTATATAAATAAAGAGGAGAATTATTTTTAAGTGCCTTTGCCGATTTTTTAATATAGCTCCCGTACCACTGAGTTTCACAAAAAAAAATAGTAAGAGCAATTTTATGTAGATAATAATATGCTCTATAATTTTTTTAACTTTCCAGCATAGCAATAATAATAGAAGGTTAAACGATTCAAAAATGCAAAAGTAAGAGATGTATCCTTTTGAGGCTTACGACTTTCTATTCTTATGTTGCGCGAAAAAGTTGTTTAGTACCATAACCACTTACACTGTATTAATTTATGGCGGTACCCAAGTAACAATTTAAATGTTTTTTAGATTTATTTAGGTTTTAATTGCGTTTTATAATGGCCCCCTCATAAACCACTGCTTTATGCCAGATTTATTAAATGAAAAATGCACTTAAAGATAGTTTTGTTTTAAAGAAAGTTTTAAAAAGGCCCTCAAGAACTTACATTAAAACTAAATTATCTTTTAGTCTTTATTGGATTATAATTGACTTATCAAGGTATTTGTTAAGCCTTTAATAAAACTGTTAAGTTCAGGTTAGGAGGGTCAAGTTTTATAGAGATTAAGCAAATGTTGTGGTTTTATCATTACTTTATGAAATTGATTTGAGGTGGTTGTTAATACTGGGCTATAAATCTAATATGCTTTGAAATCACTGAGTTTCGGGTCGAACCTTCATAAAACCAACTGCTTGCTAGAGTTTTAATAAAGCAAGCAAACATCTGTAATAAATCAGTCTTAACATAAAAGGATTTAGTTTACCTTTGTCCAGACTAGAATGGTTTAAAGTAAGTACTTTTAAAACTATGATGAGATATATACATATTCGTTGGCATTTTGTTTGTGTATGACGTGCCTGTGGGTGAATTTATAATAATGGTAAGTTGTAGTGAAAATAGCTTTCTCCGCAAACTGACATTTTAGGTTATACTATCCGAGCACCACAAATTCTGTAGGTTTTAAAGTGGTTGTGTTATGTGCTTAAATGGTTTAAAATTGGTTTTAAGAGACAAGTTTTCAAAAAATATATTAAGACCAATGAGGCTTTTTTTTGGCATAAAGGCTTATAGCCATACAACCAGCTACAATTTAATAAATAGAAATTAATAACTAAAATACTAACCTAACCAATAACAAGCATGACATGTGTGTCAGCCACACAGTCACAAAACAAAGGATGTACATGGGTCACAAACTTCTCGTCCAGGGGTCTATCAGGACATTTTTCTGACGCACAATACGAGACCACGGTTAGGAAGGTATGTATAACACGAGGATGTAGAACATAAGGAACAAAGCTAACCTACTGACCTATAACTGAATTTTCGTCTCTTCCAAAAAATCAGACAATCAAAAATATTTTTCTTATTCAAGGATAACATATGAATTATATTAAAGGGTCTCGAGATTTTACCATTTTTTATTATGTTATTATATAGCTTATCAGATGCTTCAGTGTGCTTTTTACATTTAAAAAATACATGATCTAGGTCGCCCGTAATGTTACAATATTCGCAAACATCAGAACTGTAAACGTTTATTCTAAACAAATGTGCAGGGTAGCATGCATGACCAAATTTTAAACGTATAATCGTTGTAACATAGTTTCTTGAACACTTATATTTTTTGTGCCAAAAGTCATGAGGCAGTTCAGAGTGAATTAACGAATATTTAGTTGGTTTCATAAAGGTTGATTCTTTCCACATATAATCCCAATGAATTCTTAATTTAGATCTAAGTATATTCGTTGCATCCGGGAAACATAATTTATAATTGGAAGTAATTCTTACATCTATGCTGTTCTTGGCTAGATAATCAACATGTTCGTTGTCCTTCAATCCTATGTGCGCTTTTACCCACACAAAATATCTATTCCTTCGTCAAAGACATTTTGAACTAAGTTCTTAATGTGTATAATAAGGGGATTATCATTAATTCTAAAAGTAGTGGTGTTTTGTAATGCCTGTAGAACCGGTAATGAATCAGAAAAGATAACAGTTTTCGGAAATTCTGAGGTATGTATAAACTTGATGGCTTCACAGATGGCTGTCGCTTCGGCTGTAAAAATAAAGCACTCGTGCATAAGTTTTATTTTGGTCTCAATATTTTTAGAAGGTACCATATAATGTGCACACCCTGTTCCACTAGAAGATTTTTAAGCATCTGTGTATATTAGCTCGGAATCTGGAAATTTTCTGAGTGTTACATTTAGATACTCATTCTCAGATTTTCACTATATTGTGGTACATATACTGGTAGATCGGTAAACAGAGAAAAATAATTGAAGTTATTGAAGTAGATAGCATTCGCGGAATGCAGATACAAGAGGTCCAATGAGGCTTAAAATATACTTTTACAATAATAAATCGACATACTTAAAGAGCAATTAGTAATGTAATAGGCATTTTAAAACAAAACATGTTTGAAATAGAATTATTCACAGCGTATAGGATTTGTACATACAGCCGCCATTTTATTTCCAGCCATCGAGGAATATAACGGTCAGCCATATTGGAATGTCCCAGATTGAACAAAGAAATGCAATTTGTATCTAATTGAATATTTTATAAAAACAATTTGCATTTGCTAAACCATATTATGGGCATATGCTAAAGCTCTCTTTACTTTTTAGTCACAAAAAAAAATTGGTTATTTACATATTTTCTAAAAATTGTATTTTTAGGCAGTGCACGAATTTTTTAGAACTACCTGACACATGTTTTACAGTAAACTTAGCCTCGTTGAAAATTTTAGCCCACTATAAGTAGTCATATCAATTCATTACAAGTAGTACATCTTTAACTATCTTTCTGAGCTATTATTAGTAGTCACCAATGTGCTTGTTCCATGATATTCTTTTTATATGGTTTTTATACTTTTTCATATAGTACTCGATATTCTCATTATACACTTAAAATTTCGTATCATTAACTTTTTCCGTTCTCGAGATATAAGGAGTTGAAATTGGTAATAGTTGCAAAAACCAAGCTCTCATATGTGACGTCACTATACGTAAGTGACGTAAGAAAAATGGCTTTCTGGAACCTTTCAAATTTAACCTGAAAAGTCGAAAAACATGGGATTTTTAAACGCTGGTAACTAAATAAATACGTCGAGTGAAAGTTCGTTCTATGTCTCTAAGGAAAGGAGAAGGTCGGCGATCAATTCTAATCGTAAATGGGCTTTTCCCTCAATTTTTTTTTATTGTGTTATTGGAAAGAGCCTATCAAAATATTGCTAAAAATGAATTTTTATTTTTTTTCTGAGCGCATAAAATACCACAAAAAAAATACAAATGTTCCGTAAATGAACAGCAGTTTGAAACGATAGCTTTCGGGCGCCAATGTGACGTCATCATAAACTGCACCAATCAGTATGAGATTAAACGGCCGTCAGAATTAGCTATGAAGGTGCATTCAAAAAGAACCTCACTTCTCTGCCTTGCTTTCCACAACCTACAATTCTATTGGTGCCTGAAGTACATTTCTGAGGAACTACCAATAGAATCTCATATTGCAAAGTGGTAACGCTTAATTGAGAACGTGCGTTTATGACGCCCATTGACAGTGCCAAGAAGTATCTGTCATAAATCACGAGAGTGCAGCCCAGCGTGTTTACTTCTTGTTTGGTGTTATAGTATTAATTTCTTTTAAAAATATGAGTAAATGTGAAGACAGATTTGTAAAAGGTCCACTAAAAGAAAGAACAATATATACATACGTTAAAATGATCTTCGCAACAGAAAAATCCAGGAGCAGTATAAACAATACCTGGGAACTTTTGCAACTTTCCACCATAATTTTCGAATTTCCAAATTTGTTGGAACTCGCAAAAATAACTTCGTACTATTTTCACTATTATTTGGACACACTGGTACAAAACAAACCTTTTTAAGCGGCATTTTATAATTAGAAGAGAGCAAAATTAATTTTCGTATCGAACGTAAACAATAGAAAGTGAGGTTATCGAATAAAGTTTGAACATTTCAGTACAGCGTTGCCAAATGAAACTGGCATTATACCATATGTGAACCAAATGAACAAAAATAGAGAATATAAATCTGATATATAGATTTTAGAAACTCATACAGTCAAAAAAGTTGATACAATTTTTGCTTTTATTTAGTGTCAGAGAAACGAAGAATACGTTGTAACGAAAAAATGCGCTATTCAAAGTAGACAATTGATAACGGAAATACGATGTTAATGTAAAAAGACATACATCTGGCAATAGAGGATCCTCATTAAGAATACGACTTTTATTGGTCTAATCAGTGTGACGTCACGCATGGCGCCTTAAAACTTACGTTTCAAATTACCTGAAATAAAACTGATTTTGTAATGTAAATATTTGGTAGAACGTAAAAAATTGGAAGAAACTAAATTAAAATAAAATTATATTGCAGTTTATTATATGGCTTGATTGTAGTGAAGTAGTAAAATTCAGTCATGCGGGAAAGGCCCATTGCATGGTCAAAATCGAAAATTCGTCCCGGCAGGAGCGATAGAAAATTGTCATTATTTGACATTTCACCAAATTTTACTCCCCTACTGTCAAGTAGTAAACAAAACAAACAATACTTTGAAAACACTTATAATTATTATAACAAGTAAGGAGCATCAAGTCTATTGAGATCGCCGAGTCTATGCGTATAGTGACGTAGCGCCTGGCCACGCCCCATTTTCGCGAGATGGAGATTTGTAATAGTTTTTAAGATACTGAACGTGCGAATAAGATTCCAATTTTTTGCAGATCCATTAATTTATACTTGCACTTTCGATTTATGAAATAAAAAAAAATGCTGAACAAGCCCATTGTGCATTTTATAACATATGTAACTATAGCGGCCCATAGTGCATGTGGAATAGACTTATTTGCATTTATTTTTACTTCATTAAATACAAAGGGTTCGCTAAAAGCATTTGTGTGTGTCTTCTAAGTTTTGATATAGTGCCTATCTTAAACCAAGTATGGTTTTATAATACCCTTCAGATACTCTCTGAGTAAAGCTTTAGATAATTCATTAAAACTTGAAAACTTTCACAGTACTTTTAAAATGAGGCATGTAAGTAGGCTCCTCTCTAGATAGGCACCTGTGCTCTGATGAAGGTTTTAAATCGGCTTCATTGAGTCCTTCCAAACTATTTACGTTTATAAGTAGCCTTGGAAATCAATTTTTAGGATAACTCATAGATTATTTTAAAACTACAATTGTTACTTGGGTAGTGTATTATTTCAAATTAACAAAATGCCAAAAATGTGCTTTCAATAATTTATTTGTACACTTAACTTTAATGTTGGCACATAGATTGACAAGGCACAGTTTAAATTAGTTATTTAAAGAGTGAATTGAAGAATAGCACACAGTATGCACAATATGGAGAATTCTTCTTAGTGGTGCAAACTTAATTTAAAATGAAAACTAATCGTTTTTAAAAAAATAGCTTCACATTTAGTAATCATAGCTTAGAAGTAGCCACCTGTAGGTTTAAAATATCCGCCGCTATATCTCCACTATACCCTCAAAAAGATCCTCGGAAAAGCAACCTAAGTGACCTCGAAGTTTCGACAGATTGAAACCTTTTGGAGTCGATTTGTTATTTTATTGTCAACAAAAAATCTTATTAAACTTTTTATTCCGATGACAGGTAATTTGTTATTAACAAAAAAATTGCAACATAAGAATAAAAGAAAAAATCGTTTCCCAAACACCCTTTAGGTTAACTGGGCCAAAATAAACACTTTTTGTCTCTTGACATTTTTTTCCAAAACGCGCCATTTTTTTACCAAAAGTGGCCATTTTTGAAAATTTATTTCTCAGCTTCTACTAAAGCTTTTTAAACTTTCTTTTTTGGAAAATGATCGTCAAGACTTATGTTTTAAGACCATATTTTTTTATGGTTCCCCTTTTTTAGTACTCGTGGTATTTTAAACCAAACTTGAATGAAATATCTTATTTTTGCATGACGGAATGAAATATGAAGGTGACAGGAAATCGATCCGCAAATCTTAGTGCTTATTACTAGAGATACAGGGTGTAATTAGTTTCATGTCATTAAAAAAACTGGTGGTAGGAAACGACAAGACAAACAAAAAAACCTTATATAACATGGGGTCTAAAGCTTATAGTTTTGGAGAAAAAGAAATAAACAAAAATTTCCAAAATACTTAATAACCTAGTTTGAGAACTGCTGGCATATTGGGGTAGGATTTTTTGCCTTGCGTCTTGTCGCACGAGATGCTCTGACATTTTTGCAAATAAGTATGCCGACAAAGCAGTTAAAAGCGACCGACAGAGGACATCGTCATGTTTTTTGCTTATTCGCGGCCAATTATCCTATTAGGCGTGGTATATCTCCCTTGTAATATTCTCAAGTAATAATTTCAGTTTTGTCCTTACTTGGTAAAGAAAGCACGCATGACGCGACGTACCCGTTCCTTGGTTTTGTCTGTTTTCTTTTTGAATTTTGTGCCACTTATGTTAAGATTTATTTCATTGACTTATCGTTCAAGACGTTAGTGCTTGGTTACGTAAGACATTACTTCTCGTTCGTGCTTTTTGTGTTATTTTTTGGATTTTGGAAGTTTTTCTTTTTGTTTTTTTATTGATAACGTTAATTCACAGTTCAGTGTGGTGTTTTAAAACGCAGATTTTGGACATTATGGGAGATTACACTTATCCAGAGCTCCCGTATATGGACTTGGTACATGGAGAAAGTGGTGGAAATGCAGCTGGTGTGGAAAAGCTTTAGAACAATTGCAACGACGTATTTTAATGTGCATAGAAACCATAAAAATGATCCTAATTTACCAAATGTGTTGAACGGAGTAAGTATGTTATTAGTTCGACGTACCGAAATGTGTATACATGGAGATGGAGCTCATTTCGAACAATTTTTGTAGAAAATTCAAAAGAATTGTTCAGTTATTGGGTGCTACCTATTGGGCCTTAAAGATATGATTATTATTATTAGTATTCGTTGTCTTGTTTTTATCTGTTTATTATTGTTTACATTGATTTTCATAGAGACCAAAGACTTGATTTTTAGTTTTCGATACCTGATTGGGAAAAATTATGCGCTCAATTCGTTAAAAAAATCAGATTTTTTCCTAACTTAAAATACCCAACTATTTTCTGTTATCGTATCTCGGACGTCTAACTGTTCGTTTTCCAATTTCATAAGACAATTACTAATTTTTCAAGCTTTTAACACAATGTTATAAATGTTAATAAACCACTTTTAAATTTTATAAATTCTTATAAACGACAATAAAAGCTACAATAGCTTTGTTCCAAATTAAAAAACGCATGTAAACAAATCCTATTTAAACCCCTGCGGCCATGCTATGCTTGCGTTGTGTCGAAAGAGAAGGAATTATTTACATTTTCATAATTAGTGGTATAAAAAGTTCAATACAAATAATCCCATCAAAGTGCCGCACGTGCCTACCGACGGGAACACAAGTCGGGTATTACAGTTTTTTATTATTTCTAATATTCGGAACTATAACATCCATTAACCCTGAAAAACAGTGGTTCTCAAATCTTTCCTGCCATAACATTAAAAATGTAAACCCAGGTCAGTTTTTTTCAAAGTGCCCCTAGAGAAAAAGGTCATATAGGTTTTCCGTTTGTCTAGTCGGTCCCTATTAATAGTTTTTTTTAATGTACATGAAACTAATTACACCCTGTATATGAAAGTTTCAAGTGAAAAAAAAATTTCAGACGATTCTACCGAAACCCGATTCCCATAAGGTTTGTGCGGAGTCCTTTCTCATATAACTTTCTTTGTCTGCCATGCTCTATGAAACAGGATTAATAATGTCTCTCAATGTTTAAAAGTGAATTATTATTTGTTTGCTTTAATTGTATTGAAACATATTCTTTATAGAATTTTGCAAACATCAGAAAAAATAACTATATATGGGAACTAAAAGAAAAGCTATGTGTAAAAAAATGTTAATGAAATCTTTGCATTATTTCGATAGCCTGACTTCTGGTTATGCTAGCAAATTAAAAACCTTTAAATGCATCTGTATAATTTCTTATTGGAAAATTCGCATTCAACAACTAGCATCCACGCAGTCCCCTACGGCCATGCAGATTAAACTAGTATCTACATAACCCCCTACGGTATGTGAAGATTCAGATAAAAATGAGAACAAATATTGTCTGTAATTGTTTATTTGTGGCATGTTCAGATTTTCTTACTTTTTATTGGGTATTTTGCCACTGAAAAATATTTAAAAATTTTAATGAAAAAACCTCTGCGCCAAACGGATCAGACAGAGGTTGGTTCTTGAGTACTTGACTGTCAATCAAAAAGTCTCACACCTAAAAATATATAAACTAGAACAATGTTATGAACTAAAAACTGAAAATCAAAGCTATAGGTAGTTAACGTTTCGGAAGAGAATCTACTTCCGTTCTCAAAATTTTTTGGCCGTCAACCATGACAGTTCTTTTTCATATAAAAGAACTGTCATGGTTGACGGCCAAAAAATTTTGAGAACGGAAGTAGATTCTCTTCCGAAACGTTAACTACCTATAGCTTTGATTTTCAGTTTTTAGTTCATAACATTGTTCTAGTTTATATATTTTTAGGTGTGAGACTTTTTGATTGACAGTCAAGTACTCAAGAACCAACCTCTGTCTGATCCGTTTGGCGCAGAGGTTTTTTCATTAAAATTTTTAAATATTTTTCAGTGGCAAAATACCCAATAAAAAGTAAGAAAAAATGAGAACAAAGGCATAAAATGGATTTATTTACCTACCTTTCTTAAAAAAAAAAAAGATTTTAATGAATTACATTTTCATGAAAGCTTATCATTCTCTTTTTGAAAATGCTTAGCCTTTGAAACGTTTTTCGTTCTTATTCTGAAGTCATCAGAAAGGCACAAAGGTTGGTTTTGCATGAAATATCTTTAATGAGTGGCTTTGTGCCTCTCTGGTGAGTTCAGAATAAGAACTAAAAATGTTTCAATGGCTAAGTTTCCAAAAAGAGAATGTTAGATTTCGTGAAAATGTAATCTGTTGGAATGAAAATTTTTTTTTAAGAAAGGTAGGTAAATAAATCTATTTTATGCCTTTGTTCTCATTTTTAACTGTATCTTCATATACCGTAGGGGGGTTATGTAGATACTAGTTTAACCTGTATGGCCGTAGGGGACTGTGTGGATGCATGTTGTTGAATGAGAATTTTCAAATAAGAAATTATACAGATACATTTAAGGAATTTTAATTTGCTAGCATAACCAGAAGTCAGGTTATCGAAATAATGCAAAGATTTCATTAATATTTTTTTACATATAGCTTTTCTTTTAGTTCCCATATATAATTATTTTCTCTGATGTTTGCAAAATCCAGTAAAGAATATGTTTCAATGCCTCTAAATGTTACAAAAGCGTTAGGTAATTGCACGCTGGTTCCTGTACCATAGGTTTAACTGTGAAAAATATGATCAGACAGTTGCTCAAATATTTTATATAATAATAAGCAAGTAACTAAAAGGAATCGGCAAAAACATATTTAAATGCATTGCGTTTCTTTTTACGATACAGATCAAAATTTTAGTTTGGGATTATACCTGGTTCTGGACTCTCAGTATCATTAGAATTTGGAGGGATTTCGAAGTCATCAAGATTGTTTCCTTCCAATAAATGATTTTGTATATCTTCGTAAGCTGGTGGCGGCGATTGTGGAATCTTTACAGGTGTAATTTGGAAATTCTTGCTTGTACTAGCAAGTGAATTAGCGCAATCTTCATCACTTACGCTTGGATCTACTGATCTACTTGGCCCTCTGAGCTCTGGTAAACTTTCAGTCTTTTTTGGAAAACTGCTTTGTGGACGTCTGGAAATAACGATACTTAAATACTAAAAATATTGTGGTTTTGGTTTGTTTGAGAGCGGATATAGGATTTTTAAGTGTTTCCCATATATTCTATTTATAATTAATTATTCAGGTTTTGTTGGGTAGATTGAGATGGAGCTTGTTATCTTACCCTGAAGTTCATTCATACCTGGATATTCTGTGAATTGAATTTGTCTGCCATCTTTTCCAATAGATGTGCCTTGCCCCGCAGTTGGTGTACACAAGGCTTTAAGGCTAAGCACAAGCTTTCCACTCGCGCGTTTTACCGCACCGCACCGTAAGCATCGTGCCTAATTTATATTAATCGAGATATTGTCTGTAATTGTTTATTTGTGGCATATTCAGATTTTCTTACTTTTTATTGGGTATTTTGCCACTGAAAAATATTTAAAAATTTTAATGAAAAAACCTCTGCGCCAAACGGATCAGACAGAGGTTGGTCAAGTACTCAAGAACCAACCTCTGTCTGATCCGTTTGGCGCAGAGGTTTTTTCATTAAAATTTTTAAATATTTTTCAGTGGCAAAATACCCAATAAAAAGTAAGAAAATTAATCGAGAGATTTCAATAAGAGGTAAATTTTGTATTTTAATATTTAGCTAATATGAGTTATACTCGATGTTATGTTTTGTTAAGGTGTTAATAATTTTACTATGATTCCTCAATTAGATATACATGTTGTTATGTTTGCGTGAAAGTTGTACGAATGCAAGAGAATTGGTTAATCGAATGTGTTTGCGTTGGGAAGTGTATAGATATGAATTGAACATGGAAGGGATTGAGATTTTCTTGTTGAGGTTTCTTAAATCTAGTGGTTAGTGGTGGGGATCTAGATCTGTGGAAATGTGATGGAAAGTTATTTCTTGGAATAGGTGATGAATTGTCTAGTTTGATTGTAGCAAATGAACCTGTAAAAGTAGTGTGGGAGCTGAAGTGACTTTACAGATCGTGTAGGAAAACAGGGTAGGACTGAAGGTCTTTGTCTTGCCATGTTTAGTTTGTGGAGTGGAGATGGTTTTGGAGTGGGAGTGGTTTTGATTAACTGTTCAAGATGCTTGAGATAGGATTATCAATGGAGATGTATTGGGAATTAGTGGACCAGAACGATAATGGTAACGGTGTTGATTATCGTGAAATTTTCTGTAGTAGCTTATTATAGTAGATATAGCAATGTTAGTATCTGGTAATGATATAGGCTAGGCACTCTGTAGATACTGGTACAGTAAATGGAATAGTATAATGCACCAAATAAATAATAATATTAATAATGAGTTTTTAGATAAATTAGTATTATCGTTGATATTAGAATTTTGAATTCAGCTATTGGCTTCAGAATTATCGTTATTATTGTGTTCTTAAATGTTTCCTGTGTGTTTTTCCCTGTTGTGTTTTTATATTTGCATATTTGTTACTGAATGTGGATGATTCGCGATCGCGTTTGTGAATTTCTGGGGGTTTTTTTTGTCTCCTGGTTATTTTCTCGAATTATGCACTAGTCATAGTTTAATTTTGTTCCTTACAAGATAACTACATTCCTATGGAAATTATTACTATGTATATAGAAGAGAGTAAACAAGTAGCGTTGAATATCGGTAATATGCTTCTCTGTCGCTTGGTTAACTATACTCGCCTATAATGCAAACAACGTTTACCTTATGAATAATCATATATTGTTCTCTGTCTTTCCCTCCCACTAGACCTACCCGATCTTGTTGTCTCTCTACAAATAACAAGGCGTAAGTCATAGACGGCGGTACATAAAAAATTATAGATGTACTAATAGGTATTATTAAAAAAGGAAAGTGTTTCAGTATATTCAATATTGTGTAATTTTTCTTTTACAAATATATCTTATTAAAAACTAGACTATTAGTATTAC
Source organism: Stenurella melanura (assembly GCA_963583905.1). NCBI lineage: Eukaryota > Metazoa > Arthropoda > Insecta > Coleoptera > Cerambycidae > Stenurella > Stenurella melanura. Next base: position 62,960,425 of record OY757312.1, on the reverse strand, counting down.
CTTTTAGAATTCATAACTTTCATTCCACTGATGCTTTTTAAATACTTCAAGTTTAGGACGTCATCATAATTTGGAGGGGCTTCATATTCTGGGGGTTCATCAGGAACAATTATTTCCTCCTCGACTTCTCCTACTCCTTCTTCTGAAAAATCTGTGTTAGATAAATACATGAACCGTAAGAATTTTAAAAACTATGTCTGAGGATGTTTGTGCGGTTTCGACATTACCATATTCTATTTGATAGTTAAAGTATAAAATATCTAACTCTCTATAAAATCCTTGTACAATTTATACAGAAAAACACAACAGGAATAAAGATAAAAATTCTGTTAATGGTGTCGATTTAAGGCAAAACTAAATTTTACTAGTAGTCTAGTAATTCCAGATTTAAAATAGTGAAACAAAAGTTTATTTATACTAAGATTTAATGATAGTGATGCGGCAATACAGCACTTACAAAGTGTGATTTAGATTTAGTGAACAACTCGCATAAACATATAGATAAACAGCACATAATAGATTTCCTAATAAAATTTTGAAAAAGGGCAGGTTTTGATTAGGTTTCTGTTTATTCATGTCATTTGTCGAAGACACTCTCTAGCTGTTCCTTTATCGTAACATTTACAGGCATAGAGGATATTTTTCAGCAATATGCTGGAATATTTTATGATTTTGTAGATTCTCTAAATATTATTTTTAGAAATGAAAATAGAATGTTGTGGAAAATTAAGAAAAACAGGAAAACTAAGGAAATGTCACAATTTATTAACATTTAAGCAATATGCCTGAAACAGCTTAAATAAAACGAAACTCATTTTTCGCTTCTAATTTGCAATACCAAATAAACAAATTTGCAAATATTGAAACTGATTATTGATTTTGCTTATATGAGAAAATTACAATATATTAAAAAACAATATTTTTGTGAAATGTTCTCATAAGATATTGACGCGTACGTGAAAGTCAATGATATTTTTCAACGGTGTACTGTTGTTTCTGACATGTTCTATAAAGAAAATAGTATTAAAATCTAACGTTTTCCTACTTTTTATCAGAGCCGTAGCCAGGAGAGACTGGTCAATAGATAATCTTGATTTAATAAAAAAATGAGTCAGTTAAAAAATCTATACGAATGTGTTTTAAGTGTAAAATTTCAACTGAGACTGTTAGTGTTGATACTGCACCTGACAAGATAAAAATGAGACCTGCTTAACCTGCTTCGTAGCTCTGGCTACAACTCTGCATCTCGTTTAATTACTAGTTCAAATTCCTAGTTTATGTACTCTAATTATCATTTGGGACAATCAAGGTAGGAAGCATACCATACCTAATATCGCATGTATTGTTTCTATGTGGTCTTGAATTTGTCTCTGGTGACGTGCTCTAATGTTCACTCTATATAACAATAGCGCCATGGCTAAAATAATGCCAATTAAAGCTGAAAATAAAGAATAATTTTTGCATAAAATATTATTTGCAACATTCATACCAAAACTGCAAGTTAAGAATACGAAGGTGGCTGTTGCTATATCCGAGTATGGGTCCATTTTTGGAAATAAAAAGTTTGGAATTTTTGAATATTCCCTGTGGTCCTTTGGATCTGCAAAAGGCAACATAATAAAAATACACTTAATAGATTACATATCTTCAATATATTATATATTCTGATACAAAACAGTCTTACAATCATTGAAACTACTAAAAACTCTACTAAAATTAGTAAGTCCATTTATCTAAGAATTTGGCTCGAAAAGGAAAACGTGGATATCTCTTTTTGTGTTCTAAAGTTCAACACTGGCTTTAGCCGCCATCTTGAAAAATAGGCGCATGAAACAGTATTTTTGCTAATAACTCTTAAACAGCGTATCTAATCAAAAGAGAAGTTGAAAAATAAAAGTACAGTACTTACATATTTTTTATAAAGAAGGTCTATCAATTTTTGCCTAATATTCATACGAATATTTCAAAAAGCACTCCTCTGATGTTATGAAGGGAAAGGCATGCGGAAAAATGTAATCCTCTTGACAGTTGCAAGAGAGGATTCGACACGTCAGCACTTTTTCAACCAGGTTAAAATCAAAACTGTAAAACTCGTGCCGAAATAGGACATGGCTCCAAAATATATGGAATTTGCCCCCCTTCTCGTTAAAATTTAGTAGTTAAAACATGTATGTATAAAATTAAAAACATTTCTATTTGTACGAGCACTCGGTAACCATTTCTTCATGTCGCTAGAGCATGTCATTGTTTCTTACAGAGGATATTTTGCTCTGGCATGGTGTGAGTTTTCTAATGTTGAAGATTTTTTTTATTATTTCTTTTTTCTATTTAATCGTCTTATTTATATTAACGTCCTGGAGGAGCTTTAGCTAATGTTATTCCACCACACAGCCAGGACACGTATACACAGACATCAACACAACAACCATTCCCTGCGATATTGCCATCTACCACAGCTGAGACTCGAACTCAGGATAGATAACAGCGACTAGACATGTTGTGCTACTACTAGAGTAGCAAACCAATGAAAAACGGCTATTTGTGAAAGACGGCAACGTTGGTCTATTGGTATATTTATTAGTAGTGCCCTAAAGAATCATTTTCGAAGGAGCGCCACCTTCAGGTACCATTTGGATCCAAAATAGCGGCTGATTTCTAATAATCTAATAAATATGATTTTTTGGTAAATTCATTGACTTTATAAAAAAATAGTCTTATACAAAGTTGTTGAGCTTTGAACAGCCAACAAAAAAGTGTTTCGGACATTTCGCGATTAGAATAGAAATAAAGCCATTATTTAATAAAATTCAAAATTTGTCCTTTTTTTACATAATCATTTATTTATATGTATGTTTTTAACAAATATTAATTTAAATCAAACTTTCCCTTACAAGAAGTACATAACAACGTGCAATGTAAACCTACTTTCTTACAAGCACATGTATTTTGTTTACAGTTCTTTTTGCAGCCGCACCGTATCAGTTGCCTCAAGGCTGTGGATAGCTCAGGTAAAGGTAAAGTTGACGAGTGTGGTGAATAAATACCATCCTTTTTACACCAATCCCAAGATTCAGTATCTGGCAAAGTAGGATTTGTTTCCAATGATTGTCCCCATACATGTCCACTTTGGTACGTGGCTCTTCGAGTATGTTGGTCTAAAGCGGCTTTAGAAGGTGGAAGGTGTGCAGTATTTCTTCCCTTTGATGTGAAAAATTCCTTTCGGGCATCGTTAACTTCAAAGCAGTCGGATGTTGAACAATACATTAAGACAACAAATCTTTGTAACAAATTGAAAACATGGTCAGAAATAAATCTTTGCGGTTTAGACATAAAAGAAAGAGCTTCCTTTACCTTAGGGAAAATTTTCCAGGTCTTCCAAGCAGTCAATTTTCCCTTGCCTGAGAAAAATGAGACGGTATCACATCCCATGAATGCATGAAAACCTAACAAAGCTTCATATTTTTGTTGACCCAAATGTGCAGCTATCCCATTAACACATATTATTCTAAATTGCTTATTGGCACCAAAATGAACGTATAGAGTTTTCAATCCTTGCACATACAACCGATAAAAAAAAGCAGTAGCTAACACTACAACATCGGTGTCTACTGTTCTTATGCAAATATTTTTCCAACCTTGGCGGATGCAATTCTGTACGTGTAATATAATACCTGTATCTGCTTCTTCGTAACTGCAGAGCGATAGATATGAATTTTTGGAATTGCGGTTTGAAATGATCCTGTCGTCAGTTGTGCATAGTGTTTCCACAGCATAAAGAATTGATGTTGTTGTACATTCATTGGCTAGAAAGTGAAACAGGTCTGTTTTGTTGTCTGTGTTCCTAAGAAAATCCGACCAGTTTTTAGGAAGTATAACATTACCACCAACCTGTCGTCGCGTTCCTCCTCCACGAGTTTCTCTAGTGTAATGTTTCAAACTATTGTTCTTGTATATGTCCGAAATGATACAATGCTTTTTAAATTAAATTTATCAGCGTTATGTTTGATGTGCGATTAAAACACTTTGGCAGATTATTCAGCAAAATTTAAAACACCCTTAGGCAGTAAAAGGTGTACCAATGCAGGCCCATCATAGACTACACAATGATACTGAAATTCTGATGTTTCTTCTGTCTGAAGTAAATTTGACATAACATCGGTTCCTTCTAAAAGAAGAGGTACGTCATTAAGCACATTTTCCAGAATCTTAACAGGGATTAATTTATCTGATGATCTCTGGACTCCGTTTAAAGATAGCTGTTGGGATGGTTGATTCTCATGTGCGAAAAAATCATCCAAATATATGTCACGATTTGAACATACTATGAAAAGTCTAGAGAATATATCCACATCAGATATCAGGGACTTTATCAACATTGCGGATTTTACAGCCTTTTTAGGTTTACAAAATAATCGAATTTTATTCGCTTTTATTGGATCATATATGGATACCTCCCTGCTGCTTAAGCGTTCATCAACAAACTTATTAGATAGATCTAGTCCGCGTTTCATTATACCTCAAAACAACAGAAATACATTATAATGTGTCCCGGAAATAACCACCTAAAATATCATTTAGACATTTGTCATCCATATCAATGCAGAAAAAGTCTCTTTTGGTTTCAAGAAACGGATTTCCAAATTCAGTGTAAGCCTCTTTTAAAAGTTGTATATTTTCTTTAAATTTCATTTGAAAAGCTGCCGATTCCTCATGATGTCTATTGTCGATGGATACTTCTTCATCTAAGTTTGTAAATTTCATTAGCACTCTCGAGATTTTTGGACCAGAAAGCATCCATCTACGTAAGGCTGATGGATTGTTGGTTAAACCTATAAATCCACCATCGCCTTTAATATTGGCATTATGCTGCTCATGAGTTTGATCAGTTCCAATTCCAGAGAATCGGCGAGTTGTTTTATTTACAACAAAACATCCGTTTTCGAAAGCTTTCTGAATATCTGGATTAGTTTCATTTAGTTCCCTTAAATCTTTAAGATAAACTGACAGCCATCTCGAGTAATTTGGGTGGTAAAATATGAAGAACCAAGGCATGAGAGCTTTAAGAGATTCTTTATAGAGAGGATAATTACCTTCTCGATGGTATCTTACAAATAAAAGCAGTAAAAGCTCCAACTCCAGACATAGCATGTCGCCGATTGCAATAAATTTTAGCAACATCGAGTGCTATGGATTACAAATAAACTTTATTTATTACAATTTTAAATTAATAAATAAATCACGAGAAATAAAAGGTATCATGTTTAATTTTCTTAGCGGCCTTATTTTCAAAAATTTCACAAAATACATAAAACACTTTTTTTTGGCAATAAAATAAGCAACACTTCTTAATTGCACTTTATTTGTGAAGTTAATAGATTCGCCAGAAAATTACCTCAAATTGATTTCTTGAAAATGGCGGCCATCTTGAATCAAAATGGTAACTGAAGATGGCGCTACTTCGAAATACGTTCCCTACGGTAATACCAGTTAGTGTGCCAAACGGCAATATCCTTTCACGAATAGCCGTTTTGTGTCAATAATTCTATTCTTGCGGTTCTACCCAATATAGCGGTCTAGCTCACTGCTACCATCTCGGTAACACATTAAAAACGCCACCGAACAGCCATACCCTGACCAGGATTCGAACCCGGGACTCCGTGGTCGCAAACCAAACGCCTTAGCATTACGTCACCAAGCCGGGGGCTAGAATAAAATTAAAAATACTCTAGTTTCTTCTAATTGTATCAACGAATATGGTGTTGATTGTCAGAAAGTTGAGCTGAAAATGTGCCGGTATCTATAGACACTACCAAGACCAAGTCTTGTTTTAATATATTCGCTGTAGTTGATGAGAAAATCGCAGGTAATAACAACTGACATTGATAAAGTAGATTCTTCAGCATTTAAGGGAAATAATGATCAAGAATCTGATATTTATCGAATTTGATGGACTTAATTGTGAACCAAATAATTAAGTAGGTTAAAACGATGAATATAATGTATGAACTAATAAATAAACATAAACTTCTATATTATCTATTTAACCATTTGTATTGTTATGAGTGTGAAAGTAGTCGTCATTAAGGCATTGTAGTACTAGATAGTAAGTCCCCCTTCATCATGGAGCTGTTACAATGGCATGTCACTAACGGTGAGGTATCTGACTTTCATGGTTTAATTATATGCTGAATCGTTTTTACCTCCTTCTTATAGGTTAAGCCCTTTAATACTTATCAATAGAAATATTGTTTGACGAGCCGATTTTCCTACATTAAAGCCAGCTGTGTCGGGATACCTTCCCGATCAAGTAAGGCAATCAAAAATGTTTCCGTCTTTCTTCACAAACTTTATTACAATCTAAGTTCAGATAAATGGTCTAAAATATTAAGAGGAGGCTATATCCTCCTCTCTAGTACAGTACACAACGAGCTCGGTATCATTCTCAACCATCCCAAAAAATAACTCAGCATGTTATCGCAATTTCCTAAGATCTATAATTATCTATTATACTTACCTAATGAGCAATCAGACGACTCGTCACTGTTATCTCCACAATGATCAAAACCATCACAATTTAATAGAGATGAAATACATCTTAAGTTGTGACAAAGGAAATCTGATCCAGCAAAACAATCTGGAAAACATTATATCGGTAAGTTGAACATCTTATTTCATAGATGATTTTTAGTTTCAAATAGTTCAGCAACTACAACATTTAAATAGATTTAGTCGAGGAAATAAAGCAGGATAAAGAATAAACTCCAACATGAGACTCGGCCCACCTGATTTTTATGTGAGATGGCGCAAAATGTTCCTAGAAATGTATAGAACAAAGTCAGAGTCATGGGAACTGGTGTTTTTCGATTTTCGGTTGTAAAATGGAACAGAAGTGCACTATTTCCTGTCACCAAAAATTTCATCTAAGTTTAAAAAGAATCCATTGTATTTTATATTTTGGACAATTCTAAGAATGTTTTGACTCTTCACATTTTTTACCTAACCTCACTCTTCTCGAGATATACTCAAGCGTTTAGAAAAAAAAGAACGTGAATTTAAGCTTTTTGTTTTTTGAAAAACTAGTATTTACGATTATTTCTGGTCTTTGAATATCGATTAGAACATTGGTCAAAGACCAATAATAATCGTAAATACTAGTTTTTTTACAAAAAAAAATTAAACGCACATTTTGTTTTTTTTTTTTTCAACGCTTATATCTCGAAAAGAGTAAGGTTAGGTAAAAATGTCAGGAGTCGAAAAATACTTGTAATTGTCCAAAATATGAAGTCCATATATTTGAGTTCCTAATAAACGCCCACAAATAATCATAAATACTAGTTTTTTGAAAAGAAATAGCTTAAATACACGTTTTTTTATTTTTAAATGCCTATATTTCGAGAAAGGTGAATTTAGCTAAAAAATGTCAAGAGTCAAAAAATGGTTAGGATTGCTCAAAATAAAGTCCATATATTTTAATTCATAATAAGCGATCAAGAATACTAGTTTTTAGAAAAAAAAAATTAAATACACTTTTTATTTTAAGGCGTATACCTCGAGAAGGGTGAGGTTAGGTAAGAGATGTCACGAGTCAAACAATGCATATAATTGTCCAAGATATAAAGTCTACATATTTTAAGCCATAATAAACGCCCATAAATAATCGTAAATAGTTTTTTGAAAAAAAAAAAGCTCAAGGTGGCCATTACCTAGAGAGAGACATCCGATAGGGAAAATTGATTGTTTTTGACCATAACTTTTTTTGCTTAGTACGTATATTTAAAAACTATAAGAGTACCTAAGTAGAACCATAACAGGACTATTACTATGAATTTTCGCTCAATAATCTCAGTGGTTTGCAAAATAGTTAGATTTAAATTTTAAAATTATATTAATCTTCCTATTTCGTAATTTTAAATCTAGCTATTTTGCAAACCAATGAAATTATTGAGTGAAAATTCATAGTAATAGTCTTAATATGGTTCTACTTAGGTACTCTTATAGTTTTCTTAAATATGCGTACTAAGAAAAAAAGTTTTGGCCAAGAATAATAAATATTTTCCTATCGCATGTCTCTTTCCAGGGAATGGCTACCTTAAGTATACGGTTTTTTAATTTTAAATGCCTATATATCGAGAAGGGTAAGTAAAAGAATGTCAAGAATCAAAAAATGTTTAGAATTATCCAAAATATAAAACTCAATGGCTCTTTTTCAACTTAAAAAAAAGTTGTTGATGACCGGAAAAAGCAAACTTCTGTCCCAGTTTATGACCGGAAATCGAAATAGCACAAGTTCCCATGATCATGACTTTGTTCTATACACCTTTAGGAACACTTTGCGCCATCTCACATAAAAGTCAGGTGTGGCGGAGTCTCATGTTGGGGTTAAATGCTTCATTTCTCGACTAATTGCTATGATGAAACTAATTATCTGGAGTTTGTCAATTTGTCGGTGAACTTCATGTTGATATACAGGGTGCAATTAGTTTCATGTCATTAAATGAAACTGGTGGTAGGGAACGACAAGACAAACAAAAAAAAACTTATATAACATGGGGTCTAAAACTCATAGTTTTGGAGAAAAAAAATAAACAAAAATTTCGCAAATTTTCAATAAAATTTTTTGAGAACTGCTGGAATATTGAGGTAGGTTTAGATCTAGATCAGATCTGAAGAAAACTATACTCTAACTCTCCCTTGTGCAATATTTTAGTTACTGTCGGTGTTTCGTTATGTACACACGTCCAACCCGCCGTTCGTTGTTTTTGTTATTTTTGAATTTCGCGTCATTGTGTATTTATAGTTAAGATTTATTTTATTGACTTACCGTTCAAGTTGTCAAATTCTTGATTACGTACAGACACAACTTACTTGTTCGTTCTTTTTGTATTCCTTTTTGGCTTTTGCATCAAGTTTTTATTTTATTTTTCTTTATTGACAACGTTAGTTGATAGTTTAGTGTTTAGTGTTGAACGAAGTGCGTATGTACTTAATTCGACGTACCGAACTGTGTATTGATACACATGCAGAGATTTTGAATCATTTAGGTAGGTAGTAAGCTTTTAACCCAGGACACTCATTTATGTTACAAATGTTAATAAACCACATTTAAATTTTTAAAATTATAAACAATCCAATATTTTGTTCCAAATTAAAAAACACACATGTAAAGAAATGCTCTGTTTAAACCTCTATGGCCATTATTTGCTTGCAATTGTGCAAAAAGGGAGAACGAATTATTTACCTCTTTACACTTGCCTCAGTTCAGTTGAGGCGGTATATCAAAGGCGGTCGATGATCCTTTGATACCGCGTGTGCCGGCCAGCACTTTTTTATGACAATTTAAAAGTTGTATAATTGGGAAGTACAAGTCCATCGACCAAGAAAAGCAGTGGTTCTCAATAGTTGTCTACCATAATATTAAATATGTTAACCTAGATCAGTGTTTTTCAAAGTGCTCCTAGAGGGAAAAGTCATAAAGGTTTTTTGTTTGTCTAGTCGGTCGCCATTACCAGTTTTTTTAATGACATGAAACTGATTACACCCTGTATACAGTTTTGATTATGATGAGCAAATTTGCTAGTAATCAACTCGTTTATACAGTAATAGAGTAGATAGGTACACGTAATTTTCTACAAAAATTCAATGTTGAAAGGTGGTGTTAGAACCTTTCAAACACCAGAGAATATTGAAGTGGTCCTTGTTGTCATTAATTTTAAGTCACATGCGGTCTTCAAGGAAAACGTTTGGCAGCCTTGCAAACTGAAAGATGTCTTAAATATTTTTGAAAACGACTTGCATTTCTACCCCTATAAAATTTAGCAAAAGGTATATGATGAAGATCGGTTCATATGACATGCTGCGAGAGCTCTTGGTCATTCTCAGTTGGAAAAATTATCATATTTCTCAAAATTACAGAGTTGCATATGTTCCACGAGCAGAGATGAAAAGGTGGCAGAGCCAAACGCAGAGCGGATCCGACCGAGTCCGGCAGTCAATAGTGTCGTCAGAGCTGCATCATGGACGATTGAAGATAAGACCTTAACCTAGAGCTTGGTTCCAACAACGTGGCCCATACAGCAAAGCATATCCGTACTGTTTTAAGGCGAATTTGTAATAACAAATTGATTTCGAAACATGTTGACAAAATTGAACCGCAAAGATCTCCTGACTTAGCATCATGCAACTTCATTATGTGGGGAGACAACTCAAATTGAAATAAGTAAACTAAACGCGACTCAGATTATTCCAGAAAAAATAAAATATAATGTTTCTCCTAATTTAAAGTCATGCAAAATTTAAAAAATAGTTTAGCACAGTGATTAGAAACATCTCTTTTAAGAATTAAAACTGCGTAAAATATATATTGCTTGGTACAAGCTTTTTGCAAATTTTTTATAGTCTTGAAAAAAATGTGGTATGCCAGTTGCTGAAACCATTATAAATATGTATAGTGAACTTTTCTATTTCTGAAAGATTTTAATACCTTTGTAATTAAAAGCTGCAAATACAATAGCCAAACGTGATTCAGATCTAAAATGGCCTCTTAGTCTGATATAAAATCCTTGTGCTATAGGTACAACGTGCTCTGCCTGTTTAGATAAGCTGAAATGGGTCATTGGATACCTCAAAACGTCTAAGGTGGGTTGGTTTGAAGTTAACCCCTGTTTTATGACTAATTCGGTGGTACCAGCTAAAAAGTTAAAGCATTGAAAATTGGAATTTGATGGATATGTCGCTACTTACTACATTACAGGTTTTTCTAGTAGTATGTGTTTAGACATTATGTTAAGTACAAACATTATTAATATTTTCAAAATAAATTCAACTTATAATTTATTATGCTACTAGTAAAATCAAAGATGACCAAGTACACTGCTATCCAATGTTAAATAATTGCAATTGAAGTAATGGATCTTATTATAGTAATAATAACAAAATAGTCTATTATCTTCTTTTATTTAGGATTCTTTTTCACTACTGAAAGATATGAGATACTCGTCACCAACATAGAAAGTAAAGCTCTATAGTTGAAATAGGAGTAAAATAGAGACACAACTTAACCGGGGTATGGTGATATGCATACCAAGATTCACTGATACAACTATACCATAAACATTGTAGCTATGTTAACATCTCATTATATTTTTTATCTGTTGTACATACTATATCAACAATTAGATAGGAAGATACAGGAATCGGAAAAAGCTAAAAGAATAAATAGAGCAGAATTAAATATAAGAAACTTTAATATTTAACAATTTACTTAATATGATATGGTTCTGAAGATTTTTGCTAAGAATTCCTTAGAAGGTTCATTGCACTAATCGCTGACTCTTGCAAAAATGCGTTCTCAGAATCTGTTTTCCAGTAACGTATTTATCCAAATTTCTTAATTTTATTCCCACGAGAACCAGAGAGCGGACAATATAGATAGGTCAGTTTTAAATCCTGTTAGCTGATTATTTTTTAATGAATAGCCTGTGCCAGTTTGAGCTGATGGATCGAATACCACTTTGGGTCCAGTAGTTAAGCTGGTTTCTTTTAACACAGTGATGTGGTAGAAAATATAACATGTCATTTTCAACGAGTAATTCATTATACTGTTGGACATATACCATAACCCTATAGATGGCAAAATGCAAGAACGTGCCATACAGCAAAGAGAAGGAAACTAGAATAACATATCGATCACAGAACGTATAAAGGATAAATATATAGATACTTATAAGCTACAAGGTTACCGATGCCTTGTCTAAAATCCTAATCTAGATCCTTGTGAGTAAGGTCTCGAAAAAAAAAATTTGAAAATTGTATGGACTAGTTGACAGCGTTTTAAGCATATTTACCCATATTGAAACCCTTTAAATTATTAAAATTACGTTCTAAAAATGAAAAAAAGTTCTAAGTGGATAACTTTTTTGTAAAATATAATAACTAAATACGTCGTAATGGAATAAAAATGGAACCGGAAAGTGGACACAACTGTTGATTTTTTTTTTTTTTTTTTTTTTGCATTGGATTTCTCCATTAGCCAGATACATATTATGTATTTACTGCTTTACTCATACGTTCATAACTAACCTAACACGAACGACGACCCAACCATACGATATACACAGGATGATAGTTCACAAGGACACTCTCTTCTCGTCCAGGGGTCTGTCAGGACATTTCTTATATAACATTACACAGGTAGACCACGGAAAGGGGGTATATAAAACAATGGGAGAGACAATTAAGGAATACGAGGCTAACCTAATATGGAACGATGTTATAGCAGCAGTTTAACTGTGTTCATGAAATTAACCAAAACGTTGTAGACTTGTATATTTTTCAAGGACAATAGGTGAGTAACATTAGTTGGTAGAGGGACTTTGATGTCGACTAAACTATTTAGCATTGCATTGATAGCCGTTTGGTGATTCTGACAACTAAAGAAAATATGGTTCAGATCGCCCGTAGCACCACATGTACTACAGATATCTGAATCAAGTACACCAATTCTATTTAGGTGTTTAGGAAAGCAAGCGTGACCGAACCTTATTCTGCAAATTGTGGTGATAAATTTCCTAGGGGCGTTAATGCCCTTAAACCATGGGGATTTGGGAATATTACTAACGATTTGTGAGTACTGGCTCGTAGGATTATCTAATTGATAGTTTTCATAAGATCTTGACCAATTGTTAAATGCTTTATGCTTGAATGTATTTATAGCATCCGATAGGCATGTTTTAAAGTTGGAATTTAAGATAGATATGGCACTTTCTTTAGCAAGGATGTCCACATATTCATTATGCGGGATTCCTATATGGGCTTTAACCCCACAACTGTTGATGCATCTCTTAATTTCAAGGCATTAATGGAAAAGGATATCATGCTAAAAGCAATTCTTAGTCATAGTATCATAGAAGAGAAGAACTACTTTCATTATTGCTGTTAAACGCTAATCCCGTCTTTAGGAAGTATACATATTGCATTTGTTTTGTAAAGAAAAGGTATAAAAGATTAAACTGATAAAAATGAAACTGAGAACAAGTAAAATATTTTTGAAAACACAACTACTGACTATAAATAAAGTAGAGGTCAAAGGGTTGGGGCATGATTAAGGGCTAATACCCAGATCAATGCATCCTTTCACAGTAAGCCTTTTCCTTCAGTGGTCAAATCCTTAACTTTTCTAGTAGACTAAGAGGTGTCGATCAATCAGAGTAAGGTGTTGCAACAACACTAACAATGTGTAAATTCATGATTCAATACTACTATTTAGAAATCAACGGCCAGTATGGCCTACCTCGATTGTGACATCAGGCCTTAAATTGTTAAAAACGTATTTTTCTTTATTTCTAAGGTGTAGTAACAAATTTGAAATTTTAATATGTTCAATTTAAAATATATTTAATTAGTTGTAAGTACATTTTAGGCAATACCACATTTTTTTTGTGAAGAATATTCTACAATACAACTTTGCGATTGACAAATGTTTGTATTATCAAATAATTTAAGTGTTGATGTCACAACCGAGGTAGGCCAGACAGATCATTGATTTCTTATTTAATTAGTATTGAATCATCAATCTACAAAAATGTAGTAGGTTTGTTAAACATCTTACTCGGATTGACCGGTAGCTCTCTTACCATAGTGTTCTGAATCTGCTAATAATTGTTAACACATCATTTTTATGCAATAAATAATTTCTAGGACTCACCAAAATTCACAAAATTTACCACCTTTACATATAAATGAGTTTTTCTATGAAGATGATTTGCTGGCGGTTTGATAAGCCATACGCAGTCAAAGAATTTGGTACCTTCATGTACCATATTCATCATCGTAATTCCTCCTCCTAAGTTATTAACGTTACCACCACAACCTAGAAAGTATAATATATCATATTATTGATTTTAATCTTTACCAGACCCTCTAGGTCAGGCGACAGGGCGAAGAAATTTTCTTTTTTTGGCAAATTGAGGAAGTAGTGTTTTTTGTGCAACTTTGTTTCGAGGTTTGGATAATTAAAGATTGTTCTGTACCTCTGCAGTTTGTGCATTTTCGATATGTTATTCCTGACCTCGAAGCAAAGCTGTTAAGAAAAATATCACTGTCGCCTCAATTTGTCAAAGAAAAATACTTACCGTCTGCCCTACTCATACTACTTTTACTACTACGTCTTTATCCAATAACTGTGTGTAAGAAATCGACAACACTAGGTGATAGCACAGCACCATACGTTTGGTGAAGACTGAAGTTCAAGAAGACAGAATTGCGTCTTCTTCTCTATATGTCTGTTTCTTACACAGAGGGTGATTTTGTACTGTAGGTACAGTCGCTGTATCGAAATTTTTAATAAACACTTTACCGATTTTTCTGAAACTTTGGAAATATCTTCTTGAGTCCATAAATCGAAAAGTTAAGAGTTTTTTTTTTATCAGTCAGACATCCGACATTGTTAAATAAACCAATTAAGTTAACAATTGAATAACTTCAATGGCTGACATTTTTTTAGGGGGGTTTTGGGATTTGCCGATTATGAATTTGATATTAAAGAGTTCAAATTCAAAATGGCGGAATTAAAATGGCGCATATGTTATTAATTATTTCGTACATTTTCAACTAACAATTGAATAACTGCCAGAAAAATGATTTAAAATGGCTGAAATTTTTTTTGGAGGGGTTTCAGAGGTCGCTGATTACGAATTTGATATCAAAGAGTCCAAAATCAAAATGGCAAATTCAATATGGCGGTTATGACACTAGTTGTTTGGATATTCTCTGTGAATATTCATAATTATATCGGAAACTTTCCAAAAAAGCTCCTTAGGTCACGAACTATTAATTTAACATGAAAAAATCAGAATTGAAAATGGCGAATTCAAAATGGTCGAAATATCATCCATTGTTTTAAATATTTTTGTAAATCTGACATTCTAAAAAATGATAACTCTCAGAGAAACCGAATTTTTTAATATAACAAAATGTTAAATATGACCATGCTTAACGTAAGTTTCAAATTTTATTGTTTGGAGTCCAAATCAGTTATTGTATTCAAAAGCCGTTATTAATAAGCACCTACTATGCGAGCGTACGGTCGGAAATTCGCTCCGTTTTTTTTTTATTTCTGGAAAACGGCTTAGAATTTTTGAATGAAATAAAATGCAAAATTAAGCCAATAAACATACCTTTTGACTGTTTTTTGTTTGAAATCGATATCCATAATTGTTTTCAAATGCGACCCCTCACAAGTACCAATCACACCAGCGTGTGGTTGGAAAATCGCTCCATTTTTTTTTTAATTTCTGGAAAACGGATTCGATTTTTTGAGTGAAACAAAAAACAAAATGTTTCTAATGAACGCACCTTCGAGTGTTCTTAATTTCTAGCCCATTTTTATCATTTGTTGTTATAGTCCAAAATCACGTTGAGTTCTTTAATTATGTAAGTTCACTTTTCCAACGAAAAAATGTTTTATATATTTTTCAGAATATGTGGTATATGTGAAATTCTATTTTTGGTGCATACCTACATACGATGTATCTATAAGATTCACATAAATATATGCCTATGATAATATATTATACTTCGTATAGGAATTTAAAGATCATCGTTTATTTGGAAATGCGCGCGGATTTTTGCTTAATAAATTTTTTGTTAATAAAATTTTGATGAATCTTTAAATTTATATATGTAATCAGCGACCCCCAAAACCCCCCTAAAAAAATGTCAGCCATTTTGATTAATTATTCAGGAAGTTATTCAATTGTTAACTTAATTTGTTTATTTAACAATGTCGGAGGTTCGACCGACAAAAAAGAAACTCTTAACTTTTCCACTTATGGACCCAAGAAGATATTTCCAAAGTTTCAAAAAAAATCGGTAAAGTATTAAATATTTTTTAGGTTCTTTTAAAATTTCGATACAATGACTCGACTATATATAAAACATAGATGTGTAGTATATTCTCACCAACTACACACACGATATGTAACCAAAATATGAAACAATTTATTTCATTGTCTCCGTTGATAGGTTATCAAAAAGAAATAAAATCATATGTTCTATATCTTTCCGATAGAGTAAATTAAACAGTTTTAGATCAAATTTAACGCCATTTAAATCCATAAAATAATTTGTGTCAGCCAAAACAGTGCTGTTATATCCTTCATATTTGACGATTTTATTATTCATTGTTAAAATATATAATCCAGCAAATACATAAATATTATTCAGCTAAAACAATCACAAATTACAAATAAATACCCAGCTCAACATTCTGGTCATTACAACATAATAGAGCACTTGAACACCTGAACACTCGACGCATGTTTTACCAACTACACTGACATTATCTGGAAATTATCAATTTCAATCCCCTGATGACTCTAACGTAGCGGGGAAAAATGTGTTTAAATATTTCGCTGTTTGTGGATGTTACTTCAGGCTGTCATGTCGAAGATTTCAGCGCATTCCAGGACTACATATCAGTCGGATATTGCCCACTGCTAACACCTATTTGAGGAGTAAAAATAAGGAAGGTGCTTAACCTCAGTGAAACTGAACACGTAGAAAAGACATGTGAATTTTATTAAAAAACCGCTGCCTAAAAATCACTACTTCCACATCCAGATTTTCCATCCAAGTCGCTTTAAAGGAAAACATCTAGGCTATAATTGCACTCTAGTATGTGGAAATAATTGTTCATAGAATTTCAATAATACTTGAGGCAGATGTCAGAAAAAAATTTGAGGCGTTGGTTCTTAGCATATACGCCAAAAATGAAGTTTCTGGAATCTTATTAGCTTGCTCTACTCATTTTCCCCAGTTTACACCCCACTCCAACCACCCCTTTAATGGAATCATTTCAATCAGATGTCATTATAATATATGCGTATACCAAATTTCAAGTAAATATCTCATTATTATTCTACCAACCCATTTAATAATGGAGTGGAGGTGGTGGGCGGTTTGAAAAATATAATAAAGGAATCTAACACCCTGGCTCCTAGTATATACACCAAATATCAAGTTTCTGTACTCTTACCAGCTTGATTTACTCAGTTTTCCTAATTTACCTCTATCCATTTCCAGATGTCCTTATAATACATACGTGTACCAAATTTGAAGTTAATATCTCAATTTTATTTTATCAACTACATGGATGTGGAAGTAATTATTGTGAATGACGGCCAAACTTTAAACGTCCAGCTCTTTAAGCCTTCTCTTAGTACGACACAGAAACATAGAAAAGTACGAAAACATAGAAAGGCCACGCCACGCTACTCAATTTTTTTTTCAAACTCGGAATTCATAATTGCAAGTCGGAATTCACAATTGTGTCTCGAAATTCGCAATTGTAAGTCGGAATTCACAATGAGCAAAATGCATAATTTTTTTAAACATCACAGATGAATAGATAGATCACTAAAAAACATTATTTTTCCAGTATTTTATTTTTGTTTTATGTTCTAATTAAAGGTTAAAAAAATTATTTACTGCAGCTGTCAATTTAACTGCGGTTAAATGGAGAAGTTTCCGCGCTTCTTGTGTGTGACGTCATCGGGCACATCGCACCGACGGAAAACGTATTGTGATTGCGAATGTGTACACATTATTTATGTTGTGTTATGGAAAATACAAAGAAAAGTAGATATAAATATTGCATTGTTCCCAAATGTACAAATACTACAATAAAAACTCCAGAAAAGTTATTTTTTAATGTGCCTAGACTCGATAAAGTTAGGAAGAAATGGAGCAGAGCTATGAGACGAGACGACCGAAATGCAGAATTATAGTCATCCTCAAGATTATATTGCTGCCAGGATCATTTTGATGTAAATTTACCCATTAAAACTAATTATTTTATAATAATATTATGAAAATATGTACCTAACCCCTAATACTATTGTGACAATTTGTTTACATATCATGGTGAATTTGGTCAGTTTCCTATTTATAGGAATACAAAAGTTTACTAACTTCTGTTAATAGGAACCTTGAATTAAAATATATAAATGTATAAGAACGGTGGGAATAATGTAACTTCTCGACGTTCTACATATTATCCAGTTATATATTTATATATACCTATTACCTATGTATATCAACAGTTATTTTTAATATTAATGTACCTACCTACCTAAAAGTACGTACTTAGTAAGTGACGGGAGGTATTTATTATATAAAAAAGTAAAGCATTCTAAGATGAAAAATATAAATTAATATAACATTAAAACATTGCCTTGTTTACCTATTTTGAGGTTAGGTACATAAATAATTTGTTATATTTAACTACAAACAGTAAAAGTATAAAAATGGCCACAATTGAATTAATGTTTAGAATAATGAATGACACATACCTTGTTGCTTTAGTGCCTCCAATTTCTGCACTAATAAAATCAGTATTAGAAGCAAAAAAGTTTGTCATCATAAACACATCAACAACGGGCAAATAGTCACTCTGGCCCCGTAAAAACCCACTGTCCGTCATTTTTACCACTTAATAATAATTAAAATAAATAAATAAATGAATGATTTCTTTTATGAAAATATCAATACACATTTACAAAACACAAAACAATTTACGATTTAACCCCTTGGCAGATAGACGACCATTAGACAATTTGCCGAATGACGTCAGACCAATAGCGTGTTGTTTTCAGTCACGTGGATATGTTCCCATAAAATTTTGAATTTCAAAGTCGTTTATTTAAGCTACACATTTTTTTTATAACTTTTCTTCATTACTTTCTCAACTTATATAACACATATAACGAAAAAATAATGAATTATTGCATTTCTAAAATTCATGCATGTTGCTCATTGTAACTTGGAATTCACAATTGTAAGTCAGAATTCACAATTGTATCTCGGAATTCACAGTTGTAAGTCGGAATTCACAATTGTTAAGTCAGAATTCAACAATTCCTAATATAAATGTGTTTTCCGCAGTAGTTAAGAGAGGTGTAGTGATTAATTGATGAAACGGATGCTTTTATTGCATTTTACTTTAACTTTTATCTCCAACAAATAGAAATGTTTTCCGGCTCGTCGGGTACAGCCCTCTCCATAGTTATATTGCTCTTATTGCGCTGTCTGTACACTACAGTGGACGCCGGGCAACTCGAGCAACTTCCCAGTGCGCCGGCTCCGAGGGGTGCCAAACTGTTTTTTCTTGATTTTCCATTTTTAATTTAATAATAGTTTTTGTTAGAAAATAATATCAAATAATATCAATATCTATGTCCGTTAAAATGAAAATAATGCAGAACAGTAGAATAGCATTAAAACCGCCTAAATAATTCAAAAATGTAATACAAAAATTTAGTTTAGCCAAGAGACACCTCACTACTCATACCTCAAGCGTCCTGTCTATTATTGGATGACACGGAGTCGATCATTACAGATTTTGCACAAATGAAGGCCGGCAACGTGTACTTTTCATTTAGAAAAAGTTCGGAATATCCAGGAAATTGTTATATCAACATTAGCTGTTTGTATTTCATATCTTAAATAATTTACTCTTTATAAATAAAAAAATAAATAAATAAATGGCAATTTGTTTTGTGTGAAATATTGAAACGGTAAAGAGGAACCTTCCTCTAAGTAAACTTGTGCCGAGGGTCCTCTCATTATAATAGCTTTCAAATGGTATAAGCAAAAAATTTTATTACAAATTGATTATTATTAATAAAATAGTACAAATACACACTGATGTGTAAGCATAAGTTACTTGCGAATGGTTTGTCGAAATGCAATAAGAACATATTTTTCATTTTTAATGACCTGAAAATTACTACGAGAATTTTCAGGATATACAGGGGTGTAATTAGTTTCATATCATTAAAGACTAGACGCGGACCGACTAGACAATCAAAAAATCTCTATGACTTTTTCTCTAGGGGCACTTTAAAAAAACTGACCTAGGTCACAAATTTGAATGTTAAGGTAGGAGAAATTTGAGAACCACTGCTTTTCTGGATCAATGGACGTGTAGTTTGGAATCATAGGAGTTTGTTACCCACTTTTAAAATACACGAAGAAAAACAAGTTTATGCCAACATTCCAGTAGTTCTTAATCAATATTACTAAATATTTTCGAAATTCTTGTTTAATTTTTTCTCCTAAACTCTGGGCTTTAGACCCCATGTTATATAAGATTTTTTTGTTTGTCCAGTTGTTCCCCACCACCAGCTTTTTTTATTGGCATGAAACTAATTGCACCCTGTATAAAGAAAAAAAATTGCAGTAATATACCGACAGTCCCCGCACTAAAACTACCCCTTAAGTAGAAGAGAAGGTTTGACTGATACTATGTAAACTGATGTCCAGATGGATTATATCTAAATTTAAAATATGAATTTTATACTTTAAGGCGGTCAGAAAATATTGCAGAAAAAGTGATACTTATTATTCCTCTTTGAAGGGATATAATTTCCTTCCTATTCATTTAAAGTACCTTTATTTTTGAATGTACCATCAGCCACATAAATACCGAGAGACAAATTTGGACCGCTAACTCGTAAATTCATAATCCATCATATAATTGCAAATTTCGAAATACAGTTGTGAATTTCAACTTAACAATTCTGAATTCCGAAATACAATTGTGAATTCCGAGATACAATTGTGAATTCCGACTTGCAATTGTGAATTCCGAGTTAGAAAAAAATATTGAATAGCGTGGCCTTACTACTCTTTCGTAGAAGAGATATGGGATATTTTGTTTTTATTTAAATTTTGGTCACTTCTTTAAGTCCTTTAGTTGGGCGCTATGTACAGATGTACACGTTGAAATGAATGATCCTCTGAATAAATTTGAAAAACGTAGACTGACACGAGGCTTTTTATTTTATAATTTATTTTAGGGTAGCAACCCTTAAATGTCACCTTTTCTTGAATTTCTCTTAGTTTTAGGCTGATTTTAGGTATACGGCTAGCTATTAGTAGGTTTAATGTGTTTTTTTTTTTCGCGTGTACTATATTGGTTGTGTTGCGAATAACAGGTTTCTCTTTTACAATACCACTATATATAGGTACTAGACTATATGCTATTTTAATTTCAAATTTTGGATGAATTTGAGTAGAAAACACTTAACGCTTAAGTCGAAGAAAATAGCTTTAACACATGCTCTTATCAACGAGCGTTACAACGATTTAATTTCTTAAAGCTGTTGTTTACTTATTTACTACTTGTTTACTTATTTACTACAAGAATATGAAGAACAAGTGAAGTACTGCATCATTCCATAATAATTTGGTTCGGGTATTGGTTCAATGAAATATTCTATCAAAATAAGTGCCTTCGAGCGCATGGCAATTATCTCGCTCTGGCAGCATCCTCTGATGATAAATGAAATATAAAAGTTCTACGTTTTGCAACGTATGAGCTAACCGTTATACTCTTCGCAGATTTATTGAACTTTTTATATAATTGTTGCACATTCTATAGGATACGCTTCGCAGTTTTTTTGCAAATAATGTTAGTTTTAGACATTTTTAGTTTAATTACAAAACCAAAAAAAAAATGTAAAAAAAAATTATTTAAAACATTTAAAAAGATGACACTGAATGGGCGGAACTTAGCTCTTCAATGGTAAATGAAACATGTGAGATTTTTCCGTACCTTCGAAATATAAGTGAAAATTAATAAATGAATCTTTTAAAAATTTGAGTAATGCAAAGATGTTGATGAATTAGTTATCAAATGTTGGTGGCACTTAAAAATCGAAATGTCGTAAAAACGAAAAGTACTACGACAGACGTAAAAGTGAATAGTCTCGTATTCAGGCAAAATAGGTATTTTCAGTCAGCCATAACCGACTGTAACTTCTACTCGTTATTCTCAATTTACAGTCTTATACAAGATATGGTAGGTGGGAGAGATCATATCGTACCAGCACATTACATTAGTACGTTCTCGGTGAAAACTTCATAAATTTTAACTAGCCATACCTATATTCGGTGAAACACTTTCCAAATTTCCCAAAATAAATGAATAAGAAGCTTTAAATCCAAAATTAGAAACACCATTTGCATAAAATCTTATAACCATGGACGGTCCTGTGCTTGCTATTACTGGCGGTCTAAATATATTTCCAGTTGTCACGTACATTCTCTGCCCATTCCAGTCAAAAAACTGAAAATTTAGATAGATTCAACAGCATTATATTACATAGTGTGACAAGGATACAAGGTGTTTATGGATAAGGTTCATAAAGGATATAACTGGGTAAGGGATATAGAATCGACCTCTCAGTTCGAATGTAGATATTTTTTCGTGGAGGTTACTTTTTGTGTGGGTTTTCTAATGCTCAATTATCGGAGTCTTGAAGTTGGCAATTAAAAAAAATATGTTCCAAAATATTTTTATTTAAGAAACGTCACCTTGGATTAGGTTCAAATTATGATACATGATGTGTGTTGAATTGTTGCTTTGGTAATATTTGTAAAAGACAGCACTTATTCTATCAAGCAAAAATATTAAATGTTGTAATTGATGGGAATTTTGATCATTTGAAAATATTTTCTGATATATTTAGATGTTAGCAATTTCTGTGAAAAAAGGAAATAAATATTACTTAATACATTATCGAAGTGAACGGTGAAAAAATTAAATTTCTGTTATAGTACACGTCGATTTCTTTTTGAGCGTACCTTGGAATTTTTATATACACCAAGCTAACCATTACACTCTTCGTCGATTTACTGCACTTTTTATATAATTTTTGCACATTCTATAGGATACTCTTCGCAGTTTTTTTAGTAATGGAAAAATATTTACTAATAGTATAATAATAATGTTAGTATGTATTCACGAGTGACGTACTTGTCTAAGTGCGAGGTGAATGATAGTCGCCAAAGCTCGTTTCATATTCTTATGGCATTTGTGACAAATTTATTGCTGTTAATTTGATATATGATATATGAATAGGGATTATTTGGTTTTGCAATAAAACAATATTACATAATATAAACATATAAGTAAATTTAAAGTAGGCCCCTGGAATGAGGCAGTCGAGGCCCCATATAAAGGGGCCCTCGACTGACTTAACCATTAAGTGGCTACTTGGGCTCGATAAAGAAAAAATGAGACGAATAGTAGACTTGTTAACAGGACAAACATCTTCACACAATGGGGTTGAAAAACAGCCCTATTTGTAGGATGTGTGGAGTGGAGGATGAAACCACCACTCATATCCTATGCAGTTGCGCACCCTTAGGTGCGTTAAGATATAGGCATCTCCAAAGGCAATTTTTACAGCCGGAGGAATTACGGTATCATCCATGGAATAGACTGCTATCCTTTGTGGAGAGCACTGGTCTCTTCTAACATAATATCCAAATTCGTTAATAAAAAACAATTAATTCCCCCCCACCAGTTCGGATTCCGTAAAGGTCACAGCACCACACACGCCTTGTGCAGAGTGGTGCAGGACATTTACACGGGTTATAATAAGAAGCAGTGCACCGTTATGTTGTTTCTGGACATCGAAAAAGCGTATGATACCGTGTGGCATAATGGCCTCATTCATAAACTCGAAAAAGTCTTAAAATGCCCACCATATCTAGTGACTTTATTAAAATCTTTTATAAGCCAAAGACAGATCACAGTACGAGTCAATGACACGTACTCAGAACTAAAACTTTTATCGGCGGGTGTTCCTCAGGGGGCAATCCTCTCACCTATCCTGTATAACCTTTATACTTCTGATGCCCCCTCCTTCCCGAACTCCCACATACTTTGTTATGCAGATGACACCGTACTTTACGGTCAATCCTTTTACGCACAAGCTGCAACACAAAAGGTGCGGTTTCATCTGCATAAATTACAAGGTAGTTGTTAATACGCCTGATATAGCAAAACAGTCACCTATAATTATTAAACTAAAATTTCTGGAAAAACTTTACTATGGTAAGTGAAGACATTTCTACCATAAGTGCACTGTTATCACAATCACATGACAAATGAACGGTTACCTGCTGTAAATGAATTCGTAAAATTAAACCGACCTCGGGTTCCGAATATGTCCGAAATATTCCGAGAATCCGCCATTTAGCAACTCGCGTCTATATCCCACACATAGTTCGTAGCAAATACGCACGCGCGAGCGATTTAATGCTGATTGGCGCGTAATTTGAATACGCAGTGGTTCAGTGCAACACATTATTAAGCATAATATTGAGAGATATCTTGGATTATTTACAGTATCTTGGATTATTTACAGTAACTGATAATAAAAGCTTTGTATACCGGCGTGCGAATGTTTACCTGCTTTTGTATAATGAGATAAGAAAAAATGAAGCCTACCATATTAGTTTTTGTAAAATACAGAACATCCTTAGAAATAGTTTTCTTGTATAATAAAAGGATGGAACATAGGAAACAGTGACGGATCCTGCTTTTGGGGCAGCAAGTGAGCTCCAAAGAAAAATGTTTAATACTTACATTGAAACAAAACGTTTAACAACGAATACAAAAATCATAATTAACACTGAATAATAAATTGATTAAATAATGCAAACATTTATTGGAATCTGTCGTGATACTATTTTTGACGTACTTCGCTGTTCTAAATTTTTTCACATAAAGTTTTGTCATTCATTTCTGAACATGTTATATTAAATTATTACAGAATTAGAGAATTGCCTGCTATATGTACTATATCAAGTACTTAATTTGTTTATTTTGCCTAATAAGTATTTTTTGTTTTCTTTATTAAGAAGGGATATTTTATGAGAATACAAAGCTCTTGCACATCTAAACAAAAATTTTAGGGATGCCAAACATGAACCTTGAAATAAAGGACTGTCCCGCATATTTTACTAAAAAAATAAAAATACCATATACATTATTCTTATATGTAAAGGGTATTTATTATATAATTTACTAGTAATTTTTGACTTTATATAAACATTAAATAAAATATATGTGGACTAAGTACATAATTATGTACAATAAGCTAAAATATAAATATATGTACATTCAGGATTGGGATAATACAAATTTAAATTTATCTACATTATTTATTTATTTAGTTATATTTATTTTTCCAGTACACCATAAAAACGGTATAGGAAAGGTCAGAACATTACAGATAATACAAAATTGCAAAATTATACATTAAAATAGAGCATAATAATTTAAGTAGAGTACCTACAGAAATATAAAAATGTAGACAGAATGTATATATAAGTTAAATATTAAAGAAAATATATTAAAATTTTTACATATAACAGTCATCAGCAAACATAAATATTTTACATCTCTTAACACTACCTATTCTATAACTAATAGATATCGCAAATTAATAATATATACTATTGCATTTATATTTATTATTATATTTTAATTATAATATATATTATAATACATCCTCAACGGAAGAAATGACATTTGGTAAAAGTAGACTACTAACGTTGGATTCTAAACATTCTTTATTCTTTCGCTTCTTTTTTGTTTTCCTTTTCAGTGGAGTTAGTCTCTTTTGGTGGTCAATTTTCTTATTATGTGCATGGCGTGTAGAATTTATGCATCCAGAAGTGCTATCGCTACATCTTTTTTCAATTCCTTGAATACCAGACTGTGTTGTTGAAAGCTGTTGAGATGCATAGGTAATCGCTTCCAAACTTTGACAATTTGCGACGGAATTCATTACTACTTGTAATTTTTCCATAACTTGCTTTCTTGCTTCTTCTAGTGGTGGTGCTGGTTTGTGGAAATATTTACAAATCGTTTGACATTCTGCAGTTATTATCGTAGCCAACTGCAATTTGTCCGGCAAGTTGCTTATTATCATTACTAAGAGGTTTGCTGTTTTTTAGAAATTTCATGCAGACCAAATGAATGTGTTTACACATATTATATTGTATTGCGTAATCATGACATGTGCATACAAATTTATGCAGGCAACTATTACACTCTGTGCATAAAAAGTGACAACGGCATTCAGTGGCCTCCTCGTTAAGTGTTATACAATAATACTCTAATAAAGAATGTTTAGAATCCTTGTTTTTTGATGATGAAACAAGCCATTTGGAATGTTTAATTTCTTCCAATACATGTGTTTCTTCATTAATTTGTTCTGCAATTTTGTGTCTTTTTCGTAGTTCACTTAGTTTATGAGATACTTTGTTACGAGACATATACACTAGTCTTTTCATGAACTTCATGCGTAAACATTCAATAATATTTGCAATACTGACATCTAGCCTTTGCTGGTGACGACCACGTATCCTTGAATTATGTTTTATTTCTTGGTGCCATTTTTCGAGGCACATATTTGTATTTTTATGGAAGTGTTTCCGATGACAGTGGGCCCATTCTTGAGGTCTATTGCTGTAGAATGTTACAAAATATTTTCCGTAATTCAGAGTACTAGAATCTTTCATCAATCTGTCAACTAGATTCAACAACATGCTGTCAAAAGTTTGAACATCTAATTCATTTACAAATAATTTAATATCTCTCTTTACTGAGTTACGCTTCTCTACATCCGCAATTTTTGTTAAATTTTGAAAAAGATTTTTCTTTACGTGCCAATCACATAAAATTTTATTTGGTGTAGAGCCGTATTCTTTAACGAACGCATCAAAAAAAGACATTTGAATCATCGGACATGAAAGTCTTGGGTTTCAATTCTGGTACCTTAGATTTAATACAGGAAAAAAAATGTTGAAATCTTTTTCCAGTCTGAGTGATGGACCACAGAAAAGCAACTGGAAATCCCTCATAGTCACTATCCAGAACCATTAGTGTTGAGAGTTGTATATTGTAGGGATTTGTTCCGTGGGTGGAATCAATCATTATAATGTCATTACCATATTTAATAAGCATTTCTTGCTGAGCACTATTCATAAATATTAAACAAAAATTTTTCTCATTAACTATTGAATCATCAATACCATACGGTTTATAATATAAAATCGGATTATCAAAACTAAGTTTATACTTTTCCACAAGAATATTTACACTGCTTGCATCATCTCGATGAAATATAACATTTGATTGCACCTTGAACGAATTTTTGACATTATGAATATCATGATTAGTCGTGTAACTTTTTCTGGTATCAGCGTCAAAACTATTATTGATGTCCTGAAGAACACGATGAGGTTGAATACCTTGGAATAATTTCCCTGCTATTTCTTGACGTTCTGAATTCGACAGACGTAATCGACCAACTTCTAAATCATGTCCAACATGAACTGCAACATAGTCTACGATAACCTGACCCTCATCACTAACTTTCACCATCATTCGTGAAGGACAAGTGAATCCTATTTTGTTAGAACCACTTAATTTCAAAGCACGTTGTCTGACTGGTTTAGTAATATTTGGTAAATAATCACCACTACGATGGCAGATATAATGTATAATTTTTGTTTTGTCCTTCCGCAATACAGAATTTACAAACACATAGCTACACTTTCTCTGTTTTTCAAAGTCTGCCTTCCAATTTTTAAAATCATCATTCGATTGAAATTGTTTTTCTTCAGAATCAATGGAAATGTTGTGGACACTCGTGATGTGTTTATCTAGTTCATTGAAGGTAAATACTTTCTCAATGCATAAAGGACATTTTTTCGCCTTATTTAAATTGCAAGTAGATTTATGCACTTTTTTCATATGAGCATTTAAATTCGATCTATTAGAATATTGCTTGCCACAACTAGTACACACATGTATTGTTCTACAAAATAAAAAACATCATAAGATAACAATTAAACTAAAAAAGTAAAATTAAGTACTTACATTCTAGTGGAGGTTAACTGTTCATTTAATGGAATATCTGCCATGTCTTGATTTTCTAAGTTCTGCTGTAAAAACAAACGAAAGCAACTGCCACTTGCCAGTCTGCCAAGACCACGTGCAACGGAACAACGGAGAACGCAACGCAAGGAGAACGGAAGAAAGTAAAGCTGTCAGCTGACAGAAAAGCAACAATTTAGTTAGGGCATGCGCATTTAAATTTCACTATGTGTGGGATATAGACGCGAGTCATTTAGCATGCCATTATTGCCATTGTCTAATATGTGTTTCTGTGTGTGTGCTTTGTGAGCCTTACTGTTTTATCATTTCAATATTTAGGTATACTTATACCTAAATGGATTATCAGAATTTATTAAATGAGTGGGGTTTATAAACCGTGTGGACAGATTTGAAGGTATATACTTTAAGCACATAAAAACTGCATAAAGGTTAGGTATTTTACTTGGGACTTATTTTAAATATGGCGACTTCTGTATTTATTAGTTTACCTTTATTTTTATTTGTATATATATTATATAATAATAAATCTTTTATACATTTAGAATAATTTTTTTTGTGCCCTCCTTACGCGAGTTTTGAAGATGCACCATATCTTCACTTCACAAAAATAAAATCTAAATCAAATTCAAATCAAAATATTTTTTTCTAACCTGTATTTTAAAATGCAAGTATTTCTTCCTATATATATAAGTGTGCCAATAAGTAATATTATCTGCAAATTTTATTTTAAAAATCTTGTTATTTTGTGGTGTCTTTTTCAATTTTCTTTAAATTTGGAACATAAGAAGTTTTTATATAAGTATGATGTATGTATATATATTTTTCAAAGTTATATGGCATTGGTAAAAAAATATATTTTATAGAATTTATATATATAGAAACAAAAGGCTAACATAAGCTCTGCGAGATGTACATTGGCTCTCATTTTCTGAAAATGAAAATATGGGATACTCTAAAATGCACACCCAACACTGCCGTGGTAACGATATCACAATGTGAGGTAATATTGGAAGCTTTAGTAAGCGAACTTGCATTTAAAATAATTAGCCAGGGTTCCATGATAACTCGCGTGGTGATATCGTCACCATGGTGTATGCAGATGTGCAATCGGCTTTAGTGTAGCACAACATTTATACCAACTGAAGTTATTTTTTTTACTAGCCACAAATTAATTAGTTCAATGAAGGTTAGTGAACTGTACATTTCCCACCTATTATTAATTCGAAACTTTAATAGTCGCAAGTGAATACTTAAATTAGGACAGATATAGTATTTCATAATGGTATGCAAATAGATTAATAAGAATAAGTCAACAGTTTAATCACAGCAGCTGCAATACTTACTTACTTCTACTGACCACGGAAAATAGTTTAATTACCCTAGCTGAAAAGTTTAATACCACTAAAACATAGCTTAGTGACTCCAGCAATAAACTTCACTTATTACTATTAAAATATTCGAATTATTTTCAATTAAAGTTGTTCACTTGCGGCAAGTCATTACTTTTAGAAATCTTCATTTACCTATGACAATTAAGTTGTTTACCTGTCCCATATAGTATGCAACTTTTTTGCTGCCATAATTAAATTTTCACTTACCACTACTAAATTTTTTTCTCAGTGTAGATAAAAGACGCCCCTCACATTACACAAACATTAAACAGGACGTAAACGACATTAAATAGACTGTATCCTCTTGCAAACAGGAGGAGCAAGCTATCTATTAATAATAAATTGACCTTATATAAAGCAGTCTTCAGACCGATTCTCACATACGCTTGCCCCGTGTGGAATAACATTTCAGCCACACAGTGCAAGAGGATACAGACTACTCAAAATAAACTTATAAGACTACTCACAAACGCAGACAGATACACGCCGATTGCTGAATTGCATCGGGCAACAAACCTACTAATGTTAAGGGACTTTATTGACGAAAAGTCACAAGAATTCTTTGTCTCGAGAATACAGCAATCGGCAATGACAACCGACTTGACACACGTACGTGCACACGACAATCCCACACACACACACACAGACTTTTACACCAGAGACTCCCCGTCTTTCACGAAAGACGGTGACAATGACGAAACACATACAACACACAAAACCACAAAACACACGCAACCCAAACCACTCCCCTCCTGTCCCCCTCCTTGCCCCCTACCCCACCGATACACACAAATTTTCACATTACAGGGAGAGAGGAGGAAGGGATTTTTTTCTCTTCTTCTTCTGTCTCTAGTTCTTAATTTAGATAGTAAGTTTTAAAAATAAAATTGACGCTTATTGTTAAGCAGGTTTTTTAAAATTATTTTCCTGCCTACTAACTAGATAAAAATCTCCACTCTGCTAACACACAAAGCGGCGTAAAGCATTATTGTTAATTTTCGAAATAAACATAAGTATAATAAACATACATTTTTAGAAGTGTTTCATACTGCGATTGTTTTCTGTAACATTCCTGCTGCGAGCCACTAGCCATAACATCTGGCGGTCGGTGCATTTGATTATACCATGTATAGATAAAATGTATCGATAATAATGAAAAAATGTAAACTAATTTCATATTTGTAGCTATAGGAATGCAATGTCAAATAGTTAAATAGAATAAAAAAAACTTTAAAGGTTAAAGGGTCTCTTCTAGAAGATCCCACATGACGCCAATGCACAATGGGCCGACAGGCCTGAGTGCTGCGGATTCTACAGATCTGCTCGCGCGATAATAATAAATAAATTTAAAGCATTTAAGTAATTAATAACTTTTTATTTATTAATCGAAATGGTTCTTCATCTAGCCAGCACTAACCTACTGTCCAAATTTCAACACAACACAATCGAACTTCGTTCTTAAGTTATCGTGCTTACAAGAGACGTGACGGATGGACAGACCGACAGACGAACAGACGGACAGACATTTTGAAAGTTGTTCAGAATTCGATCACCAACACAGTGATGTGAAAATTTTCTCTACGACCAATATAACCCCCAAAAAGGGTTCGGAAAACTTTTAGGACCGGAAAGATGCGCTTTGGGGTTAATTCTGGGAAAGAAGACAAACGGGAATCCAACTCGATTTTTTTTCACTCCAGCATTCAATGCATCTCTATTATCCCTCATGGTATCTCCTGTATTTCATATCTTTTTCATTCATAAACCCCATTTTCTTTTTTCTTTTCCACTCAGTATATATAGTGAGTGATTTCTTGGTAATTTGGAAAAATTATATAAATCATGCACTAAGAAAAGATGCAAATATGTGGGAACTCGGACAATTGTGTTGACCTGTCACTTCGTCAGAATATTCAGAGGAAGAACTTTCTCTTTGTTATTTTACATATTTATACAACACTATCTATTGTATTTACTATTATATTTTACAGATATATTTTATTATTATAGATCCCTTGTTTTATTCTTGAATGAACTCTTTAAATAAATACATAGTCCTTATTTAAAAGAAAAATAAATTTTCCACTTCGTGGACTAAGAACTTTCAATATAAATCTGTTTTTATATGCAGGCCCGAAGGGGGGGGGGGGGGGGGTCGGGAGTGTTTCCCCCCGAGCCCGGGGTTTTTCGAGGGGCCCGGACTGTAGGAGATGCAGATGCAAATTTCGATTATTAGTATTAGTGTAATCGAGGTAAAAATTGTATCCCAATGATTAGCTCTTCAAAATTATATCGAAGAGCTGGGAGTGGGGAGCCCGCATGTTACTACCCCCGGGCCCCGATTTCCTCTCGACGGCCCTGTTTATATGAAATAAACGGCTGTTGTTAATTTATCTAAATATTTCCATATAATAATAATTTTACTAATCTACGATGAAAGTTCTCTAAACCCGGCTATAATGTTTGAATTTGCTGATGATAGCTTTTACGGGAGAAATTGACAGCGGCAGAGACAAGGACAGATAGAAATCTAGTTAAAAACATTTCAAACAAACTTTCTCTAAAAGTACAGCTCACCAATGTAATATAATATATTATATAGTCCTGGAGATAACGTATGAGAAAGACGCGTGAGTCCTTACACGCGCCTTTTGACAAAAAACAGTGGGATCATATACTGTCATTTTTGCGAGGGACGAGGCATAGGCTGTCAATGGGCGTCGGAAAAGTTGGAAAAAACGCGAGGCCTAATTCTTTTTATGTACTTTTTACAATGATTTTTTTTTGGCACACGAAAGAGAACTGCAAAAAAATATAACGGTTTTTCTCGACAAACATTGGAGAAATGTTTTTTGAGTTGTGAAAATAGGTAATTTTCAAATGGCTGCCAAAAATTTGTTTGTGGTCAGGTCGACTTAAAATTTTGACTGTATATCAAGTAGGTTTGAGCCCTTTGCTGCGGTTGGACAACCCTCTGAAATGTAAGAAAATTTATGGTAAATTTTCTTACACTTTATTTGATTTTAAGATCTGAACACATTTTCACAACTATAAAGTTGTTGGGTCTCGCGCTTTTTTTTTTTTGTTTTTCTGACGCCCACTGACAGCCTAAGCCTGTTTCTTTGTCCCTCGCTAACACGACCTAGTATAAAATGGGTATAAAATTAAAAGTCCAGGTCCTCTGGCTCCAGTCGCTTTTTGCCAAACAGTGAGAGCATGGTTCTTTTTGCAGCAGGACAAGTACACAGGACGTGTTCTGCCTTTTCATCATCCTTCATACACAGACGACATTTTCCACCAGTCCAATTCTATGTAGTAGAGTTCTTAGGTGTAGCCTCTAACTCTAATAGTTTTTTAAATTTTAACTTCAAGGGGTATGTAATAAACTCCTTTGAGTGAACTAATCCTGGTACTTCCTGCCAGTGCCGGATTGTTTTCAATTCAGCCCAGACTAGGATAACAGCCTCGACATAGTTTGCAGATATGCAAATTGCCGATCCTGGTCCTATGATTTTGGTTACCACGCCTTCTCTGGGCAAAGAATCGGCAACTTCATTGCCCTCCAGGCCAGAGTAATCAGGTATCCAGATCAGAGTCAGTTTGTCTTTTCTGCAGAGTCGAGTTAGAGCTGCTTGGCAATTCCAGACAACGGTATAGGATCCAAAGGCTTTAAGAGCCGCTTGGCTGTCTATATTTTTATTGATCTGTGCCTACGCTGCGTCTGTTGAAGCCTTCGTGCACACAGCTCAATGGCATGAACTTCTGCCTGAAATATAGTCGCAATATCACCCAAGCTCGAAGTTTTTCTTATCTTTGGTTTGCGACTATATACACCAGCTCCAGTTCCCTCGGGATTTTTGGAGCCGTCTGTGAACCAACAACTGTCTGCCCTTTGAAGGTCGGTTTTGTTCCGATCCCATCTATCTCTTCCAGGAAACAGAACTTTAAAGGGCAGTTCATGGTTAATCCAGGTAGGTATCACATCTGAAAACATTCCCAGGATGCTGAGACAGTTTAAGTCATCCAACAGACTGTTGGAGAGGAGGTAGTTCCAGGAGGACTTCCAGAGCAGCTGACAAAGCCACGTGTTAGGACTCGCGAGTTTTTCTCATGCGGTAGCTCCGCGACTAATAGAAAGAAATTACTAATTTACACCCTGACTATGATTTTTAGGATTTGCTTTTATAACAAGGTTATATTACTCTCTTTCATTTTCTAATCATCGGGAAAAATCAGAGAGGTCTTTCTAAATACTTCAATATAAGAAAGTTACGAAACTTTAAAAAATATTGGGTCCAATTCAAATGATTGTCGATTTTTCTATAACCTACCTCGAAACAATATAAATGCACAAACGTCAAATACTAGGACTTACCTCAATAATCGATGAATCTGCTATAAGAAAGTCAGTAAACAGTATGCTTATCCGACAAGGATCTAGAGATTCACAATTAATCACATATTCCACACTTAAATCTATCGGATAAAAATACGGGAAAAATGGAGACGAAATAAACTGACTCGCATTATTCATATTTCCAACTGTCGGATATCCTTTAAGTAGAATTCTATTTCCTAAAAATTATTTATATAGGTAGATAGTTCAGCATCCAGAAATGAACTTTAAATTTTATAAATGCTAGTTCATAGATAGGTATTCAAGTGATCCAGACACTAGGTGGAAAGAACTCATGAAATATATCAAAATAACCCCTCTTGTATTTTCTCCTTCTAATAAATTTAATTAGAGGTTACACAGACATAAAAAATGCAAAGTTTTCAAAAACCTAGCCCTATTTCTGAAAATTGTGCACCGAAACGTGTTATTTTGCGTAATAACATTAATAACTTAGGTACTACATAAATTATTTAAACTAATAAAAGTCCTTGTCCATTCATTCCATGATTGATATATAAAACTCCATTGTGATCATTATAACATGTTTAGCATTTCTCAAGGCCATAAAACTTTATGTTCGACACATATTGTGTCCTACGTTTAAATGCATGATCGTAATTTTAACCTAATGAATGTATACTATAGTAATCTGTGCAACAAGAGTAGATATGATATCCATATGGCACGAGGAAGAAGTTTGAGCACGACGCCGTAGACGGAGTGCCTCAATCTTTCGAGTGCGATATAGATAATCCACTCGAGTCGTACAGTATTCTTTTTCTAAGACCAGTTTAAGAAAAAAACTATAACATTTTAAAATGTTTATTAAACATTAACACATACCTACACTGAATGACAGCTTACGCGCTAACTTGAATTTTTTTAAACGAATAGTTGGCTATGTATTTAATATACGAGCTGTGACTTTGACAGCTTACGCACTAACTTGAATTTTTTTAAACAAATAGTTGGTTATTATGAAATATATCCGTTCAGATAACTGGAATTGTCTATTTATCCATTTTTCCATTCTGCTGTACAGAAAACAGCAAATATACATAAGGGAGTAGAAAAAAATAAT
This sequence comes from Stenurella melanura, assembly GCA_963583905.1. Lineage (NCBI taxonomy): Eukaryota > Metazoa > Arthropoda > Insecta > Coleoptera > Cerambycidae > Stenurella > Stenurella melanura. Next base: position 62,925,794 of record OY757312.1, on the reverse strand, counting down.
TATTTTATACTTTGCATTTATGTAATTTATTTCTATTTTGTAAATTGTCCTAAAACTGAATTATGCTGTTGGGCAATAAATCTTTATTTTCTTCCGATTGCTCGATGCCGAACAAGACTCCCGGAGCCTCCGATACAACACGGTATCCACGCTGGCGATTTAATCACGTGCTGTAGTACAGCACCCGTAAACGCCACATTATGGCGGTGGGTATAGGTCGAAATCCTCATATATCGGACATGTAGAAAGTAAATGCATGAGCGATTCTAGCGCCTGGCGGCGGGTCCGGCAGTTGCTATCATTTATCTCAAGATCATGACTTATTATCTCAAGATCTTGAGTTATTATCTCAAGATCTTGACTTATTATCTCAAGATCTTGAGTTATTATCTTAAGATCTTGACTTATTATCTCAAGATCTTGACTTATTATCTCAAGATCTTCACTTATTATCTCAATATCTTGACTTATTATCTCAAGATCTTGACTTTTTGTTTCAAGATCTTGACTTTCTATCTCAAGATCTTGAGTTTTTTTTCTCAAGATCATGACTTTCTATCTCAAGGTTTTAATAATTGTTAATAATTATCAACGCCGCAGGCAGTATTAGCGTCGCAGATAACAAAATATTTCAATTTCTCGACTTTCGGAATACTAGTAAAAATTTATAGTATTCCGAATTGCGGAACACTATCCTTGGCCTATAAAATAACCAACGACTGCAAAATATTTAAAAAATCATCAGATTAGACGTTCTGATCTTGAGATAAAAAGTCAAGATCTTGAGATAAAAAGTCAAGATCTTGAAATAATAAGTCAAGATCTTGAGATAATAAGTCAAGATCTTGAGATATTAAGAGAAGATCTTGAGATAAATGTCAAGATTGAGACAGAAATAATAGCGGCGCTTTGACCCCTCAACTCTTCCGTAAACCCCTACTGCTGCCCCTCGTCCAACCACCGGCCAGACGACGGTGTGTGGGACGAGTTATTTATGCCGTCTGGACTCAGAACAGCGAAGTTCTTGTTACAGTTCATTCCATATTTATACGGCACTTAAAAAACTCAAAGTTGCCTACCGAGCTAAAGTAATAGAAGACCGGGGCATGCTTTATTTTTTATACTTTATCAAATAATTTATTTTATTTTGTTATTATTTTTTTAATCGTCTTATTTATATTAACGTCCTGGCGGAGTTTAGCTAATGCTATTCCACCACTCAACCAGGTCACTCGCACATAGTTATCAACGCAACAACCATTCCCTGCGATGTTGCCATTTACCGCAGCTGAGACTCGAACTTAGGATAGATAACAGCGACTAAACATGTTGTGCCACCCAACAGTGGTCCAGCTCACTGCTACCAACTCGGTAACAGATTAAAAACGCCACTAAACATCCATACCCTGGCCAGGATTCAAACCCGGGACTCCGAGGTCGCAAGCCATACATACATACATAACAAATGTATTCAATATTAAAATGGTATAAAACATTGCCTCCCCGGATCGTGATCCGAAGTCAACCGTACAACCACGTCGCACAGCGCCTGTGGCAGCTTAAAATCGTCATTAAAATTTTACATATTTAAAACTTAAATTTAAGAACACTGAAACTAAGAAAACGCTGAAAAATTAGGATAAAAACACTGATTTAATTTTGGTTGCTGAGACGGGAATAAACTCAATGGAAAAGACCCGTTCGAGGCAATTGTGCCCCAACAGTCTATTCGCCGTTGGGAAGTTGTGATTAGTAGAAAGGAAAATTGAGTTTTAAAAGTAGTTTGAATTTTTATAAAGTTTCTTGGAATTTTAAAATTAAAGGACAAAATAAAAATTTACAAAAATACAAACAGGTGACAAACAATAAGAAAGAGAAAGAGGATAGGTACAGAATAAAAATATGGTGGTGAAAAATATGTGATAGAAAGAAGTTTTGGTTAGAAGAAGTTTGGCTAGAGAGGTTGCCGAAAGATAGGCAACGCCTGGTATGGTAAGGGGTGTTTGATTTGGAATGGGGCATTATGCATTCTGATTTGGGTAATGTTGCGCGTAAGCGGACTGTCGCCCAGTCGAAAAGCATAGAATTTTTGCGATGTGTCCCGGACGAAGTCCGCTAGTGGCGTTATGTCGTTACAACGATCATATAAATCTCTGAGGGAGGTGTATCTGCCCAAATCAGAGATGAGGCGCATAAATTTATGCTCAAGAACTTGGAGCTTTTTCATTGTCGTGGCCGGGATGCTGCACCACACCGGCGCCGCGTATGTGATGGCCGGCCTTATCACCATCGTGTACAGTAGTTTTTTGTTGTTTCGATGTAAGCCAAACGCCTTAGCATTGCGCCACCGATGCGGATAAAGTAATTAGTCTAATGTATTACTTAATAGGTAAATCATCATTGCGCTTATGCAAAGTATGTTCTGGCATGATTAGGATAAGAAATAAACGAAGGCACGCCTCATTTAATTAAGATATCTAACTCTTGTGATATAGTTACATAAACCATCCCTAACTAGAACATCATACCCAGGAAACAGATAAACAGAGCCATGCTTTAAATTTATCTGTCAATGTGCGAAGGATGGGCAATACGTCCACCAATGCATAAGATATTCCTATCTTGACGCAAAACAGACTCAGATTTTTTAATTTACCGGATACGTCATTAAGCTTCTACCGAAAACCCGATGTTTAAATCTCTAGCATTATTTTGTTCATTCTAATATGCAAATATTTGAAGTTGAGCTCTGTAGTACTCTTGCCAGCAGTAATTGTGCCAACTTTGATATTATGATGGTCGGTTTTTATAGCCTTTTTTTATGTACACTAAACAAACGGAGACAAGTATATAAACAAGAGCTTATTGAACTTCCTCAGAGTTGATTGACGGGCACATCTCCTCTGACTCTTCAAAAGTTCTGTGGTAGAGAGCCTCAAAGTGTACTATTGCTGAAGTGTTGCTATCGAGTGGACCATTCGTTTCGTAGATTTCGGTTTCAGAAGCTTTCCACATCGACTTCAGCCGGTGTATTATTGACAATACGCTGTGGTTCTTGAAATAGACGGTAAGACTCGTACGGATTATTATTATTGTTAGAGTTTCTCACTTTTAGTATTATTATTTATTATATTATAATCCCCAAATGTAGTTCCTGACCTCAAAGAATTTTACATTTTTATTATGTTTTTCTATCCCCTAAATAAAAATATAAAATAGTCCATCTGGGTCATTTTGACGCTCAAAAATACCTAGCGTCTGGATTAAATGTTAATATACTCAAATTGTACGATGTAAATAAAATACAATGTTATTTGGAAAGTATTATTTTGAACTTATGAGCCTAATAGTAACTGAACTAAAGTCTTAACTATTCTACTATCCTCCCCTTGGCGTTAAATATGCTAATGTTATTTGTTTTTCTACAACTTATAATTCACGGATAACATACTTTTTGCATAATACTCCAATGTGAAAGCATGTCCATATTCAGTATTGTATGTAAAAGCAATTGCTACGGTTTGAGTTTGGCTAATGTAGTTTACTTCAGAGAAATTACTACGGATGAATCTTCCACAAAACTGCTCCCCAGATGCATCTTCTATGGGTGGTTCGTGAATCCAAACGTAATCACACCCGCATGTATCAAAAACAGAGGACTTCCCACAATTTCTTGAAATATTCAGGTACCTAAAATAAATATTTTTATATAAAGCAAAAATTCCATATACTAAATATACAGTGTGTCCCAAATTTGAATTCCCGGACGAGAACCTGTGATTCCTCAGTTCATATTGGGTCCATATCCTCGTCGGTCCCTGCAAACACATTTGTGTACAAATTTGCTTGATTTTTTTCAAATTTACCATGATGCGTACTTTTGCCGTGCGGTGTCCTCTAGCCGACATAAGCATTTAAGTGCTCTATAAAGTCAGAATTAACCAAATAGTCGGTAGAGGTGATTGTGGAGCAGTCATGACGTCAACTAGTACAGCTAATTCTACAAAATCGCAAACTTGGCGAGGTAAGTGTAAAATATTAATATTTAAATATCAACATGACCCTCAATGTTATCACACCATGCTTCGAAAGTATTCCAATTTCACTGTCAAGTATACAATTTTGCTAAAATTGCATCCATTTTTACAAAAACAACATTTGATTTTATTTGTACGCATTTGTGTTAATTGGGTCTTAGTGCAAATTTATTTTGTCCACAAATATGGCCATAAGGACTGTAACGGTTAAAGTATTTAAAATATATTTTTATTTTTTTTTCCACAGTAAATCGAAAAACACTTATCTGATGAGCAAATTGCTGAGTTACTAGAAAATAGTGACTTCTTCGCCACAGATGGTGAAGATTAAAATCCGGGTGATTATGTCTCGGGAGTCGATTCTTTAGCCACGGAGTCTAGCGATGATCTAATTTTCACAGATTTACCAACTCAGGAAGATCAAGGGAGCGATTCCAGCAGTTCATTTTCTGGACATGAATCCTCCACGACACCAATTCCTTCAAAATCAACCCCGAACCCAAAAAGGAAATAGCGAAGTCAAGAGCATTATATCTACCAAGAACCATGGCCATCAAAGAGGCTCAAAGATGCAGAAATCCTGGGTGCAACAAACGTATTCGAATTAAGTGCATCTCTTGCAATATTTTTTGTGTAGTAAAAGAACGGGACTGTTTTGTAGAGTTTCATAGTCACAACTATTATTAACTTGTATTTTGATTTAAATTAAAACCTCTGGTGTAAAAGAAATGTTTTATTTAAATTTGTACTCAAATGTGTAACTTGGGATCATTTGCACATTACAAATTTACTGTTTTAAAGCTAGACCCAAGGGAGAGCCAATAGATTGTCTCACATGCCTAGTTTCGTCTTTGTACACGTTTGTGTTACGTGGGTCTAACGAGGATATAACCCAACTTACTTTAGTCCAAAAATGCATCCCTGGGGAAGTACATTCTCTTACAGTGAGGCAGAAAATATTTTATTCCCAATAATTTGAACATATTGAAGATAAAATTTTCAAAAGTTGATAGGAGCTGTGTCACTATAGGTACTTTATGTGAACTTGATAACAACCAAATATCCTTTATTTCCATTTTTTTTTCTCAATAATTAATATTTGACTGGCTGTAATTTTACTTCTACATGCACATAGTGGAGTGGAAGTATGGTAATCATTAAAAAAAATTCAAAACATTTTTATGTATGATATCTCTGGTACGGTTTAGGATATTGACTTGAAATTTTATACACGTATGTACTATAACAAGATCTGGATCTGGATTGTTCTTTGAAATTATACCATGAAGGGAAATATGGGTAAATAGGGAAAAATAAGTAAAGCAAGCTGGCAACACTACAAAAATTTGTGATTTAATGCATATAAGTACTGGATGCCAAGGCCTCGGATTTTTTTTATAATATCTTCATCCCTTCCGCACCACCTCCACTCCATTATTAAAGGGATTAGTAAAATAATGTTGAGATATTCACTTGAAATTTGATGCACGTATATATTATAACGATACCCGAAACTAGATTATATTTTGAGATGATTCCGATAAAGGGTTGGGGGTTAAATAGGGGTGAATATCGGAAAATAAGTAAAGCAAGCTGGCAAGAGTAGAGAAACTTGGGATTTGGTATATATACTATGGTATATATACAGGGTGTAATTAGTTTCATGTCATTAAAAAAGACTGGTGATAGGGAACGACAAGACAAACAAAAAAACCTTATATAACATGGGGTCTAAAGCTCATAGTTTTGGAGAAAAAAAATAAACAAAAATTTCGCAAATTTTCAATAAAAAATTTTGAGAACTGCTGGAATATTGAGGTAGGTTTAGATCTAGATCTGATCTGAAGAAAACTAACTCTCCCTTGTGCAATATTTTAGTTAGTGTCGGTGTTTCGTTATGTACACACGTCGTTGTTTTTGTTATTTTTGAATTTCGCGTCATTGTGTATTTATAGTTAAGATTTATTTTATTGACTTACCGTGCAAGTTGTCAAATTCTTGAATACGTACAGACACAACTTACTTGTTCGTTCTTTTTGTATTCCTTTTTGGCTTTTGTACCAAGTTTATTGACAACGTTAGTTGATAGTTTAGTGTTTAGTGTTGAACGAAGTGCGTATGTACTTAATTCGACGTACCGAACTGTGTATTGATACAGATGCAGAGATTTTGAATCATTTATTTAGGTAGTAAGCTTTTAACCCAGGACACTCATTTATGTTGCAAATGTTAATAAACCACATTTAAATTTTCTAAATTATAAACAATCCAATATTTTGTTCCAAATTAAAAAACACGCATGTAAAGAAATGCTCTGTTTCAACCTCTATGGCCATTATTTGCTTGCAATTGTGCACGAAGAGAGAACGAATTATTTACCTCTTTATACTTGCCTCAGTTCAATTGAGGCGGTACATCAAAGGCGGTCGATGATCCTTTGACACCGCGTGTGCCGGCCAGCACTTTTTTATGACAATTTAAAAGTTGTATAATTGGGAAGTACAAGTCCATCGACCAAGAAAAGCAGTGGTTCTCAATAGTTGTCTACCATAATATTAAATATGTTAACCTAGATCGTGTTTTTCAAAGTGTCCCTAGAGGGAAAAGTCATAAAGGTGTTTTGTTTGTCTAGTCGGTCCCCATTACCAGTTTTTTTTTAATGACATGAAACTGATTACACCCTGTATATTTGGTACATGTATGTATTACAACGACATCTGTAATTAGATTATATTTGGAGATGATTCATTGGTCTCATATAACTGTAAAAGTATTTTGGTATTTCACTACTGTGATCAATTTTATACAAAAATTCACCAATAAATAAAAACTTATAACGAAATTCCAATTTAAAATGTTGATGTTCTCTATATATGGGAGTACCTAATGTGATTATATTTCCTAACAGGAATGTAGCCAGTGGGTGCCAATGAGGCCCGGCACTCGGCTGGACTAGGCTATTACCGAGAATAATAGGAAAAATATATGAAACAATTTTGCTACATAAATAATCTTTTTCGAAACATTTCGTATACTTATTTAAAAAATGTGAACATATGTAACAAAATAAAATGAATTGATGTGTCAAAAAATTACCCGTTTTTAAGAAAAAATGTTTTTAATATATTCGTTTATAAGTTCATAAATGACATGTGTAAATAGCCAATTAAGATTCATGTATAAACATATGAAATAATGTTGAGTGTTTCAATTAAAAATCCAAGTATCAGCTTACCACCACTATGTGAAACACCCTGTAGACTTAAAAATAATTTTAAAATAGTTATTGATCCCCTATAATTTTTATCTTAGACATTTTTTCAAATTTCAAACGGTTGAGGAGATATTGGCCGACGACGCGTTTAGTGACTGACCCTGTATATTCATCCAGTTAGTAGGGATTTTTGACCTACAAAAAATAGGGTAGAAACTATTCTAACATAGGTATATTGTTTAAGTCGACATCCATATAAAAAAATCAAAGTTTTCACTTTGGGGAGGAGAGGAACTTTTAGTTCACATAGTTATTTTTTCTGATGTTTGCAAAATCCTATAAAGAATATGTTTCAATACAATTAAAGCAAACAAATAATAATTCACTTTTAAGCATTTCATGTAATTACAAAAACTGGTTACGGCGGAGCATGTGACTGCAGAAATGCTGGATTGAGGTGCTCTATATACTGTGTGTGGATTCTGTAATGATTAATCAAGGGAAAATGCACCAGAGGTTCGCTGAGAGAGGAAGAAGATGAGGACATTTTGTCAGGGCCGGTTAATAACATGGTTATGTGCTAAACCATAGGATAACTTTAACCTCGCATTGATAAACCGGCCTTTAATGGAAGCCCAGATTCTCAGGAGTACAGACAATAAGTGGAAAGATGGCATTATGGATATGGACGAAGACCAATGAAGACGTCCACATCAACTGACCTGGACCATCAAATAGGAGGAAAAAGTAATAATCTCATGATGATGTGGAAAAGAGTTTAGTATGAGTTTACAAAATTATTACAATTATGTAATGAATGGCCAGAAATAATTGTAAAACATAACAAAAATGGAGTTTGACGAGTTTTTTAAATGTTCGCCTCTCCGCAGCTGTACTTAGTTACCTACATATTAGAAAAATGTGTATGTAAAAAATTTGTCTTCTTAATAGTTTTGTCGTTGGATCAACCGTCCCGGAGTTAATTTGAGAAAATCAATTTTTTGCACCTATCATTCAAGATGGCCAGTTGCACCTACTCTCTTCAAGGTCGTTCAAAATAGTTTCTAGATCATAAACTTAGGACGGTCTTTTGCAAGGCAAAGATCCTTTTTTGTCCCTGCTGGCTGGATTATATGGAAGATGATAGAAGAACATAATAAAATCTTTGCGAATTAATTTTAAACATCTTATAATGTAAAAAACGCCTACATCCAAATTTCCGAACCAAGTCACTTTAGACGAACACATCTCGATACTGTATTTGCGCTCCAGTATGTAGAAATAATTGCTCACAGAATTTTAGTAATAATATTTGAAATCGTCTGCCTCAAAGTGGTAATTAATGGAGGTGGATGAGGCCAAACAATTTTGTATTGCTTTTGTCCTCGAACACACACCAAATCACAATTTTATTTTGGCAACTCCTTTAATGCTGCAGTGTGGATCTTGGAGGTGGCGGTGGGAGTGGCATATATCATTAATAAAATGGGGCCTTAGCTTCTAGTATATACACGAAGTTCCAAATTTCTAGATTCGTACTAGCTTGCTTTATACCCCAATCCTTCTACAGAATAAGCTCAAAATATAATCTACTTCCAGATCTCGTTATTAATCATACGTGCACCAAATTTCACGTCAATGTCTTGATTTTATTTTGTTGACCCCTTTAATAATGGAGTAGGGCTGGTGGTGGACGTGGCAGATGGCAAAATAGAATGTGAGACCTTGACGTCTAGTATATACACCAAATTTTTTGGATTTTTTTACTAGGTTACCTTAATTTTTTTTACCTCTATTTACCCCCAGCCATTCAACGGAATAAGTTCCAGATCTTTTTGTAATACATGCATGCTCCAAACAAGTCAATATCTTAAACCGTTCCAAAGTAATCGAAAAGAAGTTACAGACCGACATACCGACAATCAAAAATGTTGTTAAATCTCAACGTTTCATGACATTGTAAATATATTTCAACACAAAAAAATGTTTATCTATGTTTATACTACGTGGACGTGGAAGTAAAATATATTAAAAAATATAAAAATCAGGTGTTATCCTTACCTAAACTTTATTTCAATAATACAAGAAGGACAGGTTATAAATTCCACGGTACATTTACTGTTAATCTTTTTTATGTCCCGTGTATCCAAAAGGTTATGATGATAAATCGCATGCAAAGATCCACTTTCTCCATTTTCTAAATAAAATCGTTTTCCATTGATTGTACCACATATATCGCTCAACTGACTTTGCACAAAAGATATAACAAAAACAAAAGTCAACCACCGTAAATACATTCAAAAATATTCCAGTGATTATCACACCTTTGTTGTATGTATTATTTCTTAACTATCTACATTTAAACACAAAATAAGAATTTAATAATAGATGAAACCCTAGAAGCGAGGCTAGATCTTATTAGCGACATTAAAAATGACGTTCAGCTAATTATTTTAAGTCACGTTGTTATACCAATTTTTTCAATAAGATTTTTAAATTGTTTAAAATCAACTAATTGTACTAATCATTATAGAGGTGTTATTAAATATTGATTATTAGAAGACGTCAATAACTTTTAGTTTCCATGAAAAGTAAATATGACTGTTATTTCAATGAATTACGATGTGTAAGTATTCATTGATGGGAATATAGTTTGTTGGCTATATATTAGATTGAATAAATTCATTATAAATCATTAAATAACGTCTCGAAAACATTTTTATTTTATGTTCATTAGCCGTATATTTGGTCAATTTACAATTTGTGACATAATTGTTTCGTAAATGCAAAACGAAGAGTATATTGCATTCGATCGGTGTATTTCTAAAACTGGTAATATTGCTCGTAGAGAAAAAAATTTCGTATCGCTGTGTTGGTGATCGAATTCTGAACAACTTTCAAAACGTCCGCCCGTCCGTCTGTCTGTCCGTCTGTCCGTCCGCCTGTCTGTCTGTCTGTCTGTCTGTCCGTCTGTCCGCCCGTCCGTCCGTCCGTCCGTCCGTCCGTCCGTCTGTCTGTCCGTCCGTCTGTCTGTCTGTTTGTCTGTCTGTCTGTCCGTCCGCCCGTCCGTCCGTCCGTCTGTCTGTCCGTCCGTCTGTCCGTCCGTCTGTCCGTCCGTCTGTCCGTCCGTCCGTCCGTCACGTCCGAAAAGTCCGATTGTATTAAAATTTGGACAGTAAGTTCTTCCTCTAGCTAACACTTTAGCTAGAGGAAGAACCTTATTTTTGAACAAAATCGATCGATAAATAAAAAACATAATTTACGTATTTTTTGTTTTGTAATTAAATGAGAAATGTCTAAAACTAATATTATTTACAAAAAAACTGCGATGAGTATCCTGTAGAATGTGCAACAATGATATAAAAGTGCAATAAATCGGCGAAGAATATAATGGTTAGCTTGTTTATTTATATTAACGTCTTTGTGAAGTTTAGCTATTGCTATTTCTCCACTCAATCAGGACACGTACACATAGACATCAATTTAACGACCATTTCCTACGACATTGTAATCTACACCACAACTGAAAGGCGAACTCAGGAGATATACTTAACAGCGACTAGAGACATGTGCCACTCGAGCGCTCTAGCTCACTGCTATACCGTCTCGGTAACACATGACCCAAACACTTAACAAAACTTACGTAACACTCAACAAACTGTATCCTCTTGTCAATAGGCGGAGTAAGTTGTCCATCAAAAATAAGCATGACCTGACAGATGATAGAGCGCACCAAGACCTCACACATACACCACACTTATACACATGAAAGACGGTGGCAATATTACTCACACCCGCACATGACTCGACACTCAAAAAACTCAAGAAACCTATCAAATTTCCTTTCCCACCATAACATGCCCCCTGACCCGTCGATATCACATAAATAATGTTTCTATCAAAAAAATATTTTCAACCAGAATACCTCAATTTTTAACCTCTGACTGATCACTTTAAGTAGGTTTTTAATCCTAATTTTCCTGCCTACTTCAAAGTATTATTTACGTTCCGCCCCGCTACGCCTGGACTATGATGCTCTAGGCATCAATTTTATATCCTATGTGGAAAAAAACTTACCTCTATAATCAGTATAAATTATGGGAAGTGCCTGATAGCAAATAAATTATAATAGAGAAAAAATTTTGACAGTTCTAACAACCAATTAAATTTCGTTATTTCTTGTCATCTGACACAAAAGCACCCAATAATTTTAACATTACACTGATAACACCATCCAGTGAAATTTTCAATCACTACAACAACAAAATTATTTAGCTTTGTCAACTTCATTCGCGAAAATAAAACAAATGAACCCAAGGGGGATTTACCGTCGATACACACAAATTCACCGTGAGAGCGATTTAGATATTATGACTTTCCGCTATTACTATACAAACTTTTCGTTATAGGTGAATTCCTTTGTATCGAAGGTAAATCCCCATTGAGTTCATGTTTTCGCGAATAACTCCCAAATAAATTTCAAAATGTCACGTTTTGGCAATGCCAATTCCCAATCTATAAACGCGCTAATCAAAGAAAAAATTCCAGTAAATACCACAAAAAGTCACAAATACACATGAGGAATATAAATGATTGTTTTGTCGTTTTGTGACTTTTTGATTTTATTTTTTCAAACAATTTTCTGACCGAATATCCCTCTGACATTGAAAAATGCCTCATAATTTTATGGATATTATAGCTGATAAACTTCCTATAGCCCAAGAGACTGTATTAGGATAAAAGTGGTACGCATTGCTACTAACAGGCATATTATACATATTATTACGCAAGCCCAAAGAAGTTCCCTATGCCACATTATTAACGTGCTTGGCCGTCCCGACGCTTCATCCACTCAGATGTTTAAAACTCAAAATTTTAATGCGTTGCTACTTACTGGCATTATGATTTGGCATCTAAAAATGTACAGGAATGCAAACTCTTCAGTAATTTTACGACATCCATTTTGTTTTGTTGGTGGAATGTTCATAACTCAAATCTCGTATGAGTTCGTACTACAAAAAGACCATATCATTTGTTAATTTATAGTATCTACATTATAAAGTAACAAACACCAGTTAAATATTCTCGTCCATTTTTTTACAAAATCTTAAAAAAATCGACTGAGAACCAGAAATTTTTTGATAGTTTTTCAAAAAATTCATTTAGACAAGAGTCAAAACTTCACTTATTTATTGTTGGGGTATATAAAACAATTTTGTGAGGTCGCCAGTCAAATTCATCCCCTCCTCCCCTTTCCCACCCCCTTTAAAATACGCATTTTGTAACAAAATGGTGTTTAAAAAACACCTTTTTTCGAGTGTTTTTAATAAAAAAATAATAATTTTTGGACGTTTTAACGAAACTACCCTATTTTCAATTAAGGGGTCGAAATATACTAAAAATATACGTTCAAGTTTTTGTCTTCTTGTATTAATGCCAATGGGGATTTTAGCTCTTTTTAAGGTTTTTTTTAGCTAAACGTAGGTATATTTTTTAAAGATCCGTAATGCTATCTCGTCTTCAACGCCATTATAATTCTTTTTAACCCCTTAAGTACAAATGAAGCTTGTTAAAAAGAAATGTTTCGTATGATGATTTACGTATAAATTTTAATACATATTTTAACTACTATAATTTTTGAGTGTTTAAACTAAAATACCCCTTTTTCAACCCTTATTTAAGGGGGCGAAATATACTAAAAATATTAGTTCAAATTTGTTTCTTCTTCTATTAATTCCAACGGCGATTTTAGCTCGTTTTAAGATTTTTAAGGATTTTAAGATCCGCACCAATATTCTTGACTGCGATAACGGTCTCGAATGATTAGGGGTCGAGCTTGAGTTCTTTTCCCCAATCATCGCTGTAGACCTGGACAGGCCTAAGCGCCACAACAATGGAATTTTTTTTCTTTATACGGCCGTAGCCTTCTTCCACACTCTTAAAGACTTTTGTTATATGTATGTGTTTTATACACTTTTATAAAATAACTATAACATGTTTTATATATTGCGTGCGATAATGAAAGTAAACATTCGAGTTTCTTGGTTGCTAAGGCGTTGCCAGCTACGAAAGTAGACATTTCCAGGACAGAAAAGTAAATAATAATATTAATAATAATAATAATAGTTATTCATCCTTAGAAATTTTACATTATAGACAAGTCAATAAATAAACACAATTTGTCTGTGCACATTAAATCTAGTTAATAATTCAGTCTTTAAGTCAAGTGGATGAAGATAAGAAATTATGACACAAAACGTCATCTACAATAAAATGGTAAATTACAAACATTAGGTATTAGAATTAAAGAGAATAATAAAATTAATTTACAGTGGCAAAAATAATGTCTCTATTTTCACCGATAAGTTGAAAGAACTCCTGTATGCTGTAAAGGCAGTTTTGTGTTAATATGTTTTTGAGTTTATTTTTAAATTTAATCATTGTGAGGTTACGGAAGTGTGGTGGTAAAGAATTGAACAAACTGATTCCTAGATTGTTGTTTCTATGAAGTCTGTTTTGTGGCATTACCGGATTAAACTTATTTCGTGTATCATACTCATGGATTTCATTATGTATGACATAACCTTGTAAGTTCTGCCTCACATAAAGTAGATTCTGGTACACGATAACCGAAAACAGTGACATAATTTTCATCTCTACAAATATTGGTTTACACGTTTCGCCCCAATTTGTGTTGACTATACTTCTTACTGCTGACTTTTGGATCACAAATAATTTTTGTAAATGGCTTTGTGCCGCATTCCCCCAAGGCAATATCCCGTATGTGAGAAGTGGATGAAAAAGTGAGTGGTAGGTTGTTAAGGCTGCTTGCTCATTGATGTTGTTCCTTATCTTTCTGATAGCATATATGTATTTATGCAGTTTACCAGTGAGAACTTTGATATGTTCGCCCCATATTAGATTTACATCCATATTAACACCTGAAACGGACCGTACCCACCTATATTAATCGCAAACTTATTCCCGCGTCTATTAATCAAAATTTACATATTTCCGAACATTGTACACAATTCGGTAAGAAACCAAATATCACCCAGTATTCGCATAAAAATATTTCACGTATATTCTGGTAGTAAAATTTAAAGTTTTAAAATACAGTCGATTCGTGTAGTTTTAAAATCTCTAGAAACGTACATCCCGGGCGAAGCAAGAATGTTTCACACCGATAAGACACTCCAGTTAATAGAGTTAACATCAACATTCGGCGATAACATAAACACCGGTGTACGGTCTTCTCACGGGAACACAGCTAGAAAGGGACATTTAGTGTGTAACGTCACGACTTTTGGGGTATTTTTCAAGTATAAATACGCGAGGGAATTTTATATCGGGGTCAGACGCTATCTATCATTGACCGAATCCAATTGTTCGCCATAGTGCTCGTTGAAATAAGACTGGGAGCTGCGAACCAACTGACCACTACTCCGCTGACCAATTATTTGGATATAACTAGCTATTAGCTAAGATTATACACTGGACTTTATTGTTCGCCATAGTGCTCGTTGAAATAAGACTGGGAGCTGCGAACCAACTGACCACAGCATCCGCTGTATTTTCCATTGTCCACCAGATACTTGTTAAAACCAAGCTGAACTGGGAGAGAAGTATTTTTGTTTTAAATGTAACTTCGTTAAATAATTACAAAATTCAAATGAAACGGGACCGGGAAAAACTTTAATTAAATTTGTTACATTTCGGCTCTATATTTCGGAACTTAAATTCATGGTATCGCGGTTTTGGCATTGTGGCACTTTGACTAGTTAGAATTTTATTATTTAGAAAATTTCTATAATGTTAATTTTTATTTTAATTAGCTGTTTGCTGAATTTCAGACTATGTTAAATCATGTCCTATTTAAAACAATAACTTTTAAAATATTTACTTTCCAACAGCGGCAGATTTTTGTTGGTAAACAATTTCTGTTGCGTTTTGTTTTGTCGTGTGGTCAATGAACTTCTACAATATTTGTTGGTACGAAGGGTTTTACAGCTGTTCGGACCTGCCGGTTTATTTATGTCCTACTTGTAGGGATGCTGTCACTGGACTTTTGTGGGTCATCCACTGATAAGGCCTGTGATTTGCCCCCTGCTAGTTTAACATAATTATCCTTTTAAATATTATCACATGTTAAACTTTGTACTGGGTGTTTTACCTTGTATTCATTCACGATGACATATTTATGTCATGGGCGAGTTGAAATTGATACAAATTGCTTGTTCATTCAATTGTTTGAACAATTACAATCTTCGCAACACAAAAAACCTATTGGTAGCCAATTGGCTGGTTCTGTATCAAGTTTATTGATCAGATCTCATCATTCTACGCTTCGAAACGTCAAACTATGTTTGAATAGGCAATTACTTGAGATTTCAACTTGCCGTGCATTCAATTAAATAAACTATTGCGAGTTTTCGCCACCCAAGTATGAACTTTACATGTTCCGAATTCAACATACTTTCACTTCAGTTTTGAACGAGGATTCTCGTTATAATCATTATTATTTTTAGTGATTATTGGAGTTGTTTATTTGACCATTCGACAAACTTACACGTGACTGTTGTCCCAACGAAATCTGTTGCTGTAATATAAATTTGTGGTTAAATTACTCACATTTTGATTTATATGTAAGCAACTATTTTCTGGCCATTGCCACATCAATATTTTTATAACTGATCTTTTTCTGACAATTGTCTGATTATACGTATAAAAACGTTACTTGTTTTTAATTATTTTACCTTTACCAGAAATTGAAAATAAAGTGCATTATCACAATTAAAAGTGAACAAGTAAATATAAGATTTACTCGTGCTTAAATAAAACGAATATTTAAAATAATATAAGTAAACATAAGGTTTACTTGAGCATTACAATAGTGAATAAAAAATGAATTCTAAAATATGATAAAAAACTTAAACAAAAGTTAATATAAAAGATAAAATAAATAATTCAGTAAATTAAATAAAAAGAATAATTTGAGTTTGAACTTTATACAGGGTATTATGAAAATACTAAATTGTTTTCTCAATTTAATTAAAAGTGCCAAAACAATATTCAG
Organism: Stenurella melanura; assembly: GCA_963583905.1. Lineage (NCBI taxonomy): Eukaryota > Metazoa > Arthropoda > Insecta > Coleoptera > Cerambycidae > Stenurella > Stenurella melanura. The sequence goes on along the minus strand of OY757312.1, from coordinate 62,909,467 downwards.
TGCTTCATTTGAACAATTAAATAAAGAACTAAAATTAGAACTTTGCCAAATAAATTAATAGCAATATTTAGAGTAAAAACGAATCATTAAATGTCATAATAAATAGTTAATTATCAAATCAATAAATAAATAGAAACAGTAATATCAAACCTAGAAAAAGAACTATGGTAACAAGTACTACAAAATCACAAACGTAAATTTGAGTCCTACCACTAAACTAGACGATCACACAGCCAAAATTAGTTTAATTGTTTTAAAAATTAGACAATCAGGGGAGAGGGGAGGGTAACTGATAATTAATCTAACCAGAATTTAACAACAAAACAATAGGCGTGGGGGGGGTGCGTTACACACCTAAGAATTTGACATTATTTACATTTAGAATTGAATTGTTACTTGATCTGGACTCGAATAGTAAATTTACAGTTTTACAGTTTAACACTAGTTGATTTGATGCAAACCAGGCTTTCGCTTTCACAATGATGTTATTCATCAGGATGTGCTGAGAATCATCTTCCCTGTCTATAGTGGCCACAAATGTTGCATCATCTGTATACATTACGGTTTTCACGTTAATTGTATCTGAGGATTTAGGTAAATCATTAATATAGACAAGGAAGAGTAACGGTCCCAGAATTGATCCTTGTGGTACACCTCTTTTAATTTCCATCATTTCACTTGTGCCATTACCACACTGAACTAGGTGTTGTCTGTGTTCTGTGTTCAAGGTAGGAGCTGAATAATCTTAAGCAATTCCCCTGGATACCATAAAATTCCAGTTTTATTTAGTAGGATGTTCGCGCCAATATTCTTGACTAAAGATGACGGTCTCGGATGAATAGGGGTCGAGCTTGAGCTCTTTGCCCCAATCATCGCTGTAGATCTGGACCGGCCTCGTAAGGGATGGGCCTGCTTTTTCGCCTATCCCCCCCGCAAATGCGGACAGTATTGGCGATGTTAGCAAACCTACCCTGGTCCTGGCTGTTGGACCCTGCCAGCTCGGTCGTTTCTTCTGGCGCTCTTCTGTCTTGGTCTTTTTTCTTCGCTGGCATGTATAGGCTCCCGGGAGCGTCTTTCGTCTGTCGTGAGAGGGAACGGCTGTTACCGAGCCCTCTCGGAGTTTGAAAGGGATTTGGGGGTGTTGACTAGTCGGAAGCCCAGGGTGCCAATTGGCATCATGTGCTCTGATTTCGTCGGAAGGAAGTGTGAACTGTGTAGTTCAGGATTGTGTTCGGCCAGAGACGCTTTCTTAGCGTCAGAGGCCGGCACGGGCTAGGGTAAGGGTACCGAGCTGGTTGTTTGCTTGGTACCCCCGGGATCGGGTATTGGATGTTTTTGGTCATTGTCTCCTTGCGGTGTGGCTTGCAGATCGGGCTGAAACAGATAAAGGGTTAGTTATACTTACCCATTATCCAGGATCTGGAGCTTCGGCCTCTTGTGCCTCGGAGCGTCGTTGGGGTCATAGTCAGTCGCCTGTCTGACCAGCGGATTCCCATGCTCTGCTGCACGGGCGTATAGGTTCTTCGCTCTGTCCCGGATGACTTCAGTTACTGGGATGTATTCCAGGTCTCTGAAGATGTCGGCGTTTCTGACAAACCATGGTGCATCCACGGCGCACCGAAGTGCGACGTTTTCCACGGCTTGTATCCTCTTCAGTTGGGTGGCTGCTTGGTATCCCCAGGCAACGGAGGCGTAGGTCAGAATAGGTGCAATGAGGGTCCTGATAAGCGTGAGCTTGTTCCTCAGGTTGAGTTGGCTCTGTCTACCTATCATAGGGTAAAGTAGAGTCCTCCTCGTCCTCGCTTTCTGTATTATCGCTTCCGTGTTCTGTCTCTACGTCAGGCTTCGATCCATGATAACGCCAAGGTACTTGACGGTATCGTGCCATTGAATGTTCTCGCCGTTCAAGGAGACGTGTCCTATGGGAGTTTGCTTCCTGACTCTCTTGAAGAGGATGGCTTTGCTCTTCTCCGCGTTGATTTTGACTTTCCACTTGTTGCACCACTCTTCCAGAAGGGATGCTGCTTCCTGGAGGTTGCGGGTGGCAAGTCTTGCACTCCATGATCTTGCGATTATGGCCGTGTCGTCTGCGTAGAGCGCCAAAGAGGTCCTTGCGGTTCTTGGCATGTCGGATGTGTAGATGGTGAACAGGTGGGGAGAGAGTACCGATCCCTGCGGTACACCTGCTTCCATGGGTCTGTAGTTTGACAGCTTGTCGGCAATCTTCACACGGAGTTGCCTCCGATGAAGGTAGGATCTCACAAGCTTGACTATGCCGACAGGGTAACCCATCGACAACATCTTCGCCAGGAGACCTTCATGCCAAACCCTGTCGAAGGCCTTGGCTACATCTAAGAAGATCGCTCCTGTGACTTGACGTTGGTTGAAACCCTCCGTGATGTACTCCGTTAGACGAAGTACTTGGAGCTCGGTGGAATGTTCTGTTCGGTAGGCGAACTGCTCATCTGGGATGATCTGGAGCTCATCGGTCAGGGTTTTAAGTCTCTTCAGGATGATCCTCTCTGCTACTTTACTCATCGCAGGTAGGAGACTGATGGGCCTGTAATTTGACGGAAAGGTTAGATTCTTACCTGGTTTGGGAATCACGATGACGTCTGCTTTCTTCCACATGGTGGGGAAATAACGTAGTCTCAAGATGGCATTGATGATGTTAACCATTGCTGCTACTCCTTTGAGGGGTAGTTTCTTGAGCACTATGTTTCCTATTCCGTCGCACCCCGGGGCTTTGCGGGGTTTGAGGCTTCTCAGGATATCCCTGACTTCTTCAGGAGAAGTCGAGGGGATTATTTCTTCATCCGGCATGCGTCGCAGCCTTCTGACTCTGCGCATTACGTCATCCTCCCAGTCCTCGTCCTCGTCGTCGATCTGGTTTTCCCGACACTGCAGTTCCAAACTGTCGGCAAAAGCCTCGGCTTTTTCCTGTCGAGTGTAGACAATACCATTCTCTCCATGGATAGGTGGGACTGGTTTTCGCTTGGCACGCAGAGCCTTCTGGGTAGTCCACATGCTTCTGTCCTGAGGGTCTAGCGACTCTAGGTGACGTTGGCATCTGTTCTGCCTGTGTTCTTGCAGGGCTTCTTTAACTCTTCCAGTTAGTTGGTTTTATTCCCCCTTGTTCTCTGCACCAGTTTCTTAACCCGCCTTCTGTCTCGAATGAGCTGCATGGTATCTTCAGGGAGTTCTCCCATCGGCATTGCAACTCGTTACAGTTTCCGTTGTGCTTTCCATTAGCGCTGCCTGGATGTGGTTTTCCAGAGAGATGATAGCCTCTTCTAATTCTTCCTCACTATCGATTCTGGGAACGTGTGCAATGTTCCTTTGCAAAATTGCTCGGAACTGTTCCCAGTTCGTTCTTCTCTTAATGAAAGTTTCCTCTTCAGGGACACCATCACCTAGTTTTAGGAAGATGGGATTGTGATCTGAGGAGCCTTCAGCTTGTGTTTGAAGTTCGGCAGTGAAGGTCATCTCGTTGAGCAGGACTATATCCAGCACGTCGGGCCTATGTCTTCCGTTGTCAAATGTCAGTTCTTCTGGACCTAACGCCTGTACGTCATGATGATCCTCTAGGAATCGCAGCATCGCCCGTCCACGGGTGTTAGTGAGCCTGCAATTCCAAGCTGGTGATTTGGCGTTGAAGTCTCCTATGGCCACCGTCTGGGTACCCCGTGTTATGAGGGCCTCCAGGTCATGGTTTAGGAGAGGACGTTGAGGTGCTTGGTAACAGGAAGCTACCTTGAGTGGGCCGTTTCGTTCCGTTGAAACTACTATGGCGATGGCTTCCATGTTTTCCAGTTCCGACGTGTCGATGAGATGATGGTCTATAGTCTTCTTGACGAGCAGAGCAACTCCTCCTGCGTTTGCTCTTCGTTGTTCTCTATAGACTTCGTAGCCTGGGATTCGAAGTTCCGTATTATCCTGGCGAAGTTTGTTTTCTTGCAGGGCCATCACGTCGATGTTGTACCTCTCCAAGATTTCTTCTATTTCTAGCTTCCTCCCTCGGAGACCGTTTACATTCCATGAGGCGATCTGCAAGATTTTCGGCTTCACCAGCGTAGTAGCCATCTACTCTTGGAGCATATTTGACATTTGGGCGAAGAATGCACTCATTGCTGAGCACATCTGGTGCATCTGGGCCAGCGCAGCTGTGAAGTTATGGGCCACAGCAGAATTTGGGGGTTTGACCCCCTTCGTCGGCACTCTCTTGACCCTGTTTGCAGGTGCGGCCTTGGCGCTTGCTGCATCTGCATAACTTCTTCCAGCAGTGACCTTTCTAGTCTCTGCTGTGACCGTCTTCGCCCTAGGTCCCTGGTTGTTGGCTTTCGGGGGACCTACTGGTTTTTTGAGGTAGCTGGGGCATCCCCTGTAGCTCGCTGGGTGGGCCCCTTGACAATTTGCGCATTTGGCGGGGCTCTCCTTTTTCTTTTGGCACTCAGCCGAATGGTGGGCCTGACCGCACTTCACGCACTTTGGTTGTGCAGTGCACCTACCCTGTGCGTGGCCAAAGCGCTGGCAACGGTGGCACTGGGTGATGGCAGGGGAGGCTCTGTTTCTCTACCCTGACGACCAGGGAGCAACATCTGTTTACTTCCAGGATCTTTTCCTGGCCCAGGGGGACCTGCACGAGGACGAGGGGCATCTCCCTCTTGGTCCTCCTGGATTTCATGCGCTGAACTGATACTGGTGCCAGTCCTTGTGTCTTGAGGTCCTCCTTGATATCCTCCATTGTGACACCGGAAGGGATTCCTCTCACCACCACCCTCAGGAGCTTTTCCTCTGGGAGGGCATACGTATGGTATTCCCACTTTTCATTTGAGAATAACCTTGTCATCTTGCGGTAGTCGTCTGCAGATTGGGGTTCGACGGCGATACCTTCACCGACGACTTTTGCTTTCAGGTATTTAATACCTGCTTCTCGTAGCCTTTGGCTTACAGAGGTCCATACTTCTTTTCTTCTCAAGATGACTGGAGGGACGTTCGTCTTCTTATCCTGGTTCGAAGGGGCCCCTTGGGGGGCCGGTGCAGGGGCGGTGGTTGTCGCCGTAGGAGCTCGGTCCTGGACGGTCTTCGTTTTGGGCTCTTTAGGCTCCTCTTCGTCGGTGTCTATTTGATGGGTGGCCGACTTTTTTCTCTTACGGGCTGCTGTTTCTTTATTGGCAGCCGTGGGGGTTGGGGTTGCTCCCTGGATAGCCCTCAGGAGCTCCTGGTGCTGGATGTTTTGAGCCTCCAGCGATGCTCGGGCTTGGTCGGCCATTTGCTTCTGCATTTGGGCCATTTTCTCAGTAAGGTCCTGGATTTGAGTCCATAGGGCCTTATTTTCATCTAGGAGTCGTTGTATCGTACGATCCTTTTCGTCCTGGACGGGTTCACTGCTCCGGGAGCTTCCGGAATAGTCATCCATATTGCTGTCCTCCTCAGCAAATGACATTTTTCTTTCCTGTAAGGGAATACCTAGAATATTATAGGAGAGAAAAAGTACATGTAAAATTAAAGAAAAACGATATTCGTCTCCAAGGGAGACTTTTACTTATCTGTTTGTTCTATTGTCTTGAAAAAGACATAGAACACCACTTCTTAGTAAAACTTGGGTGTGGTCACTACTAGTCACTGCTACTAACACTGCGGCGCTGGTGTTGCTACTCCGTAAACACGTCCACACGCTTCGGTAGATACGACTCGACTGTAGTAGGACAGACTGGACAGAGAGAATAGAGTAGGATGTTATGTTCCACACAGTCGATTAGTCGAATAAAGCATCAGTTAGATCTGTAAATATTCCTAGGCAATTGTCTCTGTTTTCAAATGCGTTTTTAATCATATTGGTTAAGGCTAAGATTGCGTCTGAAGTAGACAATCCCCTCTTAAAACCAAATTGTTAAGCGCTTAATATTGCCCTAAATGAAATTTAACTTTTTGTTTCAACGAATTAATGGAACTAAACAATTTTGTATTAAGCAGGTAAGTATTATTTTAATGAAAATCCTTTCTTAAACAACTATTTATTGATATTAACATAAACCTCGGTAACAGATAGTGATTGCATGTCTCCTTGGCATGTAAAGCCCTTATTAAAAACATCAAATAATATCATGAAATAATTAGTTTTAAATTATTGAATCCCATAATATCTTTCGGTGTAGTAGAAAAGAGTTAACCCTTTTAGGTGTTCGGTGTTTTTTGAAAGGTCTCTGCTTCACTTCGGCCAATAAAAAATCACCTTACACCTAAAGTAAACTTTCGCATCTAGTAATGTAAATAACTATTTGGTATTTGGTCATCTTATTTAAAGGTGGCTACAGACGTAACTGCATACTTGAACGGTATGCATACGCAAGTTTATTGTACAAGTAGGTATACTGGAACGCGTGTATTATAAAAATTGTGCAAGTGCTAAGTATATATAAAGGCGGCTACAGGCGTAAGTGTATACTTGAACGGTATGCATGCGCAAGTTTATTGTACAAACAAGTATACTGGAATTACTGGAACGTGTGTGTGTGTATTTTAACACGCACAATTTTTATAATACACACGTTCCAGTACCCTGATAACACCAAACGTCCCCAGGACGTTCACTTAGGTCCTCGTTTGGTCTGAACGTCCCGGGTTTACATGGTACGTCCCAAGGACGTCCGTTTGCTATCGTCCCTAAAACGTTCTGAATAAAACGTTTTGAGGACATCCTGCTAGAGTCTAGTCAAGACAAACCTAAACACATTTGTGAAATAACCTCTTGGAGTGATGTTTTTTTTTGAGCAGATGAGGATATGATTAAAAAAGGAAATTAAAAACTGTAAAAATGAAATTACAATCCTTAAAAAGTTTTACTAACAAAATTTCTTTTGATAACAAAATATTTTCATATTTCATGGTCCATTTAAATTTTGTCAATTTGATTTTTCTGATTTCAGAAATCTTATATTCGTTTCAACTATTTTGTTCATGAGTTTCGGTTATATTACAGCCATTTTTACCGCAATATTTAAGCAGCAGTTGCTGTCAAACTGGGAAATTCAATTTGGCAGGCATTGCATCATTTTTACAAAGAATTTATATAAATTCTTTGCATTTTTATTTCTCCCGCACACTCTGGCACTAGTCACTTTTAACGGCTACAAAAGAAGGTACCAAAAACAGGTAAGTCTATTTAATTGATTTAAGTATTAATATATATAAGTATTTAGATCGATATTTTATTCTAGATAAATTTGGTGCGGCTTATTTGTAGGTTATAATAAATATACTACCACCCACCTTATTTGGCTCTGTTAAAATTCTATGGGAGATCACCTGTGAACCTGAGTATGTAGTTTTTAGTTGTTTATCATGGAGCGAACTTATTCACTTAAAAGAAGATTGTTGGTTAAACATTATAAATACAATACTTCCCTTCGGTATGCGAGGGAAGTAAAAATTGAAAAGAAGTACCTACTCATGCAGTGTGTTAAACGAAGTGTTATATATGGTTCGACATCTCTGATGAACAAGTGGAGATGATGAAACTTTTAATAGGTAAGGTTTGATACATCGAGTAATAAAAACATTCGCCAGAAAACATCAACAAACTTGTAAAGTATATTTAGGGATTTCAGTAAATTAATATAAGGAAAAACTAATAAAGGTACTTTTTGAGGAAAATTTACAAATTTGTAACTTATATATGCCCTATTTGTTATATATTTCTGAAATTATGCTGTACGTACGTACAAAAACTTTTATACATCATCAATGTTCAACCTAATAAACCTGCTTCTAACCGTAAATCCTAATGCATCTTAACCCATAGCCATTTTCTTTACTTGAATTCTGTAATAATCATATACTTATTAACTATATACTATGAGTTTCGTTCCCAATTTGACGCCAAGGAAAGCCTGTCTATCTATCCTTTAAGAGGACTTGGTATTGTGCGCATGTCTTAGTGGGCGGAACATCGACGCGAGAATGTGACAGTTCAACTAGATATAGAAGATGAGTGGTCACAATCTAATCGGAGAAATTGTGCACTAGGCATTATATCAGTGGTTCCAAGTTCCAATTCCAGACATTAATATTATAAGCGCTTGTGTGTTTCTAAGATTGTGAAGTTGTTTTATGTATTTTATTGTTTATCAAAATAGGGATTTGTATTTACATGGTGTAAACCTATATCCACAAAAATGAAACGGTGTTTTTTGTGTAAAAGCCAGCCGAAGCAGGACCCTAACCTGTCATATCATCGGTAATAAATTTTATTTAATAATCCAAAATCTAGTTACATGTGCTAATCGTGAAATGTTTTTAGTTTTCCCAAGAATATTTTTGTTTTATCTTTGCATAAAGTGCGTTGTTTTGGGGTTAAAAATTCTCAAAATTTTAACATTGAAGATTTTTTCACCAAGTTTTACTGTTTTAGAAAAAATATCAAGAACAATTTTTTTTTTACTCAAAAAATAAGATGCCGTCCCAAGAACTAAAGAAAAAAATATTTACCATTTCTTTCAATGTCAAATTGTTTTTTAACAATCTTGCCTTTTTACGGCTGAATCACCCATAAAACTTAAAAATATAAATTGTGCCACTCATATTCGTAAAGTAGAATTTTTAGCTGAACATCGAAATTTCCATTAGTACCCTAAGACCCACTTTTTTGCTAATTCCACTGGACTATAAGTTTTTCTAATTACTGCTTAGGTATTCATTTATTGATTAAATAATTTAAATACCAAGAAACGAAAGCTTCCTAATAGCATGTGAATCATTCCAAAAGGGTGGTATATATTTTACCATAATATAGGAAATCTCCGTTTTCTACGGTTGCCGGTAGATTTCTTTGTTTTGGGACCACTGACCTGTTACAGCGCGCGCTTCCTTCTTCATCAGATCGTATCGTCAGAGTCCTCCATAGAGATAGAAAACTATCTCGTTCTCTAGCCTCAAATCCGTACATAGTGGCTTATGGAGTATTACCAGTATATAGTTAATAAGTATATGGTAATAATATTGCCAAAAAATATAACGTTAAACTTATAATAATGTTATTAATCTGCGGTAGCATTAGTCAACATATATTTCTGCTTCTCTCGGTCATTGGTATTATTTGTAGAATCAATCATTCATATAAAGAGGTGTTCTTAAAATTTTTAAATGAACAAGGGAACCTTTCAAATGCAAAAGTCAGTTAAACAAAAAAATGTTCACATTTAAACTGTGATTTTTTTTTAAATAGGACACCAAGAAAATTATAACAATTTATTTTAAATATAAGCTTGCCATCAAGTGGCATATATTAGTCTTAATGTTTTTTGCCAAGATTTCATCTGAAATGTTAATTTTTCTTTTATTTGCATACAGGGGCTGCTGCAGTCGCTAACGCTTCAAAGTCTTGGAAGGACACCGAAATGGCTATTACATCGTGATTGAAGAGGGCAAAAGGAAGAACAGAGAGGGTGTCAAAAAAGAGAGAATATTAGAAAATAATATAAACTAATAAGATAATTATAAAAAGACGAAGTGTGCAAAACGTTAAGAAAAGGTGAGATATACATTTATCTTACGTTTTATTGCATACTTGGCTTATTTCTTATAATATTCAATATGACTTAATGTATATATAACCATATTATACTGTACTAGGTATTATAATATATAACTTTTAAATCCCATAAAAATTGTATTTTTGACACTTGACACTTGAATTTGTAGAGTATATAAGAAGTTAATTTTAAAAAAATACAAATGCCATAACTTATTTTTCAATTGCACAATAGAAATAAAATGTTCGCATACATTTTTCATTTGGTGTTGATAAATAAAAGTACTAAGTTTTAAAATCAATCTAATTGAATAATTTTTCTACATGGTAATTATATATTGTCATTTTTTATCTTTTTGGCTTTTCTAACCACATGTATTCCCTTCGAAATAGAATCCAATCACTGGATTCTATTTCGAAAGAAATGCATGTGGTTAGAAAACCCAAAAAGGAACATAAATACCCTCTGCTGTGAATACACCTTAAAAGTGGTGGAGGGGGAGGTACCTATATGTTTTGCATAGTATGTCCCAACAACGTTTTCAGGACGTCCTCTCTAGACCTACATTCGTCCCACATAAGTCCTGGGTGGGACGTCCTCGGGACACCCCGTTTTGCTGACACGGAACGTCCCTCAAACGTCCTCGGTACGTCTTACGTCGGTAAAGTACGTCCTCGGGACGTTTTCATGTCCTGTGAGTACGTTCTTGGGACGTTTTCGGGACGTCCATGTGCTATTAGGGTATACGTGTACAATAAACTTGCGCATGTATACCGTTCAAGTATGCAGTTACGTCTGTAGCCGCCTTAACTCCTAGGTTTTTACATAGAGTTCTATAACTAGAGGAGACAAGCTGCATAATGTATAAGCAGCAAGCGGCGCTGATGATCTCATCCTTCTCACGCAGTTCGTCTCTCTTTGTACACTTCGTCGCGCAGTAGCTTGCTTTGTAAAACAGAGTAAGGAGAGTATGAGGTGTTCGACAAGGACGAAAAGACCCGTGTCTTGCAGCAAATCAACAGAACGGGACACAAACCACCGTGTGGCCGTGTGGGTAGTTTGTGGAACGGGATTGTCTCCTCTAGTTGTAGAACTCTTTGGGTTTTCATACATTGACGTAAAGTTCGAAATAACACTTATCTGAAATTTATAAAATACTGGTATTTTGCTACAAATTTTTATGTATCATTTTATACATTTTTATTTTTACGGTGGTTACATAAATTAATACGAAGAAACCACACGTTAGCAAATGTAATTAATAGTTGAATAAAATTCTAGTATTCAAATATAGAAGAAGAAGAAGCAAGATATATTTTTAACCTCAATTTGTTTGGCGGGAAGAATTATTTTTTCATATCATTAAATCTGTATCCTTCACGAGTATTTGTATACGTACTAGTGTTCAGTAAATGTACTGTTTATATTAACTTTTTCAGAAGATGAGTAACTCTGAGTTCAATGAAGAACATTTACCAGATTTGTTACCACTTTACTACAAAAGACTATTTCCCCATTTACCATTCTATAGGTGGTTAAGCTATGGTAACAATTATTACAATTTGCTGGATTACTTAGATGCCTATTTCTAACTATATTTTTAGGGAACTCTGCCGTTTTTGCAAAGAGAGAAATATCGTTTACCCTTCTTGGTGATATATACATTCGTTACCAGTCATTTGACACTCATGAAGATTTTGTAAATGAGTTAACAAAAAAGAATCCTGTCAAAATGGATATTGGGGCTGTTTATTATACCAAACCAAGAGATCGTACTCCACTAAGTAGTTTACAACCAGTGGAAAAAGAAATAGTATTTGATATTGATATGACTGACTACGATGACATAAGAACTTGCTGCTCAGGAGCAGATGTGTGTACAAAGTGCTGGAAATTTATGGTAATTGCCTGTAAGATTTTAGATGCTGCATTACGGGATGACTTTGGTTATGATCATATATTATGGGTCTTTTCTGGCAGAAGAGGTATCCATTGCTGGATAGCAGATGACGCTGCAAGGAAACTTGATGATAATGTCAGGTCTGCAGTTGCGGAGTACTTACAGGTTATCAGAGGTGGTGCCAACAAAATGAAAAAAGTAGAGCTGCCAGGAGAAAGAATACATTCCTCTTTAGTGTAAGTTCATTATTTAACTTCACATGTGGGTGTCATAACCAATATTTGAGTAGTAATGGAAATATTTTTCATGATTCCAATATCCATTGATATGTTGAAAGACAGATATTAGGTATACAGGCCCATCCCCAACATAATACAAATGCGGTAGACACCTAACATGTGAAGAAATTATACTTATTATCACTTGCCGGTTAAAGGCATTGCCATGCGCGAATAGTATGTCAAGCAGGAGATGTATACACAGTAAGAGCAAAAGCTTTAGACAGCAGTCCATTAGTACCTTCCTTTGAGCGATAGCGGTATGTACTACTGTTTTATCTGGAAATGAAAACTTCTTTTTAATAGAAGCTTCTGCTGACATTGGACAGTGGCAGAAACCATGATTTCTAGCATTGCTCAGTCATCATCGATAGCAGTTGACGTCTTATGTCTGGGAAATGCAACCATACTGTTCAAAATATTGATTGATTATGTATTCAAGACAGATAAGGTATGGGCCTATTTGCAAATATCCTTGTAAATAATTCTCTTATTAGCCTCATTGTATTAAGTATGTATGCAATGCCATTTAATTGTTTGCTTTCTTCTAAGTTAGAAGCTTTCATTTTGCCTGCAAATGAATTTTACGTTTTTAAAACCGAACTGTTCTGTTTCTTGAAGCTAAATGAGCCGACTTTGACGATGTTCTGAAAATATCACTGATTAGTCAAAGTGGTCATGAACGTTTTAATATGGAGATCATTTTGAATAATAAATCCTGATTTAATATTTTTCTCCCATGTGGAATTCTTTCAAAATAAAATTGAGTAGTGAGCATTAAAAATCCTAAAAGTCCATGAAAATTCCATTAGGTAGTTGATGGTGTTTACGGCATGAGAAGAACTATTTCATCTTCTGAAACAAGCCTTGTGGAAGAAGAGTTCATTGTTAAGTTCCGTTTGTTTTAAGATCTTCTTATATCTCATTTCAATGTTGTGGTAATAAAAAAAATTCAAATGGCAGAAAATGAGTTGACTTTAAATTTTTTGTAATTTTCGTGTATTTTGTAATTTATAAAACTTTTCAATATGCAATCCTAAGTAACATTTTGATTTTTATAAAAAACATAACGACGTCCTTGCAGTGTAATATACAGCGTACTTTTAGACACGAAGGCCTAGTTACAACCCTTTTATGACCAAATTTGAACGCTTTGAAAAGGGTTGTCATGATCTTTCATACAACTTTTATATGACTTAATTGGTTAAGACCGTTATAAGGCTGAATTCAATGATGACAGAAGTGTCATAAAGAAATCGTTCAAGGTCATGACGACCTTTATTAGGACCTTTGTATGATCAAAAAATAGTCCTAAAGGAAAGGAAAGAACATAAGGAATCAGTATGTGCTGTACATATTTTACCTATATGTATGTCTTGTATTCATTCGTTTACAATACTGAAAATAAAAAATCAACAATCAAACTGCTAACTAAGTATGAACCAAGTTATTTAAGAAAATGTTAAATGTTTAAATCGATTTCTAGCAATATTGTGGTGTCAAAACTGCTGGGGATTAATCTTTACTGTAAAAGTGTTGAGGATACCCCGAAAAATACAACTCACCCTCAGAATAATGAAAATTAAAGAAAATTTGAAAGTTCGTAAGATATAAAGAATTTTTAATTATTAGATTTAAAAGGTTAGAATGTATACAGATTTGTAGAGAATAAGAGAACACATATTTTCTAGTTAAATTTGTATGTAAAAAGCCTGCAAAGTAAATTTTAAGTTTTAATATTTTTGATTGTTAAAAATATGGCCGAGACTGCTTACGACCTAATAGTTACCAATTTGTATGTGACATAAGACTGTTTTTAAATTACTCTAAAGGCATTTTATATTTTAGATACGAACATAGAGTCTTACCATGTAGTAGTAATGAATGATCGACTGGCCAATGGCGTGTTCACACCGTTCATGTAATTCAGTTGTCGTTTCATATGACTATATTGTCATTGTCCATGCTTTAAGCTGCCTTATTTTTATACTGCCCTGCTATAGGTCGCGGACTGTTTATATTTACGCTAATCTCTTTAAAATTCGTCTTTAAATTTTATAAGAGTAAGAGACATTCACTCTCGTACTCTTACTAACAGACTAACATTGACATTTGATGGTGCAAAAATTGCGTCATATTTTTATCCATGAATCATATTGAGGTTTTATGAACCTCTGTTACGGCTGTTAGTTTTTGGAGTGTACTATTTGTGTTTATGGGTCATATCGAGATAGTATTGATATTAGTTCTGTTATTATTATCAATTTCTGCCCTATTTTCATTTGTTTTTTAATGATTTTAGTATAACTATTCTTCTACAAGGTCATCATGAGGTCACATTATTTTTTTAATGACCTTTATACAACTATATTCTGTAAGTCGTGTTAAGCGCTGTATTGTGGATGTTATCAACGTCTTTACAACCTGATAACAACCTCTTAAACTCCATTCACTTTTAGCATCTAACTAGTCATCTTTTGCATACCATATAACCTTCATGCGATATGGAATTTTGATAATTGTGTCTTCCTTATAACGACCTTCATACGATCTACAGTCGTTAAAATTATTTTAAGAACCATCTTACGATCATTGTACAACTAGTTGGGCATGTAGACTAAAAATTATAACTGAAAATGTTACTTGGGATGGTTGATCCGACATTTTTTATAGAGTAAGTTAAAGAAGAGAAAATTCCTTTTTAAGTCTAATGTATTGTAATGACCATTTTTCTAAAAATTATCAAACTTTTCAGTTTTATTACTTTAAAATAATTATTTCTTTTATTTTATTATTATTATTGTAAACTAATTTCCACATCATAATGAGGTGAGTAAATAGTGAGCTTTTTCAACAGATGTTCCAGTTTTTCGATCTTAGAGATCGAAATGGCACTTGATCCGTGCAAATGGTGTTAGGCCTGGACTTTGGGCCCAAAGTGCAATTTGAATTCCGTGTCTATGTTCATGATTATATTATTACTTTTTTCACCTTTTTGATGATGTGGATTGGTTGATGTTGATATTAATACAGTCTTCGTCCTCAATATCTTCTAACTCAACGATTGTTTGGAAAAATGTTCATCTACAAAAAATGGTTGTAAAAAAATGTAAAGAATTTTGTCTTCCTCAAATTTGTCCATAGACATTTTTGTTGTAGAATCAACCGTTGAGGTACTGTTAAAAAAAAAAACATTTTTATCACCTTTCACCCAAGACGACGGTTCATGCTTCTCCTCCCCAAGGCCGAAAACTTGGATTTTATCATGAATCTCGAACTAAACGTCTTTCATCAAAATCGTTTCCGTCCCACCTTTTACGGGACACAGATCCCTACCGACTGGATTATAGTTAATAAAAGAGCAAATTTGTCATTATAAGAAAAGTATAAAAAAAATATGTTGTTAATGACAATTTATGAAACTTTATTTCATTTTTGTTTTATAAAGTTTTTTTTTATTAAGTGTTTGTTTTTTAGGAGGGCCCTTTCAATAATAGATACATATTTCATAGACTGTATCATTAAAGAACAAGATATTTTGGGGACAGATGAGAGGTTAAATAATTTTTTGAGTATTATTCACGAAGATCTTAGACCCTTTTTTAAAACTTCCATGAAGAGTGTAGAAACATCCTTGGAAAGGTGGAAAGCATTTGAAGAAACGTTCACAGAATTACTCCAAAAAGTAAGTAAGAAAAAGTAGGGACCAAGATTTCCGCAAAGTATAAATAAAAAGTACCTACACTTTATTATGAGATATGATCTCGATATATGTTATTACAGTCTAGGTGTTTGGTGACAGCATGTCATCATTTTATGCTTTAAGAGTTATTTTTATTGATTTATGAATGATAGCAATTCACAAAATCGATTTTTGGCAGGACAGGGTCCGTTTAAATATCAGTGGAATTATAACATTGTTACAAGGCTCATTTATTGTGTGTGTACACTTTTTATAAGTACCTAAAATAAATAGAATTAAACTGTCACAAATTATGTAATGTTAAAAGGAAATTCATGCCTGTCTAGATTTTCAAATTTGTGGGTGAAAAAAAAAATTGTAGATTAAAAATGGCAATTTGTCACCAAACAGCTGGGGAGTTATGCACTGACACAAATTTGTGTTTTATTTCTCTCCCATTAGGTCTTTGATTGTATGCGAGCTCTAGAGTCACTGTCATTTTTCGCTAAGTTATGTGATAGATTGGATATTTTGTGACTTTCGGAAACAGTGTAGTATCAGAGCTGGGCAGTACTCAAGTAAATTGTACCTACTTGTAATTGCACTGAGTATCCAAAGTACTCGGTAAGAAGTACTCGCGAGTACTTTTATTTGGATGGCACTCTGTACTCGAAATTTTCAAGTACTTTACATTATAAGGACTCGAGTACTTTTGGCAGCCACAACTGACGAGTAATGAGTACGAGTACCGACGTGCAACACAGGCAAGTCTCAGCGTGTCTTTTTCCATACTAGGGATGCACAATGTTGGTGAAACATCGATGTTGACATCATTTAATGCATCAAGATCAAAATATCGATGTTTCCTAAGAATATTCAGTAAAATAATAAACATAAGTATATATTTTAGAAACAAAAATGAAATATTTATTCAAAATATAAATAATTATATATTATAAGGAAACAAAACATACACCAAGTATAAGAAGAAATAAAATTAAAATAATTATGTAAAATACAGAAACAAAGCATCCCAGAAACATAAAAAAACCTTGAAAATAGAGCTATGTAACTTATTAATTAAAAAAAAAATTGTGAACAATTTTGAAGTAATAATAAGTTCTGTTTTCCTTTAAGCCTGTCTATTTTCTGGGTTGACTTGCCCTACCTTTGAGAACAGTCTCTTGGAGGGAACTGATGTCACTACCATGCTACCATGCAAGATGTTTCGCTGCAATCTTTGATAAAACAGGGAATATCACTTTCATGTTTTCCCATAGCTCGAAAGGATTTTCGGTACTAACTGATAGGGCATTGAAGGTACTGAGTAATTTTTTCAGAAACTTTGGCACACAAACTTACTTTTTTCTTAGAATTGAAAATGTTTGGTTGTGTTTATTTTTGTGTACCTATACATTTTTAATAAATATAACTGTTTTCGTTGATGTCGATCTACTTTTATTTACTGGTAATAGTATAAGTGATATTCTAATTATTTGTCTATTACCTATTTGAATTTGGTGTCTTTTGAAGTACTCATACTCATTTCTCATTTTTAGAAGGGTATTCTCCAAAATTTTGCAAAAGTACTAATTTTTAGAGTATTTCAAAAACAAGTACTCGTACTCAAGTTTTCACAAGTACTTTTTAAAGATACTCGTTGTAAAATACTCGTGAGTACTTTAGTGCGGTACTCTGCTCAGCTCTGAAGTATTTCTTAATTAAGACATTATGTAGTCTTGTATGATCTGCTTTGCAAGAATTAGACAGAAGAGAAGTTAAAACACACCTGCAATAAAATTAAAGCCAGACCTGGCATTTTCCATCTTTGCGTGAGATCCATTTTCATTTACAAATAGACGTTCTACTTTATTTAGGGTTCAATGAAATGAAACAGCCATTAAACAAATTTTGTAGAAAAAATTATAGAATCTAATTGCAGTTTATACATTTCGTAGTATCTTAAGGTTAGATATCATTGTTAAATGTTCTCTTAGGTTAGCCTTACGGTAATGATAGGTAAGGCTCCCTACGTAGGGTAACCCTTGGTGCTTTCAATTTATTTTAATAATAATTTTCTAGATGTAGAATCTATTTGTACCTATACTGTTTAAAATATTTTGAAATTTCAAACAAATTGTCAATAGTTTGTTCCTATATTTTCAGAATCAAATACCAAGAAATCTAAGACACCTTAGAGAAGAAATAAAGTTACAATATTCCTATCCACGACTTGATATAAATGTGACAAAAGGACTTAACCATTTATTGAAGGCACCTTTCTGTGTTCACCCAAAAAGTGGGAAAATTTCTGTTCCATTCAATCCAAAACTAGTAGATAATTTCAACCCACACAATGTTCCAACAATAAAGTACGTTAAAATTTAATAAATATTTCTATTCATGTTTTTTAAGGTATGTATTTTTAGCTTATTGGTTGATGAAATCAACAGTTATGATGAAAAGACCAAAGAACAAGAAAAGTTATTGATGGAAACTGACGAGTCGTTTACGCAAAAAATCAGAATTAAAGATTACAAGAAGACTAGTTTGTTAAAGGCCGTTAGTATATTTGAAGAATTTTTGAGACCGTTGGAGAAAGCCGAGAAACTCAGAAGAACGCAAGAAAATGGTAAGCATGTACATTTTCTGGTTAAGTTATCTAACACATTCTTTTTTAGGTCAATCTATGACGTTTTAAGCTATTCTTTATGTTTATTCTAGTTAATATTTTGTTTTACAAATATGTATAAAAATAATGTAGTTAATTTAAAATAAACTTTTTAACAAAGATAATAAGTATGTGTAAAATTTGTTGTATATTCATATTATTTTAACAACCACCTATATACACTTCTGTGAAATGAAATCACGTACACCCATTTTTCTTTATATTAAATCATTCTTTATTTATTTGTCAGTCAGCAATGACTTCGTAGTTTTCTGAAGTCATTGTCAGTCAGTGTCATATTTTCGTAATGCTAAAGGTAACTGAACATGAAATAATGTTTATTCTCTCTAATACTGAAGAGGGATGGTCTATCAGAGCAGTCGCTAACCATTATCAATTGAATAGTACTGTTATGAGTGTGAAGAAAAGCTGGGAGGGGGAAGATAGCGTAAAGAGACTATTCAGGCCAATCAAGAAATTCAAGATGAAGTGCGTCTTGGCTATTTGAGGGAAAGTCCGTTTCAAACAGCAGGAAATGCTGTGTCCGTGACTAATTTTCCAGCATCAAAGTCAACAGCTAGGCGAAGGATGGGAAAATCGGAATTAAAAAAACTGTACAAGTACCAAGAAGACCATATTAACAGGAAGTGTGCCCACATTCTGTTTTGTTTAAATTATGTCTATCTCCAGTTGAAGTTTTCGAATGATGTTGTGTTTACTAATGGAAAAGTTTTTCAGTCTTGTAAAGATGGACATATTCGAGTGTACCATCCTGCAAATACCAGGTTTCATGAACATTACGTGTCTCCGCAGAACAGGTCCTGGCAATTTTCTGTTAATATTTGGGCATGGATAAGCGAGCATGGCCTTGGTGTAATGTGGTGTATTATGTGTATAGCTTTAATGTACAGGTTTATAGGAATATTTTGGAAAACGTTATGCTTCCTTCGGTGGAGCAATTATATCCAAAGAACACCTTCATTTATCAATAAGACAACTGCTCTATTCACAGTGCCAGGATAATTACTCAATGGTTTGGAATTATTATTGTCTTTCGCACAGTCCCGATATAAACCCAATTGAGAATGTTTGCTAGTAAAAAAAAAATGTATGAACAAAACTTCAACCAAGAAATGAAGAAGAATTGTGGTCGGCCATTGAAAATTGCTGGGAGGAACTAAGAGGAAAAGAAAACTTTTGTCATAGAGTAATTACTTCTGTGCCAACAAGATTTAATCACATCTTGGAAGGAAACGGAGCCATAACAAAGTATTAAGTTACATTATTTAGACAATAAATACAATCGCAGTTGTGTAAAGTTGTATCTGTGAATTTTTCACTGTCAATTTTTACATTTGTTGTAAATCGAAATCATTTCCATTGAATAGTGTAAAGAAAAAACTCAAAAATACATATGTTTTTCGTCTGGATTAGCATTATTCAAATGCCTTAGTTATGACATTTCACGATCAATGTCAGTTTTTTATAACCTATATTATAATAAAAAAATCTAAATTCTAAAAATACTGATTCACAGCACTCAATATTAGTAAAAACTGGATTACTTTATTTTTCAAGTGTAGGGGATTCCATTGCACAGGAGTGTACGTTTTATATTTCTTGTATTTATATAGTTATTTACTTTATTTACTGGGTGTATATAAAGTACAGCAAATGAAGGCCAACTAGAGATGCGTGGTTCACAAAATATTTGTCAAGGTATAGATAAGAAAACATTAAAGTTAGTTCACTTTTATTTTAGTGCCAAGGCTGTCGCAGAGCTGGTGCTTTGTGCTCTGATTTTAGGATCGAAATCTTCTGAATTGAAGCTGCAGTAAATCAAGACACCTGGAAATCAGGAAACAAATTAATTGTAGGTTGGAAACGAAATCTGAATACAATTCTTTTGTACTGCAAGGGGTCAGGGTGCCCCACTTAAAACTCCTGGAGTTATTTTCTTAATCGCTTAAAGAGATATTTGTATTCTGTAAAAAGCGTCCATTAGAAATTGCGAGTGAGTGTTTTTAGTAAAGAATACAGATATGGATAGCAATGTCATGCAAAAAAAATTTTTGATTGCAGATACCTTGAAAGAACGTGCATATGACGAATCACTAAATTCAAGGTAACTTTATAGACACTCCGTTCGCTGCAGAAAATGACCGGCCTGGACTTTTTGCTTGCTCTTTGTCAGTAGGTGCAGGGGAGGGGAGTAAACAAGGACGGTAGAAACTATCATATGACCTGATAGATTCAAAATGAAATTTCAACTCGATGTTTTGTTGAGACTTTTTGCTTGCAATATGTTTCCAGACGTCGATAACAATCCAAAAATACCCCTGCCCTCCTTCATGCAGCCGTTGTTTAACCACACTTTTCAGCAACGACACCTTAGATGACGTTGACTTCTCGTGATACGCTTTCAGCGCATTCCAATCTGCCTTTGCAGTTTCTTCGCCTCTCACATGCATCAACTGGTTGTCCTCAACCATAAGGCATATTGTTGGACGAGCTTTGTTGTCACCTTTTTTCCAGAGAGGTGTTCAAATCTCATGTGTCAGCATTTTCCATACTTTTCCTCTAATAACAATTTCATCTTGTATTTCCAATATTCGTAGTTATCATTGTTCAGTTTTTCAATAGCAATACGTGATGAATCAAACATTTTTATTCACCACTTGGCTCTGGGCCCATAACCTATTGAAATTTTACGGGGATTGTATTGAACTTAACTGTTGTATTGTAATAAGATGGACAAAAAAGTTGACAAGATATTTATTCACTTTTACTGGTCACACGAATTAAAATGTTATGCCAGTATTTAAAAACATTACAAAAGTAAGGTTTCTTGCACTAATACCCGGAGTGAATAGAGGTGAATGGGGCAAAACTGCTAGATAAAAAATGCTTGCAAAGGGGCAAATAAATACAACTCAAAGTAGATAATATAATTTTATTTGTGTATATAAAACTAACTCATTCAACCTCTCTGGCACAGATCAATCACAAAACCATCATTCTTTGGTAAAGAATAAAGAGATACATATATTTTATTGTATAGATATAAAATATGTAGTGTATACGTGTATATAGTACCTAAATAATCTAAACATAAACATACATAATAATAAAAGGAATAACTATTTTACTAAGTTTTATTACTTAAAAATTTATATAACATTTAAAAAAATAGTACAAGTAACTATAACTTTTGTCGTTGTAAACATTATTTAACACAACATCTAACCTACGAACAGTACATAATAAAATAGACGGTCTTCAACAAGGATGCTTGTCCCTGATATTAAAACAAACGAAATTCTTGTAATTAACATTAAATACGACAGCAATTGTTAATGTAAATGAAGTAATTTGCCAACAGAGATTGTTGATTTATAATAGACACTACTAACTGATGTTCAATGTGTCCCTCCCTCCCTTCATAAGTTATTCTTTAAAAGAAATTTTGCTTATTTTGTGAAAAATATTTCGCAAATTTGACAGCTAAACATCTTCTAAAGAATAAATTTGCAAGTATTGAGTACTCTATCCAGAGACACACTGTATACTTTCTGCTTGGGCATGATGTAATGATGACATTTCTGAAAATCGTCTTTTTATGTATATACCAACTAAAGAAAAATAGGAAATAATATTGCTTATAAAAGTCAAATACAAAAACTGGACATCTATTGCTGATTACCACATAAAGTCAAATTTACTGTGAGTCTCAACAAAATTGCATAATAATTGATATTCTCATTACCGAGATTATTACAAATACAACGATTATACAAAAACAAAGTGTGCTTTTCTAAATGGCATTTTACAAAGTAGGGATAGAATGATCCATCAAGTCCTTTATAAGGGAGCCAGCCATTCTGAAAAATAAAAAATGGTTAATTGTAGTGGTTTTTATAGCTAAGAACTTTAATAAGAAGCGGTATCAACTTTTTAGATTAATATGTAATATATTGAACGCTGTGTCCACACTCCCATCGGACAGTTGCTAATTGCGCTTCCGTCATTCTTAATACGACTTCGTAGCAATCCCATCAGTTTATAAAATTATAATCTTAACCTCAATCGGCTGTTTGAGTGGGAACTGTTGGTGTTTGGTGGAATATAAGTAATTTTGAACAGGGGAACAATGCTTTGTTTGCAAAATTTTGAGGTAGGTCAAGGTCGTCCATCGAAAATCAGTAGGTGGTATCTGAGAAGGGCAAGAAGCTTGCGCCGTTTTCGCAATTTATTTCCAATTGTAAAAGCAGCGCAAATGTTCCTTACCCTTCTCGGATACCAACTTCTCTCTTCTTACGTACTTTAACCCCCTGACTATCTATATGAAACTGTCTTGTTTTGTATTTACAAGAAAATGGTTCCTGATGAAAAGGATGTCACAGAACTTGCAGAACCTGCATAACACATAAGGGACTTAGATACTAGATACTTAGATACTTTTTTTGAAATTTTAAATGAAATATTAGAAACATGCCACAATAATTTTAAAAAATATAAAGTTATTCTCTGTGGAGACTTTAATATCAACTTGATAAGCATAACTAATATCACCCAGTCCTTTCAAACATTATTAACGACGCACAACTTTTCTCAAACAATTTTTTCTCCTACTAGAATTGCAAAAAATTCTATGTCCTTATTAGATAATATATTTATTAATTTTGAAAATTGTTATAAGGGGGAAGTCATTACTACTACATTATCAGATCATGAAGGACAAATATTAAAGGTAGAAGTATCTGCAAAAGTTTCTGATATCAAAAAAGTAGAAAAAAAGAGAATTTATTCTAGCACAAAATTACAGCACTATAGATATGAACTGCAAAATATAAGTTGGCATGATGTCTTTTCTTGTGCAGACCCGAATTTGGCTTATGAAAAGTTTATCAGCATCTTAACAAATCTTCTAAATGTGATATTTCCCGTAAAATATAAAAAGGTAAAGAATAAACCAAAAACGTGGATTACACAAGGAATAAAAAACTCATGTAAAACTAAAAGAAAATTATATTTTCAGCTAATGAAAGGAGAAATACCTAGAGAGATATATATAATACATATAAAAATATTTTAAAAAGGGTAATTGTGGAAGCTAAAAAACTTTCAAATGTCTCATACATAACTTCTTCACAAAATACAGGTAAAGCAGTATGGAATTTAATTAAACAATATAATGGTTCTGGCACACAAAATAATACAGTTTTAAAAAATATAGACACTCACAATAAAGACAAGAGATCCGCCTTAAACAATATAAATAACTTTTTTATAAACCAGTGTCCAAAAATTCATTCTAATATAAGACATGAAAATGTCAGTCCGATCTTGGAATCGAGTCTATTTTTAGAACCAACTAACCACCAAGAGGTATATAATATTATCATAAACTTGAAAAACACAAAATCAGTGGGTAGCGATGAAATACCAGTCAAATTGTTAAAATGTGTAGCGCAGGAGATTTCACATCCATTGGCTCACATTATCAACTTGATGTTAAGCACAGGTATCTTTCCCGAAATTCTTAAATTAGCGCAAATTAAAGCAATTTATAAAAAAGGTGATAAAGATATAATCAGCAATTACAGAGCAATAGCCTTATTATCAAATGTCGGCAAAATTTTAGAAAAAACAATATACAACCGCTTCATAATTTTTTTAGAAAATCACCAAGTATTATCAGATACCCAAAACGGATTTAGAAAAAGAAAATCTACAACACGTGCTGCGTACCAGGCATTATGTAAAATCTTAAACTCAATGAATAACAAGTTAAATACAGTTGCTTTATATATAGATCTGTCAAAGGCTTTTGATAGTGTTGAACATGACATCCTATTAAAGAAATTAGAAAACTATGGAATTAGAGGGATTCCGTTACAATTAATTACATCCTATTTAAGTAATCGGAGCCAATGTGTGATAGAAATGGATGGAAACAACGAAATCTTAAAATCTGATTCAGTGCTGATTCAGAGAGGTGTGCCTCAGGGGTCCATACTGGGTCCTCTGTTATATATTTTGTATACCAATGACTTACCATTAGTAATAGACAATATAGTCCAATATGCAGATGACACTTCTCTAATTATAAGTGAAGAAAGCGAGAGAAATTTGGAAAATAAAATATTTAATGCTATAGATATATTAGAACAGTACTTTACTCCTCTTAACCTCAAACTTAACACAGAGAAAACTCAGATAATTAAATTTGCTAACAGAATATCAATTAATGACACAATCTTTACAAATGGTACTACATCCTTAACTCCAGTAAAGAACACCTCGTTCTTGGGAATAAAAATAGACTCGAGACTAGACTGGAAGAATCATATAGAATATTTATCTAACAATATGGCAAAGTATTGCTATGCCCTTAAAATAATATCACAAAACATTAACGTTCAAACTGCTTTTATCGCATATCATGCCTACATTCAATCCCGCATACGATATGGTATTATACTCTGGGGAAACTCTACAGATGTAAATAAAATTTTCACTCTTCAAAAAAAATGTATAAGAAACATATTGAACATGAAACAGACAGACAGCTGCAGACAAATTTTTATAGAAAGAAGAATCCTTACCCTCACTGGTCAATATATTTTAGAAGCTGTGACTTTTGTTTTAGAAAATAAATCATTATTTAAAGACTGTGTCAGAGTACATCCACATAACACCAGAAACAAACATGAACTCATAGTGCCTAACATGCCTAACTTTAGCTACGTTCAGAAAAATGTACAATTTTCTATAATAAAAATATATAATACACTTCCAAATGAAATTATAATCCTTCCTGATAGAAACCTAAAACTACAACTGCACAAAATTCTAATAAATAAGGCCTATTATACAATGGATGAATATTTTAACGACAAAGACATAAGATGTCTAACCTGATTTTAATTATGATTTTAATTATGAATTTTAATTCTGTAACTTTTGACACTTAGTTTACGTATTTACTTGAAATTTGTTTGTGTAAATTTTATGTCAGTAGATCTTAACTATCCTGTACTGTCCTATTTAGTATTGTTTATTTACATTGTCTCTAATATTTTAGTATTTATATATTATGTATATGTTTTGACATGTTCAACGCCCACTGGGTATTTGTAAGTGGTTATTTTCTTTTTTTACCACAATTTGAACTAATAAAGACTATTCTATTCTATTCTATTCTATCCATTAATTATGTCTCACTTTTTTGGGGGAAGGAGGGGGTCTATAAAGTAACATTTTGACAAGAGGGGACGAAGGGGAGGGGGGGAACTTTTATGACATCACATTATTTACATCTACTCATACCGTTGCTTTAATTAAATGCAGTTGAAAACATTACAAAAATCAGAAAATTCTACCTCAAAATTTAATGCTGTAAAATATGTGACGTCACAACGGAGGGAGGGGTAGAACAATCATGAAATTTGTGACGTAATTAATGGATGGCGCCTAAAAAGGAATAGCATTTTAATATTTTTTGCTTTCTACACAGAGCCTACAGTAAAATAAGGGATGAGTACAAATAAGAGCCGCATTTCGCCCTTCGCTTCTGGAAGCATGAAAAATAAATTTCCACATTCCAAAGTTTACATTTACTTTTTGTGTAACTGAAGTTATATAATTATTTTGCCTAGAAATTTAGGTCTCTCATGATTTTCTGTGTTTGTTATATTTTTTCCACCAAAAAGCTCATTATTACAAGAAGAGCTTTATGAACCATTTTCATTTTGAAATATGTTGATATACAATTAATATGTTTTTAAATAAGTCCGATTCATAATTGGTATGAACCAATTATGAATCGGACAATACACAAATACACAATGATGTGTATTTCTTTCAAAATACAATATCGGGAGTTACTAGTGTATGCGCTATGTTAGAGAATAAACTAGACTAAACATTATACTCTTCGCGGTTTTTTTGTAAATAATATTACATTTTTTTAAATTACAAAATATAAAAAAAAAAATTAAATAATTAATAACTATTTATTTACTAATCGATTTTGTTCCAAAATAATAAGGCTCTTCCTCTAGCTAACAATAATTTATCGTCCAAATTTCCATACAATCAGACTTTTCTTCCTTAAAGTAGCATGCTTACAAAAAAACGTGAAGCATGGACAAACAGATGGACATTTTGTTAGTTATTCAGAATTTAATCACTAACAGAACAATATGAACATTTTTTCTCTATGGGGGATATGTACGATTTTAGAAATGAGCTGGTCAAATGCAACATACTCTTCGTTTTGTATTTATAAAGAGTATAATGATAATTATATTTAATGATTGTTAATTTTCAATTATCATATATTGATTGATACATTGTTTTATATTACATATGTACTCCCTATCAATGTTATTTGTGAGGGAAAGCTCAGACAGAAAGTGAAATATTGTAATAATTTAGTTCAGGTATTCTGCGATTCATGATTTTTTACTTAAATTAATGCTATAAAATCACGAATCGTTTTATGGTATGGTTAGGCCTCTAGAAACTATTAAAATATAAGGGAGAAAAACAATTATCCAGACTCATCCTTTTGGACAGGAGCAAATTTTTTTTAAGTCTGATCACGTGTACAAAAGCACAAATATCAAAAATGGACACTTAAGTTCCTCAATCCCATTTTACATATCCTCTCTCCAAATTTAATAAAAATAATAATAATACTTCCTTATTTTATTAAGGGCACAGTTAACTTTACATTTATGGTTCTCTAATGTCAGTAACCACGAACTTTGTAAATTAAAGTGGACTCCATATTGTCTAATTATACTGAATCTGATATAATCGATAACTTAATGCAATATACTGCAAAGCTGCTCTGGAGGTTAATAAAACTAAAAAACTAACATTTACATTCAGGACTTTTAGGGATTTTAATCTGGACTTATTTAATAGAGACGTTGCTCAACTTGTTTGGAACTTAATTTATTTAATCCCCGATATATCAACTAAAGTAGAATATTTCAATTCTTGTCTGTCATACCTCTTCGAGATGCATGCACCCCTCAAGCATCACCTCTTCTTCCAAAAGACATAAGCCCTGGCTCACTAATAATCTTAGGATTATTAGGAAACTGAAGGTAAAGTCATGGCCAAGATACAAAAAATCCAAACTACCGAAGCATAAACGTTACTATTGTCAGTTAAGAAATTTATATAACGACTCCTTAAAATCTGAAAAATGGGCTTATTTCAAGCATAACATTGACACTTGTACGAAAAATAATAAATAGCTATGGGATAACTTGAAATCTTGGGATATTGTCAACAATAAAGGTAAAACTACATTCCCTAACAACCCTAATTTTAATCTTGATGCCAATAGTGTTAATGACCTTTTTCTTGATTCTGTCCCAAATACTACTATAGTCTGTTTTTAAACCAGGAAGAGCATTTTAAATTTAACTCTTAAGTCATACATCTGTGATTGGATATGCCTTCGCCAGTTTTACACAAGGCAATAGTCGTAAATTCTGACATATTGTAAAAATTTTAATTTCATGTCATAAAGTATTTGGTTATAATTTCTATTTTATCGTTTGCACGTTATATATAAGTTTTTAATGCCTTTTGCATAAATCTGAAGGTAAAAGTGGCAAATTTCTTTCAGATTCACATGTGTGCTCATGATATTCAGTTATACCTTCATTTTAATCCAAAGGACGCTCATGAAGCAACTAGAAAGATTAATATTAGTAGCTTGCAGGCAACAGCCAACTTTGAATTGTCAATAGATGGTGAAACTTGTTGCCTTTATATTGCTTAAATGATATGGATGCTGTATAAAATACCTAGAGGTCAAATAGAGGTCGATGCATTATATAATGTAATAAAATACACACAAGAACACTGTAGTCGTGTATTGTTGGTTGCCGAAAATGCCAAAAAGGTTTTAGTGTATTTTCTAGTTACTTTTATGGTGTGAATGGAACTTTCATGTTTACTCCTCCTGGTTTAAAAACAGACTATAGTGACCCTGACTATACCAGGCTTTTTAAATCTTCCACATTCAGGGAAAATTCTCATTTTGAGTTTAACTGTGTTGGCACCGACATTATTAAAAACCTAATTCTAAAACAAAAGCCCTGTACGACTGGCTCCGACGGAATCTCAGGCGCAACTGTCTCTCGAGTGGGTCAGAGATCCATAAACTCATATTATTAACTATTCCTTTGAAATTGGTAGTGTTCCAGAGCAATGGAAAATAAGCCTTGTGAAGCCTATACCTAAATGCAAAAATCCCCAAAGTCTGAGCAATTTACGTCCTATATGTCTGCTACCTGTCTGCAATAAAAATTGCAGAGGGTGCCCTTCACTCTCAATTAACTGACTATCTAACTAACAATGATATCCCCGATATACAGTCTAAATTTAGAAAGGGATTTGGTACATCAACGACCTTATGTTAGGTAGTAGACAACATTCTCCACACTTCTGATAAATCTATGTTTAACACTCCTGTCAAAAGCTTTTGACAGTATAGACTCGCAATGTTTATTAGCAAAACTCCAACATTATGGTGTGACTGGTAACATACTGGAGTGGTGTAAGAATTACTTACAAGCTCTCAGTATGTCTGCAGAAACTCATCTAACAAAACTGATGCCTCAGAAAGAAGAGTTAAAAGATCCGGTGTACCCCAGGGTTCTATCCTGGGCCCTGTATTTTTTGTCACTTTCATTGCAGATTTACAGTTTGTCGCAAATTTCTTTCAGATTCACATGTGTGCTCATGATATTCAGTTATACCTTCATTTTAATCCAAAGGACGCTCATGAAGCAACTAGAAAGATTAATATTAGTAGCTTGCAGGCAACAGCCAACTTTGAATTGTCAATAGATGGTGAAACAATTCCTCATGTCACTACTGTATAGAACCTCTGGGACTTGTTATGAGAAATAATTTGAAATTTACTGACCACGTCAGCTATATGTCTGTCAAAAAGCTTTCTCCATATACAAACCTACTAGATCAAAAAACTAAAGTAATGTTAACAGATGCATTGGTCCTATCCCACTTTAACTATGCCGACGTAGTACACGGGATGTGTCTTAGTCAAGAAGATGAATATCGTCTTCAAAAAATGCAGAATCATACTGTTAGATTCATAACTGATGTCCCAAGATTTCATCATATAACCCCCTTTTTAAAAGATTTACAAATACTTAAACCTGACGATCACCGTTTACTTCACACAGTTATATTTATTAACAATGTTATACTTTATAGAATAGAATAGAAATGTATTCACCAATAATAGATACACATTTGGTATACTTGGCAAGTCAACACATATATAGATAAAAATGTATACTCAACAAACAGAAACTTACATATATATACATACATACATACATACATACATACATACATACATATATACACACATATAAGTAATGGAATAGTGTATTCTATAACAAGTTATGGAATGGTCCATATTTCACACGAGCGAAAAGTTTGTAGGCCGAGCCGAAGGTTCGCAAGTGTGGAATATGCCATTCCAAACGTGTTGTAGACTATACTTTCTCTAACAAGATTTTAGAAATCATACAAAAAAATTTTAAAACTGTTCAATTGTTCAAAATGTCAAATGCGAAGCTACCTTTTGTTCGACGTAACCATAGTAACCGAAGCACTAACAGCTTCTGATTCGCTGAAAGCCGTGCGGTATTATACCATAACAGTGTGTTGGAATGATACTTGTTCCGACACAATTTTTAGTTGTGGAATTTGTAATTTCTGAAATGGTGTTAGAGAAATATATATTACACAACATAATAAATAAATACGTAACAAATAAATAACAAAATATATGTATAGGGGCAAAGTCATTGAAAATATAACAAATAGTAAAAAAGATTTAGCATAATCTAAACTCTTTTTTTTTTTAATCAGACAACCAATTAATAGAAACAAGCCTTAATGATTATCTTGTTTGTTCAGAAAATCAGTAATTGTATAATAGCCATTTCTTAGCAGATTTGTTTTATTTTCTTTTTAAATATGTTCGGCGGAAGATCTATGTCATGTGGTAGACTATTAAATAATATAACACAATTATAATAAGGTGAATCTTTAAAAGTTGTTGTTTTATGGGTAGGGATCAACAGTTCATTACCTTGCCTTGTATTATGTAATGTCTGTTGTTTAGGCTAGTGAAAATATGTGGATTGTGTTTAACAAATACCAAACACTTATATATTTAAATGCAAGGGGTGGTGAGAATTTCCTTTTCAATGAAAATATTTCGATAGCTTTCATTATAATTCATATTAAATACTAAGCGGAGTATTCTTTTTTGTATTATAAAAATTCTTTGACAATGCTTACCCCATGCTAATATATTGAGAGATATGCGAAAACACCATCGCATAGTATATATTTAATAGACCCATGTCTATATTGAGAGATATGCGAAAACACTATCGCATAGTATATATTTAATAGGCCAGATTCATTGAGAGTATCTTTCATTTGTGACATTGCATAATAAGATTTATTCAACTGCTTACATATGTGTTCAACCTGGGAATTCCAGGTTAGCTTATTATCAACATAGGTCCGTAGGAATTTAGTGATATCAGAGTGGATTAGTTTCTAATTTTATGGGTCTTCTCATATTAAAGTTTATAAACACTGTCTTCGTATCATTTAACATGAGTTTATTTCGATCACACCATGCCTTTATGTCATCAATCACAGGGTTTATTTTATGTTCTAAGTCTTTAAGTGATATGGCTGATACAGTTACTGTTGTATCATTATGGCATACATTATGATGAGACCGTCTCTTATACTGGCAAATTATTAATGTATAGGGTGAAAAGCATTGCCCCCCAGTATAGAGCCTTGAGGAACTCCTAAATTTACATTATATATTTCCGACTCAGTATTATTACACGCTACTGCAAGTTTCCGCCCCTAAATATCTATTTGCTAAAATAGAAAGAAGTTATATTCATGAGAGAGAATTAAGACAAACTGGCATATCTCTTTCAATTAATCGACACAACAGTGCTGCATTCTACACATCATTTACTTTTCTGACCTCTTACTGCTATAATAACGTACCAGTTCAACTTCGAACTATTAATCCTACTAAATTGAAACCTATTCTGAAGTTCTTACTCCTAAATGAAGAACTCTCATCCCTAAATCACCAATTATTTTAATGATTGCAGACCCACTATGTGTACTGCGCCCTATTTTAATCTTATTCCATACAAGTTCTGTAATAATTTAATCTGATTCGTTTTGTCCTATTACTTTTTGTTTTAGGGTTAGGTTAATATCACTTTATGTGTATCTATCCTTTTGGACATTAAGCTATTTATTATTATTATTATACCCCATGCTGGCCGCCAGCGCCAAAGTTACGTTAAGCAAATGGTCCAGTTTTCAAATCCATGACCATCTTTGACCAAGATAATTTTTTAAATCACGGTATAACAATAAAATGAAATGGATGTCGAAAAATTATACATGTTCCAATGTATTAATAAATGACTAACTAGTACATGTTCTAACTAATTACTTATCTCATGTTAATACATGTGATTATGATATATATGATAATAACACGCATATATATTCGATTATCATAGATTGACTAAATAAATATCAAAAATACACTATTGTGAAATATAAATTACTACACTTTCACTCCATTATGTGGAGGTGGAAGTAATACTCATCATTCCCCCCTCCCCATGAATGTGTTGCTACACAAAATTTAAAGTAAAATCATTTAGTTGACAAGTGTTTATATTTCATGAATGACCACTTTAATGTTGATTTCAATTATTCAACTATGTAAACATATTTTAATCTTGTTCTACTTTAATGTGTAATAATTGTATTTGTTTTTATCTGATTTGATTTGTGTAAACTATTTCTAGTAATACCAATATTAATTACTTACTAAATTTCACCTGATGCAAAATATTAATTTATTTTTAAAAAATGAGAAAAGATCCATTGACAAATTGTAGAAAAAAAGACTGATGTCTAGGTCGCAGAATATAACGGACGTGGAAATAAGAATTACCACTCCAACATTTTGGGCTGTGTATTAGGGTGGTGTGTCATTTTTGATTTTGGAAATTTAAAAAGCCTGTTCTTGAAAAAGTTGTGTTTTAATAAAAGAGGGCTGATGATAGTTAAAAAAAAAAAATTATTTGATAACCCCTTCCACCCCCCCAACACCCTCAAATGTGAAAAAATCTGTTTTTACGAAATTTGACACGCCTGTAGGCATTAATTGTGTATGTTGAAGAAAGAAGCCAACCATTTTTTTTTTAGAATTTTAAGTTAACCCCTTCCACCTCCCCGGCAGCCTTAAATATTGTGATTTTTAATTAATTTATTTTAATTTAAGTAGTTAAAGATTCCTTGACAAAATTTAAGTAAGCAGTAAACTTTAAGGATATACAAGATCTTATTTATTGTTTTTGTGCACAAATAATAAAAGAAAATTTATAATAATAAACTCTATACTTACGATTGAGAATGATTCAGAATGGGGACTATGGTATCGATAGTTTATTAGTAGGTGACAGTGGTTATGGTGTAAGAAAATATTTAATAACACCCTTACTACACCCAGTAAGACCAGCTGAAAATCTCTTTAATGAAAGCCAAATAAGAACCCGTAATCCCATTGAAAGGTGTTTCGGAGTTTGGAAAAGGAGATTTCCAATTTTAGCTCTAGGAATTAAATTGAGTATAGATAAAGTGGAATCTGTAGTTATTGCGACAGCCGTTTTACATAATATAGCTCGTCAGATGAGAGATACTCTGCCACCTATAAATGAAGAAGTGGAGGCTGCTAGTGAACTTTTAAATAACTTAAATATAAATCAAAATGAGTAATTTTTAGTGTGAGAAATTATAGAAGACTGGGGCTCCTCTACAATTTGCCATAACTGTCTTCGGATATATCTTTGGTAACGGGAGGTTCCGTGTAATTAATATTTTGCCAGTCAATAAGTTCATAATACTTTGTAGCGGAAATTTCGGGACGGTAAAACTTCGAACGTGCATGTTATTATCAGAAAGAGCCTCATTTCTTCGTGCTTTTAAAATTTTAAGACAAGCAAGTTTCCTAATATGAATGCAATTATCCCATAACATACTTAATAGTAGATTTTCGGGGTGTCCAAAATATCCGTTTCTTTGAATTACAGAATAAATAATAATTTTTAGTTCCTCTGGTAAGTATTGACACAACTGGATAGTTTCAAAAAGATGCCTCGCTCCGTAAATGCAGGAAGACTGTGACTTGGTTAAACCACATCGGTGCGTAAACTTTTATAATAAATGTGGTTAATATTATCAATTCTTTTGATGGCTTTGCACTGGCAATGCATAAACGAAGAATCCTATTTGCCGTAGTTAACCAACGGGAATGATTAAGTCTTCCTGGGTCGCGTTTAAACATGCCTTCGGAGCATATACCAGTTATAATTACTTGGCAGATATCAAACAAATATTTTTGATCTGTACCTAAATGGCTTCTAGAAATTTTAGGAAATGTAGAATTAATTACTTGAAACTTGTCAACAGGAAGCTTCTCGCACTGGGTTAAAGCTCGTCCAATAGGTCCCTAAAAACCACGAGGACCAGTTGTGTTGCCATCTAAATTCTCTAGTAAATGACGTAAAGGCAATTCGTTTGCATGAAGTTGGCAAATAAACCATTGCAAGGGTCTTTTTAAGTGATTTTCCAAGAGCGTAATGACTCCACCTTTATGTATACAAAACTGGTTCATATCTAACAAGTTATGCCTGAATACATCTAAAACGGAGACCATGATATTCAGTTTGCGTGACATGGAGGAAGTAAAAAACCCTGAATCTATTAAATTTCTGGGTGTGAACTTAGACCCAAAGTTGTTGTGGGAAAATCATACAGCTTATGTTTGTACTAAAATCTGTAAATACACTTACCTGCTCCGAAACCTTGTTGGTAAAGTATCTGAAATTACCTTAACAACTGCTTATCACAGCTTCATCCACTCTACAATTTCATACGCAATTCTAGTATGGGGGCATGCAACAACCTGTGCAAATGTATTTTCAGCCCAAAGGAGAGTTATACGAGTAATATCCGGATTAAAATTTAGAGATGATTGTAAAGAACAGTTCAAAAAATTGAGAATCATGACTGTACCCTGTACTTATGTATACCAGTGTCTTATATATATAAAAAAAAATCTGGACTCATTTAGCACCAGAAGCCAGGTTCATTCCCATAACACTAGAAATAAAGATAATCTAAACAATAATTTCCTACGACTAAGTAGAACCAGAGATGGCACTGGTTATCTAGGAATACAGTTCTTTAACGCCTTGCCTCCCCAGGTAAGGGCTTTAAATGAAACTCAATTTAAAAAGAAAATAAAAAATTATCTACTTAACGGCGCTTTCTACACCACAGACGAATTTTTATCTAGTGACCTTAATCTTATTTAATTTAATTTATATACAATACGGCAACTCCCTAAATATGTTCATGTATTCATGTTTCTTAGATACATATTTGTCTCTGTTTTTATGTGTTTTATATTAATTTTTATCTTATTTGTAAACTTATTTATATCCTGTCTTTGTAGTATACATTTTATTCTTCTACCATAATTATCTAGCTGTTTTAGTGCCTATTTGTATATTTGACGTGTGTAAACATTCTCTGATGTATTTTGACATGAATAAAATTATCTTATGTCCCATATTGGAGTTAGTTCCGTCACAACCGACTGCTTCTAAAGCTTCTATTGCAATTGAAGACGACTGAAAGAAATCTGTCATACTTTTTACAATATTCCGTGCAGATCCAGTTAGAGGTGAAATGTGTCCAAGATATTTGGAATCCGGTTCCTGTATTAGAACTATATGTTCTTCCACGGTTGTTCTTTTTCTGTTGTCACAAAACGTTAATGTTTTGTCTTTCCGACCATCAAAATAGAGGCTCTGTAAAACTATAGCTTTACTCTGTTCTATTTGGAGTTTTTGATGTTCGTTATCGCAGGCTCTTCTAAACTTAGTGTCTTGGAATTTTTTTGGACAGTAAATTAACATGGCAAGCACACATAGAGTATCTTCACAAAAAACTGTCGAGTTATGTCTACCTCCTAAAAAATCTTACTAATGCTATAGATCAAAATACCATATTACAAGCATACCACGCTATATTTCATAGCGCCATGTCATATGGAATCATACTGTGGGGCGGCTCAGCACATGCATCAAAAATTTTATTAATCCAGAAAAGAGCAGTAAGAGTAATCACAAATTCGAAAAATCATGAATCGTGTAGGACATTATTCAAATCATTAGGTATATTAACATTAACAAATCAATACATATATGAATGCTTAGACTACGCGAAAAAAATTTCACTGTTAACCAAAATCGGAATCAATATGAGACAAGACACAATCACATAATTGCTCCTTATTTTCGACTAACAAAAAACTTAAAATCGTTCAGATATGTATCCATAAAGTTGTATAATATGTTGCCCGTTGAGTGGAAAAATTTACCTCCTGCATATTTTTCAAAAAAAGTGAAAGCACTCCTAAAAGAAAATGTATTTTATAACATCCAAGAGTTTATTGATAACATTGGAACCTGTTTTTAAAATGTTGTATTTTCCTGTTTGTTTTTTCCTAGGTGCACTTCCTTATTTTTATAGATATATTTAATTTTAATCTTAATCTTTGTAATTTTATGTAATTTCTGACGTGTGTATACAATGTACAATTGTCTGACACAAATAAACTCTCTCTCTCTCTCTCTCTCTCTCTCTCTCTCTCTCTACAAACTGCTGTGATCTAATTACACACAAAGGGGGGGGTTGGCGGTGGGGGTGGTGGCCAGTACATCCGCTTCTCGCACCATCTAAGAACGTTAGTAGGTACTTTCTACTCTACTTAGCGTGTTATATTGTTAATAAACAGATTTTTCATATAATATGATAATATTTAATTATTATGAGCGAATAATTAAATTTTATAGTATTGGGGAGGTGGAAAACGTTAATAAAAAAATCTAAAAAAAAAACAGCTTTCTATTTTCGCCAAGAGAAAATGTTTATTTATACAGGCATTTCATTAAAAAAATATATATATATTTTTATTTTTGGACCTATTGGGGGGGTGGAAGGAGTGGGAAAAAAAATCCAAAAAAAAGTTACCTTCACACAACTTTTCTACATACAGGCAATTTAAATTTCCACAAAAAAAATAAATGCGTATACGGACGCACCACCCTAGTGTGTATCATCGTATGCCTTACATTGCGGCATTGTCACGTAATTAGCATTAGCAGTTGTCAAGAATGAAATCTGAAAACAAATTTTCATAAATTTGATGCTTGTCAAATGTTAGTCAAGGCCATGTACTAATTTCCTGGCCTTTCAAAGTCGAACCGAATTTTACACGCTATTCTCTACAGGGTAGGCAAATTAGACGAAAGCCAACCTAGACCTGAAAAAGTTTTTTTCACGAAACTTTGCGGATTCTGTTCCTTTTGATGTCTAGATCAAATTCCAAAAAAAAAAAAATAAATAAAAATTGGCCGCTATTCCCCGCAATTGTTATAAACAATGATTTTTTTGTTAATTTGTTAACTAGAAAAATTTAGGTAAATTAAAAACAAAATGTATTTTTAGATAATTTCACGAAAAATAACAAGTTCTACTCTTACACTGTTAAGGGTGCCTACCACCCCAAACATGCCGAAAAAACGAGATTAGAAAATTTATTGATAACCAGCTGATTCTTTCAAGATTGCTTAATAAAAATATGTAGAATTCAATTTTCGAATTGCCCTACAAAACATATTTTCCGATTTTCCAGTCCGACGCACGGAATTCGTCGGTTTCCTGACGACCAAAAATTTATTAATAACTGTTGGACAAAAAATATATATATATCTAAGACCAGTACCTCATGTGTGGTACAAATCGGCGGACAAATACATCGCGGCGAATCTACAGTCGGACAAAAAAACAACAATTTTTCACAACATTTACATACAGTGTGTCCCACTTTTCACAGTAACACCTACGTAGCTCAGTTATTAATAAATTGATTTATTTTAAACTTGGTTAAGTTATACACTTCTTGAAGGTAACTAAAAGTATATAAACCTATTTTATTTATTCCATAGACGTGCGGTGCGGACTAAGCGGGTGAAAATGGGGTAAATTTTCAGGTGAACTGAATAATAATTTAAACAATGAATAGTGACCCAAGTAAACTACAAAGGCTGCCATTACTGTCAAGTTAATAATTTTGTTTATGATTTCAAAGGTGACTAGATTTAAAACAAGTAAACTGTATAGAGCCCGTATAAATGGGCAGAATTTTCTTAGTGCTTTTGGCGAGTACAAAGATATTTTTGATTATTACTTCAAATTTGTAGCAAAAAATGTGAAATAACTTTATTTCTAAATTCACCTCGTTCCGAGTTAAAGGTCATTAATTCTTGACAATATGTCATATGTACCTGTTTATACCTCTAAAACTACTAGAGATATTTTAACAAAATTTGGCACAAACGCGTTTTAAAGGATGCCCTATAAGATGGTGGTAATCTTTAAAAAAAAATCCCTAATACAATTTACCTGAAAATTTACCCTATTTTCACCCCCTTAGTCCGCACGTCTATGGAATAAATTAAATGGGTATATGCGCTTTTAGTTACCTTCAAGAGGTGTATAACTTAACCAAGTTTAAAATAAATCGATTTATTAATAACTGAGCTACGTAGGTGTTACCGCGAAAAGTGGGACACACTGTATAGCCCGTGTAGTTTTGGTGCTCCCGCTAGGAAAAATATTCTGGTTCCATTTTTTTTTGCATAATCTGACTTCAAATAGTCCCCTTATAAAAAAATCTGCATGTTGCCGTACACGGTTATAAATTGTTTAAATTATTTTTATTAAACAAATTCCAAAATTATTTTTTTTACTCTTGAACATGCTATTTTAAAGTTTTTTGGATCCAACACATTTTAAGTAAAAACATGGATTTGAAAAAATTGAGTTGACTTTAAAAATGCAAAAATTTGAATAAACGTGGAGAACATCATGTAGTACTAAGTTCGACTTTGAAAGACTTGGAAACCACTGCATGGCCTTGATAACATTCAGAGAGTGAAATTTATAAAACAACATTTTTGTACATTTTTCCTTAATTGCTGCAAATGCATTTTTCATCGAAAGAAGTGGGATAACATGGCAGTGCCACAGTGTACATCCAAAAATAGTATATGCCTGGATAAAGAATTAAAAGCCAAATATAAATATGTAAAAATATGTTGGGTGTTTCATTTCAAAAATTCAAGTATTAGCTTGCCACCATGTGAGACACCCAGTAGATTTAATATTAAATTTTAAAATATGCCACTCTTGATCTACTACAATTTTGATCTGACATTTCTTAAATTTCAAACGGTTGAGGAGATATTGACCACACACCAATCGTTCACCATATACATCAGATTAAATGAAATGACTAAAACTTATATGGATCTATAACAAAGTCTAAAATATTAGTGCAGTAAAAAGGGACCAGAAAAACGATGAGATATGCATAGCTTTGTAACAGCAATATGATTTCATACCTTCTGGGGTATCACCAGGACTATATATCTGAGTTTTGAACTTCCAAAGCCTAATGGGATTTTTTATGAACAATTGTGTTTTTTGAAGAGCGTTTTTTTAGGTAAGAAGGTGAATATCTCCAAAAACCTTCGCAATTAAAATTCCAACAAATCTGAGTTGGTTTTGGGTTATTTGAGTACGTACATAACGTAAAAAATGGAATAAACTGGCTAAAAGCGTTTTTTTTTTTTCATTTTAACGCCCAGGGACGTCAAGAGTTCCAATTGGCTTCAAACTTTCAGAAAACATACTTCTTGCAGGGTTCAGACTTTGCGAAGCTGAAAAAAATCCCTGATTTTCCAGGTTTTCCATAACCAAAAATATTAATTTCCATATATTTTTTAGTGAAATATTTTTTTATTTGACATAAAATAATTCCTTGAATTGAATTGAATCAGTGAAAATTTTTAGGAACTCTTTGATTTTCCATATTGAGAAGCAGAATTCCCTTATTTTTTATACAATTTATAAAATTCCCTGATATATCCAGGTTTTTTTAAAGATTTTTAAATTCCCTGAGTTTTCCAGGTTCTTCAGGTTTTCCATATGAGTCCAAACCCTGTCTTGTTGAAAACAATACATCCAGAAATTTTGGTGCCCAAATATTGAACCTTATGGACACAGATTAATTTGTTATCTGAAATTTGAATTGCCCGCCATTTTGTGCCATTAAGTCCAAAATGGATCTTTTTTTCTTCAAAATATAGTTCTGGACTCCAGCTTTCCGATGACATTAAAAAACATTGTTTTAAAGTCATTTTGGCTACTTTATGGGCTTTATTTTTAAACCAAATGACAACAAATTTATTTTCTCGGCCATTTTGAAATCATTTTTGAAAAATTTATCGGAAGAGAAAGAGAATTGTGAGAACTTTAATTTAAAAAAAAAGTTAATTTTCGTCCATCTGAACGCGAGATATTTAACTTTTAACTTTTGGCCAATTGTTAATGTCTGTATTTGGCTAATATTTGAACTATCATTTTGAAACATTTACTTAAGGCTTACTTAAGTTGGTAGTTAAGGTATGTATTTAGGGGAATTTGATATTCTGCTAACTTCTCTTTATAAAATTATATCGTTATTTTTCTTAACTAATGTCAAATATTTGTTCTGTTCAGAGACAACTTTGTTTTGTTGTGTGTGTATTTACTGCTATTTATCTTTTTACAAGATGTTAAAAGTTAAATATCTCGAGTTCAGATGGACGAAAATTCACTTGTTTTTTAAATTAAAGCTCTCGCAATTCTCTTTCTTTTCCTGACAAAAATTTCTCAAAAATGTTTTCAAAATGGCCGAGAAAATCTATTTGTTATTTGATTTATAAATAATGCCAAAAAAGTGGCCAAAATTACTTTAAAAGAATTTTTTTACCAGAAAACTGGCATTCTGAACTACATTTTGAAAAAAAGGATCTATTTTGGACTTAATGGCACAAAATGGCGGGCAATTCAAATTTCAGATAACAAATTCATTTGTGTCCACAAGGTTCAATATTTGGGCACCAAAATTTCAGGATGTTTTGTTTTTAACAAAAGATAGTTTCTGAAGGTTTGAAGCCGATCAGAACTCTTGACGTCCCTGGGCGTTAAAATGGAAAAAAAAACGCTTTTTAGCCAGTTTATTACATTTTGTACTTTATATACGTACTCAAAATCCCAAAACTAACGCAGATTTGTTAGAATTTTAATTTCGAAGGTTTTTGGTTTTCAGTTTGTCCCGATCGACTTCTAGAACAGGAAATATTCACCTTTTTACTTAAAAACGCTATTCAAAAAAACAAAATCGTTGATAAAAAAAAAACGCAATACGCTTTGGAAGTTCAAAACTCAGATATATACTTCTGGTGATACCCCAGTATGTATGAAATCATAATATTGCTGTTACAAAACTATACACATCAATGCCTCTTTTAAAAATTTTTAATTTTTTAATTTAATTGCCTTATTTATTTTAACGTCCTGGCAAAGTTTAGCTACCACTTAAACAGGCTACTCTACCACTTAAACAGGACGGTGAAATGAGATACGCTCACCCATCCAACTAATGGACTCGACCGACGTGTCTTAACTTCATCGATCGAGATCTCGCCACTGAAACTGGTACCGTACCTCACCTCCACTATATGTCTATTTTAGGCCAATTAAAGACCTTTTTCATAATACACCTGTCTTATATTTCTTCAAAGCTGTACATGGTTTTAGATGCTTTTTAACGTTAATTTGATGTCATTTAAATTTACCAGTGTTTTTGAGCCGATTAGACGTCTCCTTAAAATTTCATGTATGTTTAAATGTCCTTTTGTTCGGGAAAAAATTCTCATAGCCAAGATGTATGTGCATAATTTTCATATAAAAATTACAGATAAGAAGTGTGTAGCTTGTCTGTATGCTAATATAATTTGTAGGTACTTACTTTTTAATCATATGATCATAGAGAAAACTAGGAATGACTGTAATAGTAACAACTTGTCCAGCCTTATCGATGATGCTTCTTATTTGTTTATCCTTCAATCCAACAACATTCTGTCCATCAACCTCCAAAAGTTGATGATCGGTGAGAACTCCATTCCTTGCCGCTGAGGAATCCTTTACCAAGCTGACAATTTTACCGTTCTTAAATTGAAATCCAATACACCCAACACTATCTTTATGGAGGGTAATTGTTCTCTCGAAGGGCCTGTCCCTTACAACTACCTTTATCCCATTCACTGGGCATTTCTTAAATATATCATGTACTTTATCCATGCTATAGCCGGCTACGTTCTTGTCATTTATTTGCAAGATTTGATCTCCAAACCTCAAACCAGCCAATGACGCTGGAGATTTGTCTATGACGACGCAAATGAAAATTCCGTTATTAATTGCCTTAACTCGAATTCCAACTTTGCCATCCTTGTCTTTACAAAGGATTACCTCACGAACACCATGAGTAACTTGAGCCCTCTGAAGTCCAACCGACTGGCCAGACACTGGAGCGATCAATGCTGAATTTGTCCCAGCTGGGATTACCAACTCTCTCTAAAAATTAAATTACAATAATTAATAACATTATATTAAGTATTGACATAATAGAGTATCTGATTTCGATAACTTAAGGAGTAAACTAATCAGGTGATTTTACAGGAAAAATTTATTTTACTTTCTTGCACCTGATAAGCCTCTT
This sequence comes from Stenurella melanura, assembly GCA_963583905.1. Lineage (NCBI taxonomy): Eukaryota > Metazoa > Arthropoda > Insecta > Coleoptera > Cerambycidae > Stenurella > Stenurella melanura. Next base: position 62,867,528 of record OY757312.1, on the reverse strand, counting down.
TAATGCCATTTTCATTTATTTATGCAAAACAATTAGACTATTTAAATTATTGTTTTAACACTTTAGTGCATCGTTTACAGCCTGATTTTGAGATACAATACATCTACGTTTAAAATCGCCAACTTTTGTGTAAGAGAAAGACATGTAAGATAAGTGAGAGAGGGAAATGCAGTTCCATGTTTTTTATTCTAGTCTTCACCAAATGAATGGTGCTCTCAATTGCTATATATAGATATAGTCTATTGGTTATGTCATATAGAAAGGAACTGAGACGTTCACGGGTTTTTATTGCAGGAATCAATCAATGGGTTATAAATGGAGAAAAAACCGTGGAGTGCTATTAAATTAGAGGGTGGAAATTGACGACAGGGGTGAAGAACCACCCCTTTTGGTTTTTTCAATATATCTCCTAAACAAAGCAAAATTTCGATATATCTCATAGGAAACTTTTTGTAGAGAATCAAATTTCCCATCGGAATAGCATTTTCTGAATATTAAAAAAAAAAAAAAAATTTCATGCCGAAACAGTGGAAACAAACCAAAAATTTCGATTTTTTTATTTATTTTTCTTTTTCGCCTGTATCTTTTTTTGGGGCTTAGATAGGTATAGGCATTGCTTCAGATAAAAAAAGTAGATTAAATTTCCTTTAAAATGGTGAGCGGAACAATTTTTTTGAATGAAAATTGACCAAGATATGGCCATTTGAACCTGTTTTTTTTGCATTTCATCCCTTTTGTACGAATATTGTTTTTGTTCGCATTTTATTGAAAAAAATATTGTTTTACTCAATTAAAAAAGTTTTTTTACGTTTATTATTTAGTAATACATGACAGTTACAACAAATTAATCTTTGGAACAATGGTGCCAATAATAATATTGTCAAACTGCATATCGATATCATCATCTATATCTTTAGTAATGTCGTCTTCTGCAATATCAGCTTCTTGTATATTGTCCCAATTAATCCCCATGCATTCTTTACAAAAAATTGAACAAGTAATATTCATTTTTCTGCAACCACAGTTACTATGACAACCTGTAGTGCAACCACAAGCAACTTTTTTAAACAAAATCTCTGGCGCTGGAGGTGCCGTTGTGCGAATCACAATTAACCCGTACTTAGACCTTTTCTAACCCCAACTCAGAGGGTCCAAGATATGTCCTTTCCACTAACAGAAACGAAATATATTTTAAATGAGAGTTTGTGTGTAAAACAATATTTTTTTCAATAAAACAATATTCGTAGAAGAGGGATGAAATGCAAAAAAAAAGCCAGGTTCAAATGGCCATATCTCGGTAAATTTTCATTCAAAAAAATTGTTCCGCCCACCATTTTAAAGGAAATTTAATATACTTTTTTTTATCTGAAGCAATGCCTACACCTATCTAAGCCCAAAAAAAAGATACAGGCGAAAAAGCAAAAAAAATCAAAAAAATCGAAATTTTCGATTTTTTTTTTCAAGTTTGTTTCGACTGTTTCGTCATGAAATTTTTTTTTTTCATATTCAGAAAACGCTATTCCGATGGGAAATTTGATTCTCTACATAAAGTTTCATATGAGATATATCGAAATTTTACTTTGTTTACAAGATATATTGAAAACACCAAAAGGGGTGGTTTTTCACCCCTATCTTCAATTTCCACCCTCTAATTTAATAGCACTCCGCGGTTTTTTCTTCATTCATAACCCATTGATCGATTCCTGCATTAAAAGCCCGTGAACGTCTTATTTCCTTATTACCCTGTTTTTTAAGATATAATCAATAGCCTAATAGATAGCTTTATTTGACTACATTTATGTAAATAACAAAGAACATTTGCAGTGAGTCACAAAGTACAAGAGAACACACAGAAAAAAATATTTCATAATGAAAAATTAAATGTTACAATATAACTATAAATATACATATAAATAACTGACAAGCTCATGATGGTTTGTAAAGATGACAACTGACAATTTGAAATTATTGAAAATAACAATAATAAAGAAACGTTAAAAATGGCAGATATTCCGTGAGTGCATATGTCAAATACATAAATTTAATTATGAGTTAGAAGGTATTCGTCAATAGAATAAAAACAGTGTCGTAGAATAAATTGTTTATTTTGGCTTTGAAGGCAATTTGATGTAATTCTTTGATTTGCAGAGGCCGATGGTTATATAGGTTTAAATTATACAGGGTGACTGGTACCGCGCCGTATTCCTTTGAAGAGGTGTTAATAGAGACGATTTGCAGTTGATTGAACCATAATATGTATAATACAAAAGTTGATAGATTTCGAGATATTTCAATTTTTGTGTTTTCTTAGAAATGTACTACCTATTGCTACAAATTGTAAAATAAAAAAAAGAGGATACATTTTTCTGTAATTTTTTTTTATTCTACCGTTAATACACATAGTAGTTCATATTATGTAACAAAAATTATGTTAAATAGTTTGACATGACAAAAATACAGGAGCTAAAACCTGCAAGGGTTGTTAGAAACTCTAACTCAATTGTTCATTCACCAGGATTTATTTCAAAAATTTGTGAATACGTTAAACGTACAAATTATTTTAAAAACTTCTCTGCTTCATCACCTTTCGAAGTGGGTATAAATTTTTAAGAAAGGTCCTGTTACTTCCAGGAATAATACAAAATTAGTAGGCGCACACACAATTTAGTCATAAAAATTTGGGAAAGTAAATAAACTCCATACATTTATTTTACATTTCATTTGATGTTTTTATAGACTTTCGAAGTGACTACCTCTGCTCCTTATGCAAATACGAGCCCGTTTTCTCATTTCGGTTCTAGTAATTCTGTTGGAAAAATTATTTCTTAGAATTATTGCTGCTTCTTGTATCGTACGTATTAATTGTTCCCGAGTTGTAATTTCGGTCCCATACACAAGTTCTTTCATGTGCCCCCATACATAAAAATCCAGAGGGGTAAGGTCGGGGCTCCTAGCAGGCCATGGAATAGGCCCTCCTCTCCCAATCCACCTGTTTGGGAACCATTGATCCAATAATTGTCTTATCGGACGATAATAATGCGCAGGACATCCATCGTACTGGAATATCATCCTACGTCTGCTTGCCAGAGGTACATCCTCTAACAAAGGGGCCAAATGATTAATTAAAAAATCAGCATAAACTGCCCCGTTCAAGTTATCGGGTAGAAAATGCGGCCCGATTAAATTGTTTCCAATAACTCCCATCCACACATTGACACTAAATTTCCTTTGGAAACTGGTTTGGCGTGATAACCGTGGATTTTCTTCCGCCCAATAATGCATATTATGTAAATTTGTGATACCTTCTCTGCTGAATTTAGATTCGTCGGTCCACAAAGTTCTAGACAAAAAATTTGCGTCCTCGGCATCGGTATTTAATAGGAATCGACAAAATTGAACTCTTCTTGCAGGATCGCCCTCTAGTCCTTGGACTGGTGTGTAATGGTACTTTCCCAAATTTTTATGACTAAATTGTGTGTGCGCCTACTAATTTTGTATTATTCCTGGAAGTAACAGGAACTTTCTTAAAACTTTATACCTACTTCGAAAGGTGATGAAGCAGAGAAGTTTTTAAAATAATTTGTACGTTTAACGTATTCACAAATTTTTGAAATAAATCCTGGTGAATGAACAATTGAGTTAGAGTTTCTAACAACCCTTGCAGGTTTTAGCTCCTGTATTTTTGTCATGTCAAACTATTTAACATAATTTTTGTTACATAATATGAACTACTATGTGTATTAACGGTAGAATAAAAAAAAATTACAGAAAAATGTATCCTCTTTTTTTTATTTTACAATTTGTAGCAATAGGTAGTACATTTCTAAGAAAACACAAAAATTGAAATATCTCGAAATCTATCAACTTTTGTATTATACATATTATGGTTCAATCAACTGCAAATCGTCTCTATTAACACCTCTTCAAAGGAATACGGCGCGGTACCAGTCACCCTGTATATATGGCTCATATGCTTCTTACTTCTCGAATAAAAACGTAGACATACTGTGTTCTATATTATGTCCCACTTTCGTGGCTATCTAAGCTGCCCCAAAACACACTGAGTTCATCTAAACCCATAAAGCACTATTGTGTTTAGGAGCACAGTGCTTAGTAATCCCAAAAGATGCTCACGAGCACTCAAAACGCTTAAGATTATTTTAAAATGTGTGTTCGTATAGCTCTTATCAAAACATTCTTTTATTTTGTTTTCTTTAAAGGCCCTATATAGCATCTAGTAGTGATTTTGTTGACTTTATCAAGAGACACGGTCGTGTCTCGCACTAAGTTCACTCAAACATCTCCACTCACATAAATAATAAGCGAGCTCCCGTGTATCTTTACAGGAAAAATACTTACCCCCACCACCACCTAAATTTTGAATTCAAATTTCTCCATAAATATAAGGATTTAATTAAGAATTTGTTCAGTTACACATAAATCGATAACTTTCTATCGATTGAGACCAGAATCAACCATATTAATTACATATTAACGAAGATACGTGCATAGCAATGCGTAACCACACCCCTTGCGCATAAAAACACAGGATTTTATATTTCTAACAAGTAAAGTAAATATATGCGATTTGTCCCATTAATTTCGGCTTTCGTCGTATAGGACTCCGCCGTGGCCCATATAGGGCTTCGCTGGGCCCCATTTCGCCGCCTATCTCCAACTCTGGGGCCCACAAGAATTCCTGTTCATTCTGTGGCCTCTTTAATAAAGCAGTAGCACCATACGACTAACTTAACCTCAAATTTTACGCTTTTGTAAGTTTATTATCATTTTATTCGCCTTTCTAGATTGGAACCTGTATAGCACAATAAACCGGGAATTTTTAATTTTTAAGTACCTTTAGCCATCTAATGCCGTCAATCTAGACTTCAACATCAAATTGTAATCCGAAAGAAATTTTGTTCCAGATATTAAGTTTATATTTGTCGAAAATAAGCTGAGAACGCTCAGGGATCGAACCGTGGACCTCGTGATTTATAGGCTGATGCTTACACCAGCGCGTCACTTGAAGAGTGGTTAATGAAATCCTAAGTTATTCTAAACGTGTAAAAAGAGCGTGTTCTGCCACATGGTAATGTCTCGCACCAAGTTCACTCCAACGTCCTCCACACTCACAGACATAATAAGCAAGCACGCGTGCATCTTTACAGAAATACTATCTAGAAAAAGTAGTGAAATGCCCACAAAAACAGATTTTCTGTAAACAAAAAATAGTGCCAAGTACACTCTGCCCAAAAGAATATCTTTCCTGTCTACAAAAACATAAAATAAGAAAATATTTGAAATCAATTAGAATCGCCAAGTCCGGTATCTAATTATAAAAAGAAAATTTATGAAACATTTTTTTTTTCAAATACAAATACAAAGAAACTTGGCGCGGTTTCACTAAGAGGCAAAACCCTGTTTGGATTCACTAGTGTCACTCAGTTAATCTTATACAAATTTACCCGTCAACTTCTGACTGCAGTATTACATATTATTTCCGATTATCAACATGCGCAGGATCTGCGGAAACATGGAAAGTGAAACGCGCCAAGTTTTCTTGTATTTGAAAAAAAATTATTTTCATAAATTTTCTTTTTATAAACAGATACCGGACTTGGCGATTTTACCTGATTTCAAATATTTTTGGAGAGATCACATTTTCTTATTTTATGTTTTTGTAGAGGATAGATATTCTTTTCTTTTGAACAGAGTGTACTTGGCGCTATTCTTTATTTTTTTACAAAGAATCTGTTTTTGTGGGCATTAATATAAAACTGTTCTCTAACATTACTTCATTTAATTATCAAACTGTCAATACTTGTCACTACCTTGTCTAACTGCATATCTGACCATGGTCAGACCATTATAAAAGTTTTGACACTACTAATAATCTGAAGACTGTGCCACTTTAAAATGGTAAAGCTGAACCACATATTAACTGATAAATGGATATTCTAAACTGAAAATTTTCTACAAATTGGGATGTATTTGAAGAATAATAATATTTATAAAGTTGTTAATGAAACAATTTTGGATTATTATACATTGTGCCAACTAGCAATTTAAATGTAAATGTAATACTTATTAATAACAGTAAGCGACAAATAAGGGATTCCTATAGGATGTTACAAGTTGATTTATTCAATTTTTATTCCTGATTCATACGAGATCTTTACAAAAAGGTCAAGCACCTCTTTATGTTCCTTTGTCTTTATAAGTGAATTTCATATGACCCTGGGGACGCTCTCTCACCCAACAAAGATTATCGGCTTTATTAAAAAGATGAGTCTATTAGGTAAATATTATTCGGAGTGAGTCACAATAGACCCGATGGTCGTAGTGAAGGGTCTGACATAAACTCACTTACATAACCTAACCTCGCACATCTGCTTGAAATAACAATCCACCAAGATACATGTATCGGGAAAGTACATAATTTTTGACCAGATGCTACATGTCACTGGAGTACTGAAATTATTTCATCTCACATGTTCTTTTGTAAACAACCTTTTGTTTCCCACCATAGTTAGTAATTAAAATGTTAAATACTTTTTTAATATCGATATTTCACCATTTTTGATCATGACTGAATTATTGTTATTTTTTACATTTCACTTTTATTACACTATTGAGAGATATTGCAATATCCATGAGAGTAAAGATTAGAAGCAAACCCTACTAATTTTTATTTGTAAAGTCAAGAATAAAGTTAAATAAATAATCAGATTTTATTCTGTTTTGATAGTGGATTTTCCTGATCAACGAGCTCTGTCATTAGACAATTTTTGGGAAAAAATGTATAAGTACTTTTATATCGAATGGCGAAGACCTTATCGGTAATGACCAGGGTTGAGCGGATTTAAATCAGTTGATTTAAATCTTGATTTAAATCACGATTTAAATCAGGTGATTTTTTAAATTTTAATCAGTGATTTAAATCAAGCATTTACTATTTTTCAAAGATTTTTATTATATTCTTTTGTATTTATTTTCTAAATTAAAAAAATATAAAAAAGGTAACACAGAAAAACTTTAATAAATGTAAACTAAAAAATAACAGATTTTTAGTACTTTCATATGCAATACTACTAAAATTGTAATACAAAAACAAAACATAAAATATTTTCATAATTTAAAACTTAAAAAACAAAGCAATGAATGAGTAACAAAATAAAAAATATTTATTTATTAATTATTTTATTAGTCTTCTTCGTATTATCATCGTTATAATATTTGAATAAACCACACCATAAGTCGAAAATAATCTTTCAACAGATGTGGTAGAAGCTACAGCACATAATAATTGGGCCACTATAGGTAAAATCTTTCCAATTTCAGGGGTATCTTTTTGGGAATTCCACCACTGAATAGCGCTCACATTATCCAAAATTTCGTCGTCGAACATAACTGATTGAAAGGGCCGGGATTTACTGTCTAACCACACCATTGCTGGCAAAAGACCACTATTTGGAAACAAATTGATTGCTTCTGTTTTAGCTAAGTATTTTTCATCCACAGTTAATTTATACGTTCTTTTAGTAGGGTCAAGATTGTATGCCAAAAAGTGTGAGGGTGTGAGAGCCTGATTGTATCTGGCTCTAAAAATTTTCGCTTGTTTTACGTTAATGTCGATTGTTTCTTCTAAAACTTCCTCCAATTTTTTCCATTCATGTACAGCATCTGACAAAAAACAATCTTGACTTTGCAAGCGATCAAGCGCAACAGCAACTGGTTTTAGAATCTTTAAGAAGTCTTCTGCCAATCTCTTGAGTTGGATATTTGACACCTTTTGATACACTACTTCGTCAATTTCGTTTCTGTTTTCTTCACAGATCCTCAACAATCTCTGCCATTCCTTTACATAAACTTCCAAACAATCTGCGAGAGTGTTCCAGCGCACATCTTGAGGCATTACTAAAGTTTTACCCCCATCAGCTTTATACTTTGCACTTGCCAGGTGATTATTGCGAAAATACTTCACCACATGGACAACATGTTCTTTAATGTCTTTAATTTCTAAATCTCTTGAGAGCAAATTTAAAATATGTGCCGAACACCCATAAGTTATAAGAGTGCAATCTGCTATCTGTTCCTTAATATATTCTCGCATTTTGTTCATATTGGCAGCATTGTCCGTTACAAAACTGGTAACTCTACACTTGTACTCAGTTTTCAGTTTGTTGATTATATTTACGGCAAGGCTTGCTAAATATTCTCCAGTATGTGTGTGTGCATGCCCTGATGTATCTATGCTTTCAAACATAAATGTAGTTCCATTCTCTGTTGTTACCATAGCGCAAACTATGGGTTCGTTATGCACGTTCGACCAGCCATCAATGGCCATGCAATCTGATGCACCTGATAATTCTTGAAAACATTTTTGTTTTTCTTCTTCATAGATTTCATCTAGTAGTGTCGACGGCGGCGTATAACCTGGGCGTAACATTTCAATGGTTTTCTTCACTTGCGGGTTTTCAACACATCTAAAACTGCTATTTGTGGCATAAATAGCTTTAGCAATTTGCTTGTCAAGGGCCTTTTTTTTGTCATTTGAAGTTTTCACTACAAATGATTCTAAGGTTCCAGACACATCCTTGTTCCGTTTTGTGGAAAGCGAAAACAATGAGTTTGTATTTTTTGAACTCTTAGAACTAGAAGCAGAGCTTAAAGTAGAAGGGAAAACGTCGATGGGTTGTGATTCAGGATCAGATCCAGACTCATAGCGAGATAAACATGGCCTTGGTTCTTCTAAATTAACATCTTCGTCTGTGTCTGACATTGGATCCACCCCAATGCCGGCATCATTAGAATTTTTTGAGCATTTTTCATAATGCGCCTTCATTCTCTTCACAAGGCCCTGTAATTCGAGTTTACACTTTTTGGAGATAGCTCTGCTTCCAGCTTTACCTGCTGATTTATTAGACGTTTCTAGGTAATATTGCCAAATACCGTCTCTTTTTCGTCCGGCCATCGCGAACTTATTATTTATTATATTTATTAGAGTACCTATTAGGCAACAGACACTACACAAAATCGTACGTAACTCAAAGAACTTTAATCGACTACTGAACCTAGTATTGTTTATTACCCTAAAAACACGATGTTATTGCAAACCTCTCGCTGAATTTTCATCACAATTCTGTTATCCTAATAGCATAACGTATAATATAAAATTCACGCCTAGTTTATTCAGTTCAGCTTTTACATATAAAAAGTTAGGGAAAAAATGTAGGTAGCTAACATAAAGGTTAACTGTTTTGTTACATCTATGATGTAAAATTTATCGTTTACATCATAGATGTGCGGTTATTAGCAATTTTAGGACATAAAAAGTATGGTACTTGTATTTATATAATGCACGGCACGCCTATGGTAGGACTATGTATGATTGAAGGTCGACAAAGGGTTGCGGTAAACAGTTTTTTATATCACAGTACAAAGCTTATGGTTATTTCTACAGCATTTTTTGTGTAACTTTTTATAATATTATAATAAAGTTTGAGTAAATGCAGATAACTTCAAACTTAAGCAAGAAGACGAACATAATTTTCAAGAAGTACAAGTTAATTTTTACTTTCACTTATTTATTTAAGAAATAAAAAAAAATTAAATGAATCTTGATTTTAATTAAAAAAAATCATGATTTTTTATTTTTTTGAAAAAATCGTGATTTTTATCAACCCTGGTAATGACACATACACAAAGAATAGATACCGATGGATTATTTGTGTTCATTTAAAACATGCTTTTTGTAATCTTTGGGTCATCCAGGTCATCCCAAACTATCAACAAAATACAAAAGAAAATAATTTTTTCAACGATTATTGAGTAACAAGCTTCAATGGTTTTATTCCTCCTTGCAAAATTTATCTTGGCTCATTATTACATTCATTATCTCATCAAAGAAAACATTATAATAGATTATGACTTTGTAGAATGATGAAGTAGACGTCGTTTTTACTGTTGCTATTATTATATCAATATCAACTAAAAACTATAATATTCTAGACCCAAAATGATTTTCCGACCTCGATTATACTGTAACACTGGTTGAAACTGCAATATGTACCCTATATGTAGCTTTCAGGGCAGGACAAAATGAAAACAATTGATTATAAGAGTAAATTAAAAGGATAAGTACTTTTTTTTATAGATTTTCTTTTACTTTCTTTGTATATAACAGGTGTATTATTCAAAGAAGATATTCACGAAAAATCTCGCGAAAAATTAACTTTTCAATCCTTTCACGAGTTGTCATATATATATATATATATATGATGTCCTGAAGAAAAATTTGTGGGGCCTTATTCCGAGTTTCAACACATTATTTATAATCACAAAATGAAGGTAAATACCCACATAACATCTCATGGATATGTACATGTACATCCATAGCATATGCATTAGGTGTTGGAATTTGAATATGTATTGTTAAATATACATATGATATGAAATGTATATTCAGCTACTGATATCCATCAGCGTCATATACATTGTATATTGCTGGAGGTATATACATAATGATTTATACATAACATGTCCATTAAGGTATAATTAAATTATACGCGTACACGAATTTTATCTCATTATCTGATGCGCATGCGCTACTAATTTATGGCATACTATGTCAGCGCACAGGCATCATTTGTTTACGGATTGTAGTTCGTAACAGCCGGCGCCAGCAGCCATTAAGCGATTAAGCCCTGTAGTATTGTGTGCATAGTGTTTATGTGTGATTTCTCATTCTCTGAAAAATTTTAGAAAAGATCTCTTGAGAATTCTAAAGTGCTTATTTTTCGATATATTTACAAAAAAATTTATTTATCTCACCATCCTCGCAAAAACTACACGTTAGATGCATCTACACGAGGACCACCCAATTCAGTTTTCACAAATATTAACCATTGCATTATTATACTCTTCGCAAATACAAAACAAAGAGTATATTGCATTCGATCGGCACATTTCTAAAACCGGTAATATTGCTTATAGAGAACAAATTTCCATGTCACTGTGTTGGTGGTCGAATTCTAAACAACAACAACAAAATGTCCGTCCGCCTGTCTGTCCGTCCGCCATGTTTTTTGTCAGCAAAATAACTTAGCAACGAAAAGTCCGATTGTATTGAAATTTCGACAGTAAGTTAGTGTTGGCTAGAGGACGAATCCTATTGTTTTTTAACAAAATCGATCAATAAATAAAAAAGTTATAAATTTTTTAAATAAAAAAAAAATTACATAATTTTTTTTTAAGTTCTGTAATTAAACTAAAAATATCTAAAACCAATATATTATTTACAAAAAAACTGCAGTAAATCGGCGAAGAGTTTTCTTTGTTTTTATATTTGTGTAAAATAAATAATTTACATAATTAAATTATTATACACTTACCCCAAAGATCTTAAGTTTTTAATTCTGTGTGTTAGCCCCTCAAAAACGAATGGTTATTTCCGCCCACTGAATTTTATCATCCCTCCACTTTTAAAAATAATATTTTCTAATGTCCGATAATCACCAATGTACAATTTTTCGAGGTTGATATGTAATTCAATAACATAATGGTGGTTAATTAGCTGTGAATGATTGATAATTTAACAAATATTTTAAGTATATTTTAATTATTTTTGTAAATACGTTTTTTTTAACTACTAGTAATTCTATCATGTAATTTGGCCAATATTTGTATAGTATTAGCTACAAGAGTACTTGTTTTGATTTATTCTCTGATCTGATGTATTGTAAAATGTTATGATGTTTTTTTTCTTCCCAGTTTATAGGTACATTAATGTGCTCAAATTAGAACAATATACATACGTACACAAAACGCATACAAATTCAATAATTTATATTTACAATACCTACATAAAAAAAAGTGTGCAAGGGTTTCATTTACTTCATAAATTTTCTAATCATGTTAAGTAATGTTCCAATGAGAATTATTATTAATATGTGGAGATTTCCCAGAATTGGTGATATGAGAAATAATCATGAGATAATGCTGAGCTACCCTATAATTTGGTTTATATTATCACTGATATGTAACAGAAGGCAACCGAATGTTTACACATATATTCCTAATAAATAACATAGACATGTGATATGAAATGTAATTTTATTTGTAAACTTGATGAGCAATTTATTGTTATCTTTATTATTTCGACCATGTTCTTTCACATGAAGAAAAAACAAATAAAAATATATAATATATAAAAATATGAATGCAATTGATACCTAGGTATTACTTACTTTTATCTAAATTATGCGCATTGATATTATTGATATTGAATGAGTCAGAAAAAATATATAAATATTCCCCAACTAAAATAGTTTCTGGTAAAACCCAAAGTTCAACCAAAATGAAATAAAATGACTAAGTAAAAGGAATAGGTGTATACTTATTTGTCTAATGCCTAAGTACTGCTTTAAAATATATTACGAAGTGTTAAAAATTTTTAAAAAGGATAACACTTATGCATGAAGACATATATTTTTACCGATCTTACATAGATAGTGATAAAGAAAACAAGATATATTTTAAAATCCAGTACACTGTACTATAGAGTCCCTAAGATGAATATTATATATTTTGGTCCCTCACCTGTTGCAGCAAAGATATTTGGGAGTACTCGGGCATATTTTCAGCAATAACAGCCTCACTCAATTCCAAACCCATAAAATCCCCTAAAGCAGGGTACAGAACCGCTCCATTTGAAGGAACAGGCATATTTGTATTTGGGGTTGGATATGGTGGTGGTGCATACTCAGATTGAGGTCCCATTTGACTAATTTGTGCCTTACACATCTGATCGACTTTCATATCTTCTAAACTAGGATAGAGCGACATATTGGCAGCCTGTTGAGGATATAAATTTGAAATAACATCTGTATTTTTAATTCAATTCACAGGTATTTATTGATTGTTAAAAATAGACTAACTTACACACCTTTTTAGCACAGTTTTAAGAAGAAATGGGTTTAACCCCCGTTAACTCGGAAACTTAAAACTTTAATCGAAATATACTATGACTCACTATCCGCCTTATCGCGAAGAACACAGAGCTGAGATGAATAAAACAATTAAAATATCCAAGATCCAAGATAAAAATTTTGTTTTGTTGATATGTGACAACTACGTCAATAGACATGCGCAATCTCCAGTTCCGTTTAGAATTTGGATTTTCCGCCTTTCCGCGTGATATTTGATGAATAAATAACAGATGGCAGAACAAGTGGTCTAATCAAAGATTAAGGTTAATTCTTAAATCTTTGGTAGAGATGGGCGGTCCGGTTCCTTTAGTGGATTCGGTCCGTTTGGATCCGTTCCGCTAGTGGACCCGTTCAACTGGATTCGTTCGATTGGATCCACTTCAAAATTTCCTCATCGTGATGTGTGACTGTAATGTGAGTGTGACTCACCGAATATTCTTATTATTAATTATTGTATAATTATACTACACCTCGATAAATCATATAATAAAATAATTTTGCAGTAATACGAATGGGTTTGGATAAACAGTAAATAAAATCCTGAAATCACGACGCAGACACTTCCTAAGTATTAAGTGTGCACGTGGGGTATTTACTATTTATGGAGCGACGACAATCAACTCAAACTTCATCAAATCTATTCAAGCAGTCAGTCAGAGTCCGGAGTTCAGGAGCTCAGCTCACTAGCTCAGAACAGTACCAGGACTTACATACCATAACGGATCAAGGGACCGGACCGCGGACCCGGTTCGATCGACATCGTGGATTCGGTCCGACCCGTTCCACCTTCGGATTCGTTCACTTGGAACGGGTCTGCTCGGACCGCCCATCTCTAATCTTTGGTCTAGTCATACAATCATAGATATAAAGGATTTTTTCAGGACCTGCATTTGATAAACGGAATATACTTATAGCTAATTAAGATAAAGGTGGCAACACTCGCGAAAGAATCCAATTACTAAATAAGTGTACGATAATATTCTTGTTTAAACTCATCAGACTTATACTTTTTTTGTCTTTAAATGTAGAGGCCAGTTGAGGGAGGACTTTGCAAACGAACTTCAGTGTAAGGGTTTTGGGGGGGAATCTCATAAATGTTACAAGAATTTATTTGTATTTGTTGAATGACCCCTTATTATTTTTATGATAATTTATGATAAATATCTTATTTTTACCTATAATAATATGTATGAGTATAATCACACTCATATCAAACCTGATGGTATATAAATATAAAGATTATTTTTCTATAATGAAGTAGTTTCTTCCGGGTTTTGCCGCGGTCGTCGAACTTGACTTGACGTTTCGCTGATCATATGTTGTCAGCTTCTGAAGAAACTGACAGCATGATCAGCGAAACGTCAAGTCAAGTTCGACGACCGCGGCAAAACCCGGAAGAAACTACTTCATTGGACAACGGCCGTGAAAACCTGCATATTGCACTATTTTTCTATATATTATGCAACATTCTCAATAAACCTTAATCACAAGACAGATGTATAGCACTGTGGAGAGCAAATCATTATATTAGTGGTAAAGCTGCATGTAAGAATTAAATTTGTAATATATGGGATTATATTGTAGGACAAATGGGGAGATATAATATATGGATACAAATAGATCACAGAACTTTTGTCCAAGCAGTATGCACAAGAAGAAAAAAGCAGCACAATGATAATATATAAGATCTAGATAGTGTAAGATAGTAAGATCTTTTCTGCGTGCCGCACATTTGGTCGCACAACAGCTGATGAATTAGTAATAGCAAAATATACAAGCACGATTGCATTTTTTAAATTATTATAATTAACGCGCATATATAGTTATCGAGTTCATTATTTATTAAATAATATTAGCCATTTTTTCGATTTAAAGTTAGAAGTCTACGGCAAAAATGAAACGTAAAATTTGCTAAATATAACAATATTTAATAAATAAAGTATTCTTTAAACACATATAATAAAGTGAAAAAAGTTGAGAATAAATTATTTGTTTTCAGTTATGGCGTAATTAAACAGCTACTTATAGTTCGGTTTAATGTTGTGTCGCTAAAATGTCCCTATTGTGAAAATGCAATTTCTCGTAGCATGAAAAACTAGTTCGTAGCTGCTACGGCCGTCAATGTTAGTAGGTTGATTAGTAAACAATAATTTATTTCATTGCCAGACAGATTTCCACAGAAAGGTGTTTTCTGTGCAGATTTCTTATAAAACAATGAAGTAAAAAATGATGGGAGATCAGTTCCGTAAAGTAGAACCATATTCGCCAAAATCATCACCAAGAGGGGCCAGGTCCCCTGTTGTATCACGTCAAGATTCGTCGGGAACATTAAAAACGACAATTTTGCTGGGAAAGAACCCGTCCATAGTCCCAAGTGGACCTTTCTATTTGATGAAAGAACCACCAGGTAGGTACTTGCCTTAATCAGAAAGTGTTATACCTAAGAAATTTGCATTTTTATTTGTCGTATTTTAGTGGAGTCTGAATTAACGGGGGCTACTAATTTGATGGCCTATTATGGCCTAGAGCATTCATATAGCAAATTTAGTGGCAAAAAGTTAAAGGAACAATTGTCTTCATTTTTACCTACTCTACCAGGGGTTATTGACTCTCCGGGGCAGCAAGATAACAGTTCTTTAAGGTCCGTCATTGAAAAACCTCCAATTGGAGGGAAGGAACTATTACCACTTACTAGTATTCAATTAGATGGATTTCGATTACATCCTGGCCCAGTAAGTATCCTTTTATTGCCATTACCAAAAGAGTTAGTTATTCAAAATTGTAATACTACTTTTGTCCAAACTATCAAATAAAACCATATCACTATTAGTTACCGTAATGAATCATGAAGGAGATATTTCAATTTTTGCAAATATGAAGAAGTTTTCATCTTGTAGGTAATTATTTATTATTATTATTATAAACCTACAATGAAAATATGGAAATAAGAGATCAATTAATAATGAAATAGAAAAAAAATGTTTTTGTATCTTTCTATTTTTGTTCATAGTGTAGAATATATTTCTATATTATATATTTTCTATAAAGCAGCTGGTTAAATAATTTAATCACTAAAGTACTTGTTTTTAAATCTGATAACAGTTTGGTAAATATTTATGTTATTTGAATAAAGTATATACTTTATTCAAATTTTGGCTACCCATCAATTAACAGACGTGCTGAAGGTGGAAATATAGTTAATTTGACTTGATATACTCAGTTTTTGAGGAAATACAAATCAAAATAGTGAGCCTCATTGCATTACAACTCTTATTTGCACTGACAGTCAGATGCATCATGATAATTCAACCAGTAAATAAAGGAACATTCTCATATTCCTTCTCTTTCAAATTCTAACCTGCACATTTACGAAAAATGTATAAGGTATTTCATAAAGTTATACTAAATGTTTTTGTGGGAATTTTTCTTATACCTGCTTGTTTTTTCTTTTATTTTAGTTACCAGAGCAATATCGATATACAAATACAGCACCTATAAAGAAACATAAAAATAAGCACAAGAAACACAAACATAAAGAAGGCGGTTTACCTAGTCAAGAAACAACAATAACTGACCCAAGTAGTGATACTCATGAAAAGAAACACAAAAAACAGAAACGACATGATGAAGATAAAGAAAGAAAGAAACGGAAAAAAGAGAAAAAGCGGAAAAAACAAAAACATAGTCCCGAACACAGTGGTGGCCTAACTCCAAGTCAGCATTCGAGTTAAAAAATTTACCAACTAAGTACCTTAATATGCAATTAATTATGTTTACTATTTTAATTTATAAAAATTTCTCAGTAGCTTTTAAGATCTATTTATCATGTATTATTATGTATAAAATAAACAGACTGTTATTTTTAATGCATTATTTATATACGAAACTATACTGCTGGTAATGGAAGGTTATTTGATTAAATTAAACAAAAATTGCAGACTCCAAATTCTTTGGTGAAATTTGACAATAAATTACTAGAAATTATAGTTAATGACAAAGTCAAGTAATTGATATCGACAGACATATTTACCCTAAGAGCACTAAGCAAAGTTGGTTTGAGCCTCACCAATCAAATAAATCTAGATTTCGGATGATCACTGAAGTCGCTTTGGAGGTAGCTGACAAAAAAATTTTAATTGTGACTTAAATTGTAACCTGACTTCCCACTATTGAATAAAACTTCAGATGCAACAAAGCATCTAAGAACTACATTGTATCAAAAATTGTACTCATTTTAACTATCAGAAAAAATAAATCTTATAAAACTTCGCCCATTTTGATATTGCTAAGTGGGGTATAAGACTACTGTACATATACTCTTATGCTAAAGCCCCCAGCATACTTGGCAGTGGCGGCACTTGCAGAAAGGCAGCAAACAAACTTCAGAAATGGAATGTGAAATATGACAGGTTAAGGGCTGGGAGACATGAAGGCGCTAGCTCTGTCGGACTAAGTTCTTTATTATAGGTTGACGGGTGTCCCCCTGTCTATAATAATAATAATAATAATAACACTTTATTTCCTTTAGACCTGCTGAAATACAAGTATATAGGACACGTCAGAAATGAATATAACAAGTAAAAAATGTATATACTAATAAGTAGTAGTGATAAGTAACAGTAAAATCATGGTGTATATATATATATATAGAATATTACTTTCACGTAGTCATAAAAAAAAACAAAAATACAATCAAAACATTATATACATAGTCAATTGAAATTAAAAACAGACAAAACAAAACAAGCTATCAACAATCTTTGACAACAATTAATTAACTAATTACATAAAGAACACATACTTAATATCACTGACTTGCATATATAAGTCAGACGTCAAGTAGTAGTACAGAAGATGTTATATTCATGATAGGTGTAGAAGCATTCCTTTATCAGGAATTTCCGAACCGCACTTTTAAAGCAATTGAAGCTGGTAGCATCTTTGATTTTATTAGGTAAAAGATTATACATCTTGATTGATGTAATAAAAGGACCTTTATCTATTTAAGCTAATCTACAGGCTGGTGCATAAATCTTACTGCTGCTTCGAGTGTTATAATTATTTATATCATTACATTTCGGTAGTTCATCAATGTTTTTCCTTACATAGCATACTGCTTGCAAGATGTACATACAGTAGACGGTGAGTATCCCATATGCTGCCTAAAATACGGTTTGCATGATGTGTAACCTAATTTAAACATGCTTCGCATTATTCTCTTCTGCATGAGAAAGACTTTTTGAACTCCTGTACAGTTACCCCAACAGAGTAAACCATATGAGAGTATTGAATTTACACAACCATAATAAAGAGTCTTGAGTGATACTATCGACCGAGTTCCTAATTTGTAATATTGCAAAGTTCTTGCTAGCTAGGTTTTTTAACACACTTTCAATATGTTTTTGCCATGATAAATGACTATCCAATTGTATACCTAAAAATTTTACACAGTCATTTTGACATATAGATTTATCATTCCCTCTAACCAGTACACTCAATTTATTTTTATTTCCTACTGGTGTAAATATCATGAGATCGGTTTTTTGTGGGTTTAGAATCAATCCATTTTTAAAACACCATAATGTTATTTCATCTACACATTTCGTAGCAGTTTTACTAAGTCTATCAATATCTTCAGCAGTAATGATAGCTGAAGTATCATCCGCAAAAAGGGTTAAAAAACTATTTCCATATACATTATCAACTATATCGTTAATAAAAATTATAAATAATAATGGACCCAGCACACTCCCTTGAGGTACTCCTGTCAATACATTTACATTCTCAGAAAAATATGTCTTCTCATCTTGTATAATTTTTACAGTCTGTGATCTCCCCTTTAAGTATGAGTTTATCCATCTTAATGCCATACCACGAATACCATATACTTCAAGTTTTTTTAATAACAGTTTGTGATTTATACAGTCAAAAGCTTTTGTGAGGTCAAAAAATATACCGGACGATTTTAAGTTATTATTAAAGTTGTTTAGAATTTTTTCATAAAAGGAGAGAACAGCATCCTGTGTTGAATGGTTTTTACTAAAACCATACTGTCTCTGTTAATATTTTATGCTTTTGAAGAAAGTTTGTTAATCTAATTTGGAAAGATTTTTCAAATATTTTCGAAAAGACGGATAGCAGTGCGATCGGCCTGTAGTTATTCACATCATTTGGATCATGTTTTTTGTAAACTGGTATTACTAAAGCTGATTTTAATTGATCTGGGAAGTGGCCATTTTCAAATGATATATTAACAAGGTATGTTAGTATAGTAAGAAGGTATTTAGAAACATCTTTTATTAGGCAACATGGGACTTTATGCTTACCTGATGACTTTTTTCTACATACAGAAAAAATTATATCAGAAATTTCTTTCTCCGTAACAGGGGTTAAATATATCGTACTGTCATTTTGTTTCATTGTTTGTGTTGTTGAGGTATCAGCATCAAAAGAGGAAGTGAGTTTATTAACAGAATTTATAAAGTGACTGTCAAATTCAGCAATGTCTCGTGGCTGATCTAGACATTTTCCGCCTTGATTTATTATTTTTGTTGGTATATATGTCTGTTCCTATTCTTCCCTTGCATATTTTCATTGATAATATTCCACATTGCTTTTTGTTTGTTTGGTTCATTGTTAATTTTTTGTTTATAATACGCATTTTTGCAGACTTTATATTTATCTCATGATTTTTTTTTATTATATTATATCTAACCTTCAGTTCTGGGTCAATCTTGTTTTTTACTTCTTTGTGTAATTGTCTAATAAAGATGCCTTCGTTTATAATTTTTTGAGTTACCCAGTCCTTAGTCTTTTTGTTCATCTTTTTATTTGTTTTCATTAATTTTTTAGGAAACGCTTTATTAAATAATTTGAAAAATATGTCTTGAAAAACCTCAAATTTTTTTATGTAACTTATTTCTAAGTCTATAGATTCACTATATCATGTGCAGTCCTGTTCTATAGTCGAGATGACTGGGAACATGATCAGAGGCGTCTTCTAAGTCCCAAGGTATGGAAATGGTATACAGATGGATCAAAAATTCAGGAGACAACAGTTGCTGGTGTGCACGGATGCAAGCCAGAAGCTCGTATATTGGCACAATTGATAATTAAGCGTCTAGTGAATTCCAAGCAGAGGTACATGCCATCTTAACCTGTGCCAAGGGAAAATCTTGGAAGAGGTTTCGTTGACAAGCATATTTAATTAAATAGTAGCGATAGCCAGCTATCATTGAAAGCTTTTGCAATGTGACCTCTAAGCAGAACTGTTACAATATTTTGAACTCAGTGGCGTGAAGGGCAATGAAGAAGTAGGCTGTTTGGAGGAAGGAACAAAAACTGTCAGTGGCCCTGATCTAGCATTTGATTTACCAAGAAGTCTGAGCTGAGATTGGGCCATGGAACATAGTTCCATCAACAATTGGGCTCAATCCCTAAGACTGAGGGATTGAGCCCTCAGCTCAATTTGTAAATATATTTTAAATTCATTTCTTAGTAGTATATTTTATATTATCAGTAAATAATTACAATTGTATACAAATTAGTTTTCAGGTAATTCAATGTCATGTATTTAAGGTCCAATAAGTTCGATTTGTAAGTAGTGTAGTAGTGCGCTCATCTGATGAAGCTAATGTTTTAGTGAAACAATTGTCATGTGAGCGTAATATATGTGAGAATGTTAAAAACAGTTTAGTTTTTTTATTTCATTAATATTTAAGTGATGTCTGTGACAAAGAGTAAATAGACATAATACTATCCGTCTCTACGAAAACCTCCTCAGGTTTAGACAATTTTCCGTGTTTTATTTTTAAAAAGATATTGCTAAAAATATTGCACTCCTCTAACCTATTTTATACATCAATCATTTAAACAAGGCACTTTTCCCAAGCTGCTAAAAATAGCTAGAGTTTTGCCCATACACAAAAAAGGCAAAACAGACGAAATTGACAACTATATAGACCTCTATTTCCTCTGCTATCAATATTTTCAAAAATTTTTGAGAGGGCCATGTATGGGGCTAGTATCATCCTTTAATCATTTAAACTTATTTAGTGAATCACAACATAGTTTCAGACGAAATAGGTCTACCACGACTGCTGTATTTAATTTCTTGTGTAATATCTTAGACCCCCTGGATAATGGCCAGTGCACTTTAGGCATTTTCTTCGATTTTTCAAAGGCCTTTGACCTACTAGACCACTCAATTTTGGTTCAGAAATTAGAATCATATAACAGGCCACGCAAAATGTTGGATACAATCCTTCTTGTCCAACATAGGTCACAGGCTGTGGAAATAAGAGACACAAATGGGTCCACCCTAAATTTTCCCTACCTATCTGAAATTAGCAATACTAGCTCTGTTACTTTTTCTGATATATTGTAACGATCTAAAAGAAGTTTTTAACTTCTCTCCTAATATTAATCTCTGTCGATACACAAGCAGTCATATTAGCAAATTCTGCTGTACAAAGTATGTCTAACTAGTGCAATGTAAATACTCAAACGATTAACACCTCTAAAACAAATTTAATGCACTTCAAAAATCAGAACTATAAAAACAGTTCTGGTCTTCTTGTTAAACATGATGGTACCTCCATAAAACAAGAATCAAATACAAAATTTCTCGGTGTACTCCTCAATGAATATTGCAAATGGAAAACCCATATCAACACAATACCATCAAAACTTGGCAGTGCTAGCTTCGCCTTATTAAATATCAGAAACTTAGTAAGTTTTTCATCCTGTAAAGCATTTATTTCGCATATGTACAGAGTCGTCTATCGTAGAACATTTGACTCTTGCTTGAGAACTCATGATTACCATACTAGGTTTCGAGGTGACTTTATTTATCCATCACATGAGAAAACATTAAAGAAAGGAACATACTACCGCTGCTTAAAGTTATATAACCACCTGCCATACAACATAAAAAATAATCAATGTGATAAAACACTTAGAATTAGTTCATGATTTTTTCTGTAAACTAGAACCTTATTCCTTAGATGAATATTTTAATTATAATGAGGATATTTAATTTTTTTGGTACAGTAAGGTTATTGCTAGGTCTGTTTTTAATTCATGTTTCTGTATTTTTTATATTTGTTTCCGTTTTTGTTTTGATATGCTTGTATAATTATGTTTATTATACAGTAGATGCAGAAGTTCTTCGATCATAGGAAAGTTTAGCGCAATTTGCACTTGCCTAATCTCACTATCGTAAATATCCAATGAGGTATCCAGTGTTGGCAGATCTACCTTATTCATACATAATGACGCCAAGTTTTGTAGAATGATAGAATCTAATTGATTAAAATAAAATTCATATTTTTATAATTTATATTAAACAATGAAATCACTATGATTAGCTCATTTGCTTTTTTATCTTACCAAAATGTAACTAAGAATGGGGTTTTAAAAAATACAAATTGTTTGCATGATAAATGAAATAATCTGGCAACACTGATGCAGTAATACCTTGAAGCCTTGTTCTCTATTGAGCATGACAAGGACAACAAAACACCGACAGAGAGGGTTGTCACTGCTGCTGCCCATCTAGGAGACAGGTGGCGTAGGAGTTTAGTAATGCAGGAAAGGTAAAGTGGGATGCACGTCCCTTCTCGAAATCTAATAAATTGCGAAAACAATTGGTTTTAAAAACATGATAAATGTTGGTACTATTATGGAAAAATTGTATAATTTGGAAACTAAAAAAGTAATTCTCAACACAAAAATAATTCTTAAAGATGGGTAAAACAAAATAACAATTATCTAAAAGTTTTTAAAAATGTATGGAGTTAAGGAAAACATTTATTACTTACACCTAACAAGTTTAATGTAACAAATGCTCAAATAGACTTCTCTGCTGAGCTCAGCAATATCCCAAACGATTATAAAATCCTTGGCGAACATTACCCAACATAACTGGGGTAACAGTTAAGCAGGCGTTTTCAATATTTAATTGAAGTTCCTGCAAATTGTTGGGCCTATTTTCCTGAAAACCAAAAATGTTTGATTTTAAGTAGCCCCACAAAAATAGTCACAAGGCGTAAGATCTGGTGACCTAGCTGACCATAAGATATTACCATGCCTAGAAATAAGTCTATTCGGAAATGTTTCCTCCAAATACTGCCGAACAATAACTCTATTATGGGGAGGGCAAGCATCTTATTGGAACCAAATTTTATTAAACCTAGCACCTATAACTTCCATGTGTGTCACCATATTTGGTGAGATGTGACGTATTTCACAGACAAAAATATTTTGTATTCAAATCTATTGAAATAAAAGATTTACTTACTTACTTACTCATGGAATAATGTTTTGGGGCACTGATATTGAAACGAGCAGAATATTCACTTTACAAAATAAAATTATCAGAATCATGAATCATGCTGATTATAACTGCTCTCCACTTTTCTGGAATTCGAGCATTATGACAATATATTCTCTATATATTTACAATACAATATTATTAGTCTGTGACAACCTAAACAAATACGTAACAAACGGCTCAACAAATGTCTCTAATATCCATACCCGACAAGCCAATGACTAGTTTTCTGAAGTCATTGCGACAAGCTTATTCACTATGTATTCTAAAACACACATCCACATTGGACGAGAACGGTCCACATTACAGGGGTATTAAGTTGTATAACCAGTTACCACAGGAATACAAACATATAAGAGCAAGAACCATTTTTAAAAATGAAATAAAACGTTACTTTCTCAATCGACCATATTAAATCCTTCATAAGATTTGTTTGTTACTGTTATCATTGCTGTCTTATTTCCGTATTAATGTTAGTTGTCTTTGCTTGTTTGTCCTCTGTTCCAGAGTTTTCTTTTTTGCATCTGCATATGCACATGCATCTTTTTCTTTCTTGTCTACTTTGGCTTATCTACCTTACTTATACAATTTATCTGACATACCAATATTCTGTACAGAGTCTGACTGGGAAATACATTATATATTTATTTATAGACTTGTAAATTTTACAGCACTCTCCATGCATTTCCGTAATACTTACTCAGCAAATTCACCTCGATTCTGCTTTCCGAGGATCTACAGGTTTTCCCAATGTCATAAAACCAGATTTTTCCCGTTTAATAATAAGGCTTTTTGAAGATGCACAATAGACATCGCAATGAAAGCATCACACGATACTCTGCAGTGCATGCATTGGTTGAAAACGACTTGGTGTAGTAAATAAGTAAATGATTGCTGTATTTCATGGCATCAATTTAAACGAAAACTTTAAAGCAAATTGAAATTAGAAATGGCGGGTCTTGAAAACAATTGGCCATTTTACTATGCCCTAAATTGAAAAGGGTCCACAGATAGTTACATTGTTTTTCCAACTTTTTTATTTTACTTTGAATTAAAAAGAAAAATTAGGATTGTATTTGGCTCTTGAAAGAGATGATAGGATAGTAAAAATAATTTTAGCAATGACGATATATTTAAATAAATTACAAAACTATCAACAAAAATATATCACATTTGATTTCGACCATAATAGTAGCACTAAATAAAGACATTTATATAAATAAAATAAAACTTCTAAAATTGTTTTCACAACAAAAGTTAATAAAAGATACCTATGTATTATTATCAGGATTAGGATGTTAGCGCCCCATTTCAACGTTTATCAAGAACACACTCAGACACGTTTATAACAATGGTTTTACTTGGGATGTACTCATATGCAAAACTGCTACAATCAGGCCTGGCATCTTTTCAATTTAACATGTGGTGTTCAGTTTAGTAGTAAATATTCAGAGTGGGTGAATGAGAAGAATACCGGAGAAGGAATCAACTTTGCAGACTTTTTCAGTAATTTATTATAGTCATATAAGTATAGGGTGGTCGCGGGAATATTAGAACCTCTTTTAACTTCGTTAGTTTTGGAGTTATGTAAAAATGTTCAAAAATATTCACATGTTTTCCAAAAATCATTTCAATCAAAAACAACTGAAATTGTCAGATCTCGGAGATATGAACTTTACTTTTTTTTTTAATACCCCGTTTATTTTTACACCATTTGAAAGGCCAGAAAAAAGCTTTTTAATGATATATAAAATGCAATATTTATAATAATAATAATGTCTTTATTAACCATAATTATATAAGATATATGGCAACTAAAGTACTATGCAATACATGTAATATAATTACAGTTAATAGGCGAAGTTCTTCTATAGCAGAGTGCTCTTCCACATAACCTTAAATATAAAATATAC
The DNA here is from genome assembly GCA_963583905.1 of Stenurella melanura. Classification (NCBI taxonomy): domain Eukaryota; kingdom Metazoa; phylum Arthropoda; class Insecta; order Coleoptera; family Cerambycidae; genus Stenurella; species Stenurella melanura. The sequence goes on along the minus strand of OY757312.1, from coordinate 62,842,293 downwards.
TCGATAAATCTGTGTGTAAATATACATAAATATTTATATTTTTAAAAAGTTAACCAAAATACAAAAGAATATATAAAGATTAAAACAAAAACAGTTGATTTGTAATGAAACATATGGGTAAAGAGGGCATCTGCTTTAAATATTACAGATCTGATATTTAAAATTGCTACTTGTTTTTATACATTACATAAAATAAATGCCGTAAAACACGGATAAAAAAAATACATATGCACAAAAATCTACACATTAAACTTTGTATAATGAATCAGAAGCCACGTTTAAGTTTCTCTAAACATTTTTTTTTATCTTCTGCATTTATTTTAAAAATGTTTTGTCTAATTTACTATAAATTGACAATGTATCAAAATTACAAAAATATGTAATTTAAAGCACATACAATACTTTAGTTACGTCAAGATACTTGTTGGTAACTAATTTCACTTTGTTTTACATAAAATGGGGAATTTTAATGTCTGCTATATATTTTTCGGACTACCATGACTTAACGGAAACAAAATATTCAATTAAATATCTAATACAGTTTTTATGAAAAATACTATGTTTCATATATCATTAAGAATATTTTTTATGGCCTTTCAAATGGTGTAAAACCAAAGTAATATTCATATATCTGAAACTCTTTTTACGTAACTCCAAAAATAACAAAGTTAAATAAAGTTTCAACATTCCTGCGACCACCTAGTACATTAGCGCCATGATCGAGAATGTATTTTGATGTACAGAACACCACAAAATCCACTTATGTATGACTGGCTTCAAGTCTAATATTTCTGTATAGTCACAATTGGGAATCAACCCAGTAAATTCGGGATTAGCTTTCAAAAATTTTATGACGTCCATGTAGGGCCTTTGCCAGTTTTTGACAACATTGTGTCTATAAACTATCTCGGTGAAGTTTTATGCGAACACCATCGAGTTGAGGTTTATTGCAATCCGTGTTTATAAAGCATTCTAATAAAGGTCTAATAATAGCTGAGAACGATTGTATTTTTTTTTTTTCAAACACGTATCTATAGTTGTCGTTGCAGGGCGGATGGTGCTCAGCTCCACCACTTTGTTTTATGTGTGGTGCTTGAGCCTGCCAGCACCACTATGGTCGCCGGCCCTGGCTACAATTATACCTTGTCAATGTGATGATAGGAACACTTGGTCGAATATACACAATACAACACTTGGGACACTATACAAAACAATTTATTTATGGTGGTACAATTATAAAAGTTAATAAGTTATAGTGGCTTAATGTCGAATATATCATTGAGTGCAACCACAATAGATAGTCGATTTATAGGTAAAAATAAAAATTTGCATTAATAAATTGCCTAAGTATAAAAAACAAGACCCTACAGGTGGCCACCTATGCAGACGACACCAATATTATGAGCCGAAGGGCAGAAGTAGCACAACCAGGCTACTCTGAATTAAAATTACATGTCAAAAATGACAACGGAGCCGCACAAATTTTCGCAGAAAATAACATCGAGTCAGTGGATCAATTTGTATATCTGGGAGTGGAATTGAACTCAGCCGGCCCTGGCTACAATTATACCTTGTCAATGTGATGATAGGAACACTTGGTCGAATATACACAATACAACACTTGGGACACTATACAAAACAATTTATTTATGGTGGTACAATTATAAAAGTTAATAAGTTATAGTGGCTTAATGTCGAATATATCATTGAGTGCAACCACAATAGATAGTCGATTTATAGGTAAAAATAAAAATTTGCATTAATAAATTGCCTAAGTATAAAAAACAAGACCCTACAGGTGGCCACCTATGCAGACGACACCAATATTATGAGCCGAAGGGCAGAAGTAGCACAACCAGGCTACTCTGAATTAAAATTACATGTCAAAAATGACAACGGAGCCGCACAAATTTTCGCAGAAAATAACATCGAGTCAGTGGATCAATTTGTATATCTGGGAGTGGAATTGAACTCAGCCGGTATGGAGGATGGAGAAACCCGAAGAAGAATAATCATAGCCAACAAAGCCTGCTTCACAATGTCCTACGTACTTGAATCTAAAAATGTCCATCATTGTAACAAGCCGTGAATGTAGTAGAAAATAATATGATCTATCACAAGTTATGGAAGCGAAGCTTCGAAAGGAAGGTTCTGAGAATGATATTGGGACCAATTAAGGACGATAATGTCTGGAGAACCAAATATAATCATGAACTGTGCAGTTTCTTTAAAGAACCCCACTCTCAGAATTTATCAGACTGCAACAGTTACAGTGGGCAGGGCATGTGGTCAGAATGGAAGATAAGAGTCTGCCGAAAAGAACGTTAAATAGCCGAATGCATGGAAAGGGGGCAGTGGAGAAACCCCGGAAATGCTGGGAAGACGAATTACCAAGAGGATGCACGCAATCTTCTAGAAATCCGAGTTTGGAAAAAAATCAGCAGGATTTAGACAGGCATGGAGGCAGGAATTAAAGGAGGCCAAGGCCCCATTTGGGCTATACCATCATAAGAAGAAGAAATATAACCTGCTGAATCATAGATCTTTAGACAAAAATTTCTCGATATGAAGGGCAATAGGTATGGGCGTTGTCATCCATACCAATCAAAGGACTTTATAGATTTTAAATATCTCAAGTTCTTGAACAAGGTGGTGTGATGTTACCTCTTAAACTGAACAAAGAAGGGTAAGGGACATTAGTTACAGTGTTGCCACCCATACTACAGCATAGTCCTCGATAAAAAACCAGTAAAAATAAGTTTCAGATTTTAAATATCTGTAGGTGTTCTTGATTTATACGGAAAAATATGGTGTGTGACGTCACTTCTTAAGTTAAATTCCTTGACCAGAAGGGCATTACTTACGAGGTTGCCACCCATATCACAGGGAGTTTTCAATGAGGAACCGATCTAAACGAGTTTTACACTTTAAAAATCTGAAGACTTTCTTGACTTACATGGAAAAATGTGATGTGATGATGTTACTTCTTAATTCTATGTCTATTCTAAAGCGTTTCTGAATATATTTTTTGTTTTTCATCCAATGACCGGGTCCCTTCGAGGCCCCAAACCGGTGCACATAACCTTACAAAACCAAAAGCCCTTATGACACATGCAGGGATGGAAATATCAAAAAATTAATCGAAAAATTTCCTTGTCGGCCCTGACAGCCTACTACCCTCTGCCAAAGACCAAACTCGTTGGGATAAAAGCAGAAAAATCTCTCAATCACATCACATTCTTTCCATATAACTCAAGAACGGCTTGAGATGCCTAAAATCTTAAACTTGATACTACTGGTTCCTCATGGAGGACTACCCCATAGTATGGGTGGTAACACCGTAACTAATGCCCTTCTGGTCAAGAAGTTTTTGTTCAGCTCAAGAGATGACTTCACACCGTATTTTCAGAGAATGGCTTGAGATATGATTCAGTAGTTTATATTTAGGCAATTTATTACTTGTTTAATTTATTACCTATAGGTAATAAATAATCGATGCAATGGTATATTAGGCATTAAAACAACAAATTAATTAACTTTTATTATTGTGCCACCACGAATAAACCGTTTTATTTTGTTTAGTGGCCTAAGTGTTGTATTGTGTATAGTCTGTATCAGCCTTTATGGCGTGTGCGTCACGAAAAACGTACGATCTAAGATGATTTAAAGCGAGAGACAAACAGTGTCAGATCAACCCGTCAAAACGCGTCTCACGGCTACACTAATTGAGTGGGCACAAATGTTGGCCCATTATCCAGTTTAACCGCATGAAAGAATAAAAGAGATGAACGTATGATTGTTGAGGTTTTATGTGGAAAGTCGTAGATTTAGAATAGCATCCTGCTTGATATATTTAAGAGTGAGAACAAATATTAAAGTAAGGCGTAGCATGAGCCGTACACATGCCATAAAGGCTGAGACAGACTCTATATTCCACCAAGTGTAACCATCATCACATTGACAAGGTATAATTGTATTAGTTTTGCATATGAAATACATACCAAAGTAAAACCATTTTGAAAATCATGTCTGAATTCGCTCCCGATAAATTGTGGAATGGAGCACTGACATCCGAATCTTGATTATTACCTATAATGATTTTTACTGATTCATTCTATTGTGACTTTATAACTAATAAATTGGTCAAATCCTATATAACAGTCGCTCATAATGATCAACTTAAAATTATGAACACCTAAAAAAAATACATAGATTAGAAGAAAGCTTTAGTCAACATGAAATACTTAACCTTTTTGTGATGGCATCTGGACGATCAAATCAATCTTCTTCATTCTTCTTGAAAACGAAAATTTCCTGAAAGTTATGCTGTCCCTTTCAACGAATATTAAAAACCAAAATTCTTCTTTTTGTTTATTAAATTTTTTACTATAAACGTTCATTTTACTAGAACCTTCCCTATGTATATTTAACTCAAATATACAATCTGACTCTGGGGACGTTCTGATACTTATAAACGATTGGTCCACCACATACGGAATATTTTCATTATTTCTTCTGTTTCTGATTGTAGTTCTAACTGTCAATATAGGCATATCACTAATTGTTTTCATAATCTCTGAAGAGGCTTTATTTCCTAGTAATTCTGTAAAAATATTTGCAAGCTGTCTTGACCCTTCCTTATTTTGCATGATAGATCTTAGAACAGGAACAGATAAGTCATTGCTGTTGACTGAAGGTATTTTTCTTAGTTTATCCCTTAAAACACGTAAATTGTCTCTGTTTATATAAGGCAGCATCATTACGTTAGATTCATTAATCATATATCCTTGGATTAGCATTTGACAGAAATATATTAACTTTGTTGTACAGTCTAGCCAGTTTCGACCAGCAGCAAGATTCATCATTGCCTAAAAAACGTGAAATTATTTGGATTTTTTTTTTTTTTTGTGAATATAACAGATTACATTTAAAATTATCTAACCTAGGGTACTGAGTTGTCAGGGGAAGAAGCAGCTGCTTTCTTTTGCAGGGCAGAATAAAATTCAATTATTGACAAAAAAGATGTCATACTATAGGTATGTGCCAAGATCTACACAAAATATACAAATATAAAATATGTGGTGCATTTTCAATTGTAACAACCTGTGACATAAATAATGGTTGGCCCCCAATAAAGGTTGTGCATCTAGTTCCGAGATCATCTGAGACAGACGCTCTATGTGCAAGTCCAAGTTGTACTGAAATGAAGGCGAAGGCTCTGTTGATTTCAAGTTATGAGTTCACCTATTTGTTTAAGAATACATATGTGTAATAATTGAGGGTCAGAATTCACTGAATGAATATGTAGTGTAATTTGAATAATACAAAATAATAAATCAAATAGGAGCAAGCGTAGAAACCTACACTCATAGAGCTTATATTCGTATTTTGACATGAAAAAGCAGCAACGTTGCGAATGATTAGTATTTGGATGGGAGAAATACAGTATTCTCGCTACACCTTCTAATGGCTTGTATATCAGTGCATACGTAGAAGGTATGTAACTTTAAGCGGGGATACATAGCAGATATACTATCCTTCGGAGGGGATGTAAAACAGTCGGTCCTTTGTCTATTAAATTTTAAGCAAGTAAGAAATCCTTACTCTGACAGAGAACAGGTTCGGCAAAATAAAAGTATTATAATAATGAAAAAGAAAGTTTAAAACTAATTTACTTTAAGCTTAAGTTTTCTGAGTTTAAAACTGACGATATAAGAAATAGAAAAAAACTAATTTTTTGTGGATTCATTAGAAGCCAGCATGAGTTCAACTACCACTTCAGAGATGGCACTAGGAGTGTAATTGAAATTACTCAAGAAATCAAATGGATGATTTGAGGTTTCTATGCCAGAAAGGACTTGAATGCTTGAGAGGCCGTCTGTGGGTATATAAGATAACCGAGTCAATTATGGGAAGTCAATTATAGATCAGTTAAGTTCAGATAAGTTTGGAGTGATCCCAAGTGAACTAGAACTGAAATATGAAATAAAGAAGTGTTTAATGTTAAATGAGTGGTGATAAACACCCCTGTTTACCAGGGGTTGTAAATATGTAACATTATTATTACTTACATGAATTATTCTTATAATTTGATCCAATACAGACTTCAAATCGAGCACATATTCTTGATTTGGTAAGTTCACATCAAGCAAATAACACTTAATCATTAACAATGCTTTTAGACAAGGGGAATCATAAGCAAATGAAGTTTTTATACCTAGTTCTCTCACTAAATCCCTAAAATGTTTAAACGTTAATATAAAATGTAAATAATGAAAAAAATGTGTTTTACTTGTTTATGTTATCTTCATTGTGTCTAACAGGAAGCAATCGGTACTCTTCTACTTGACAAATTAATGATAAAAGCTCATCCATGGAGCTATCTGGACAGATATTTTCGCTAAGAAAATATATAGTTTTGAACGACAAATAATACTGAGCTCCGAGCATGCCTAAAAAGGTGGGTTCATACAGATCCTTCATTTCCTGAAATTAAAACTTTACATTATGCGAGCTTATCGAAAGAAACAAGTAAAAGTAATTTACGGTTAGTTTGTTTAATTCTGTACTGTAAAGTAATTTCTGACAATTTCTAAAGTGGACCAATAGTCCACATTTAGATGAAAAAGGTGCTTTATTATGGGAATCCTTGAACTTCACAAATTTAAACGAAACCTTTTGCAAATGACCAATTTAAAAGTTTACCCATTAATAAAGTGTACAATTTAAATTGTTTTCAAAAAACAAATATTTTGTTTTAAAAAACTTTGAAACCCTGTAATATCGATAATAATTCAAGAGATGAATTACAAAAAAACTACATGAGTTTTTGAAGACACTAAATACCGTTTTGACATTATAATTTAAAAATTCAAAATGGCTGCTTTAAATTGAAAAATAATACAATCATGTACACACTACACTCTACAGGAAGCAATCCTTAATGGATCCACTTGTTTTTATGATCTCGTTTACTATCAAAATTGAACCCTATGCAATTAATGTCAAGTAGTTTAATTATCATAAATTGTAACAGTGTTTTTCCGGATGCCAAAAATGCAATTTAAATAAATATTATCCACTTACATTCAAAAATAGTTGTTTTAAATCATTGTTATAGATCCCTCCTAATATAGTTAGTTTAAACCGCCATATAGGATTCTACTTTATATAGAAAATGTACCAAAAGCTATTATTGGTGAATAAATTTCTAAAGTAAGAAACCCGGCTGTGAGAAGTTTACTTGCAGTACTTACAAAATTTGACACTAGCGGCTTTGGCCAGGCCAGCGTAAATCATTTTCATTGAAGCAGATTTGGAATCATTCCCGTTCCGCCTGTCTGAGAGTTAACCACGCTGTTTACTATGATATCCCAACCGCCGTCCAGTAAGTACCGATTTGAGATAGCCACTATTTCTTGTCAGAGTTTTTACATTTACAAAGATGAAGATTCTTTACTGAAATACGTCTATAAAAGTGATAATTTAAAATAATTCCGATTCAATGTATCAAAACAAAATTACCGAACTATCAAAGTAAATTTCAGATTAAATATAAATTATTATAAAGGTGGCTCTCGAATATAACCGAAATAGAGCTAAGAGCTAAAGTGACGCTTCCACTTGTCTATGCACTAGGCAACTGGAAGAAATTACGTCACAAAATGATTATTTAACATTATTTTCACGGACCATTTCTCTCGTTCTCAGTATTTCATTAATAAATGATTGAAATTAAAATAAGAATAGAATTATCTTCTCGTTTCACTCTCTCTAACTAAAAAAGAGGACAATGAATTGACCTTAAATTTTTATGTTATTATTACGTATTTGTCAACAAAATGTGTTAATATGAATGTAAACTTTCCATAAGTGCACAAAATATGATTTTTTTTTACTGGATTGGTAAACCTCCAGCAGGAAATTGCCTACTTATCTAGTACGATGATACTTTTCTGATAACCAATATACTATTACAAGGAAAATCTTCCAAATATAAATGGTTCATCTGAAAATGAAAATCTATTACTTACCTCTTCCTGGGTTGCTATACACCCATGCTCTTGTAAAGTTCCAACCACCGAATCGGCAAGATCAGCCACGTACTGGTCTGGATCAGAATTGGGATCCATTTGATAATATGCAGGATTTGCCAAGAGTCGTCTATAGAAGAAAGTCGATTGAATGAATTCTACTAATTGCCCCTTTGTTGTAATATTTCCATTTGCTACTTCTGCATTTACATGATCAGGCAGAAACTCCAACAGGTTAGATTCCACAGGAAATGGCTCAAACAAGAACTTTCTGTAGAAGTTCTTCTTATTTTCCTGCACCATAACACAGGCTACACCGGTAGTATCAAATTGTGGCCGACCTGCTCTACCAACCATCTGAATTACATCCGTTATAGGCATGTCCACATATCGTTTTGTAGCACCATCAAAATATTCTGTTCCTTTCACAATTACTAATCTAGCAGGGAAGTTCACACCCCAAGCTAATGTAGCAGTTGCTATTAACACCTGAATCTTTTGGTTGACATACAACTGTTCGACAATACTTCTGTCGGAATCAGTCAAAGCGGCATGATGCATGCCTATGCCAAAATTCAGTAACTGAGCTAGATCTTGGTCTACTAACTTCGCTTTTATACTATCTAATTCGCCTGGATCACAGTGCATCCATTTTTGTGGATTGTTATCTGACACGAGGAACTTGACTAGTTCATATCCTGTAATTCTTGTTTGCTTACGAGACGACACAAATATTAAAGCTGAACTCTGTGATGCATACTGGCAGATAGCTTGATAGACAGATTTATTCATAGCAGCCATTCTGGGGCAGTAATGTTTTACGGCGAAGCCTTGCAAGTGGATTTCTAACGGCACAGGCCTTACAGCTGAGCTAAAATTGAAAATTCCCCTCTGAAAAAAATATTATATATAATGTAATATCTGTAATATATAGTGTATATATCTGTAATTAGATATATCAATATCAAATGGCATAAATATGAAGTACATTTATGAATAGTTCATTGCAAAATATTGTTAGTATTCGTCTTACGAGATCTAGAAATGGAACAGGTTATTATTCTGCCAAATTTTATAATGCTCTTCCTCATTCAGTAAAAAACTTGAACTTCTTGCAATTTAAAAATAAAATGAAAGGTTATCTAAAAACTAAGGCCTTCTATAGGTTTGAAGAATTTATTGAGAATGATTTCTCAGATTTAATTTAACAGGCACTGTATATTCACGACCTCATATTATTACCCTTACTTAATTTCTTAATTGGTTTATATAATTTTATACGACTTTTAATCTTGTGTGTCTTATGTAATTTTGTGACTTATCCATTTTTAATATGTTTTACATCTACTATATTGTCCAATATTTTGACGTGTGTAAGCATTGTATTATGTATTTTGACACCAATAAATTATTATTATTATTATTAATATTATTATTATTATTATTGCTTGATTTCTTAACACTAAAATGGATTCGATGTTTTTGAACCTCAACAATGAGCAATATATTACAGACACATTTCAATAACTACCTTGGTATCTTCTAGAACAGAATATAAGTAAACTTGAAAAGTAGTCTATTTATTTCTAAACTATTGTATTTGTTCTTGCTTTAGACATAATAATAATAATGAGGCCTATTTTCAAGTCCCTTGTAGGCATATGCGCTGGACAGGAGAATTGAATATAGAACTCATGTGCGCATACCTAAAAGTTACTAACGGCGAGAGCAACTTAACTGGATACTGAGTTAGGGCTACCTGGACAGAGAAATACCCTAACCTTGATATATCCGCCCAAAGACTTTCAGATCAGGTTCGATCAATTTACGAAAGGCTCTCACGGATGCAGAAATAAATAACATCAGGTGAGAACTGGAGCTATCGAGAATAGCAGAACAACTACTTAATAACGCAACACAAGAAATCAAAATTTCTCCAAATAATAATAATAATAATAATTAATTAATCCCTTCAATCACAATATATGATGTAGGATAAGTCAAAGAAAGTACACATATAAAATATATAAATTATTATAAATATTCATATACAAGATGGTGGTTTTTTATACTCCTGAAAAGGGGGAGAATAAATTTCAGTTTTTCCGCAATACCTTCCGACCTCCTTAAAATATCAAATTCATATTTTAAACTTAGTCATAGGCCATCTGAACACTAGTTTACATGGTATCAGTTAAACCCTCTCTTCTGTTTAAGGTGTAGTTTTAGGGGGTGATTGAGATGTCAAATAGTTAAAAAGATAATTAATAAAATGTAGCTACACCTATAAGACCAAACTTTAAGGTAGTTATATCGTGAGAGATGCGACATCTGTTAGCGAATTGATAAACTTGAGACACGAGAGACAGAGAGTTGGGAAAGATTTGGCAACTCTGCATATAATTTCTGACACCAGCTGATCGACTCACTAATGTCAAGATATGTTTATCTCTTTTAAGAAATTAATGAAAAAATATATTACCATACATACAATAAATAAAATCTGAATGAAAATTTGTGAATCTTCTACTTTCTTATGACACTGCTTTTAAAATAAATGCAAAGTATTTTCAAGTATTTGCGCCAAATATTAGAAATAGTGCGACGTTGCCACATCTACTATACTCATGTCCTCCATTCAATAATTTTAATAATTTCAATAATTTTTGGGTCTAGCCATTACGTTATTTTATGGTGAATCATCTCGATATTTATACAGGTGTTTCGTCAGAAATTTATTTAAATCTGCTTCGTTTTTGAGATCATTCTTAAATAAGGATCAGTCGTAAGAGGGAAAATAGTGTCACTACATCAATTTATTTCGCTATTTAGATGTCGATAAAAACTGAGAACTTTGAGCGAATGAATCTCGGAAACGGAACGGTAAATGGAGTTCAAATTGTATCAGACTGTTTATTGGTGAGTTAAATTTGCGGAAAATTTCATGACTTTCTTGAATAACGTGAATTGTGATATAACTACCTTAAGGTACAACGAGTAGCCTGTTTAAACACAATTGGAGCTATGAGAACGACACCAACAAGAGCAATGGAAGTGATGCTGTGCCTGCCACCACTAGACATATATCTAGAAGAGGTGGCCCTAACTACTATGGCACATCTCAAATCCGTTGGTATACAGCCAAACATAGGATGTGGAGCGACCAGGTGCCGGCTGTGGAATGAGGCAATCAAACAGATGCCACTTCTGCAGGTACGCGCAGATGGTATTTCTCCACAGTTCATCTTTGATAGACCCTATGCAATACACACCAACAGTAGCAATGAGGCTGTCAGTGATGGAACAGTTAACATCTTCACAGACGGATCGAAAAGGAAAGAAGGAACAGGTTGTGGGGTATACTCCAGGAATCTGCAAATTCAAATTAAATGGGCTATGGACAAACAAGCCAGTATAACACAAACAGAACTGGCAGGAATAACCATAGCCGCGAAAGAAATTTCCCGTAGATAAATAACGGGAAAAACAATCAGAATCTACACTGATAGTAGACAATCACTACTGGCCCTACAGAGACACAAAATAACAACAGGGTCGGTATGGGAATGCCATCAAGCATTTGTGGGCGCCTCCAACATGAACAGTGTCATTCTATGCTGGGTCAAAGGGCATGCACAGTGCAGAGGCAACAGGAAAGCTGACAGTCTGGCTAAGAAGGCAGCCAGTCTAAGTATACTTGGACCTGGCCATTCTAACATACTGCCGACGTCAGCAATAATGCTAATGATTAAAGAAAACACCCACAGAAAATTTAAAAAACTGTGGGACGAAACTCATAGTTGTCACTTGGCCGGGGATCTGCTTAGATACCCCGACAAGGATACAACGATGACCTACCTAGGAATATCCAGGAGGAACCTGCGCTTTGCGACAGGAATTCTTACTGGTCATTGCCAGCTGAGAAAGCACCTTTATAACATGAAGTTAAACAACACACCCCTATGCAGAGGCTGTGAACAAGAAGACGAGACTATCCAACACGTACTCTGTGAGTGCCCGGCAGTCTCCTCTAGCAGAGAATCCATTTTGGGAGAACGTTGGCCTACTTTGGCCGACTTGAGGGATATTCCCCTAGGCAGCTTCACCACCTTCTTCACAAGATTAGGATGGTTGGAGGCCTAGGTGGAATCTTGTATCACTCGGGAGGATGTACAAGGGGCCCAATGGGGCCTAGGTGCTGCGGTCACTCTTTGTGACTATCCGCCCACAAACTCCAAACTTCAACTACCTTAAGCAATACCCATCCTAACCTGATGACTACCCACATCAGGTGCATCCAAGCGAACATACAACATGCCAAGGCTGCCACATACGTCCTTGGCAAACGATTCAAGGAAGAGCAATTTGATGTTGCTTTTATCCAGGAACCTTGGACAACCAACACAGGCCGAATAAACGGACTAGGCAATACTTCTGGTAAGGTAATATCCATTGGCTCTGGTGAAAGACCCAGAGCCTGTATCCTAATCAGGAACAACATAGAATACTCTGTACTTTCAGGTTACTGCACCCAGGATGTTGCAGCCATTCATTTAACGCTACCGGTGAAAGAGGGCAGGATGGACATAATAGCCTGCTCTGCTTACTTCCCGGGAGACAGGGATGCAGGACAACCTCCTCCATCTGCAGTCAGGTCGTTAATCACCTACAGCAAGAGGAACAACATTCACCTGGTCATTGGATGTGACGCAAACTCCCATCATACAACATGGGGGAGCACAGACATCAACCAAAGAGGTGAGTCACTTTTTGATTATTTATTAGGTGAAGGACTAATTGTAAATAACATTGGAACGGAACCAACCTTTGTCACTAGAAATAGGAAAGAGGTACTAGATTTGACAATCAGCTCAACTTTTATGAGCAATAAGATATCCAACTGGAGGGTATCCTCTGAACCGTCATGTTCAGATCATAGACACATCCAATTCAACATAGAAGTTGGACCAAGACCGGTGGTGAGTTATCGGGATCCCAGATGTACAGACTGGAGAGGATACAAACAGTCCCTCGAGTCGCACCTGGGATCAGCTCTCATCACAATCAGGAATCGTGATGAAATAGAAATTGCAGCAGAACAGATCCGGAATGCTGCTATTTCAGCCTATCACGAAAATTCTCCACTAAAATCCAAAAAGGACAACAGAGGGGCACCTGGAATAAAAAACTAGATAACATGAGAAAAGAAGTTCGACGCCTCTTCAATCGAGCTAAAGACTCGGGCAACTGGGAGCTATATAGATCTACACTAACAGATTATAATAAAGAAATCAGGAAAGCAAAAAGGGAATCTTGGAGGAAGTTCTGCGAGGGTATTACCGATTTACCTGGCAGCACTAGAATCCACAAGATCATTTCCAGAGAACCGGCTCGAGCATTTGGTATGGTAAAACGACCGGATGGCTCGTTTGCCGAATCTGAAAAAGAAACCCTAGAAATTCTTGCACTGAATCACTTCCCAGGTAGTTCGATTCTGATGGACAACCAACTGCCGCCGCCATCAGGAGGGCGACAAAAACGTCCCCACAAAAACGATTGGCAGGTGGCAAAAAAGGTCGTCACAGCCTCAGCGATAGAATGGGCTATTGGATCGTTCCAACCATTCAAATCGCCTGGTGAGGATGGCATATTTCCAGCGCTACTACAAAATGGACTGGAGGTATTGCTACCTTTCCTCATCAGATTATACAGAGCTAGTCTGGTATGGAATTATATTCCATCCAGTTGGGCGGCGGTTAAAGTGGTTTATATACCAAAAATGGGTCGGACAGAATCTGACCCAAAATCGCTTAGGCCCATTAGCCTGACATCATTTCTGCTGAAAGGTCTGGAGAAGGTACTGGATGGACACATCAGAGGAAACATCCTGAGTATACGTCCTCGCAGTGTCCACCAATATGCCTATCAACCAGGCAAATCAACAGAACTAGCACTAAACAACCTGGTTGGGAAAATCACCCAATCTCTACAGGCAAAGGAGATTGCGGTGGCAGCATTTCTCGACATCGAAGGAGCATTCAACAATGCACTGCCCGACTCCTTATATACAGCAGCAGCTGCCAGAGGAATCGAGCCAACCATAACTGACTGGATTCGGGCTATGCTGGAAAACAGAATCATTACGACATCTCTAAGGGGGGAAGCGGTGAGCTTTAGGGCCGCAAGAGGGTGCCCACAGGGCGGGGTTCTCTCCCCGCTCTTGTGGTCACTTCTTGTGGACGATCTGCTTGCCATTATCTCCCTGTGGGAAGTCGAGATTCAGGCATATGCTGACGACCTAGTCATTCTGGTTAGAGGAAAATCTGAAGTGGTACTTTCTGATACCCTTCAAGAGGTACTAGATGCCATTCATATCTGGTGTGAGAGGGAGCAGATGTCTGTCAACCCCCACAAAATGGTAATTATACCCTTCACCAGGAAAAGGAAGCTGGACAACCTGGAACCACCTTCCATATCAGGTGAAATCATCCCATTTGCGGAAGAAGTGAAGTATCTAGGTGTAACCCTAGATAAGTCATTCAGCTGGAATTCCCACTTGGAAAAGGTAATCCACAAAGCGAGACTGTCCCTGTGGACATGTCGAAGAATTTGCGGAAAATCCTGGGGCATTGGTCCCCAACAAATATATTGGATATACGTTACGGTCATTAGACCAATGATAGCGTATGCGTCAATAGTTTGGTGGTCGAAAGGGCTGCAACAAACAACCAAAGCCAAACTCTCTGGATTGCAGAGACAAGCATGCTTGGCAATAACTGGTGCAATAAGCACCACACCGTCAGCTGCTCTGGAAGTCCTCCTGGAACTACCTCCTCTCCATATCTACCTGGAGAGAGAGGCCAGGTGGGCAACATACAGAATCCATCAAGCGGTAACTAATATGCCGCAGGCTAGCATCATGGAGCACAACAGGCTGTTGGACGACTTAAACTGTCACAGCATCCTGGGAATGCCTTCAGATGTGATGCCTACCTTGATCAACCATGAACTGCCCTTTAAAGTCCTGTTTCCTGGAAGAGACGAATGGGATCGGAACAAAACCGACCTACAAAGGGCAGACAGCTGTTGGTTCACAGACGGCTCCAAAACCCCTGAGGGAACTGGAGCTGGTGTATATAGTCGCAAACCAAAGGTAAAGATAATTTCAAGCCTTGGTGATAATGCGACTATTTTTCAGGCAGAAATCCATGCCATTGAGCTGTGTGTACGGAGGCTCGAACAGATGCAGCCGAGACACAAATCAATAAAAATATTTTCAGACAGCCAAGCGGCTCTTAAAGCCCTTGGATCCTACCGTTGTAACTCTAAAGCGGTATGGAATTGCCAGGAAGCTCTTGCCCGATTGGGCAGAGACAACAAACTGACTCTGATCTGGATACCTGACCACTCTGGCATGGAGGGCAACGAAGTTGCTGATTCCCTGGCCAGAGAAGGCGCGGCAACCAAATTTATAGGTCCAGAACCGGCACTTGGCATATCTGCTAACTCTGCCAAGGCTGCCATCCTGACCTGGGCTGAATTGAAAACAATTCAACACTGGCAGGAACTACCAGGTTTAGTTCACTCAAAGGAGTTTATCACATACCCCTTGAAGTCAAGAACTAAAAAACTATTAGAGTTAAATAGGTTACACCTAAGAACTCTAATTGGCCTATACACTGGGCACTGCAGACTAAATCATCACCTACATAGAATTGGACTGGTGGAAAACACCGAATGCCGTCTATGTCTGGAGGATGATGAAACGGCAGAACACGTTTTGTGCACCTGTCCTGCAGCAGAAAGAATCAGGTTCTCACTTTTTGGCAAAGGGCAACTGGCGCCAGAGGACCTGGACAGTTTCTCACCCAACAAGATTATCGGCTTTATAAAAAAGCTGAATCTGTTGGGTGAACTATAACTAGGAGTGAGCCACAATAGACCTGATGGTCGCAGTGGAGGGTCTGACAAGAGCCCACTCACATGTCAACCTAACCTAACCTAACCTAACCTTAAGCAAATAGAGCAAACAAACACATTACATTAAAAACATTATGGGTACAGTAGCGTAACATAACATTGATTATGTAAACAGATTAATTAAGGCAGAAATGAAGATCATTATAAAATTCTCCAACGCTGTAGTAGGCCCTCTATATTAAGATATTATTGGTAATGCCCTATTGATTTTTATTATGGAGTATTTCACATTTTCTTGAAGGTATGTCAAAATTTACTCCATCACTAATCAGATCAGATCTATTTCTGGTGTTGTGGCTACGCTGCCTATTGCAGTTCTGAAGATCCCTGTTATTACAGATGAAATTTACTGATTCATAGATATCATGGTGTTGTAGTACCCCAAAATTTTAACGTTAATTAAGCCAAAATTTCGTAAAAAGATTTAATTAAAATTATCTGAACGATTGCCAAACTCAGAATCTATAAAAAAACAAATTTGTAAATTTTCACAAAATTAATATAAAATTCAAAAAATACCATTTACAGTCAAATTTAAAGTCGCGGAAACTCGAGCATATTAATAAAATCTTATAAAGAACCTATTCATGTCAAAAAACGCTATGGTAAAATTTCAATTTTTCACAAAATTAGGAAATTTTCGAAAGTACTCCTAATCTCCACCGTCGCCGTCGATTAATACAACCGTAAGCCTTCCGCACAAGAAATACTATTTAGCAACTAAATTAAGAAATCAGAATCTCACTCATATTCAGTAAATTTAACAAACATAAAGAATCCATACAAAAGTTACAATGCTAAAATTTCATTTATTTAAAGTTTCTCCATAATTTCGAAAGTACCACGAATATTGTATTCATTTTAAATTCAGTCAACGTCGCCGTATCGACGGATCCACCCAAGTCGCGCTACTTACAAATTTTGCTATTATTAAAATTGTCATGCGGACGAATTGCCGCTTACCCGCCAAACATCATTTTCTCATGCGCATAACGCACGGAGTCGAATCTCTCTCTATTATAATTACGTAAATTAACATAATCAGTTTCCAAGTAGATACGAGCCCCGTTCGAGGACTTTGATGACTCACTCAGGCTACATGCATTCAGTCACGTAAGCCATCGTTTTCTATTGGTCAAATTTGATGTCATGATTTTACGTCACTTCCGTGTTCTAGAATATCTCAATAGTATAAAAGGCACCGCGATCGTGCAGCAAACAAGTAGTACATCATCATTACTTCGTCCGACAACTTCTCCGCGCTTCACTAAAAACCAAGTCTCCTTCTCCGGGTCGCGTTAGATTATCCGTGTTTTAATCATTCATTATAAAAGAAACTACTTCAAATTCTCGCATCTCAAAGTGACTTTCGCAACAGTTGAGTTTTAATATAAATTAAGTGTACAAATTATAATAATAAGTGTTCATTCGTATTTATAAACAATCACAAGACTGTAACTTATAAATAAATCGTTTTATACTCGTTCCCGTTAAACTGTGTGTTTCATTAACAACGACAGAAGCCTACCTGAAAAAATTAAATGGTCCAAGTCTCAGAGACTCAAAAGAGCTAGCTGGCGCCCTTCAATAAATAAATTTGCTAGCTATCACACTACTAGTCGTACTCTAAGCTCGAGACGACCCAAACAAACAAAATTAAGTCAAGAAATAATAAGGCACTTGTTCTTTCTTGGACAATGGCAGAGTATTTTAGTATTGATAAAATAATTTATACTCGATTCATGATTCTGTATTTGATAGATGCTTCTTATAGAGTAGTATTATTATGAGAAGATGCTCGGGGCGGAGCTAACGTGCGCGAATATTTTTACCAGTGACACATCATCTGGGGTAGAAGGATATATAATAATTGTAATCAAATTTTCGAGGTCGAAGAGCTGTGTAATGTAGAATATTAAAGCTTGTCACACTCTGGTGTTTACGATGAAGACATTCTTCACTGAAAGTAAGGTTATATCACTTAATTCATTCAGAAACGGCGAACACAACAAGTATATCGCAGCACAGATCCTGTGACAGCAGGTTGACGGTGCCGCTGGCTTCGACGTCAAATATGACGCAATTCGCTCTCATTGGCCTAGAACAATGGAAGCACACAAACTCGTTTCTGCGCATTATTTTTTGCGAGCATCTTCTCTACTCTACATATCTTTTGTAATATAAAGAAACGAAACATCACTGGATGATGGGTAAGGACCTTAAGAATATTTAACAATTTATAAACACATGCAAAAAATAACAGTTGTATATAGTACCACTGTAGTATACAATGCTGCTTTATTTATATAGAGAGAGACGTCACATAAGATTTTTAGCGGCGAATATTTAGTTTAAATCTATATTTCTTTTGAAATCATTTAAAAATATTTTTTTTGCTGAAGAAATGTTTCAGCTATAATATATACCACGAGTATTTTATATTTTTCGATGAAAACACCCTATTATATAAAAAGTTCAAGAAATCAGCGAAGAGTATAATGATTACTCTAGTTATTTATTATATTTACAGTCTTTTTAACACATTCGCGGACACTCATTTTTATTGATATGTGCCTAACGTGACACTGCCGGCATAAGCCGCATCGCCCACAGTGCCCCTAAGGACACTGACGTTATATGCCGCAAAAACTTAATGCGCTCTAGATACGCTTGTCGGCATATCACGTAAATTTTGCATGTAATAGGGTATGAAGTGTCCCACTAGGCACCTTGGTTAAAAAAATAATGACAAAATTCCTAAAGGCCCGAAGCCAAGTTGCTCTCAAGAACAATTAAAAGATGAGTTCAGTGTAAGCCATGTGAATATACGCTCTCTAAACTCTTGCTTCAGTAGCTTTTGTGATGAAGTCATACAAAAAAACTTTGAGATAATTGGTATCACTGAAACATGGCTAACTGACGACATAGACTCAAAGTATCTTTGTATCGAAAACTATAATTTTTTAAGATGCGATCGACAAACCAGAGGTGGAGGCATAGGTATATATGTTAAGCAGCATTTGAATGTGAAATTATACTGTGCAAATAGTAACACTCTAAGTGGAATCGAACACATGTGGGTAATCATAAACTTAAAACATAAAAAAGTAGCTATAGGTGTAGTATATAAACCTCCAAGTATACACGTGTCCTGTTTACTAAAACTAAGTGAGGTGCTGGAAAGAATTTACGTGGAAGTGGATTATGTAATTTTAATGGGCGATATCAATATCAATATGATGGAACGGGAAAAAATGATACTAAGTATTTTCTTTCTTTAATAGACAATTTCAATTTGAAACAAGTTATTAATTCACCAACAAGGATAACCCGACAATCAGAATCACTAATAGATGTAATATGCATAAGTTCAGATCTAAAAATAATTTCAGCTGAATCATATGACATGCTCAATCTAACTGATCATATGATGGTGTCTTGCACGATAGAAATACACGTCCCAGAAAAACTGCAAAAATATTTTTATGCCAGAAATTATAATAATTTTGATATAAATAAATTTGCCCTAGACGCGTTATCTGTTAACTGGAATCTTATAAATAAAGAGGAAGATTTAAATATTCAGGTAGAATTGCTCAATAATAATATAATAGCCTTATTTGATGTTCATGCGCCTTTAAGATTAATCAAGCCAAATAGTAGATCCAAGCCATATATAACTTACAATATAAAAGAAATGATAAAATTAAAAAACAAAGCTCATAAAAAATACCTAAAAAGGAGGTTACAAGTGGATAAAGAGTATTATATAGACATTAAAAATTATGTTAATTTAGCCATTAAAAGGGAGAAAATGGCCTATATGAAGTTTCAACTAAAAGGTTCAAACAAGGATCCAAGGGAACTATGGAATAATCTAAAAAAATGGGGCATACATAACCCCGGTACAAAGAGATTAAATAAACTACCAGTCGATAATACTGATCAAGTTAATGATTATTTCATAAATGTGAATGGGGAATCTAAAATAAATAATGAACTAGTCTCATATTTTCATAATAGAAGGTTCATAGATAATGAAAATGTACAGTTTAGGTTTAAGGAAATCAATGAAAATGATATCTATGCACAACTAAAACAAATTAAAAGTAATGCCTTTGGGGTAGATGGCATTAATCTAAAGATGATAAATATCGTTATTCCGTACTGCATTCAAGTAGTAGTTAATATTATTAATAAATCCTTACTCCAAGGAGTTGTCCCAAATATTTGGAAATCGTCTGTGATTCTCCCTATTCCGAAAGTATCAAACCCCCAAGAGCTGAACGACCTCAGACCAATAAATATTCTACCAGCGCTCTCGAAAATACTCGAAAAAATTGTGTCTAAACAACTTACAGATTATTTAACCTCCTATGATATAGTGCCTAGGCTTCAATCAGGATTTAGACAAGGATATAGTACTAGCACAGCATTGATTAAAGTAGTAAACGATGTGATCAAGAACATGGACAACTCAGAGATTACTTTCATAGTTCTATTGGATCAAAGCAAAGCTTTTGACCTGGTAAATCCAACTTTATTAGTCTCAAAACTGAAATTTATAGGTATAGATGGCTTGGAGTTGCTTTGGTTTGAAAATTACTTAAACCAAAGATGTCAAATGGTAAAGTTCGATAATGAATATTCAAAAACAAGGGTTACGGAAAAGGGAGTCCCCCAGGGCAGTATCCTGGGCCCTATATTGTTTTCTATCTTTATGGTAGATCTGCCGCAGATATTTAAATTTTGCTCATTGCACATGTATGCAGATGATATACAGGTGTATATATCATGTAAGGTGGATAAGGCAAGAGAAACTGTGAGTAATTTAAATTTTGACCTAGATAATTTTTCCCAATGGTGTGGGAATAATGGTTTGCGTATAAACGCTCAAAAATCTGTTGTTATGTGCATAGGGAACGAAATACTCAAAAAACAAATTGAAATTGAGAACTACGATATTGTAGTAAATAATGATACAATTAAATTTGTTAAAGAAGCAAAAAACTTAGGTTTAATCATTGACAGTTCTATGAATTTTAACTCGCATGTCAACAATATTACTAAACAGTCATTCATGACGCTGAAAGCATTATATCAGTTTAAGTACACTCTGCCAGAAGAAACAAAAATGACTTTGGTAAGATCATTAATATATCCGAAAATAGAATATTGTTGTAATGCCTACTTTAATTGTCTCACGGAATTTAATAAAAACAAACTGCAAAGGATACAAAATGCCTGCATACGTTATAGTTACTGCATTGATGTCAGAGAACATATTACTCCCTACCTTAATAGTATCAAAGAATTAAATATTAGAAATAGAATGAAATACCTATTTTCAGTATTTACATTCAAATTACACAAAACATGCACGCCAATCTATCTAAAAGAATTGCTGATCAAACGCTCGGACATTCATGATGTTAATATTCGAAGCAATAAGTACACCATCCCTCAACACCATACAAGTAAATTTAAAGGCAGCTTCATGTATATGGCGGCTGTAGTGTTGAACGAAAATTTCCAGCACCTTACTCTAAGTGAATATAAATTTAAAAACAAAATAAAGGAAGAATTACTGAAATTGCAATTATAAAATTAGCCATTTAAGATACCTAATCAATTAATTGTTATGTTTATTTCTATGTACTATCATTTTTATTAGATTTCTATTGTATGTATGTACGTACTCGTATACTGTTCTATATACTGGTTAACTGTTAATTTTATATGATTTTATATATACATATTATATTACATATATATTTTCTTATATTTATACAAGTTTTACTACTAAGAAGTGATCATAATATGTCTTGTTCGGGAAGGGTTGAAAATCAACTTTGTTGAACCCTTACCCATTGTGTAATTTTTTATCACAATAAATTCTATTATTATTATTATTATTATTATTAATAGTTTGTTGGTGATGAAAGAATTTGGTCAGGCGATCTAGGGACCGTGTTTGGCACGTTTCTGTGTGATTCCTGTGCATATTTTATAATTTATTCGTGTGTGAAATGGAAGAGAAGCAAGAAAAGTAACTGCTTCGTTGGTATGAAGAGTTTGAAACTGAGGACGAAGATTCTGCCAGATAAAAGGTCTCGATACGTATAATACAGATGATTCCATAGGGGATCCAGAATACACGTTTTATGTATTGTATTGATGATGATTAAGTAGTTGTAATTTCATTTATTAAGTTTTTATACTAAAATCAGGTGTTTCTTTTTTTTTTTTTTACATTCGGCATATGACGTCAGTGTCCTATTGTAGCTAAGCTGTGTCTTCTGGGACATGACGTCATATGACGCAGAATTTTTTTCCAATGTATCTATGTCTTCAGAAAATTCTGATTTTAAAGCCATATGTTGCATTTTTTTATGTATACTAATAATTTATATATATATATATATTTATAATATTTATAATATTCACCAGTGATATCACTGACACATGTCTAAGTTCTGACAGAATGATTCTCTATGCAGATGATACAAATATCCTTATGAGCCAAGCAAATATTAGCACACTTGTGGAAAAATCCAATGCAGCCTCCACTGAACTCTCCCAATGGTGCAGTGATAACGGCCTTCTACTAAACATAACAAAAACGCACTACATGCAGTTCCTGCCGAAAAATGTAAATCCGGACTTTAGCCTATTGATTAGATCATGCAACCAATATATACAGAAGACTGATAATATTAGGTTCTTGGGAATAACGATTGATCACAAGCTTATTTGGGAAGAACATATTTCCACCGTCTGTTCCAAACTTAGCAAAGTAGATTATATAATTCTTCATCTTAGGAAAATAGTGAGTGAGTCAGTTTTAAAAACACTGTACTATGGACTGGTACAATCTACTTTACAATATGGCTTGCTCTTTTGGGGTTCCTCGGCGCATTTAAATAATGCGTTTATTATTCAAAAAAGGATAGTAAGACATATGGCTGGCGTACCACCCTTAAACAGTTGCAAACCACTATTCCAAGATTTTGAAATACTGACATTACCATGCTTATATGTATTCCAGCTTATAATGCACACAAGAATGAATATACATAGCTACAGCAAAAGGCACGATATTCACGATCACAATACAAGAAACTGTAGTATGATACATCAACCTTTTGCAAGGCTAAATACAACTCAGAATGACCCTGTATATATGGGTATTAAATGCTATAATAAAATAAATTTCTTTAAAAGCACAGACACTGTTGCTATGTGCAAAAACAAATTATTCACATTTCTAATACAGAAAGCCTTTTACTCGGTGAATGAGTTCCTAAACTATCAATTTTAATCTGTTGTTATTGTCTCAGTGTTGTCTCAATTACATATATTAATTTTTTCTTACTTGTGTATTGTCATTTTATTTATAATTAAGATGTTTACTTCCCATTATATTGACTAGTCAGATAAGTTAACTTTATATTTTTATATATAGTGTAACTTTATTGATGAATAAATGATTGATTGATTGAATGATTTTAATCATGGTGTCAATTTCAGCACATCTCAATATTTTTAATTGCCCTGCTGGAGCGAAGGACAATGACGTGATATGACGTCAGTGTCCGTCAAAGTGTTAAAAAATGTATGTGAACTTTGAACTACCTTATCCACTTTATTGTTGTAATCAGAGATAAATCAGTTATTATTATTATTGTTATTACTATTATTATTATTATTATTAATATAAACAGGTTTCTTTGATAGTTTCATATAATCGTTCTGAGATGATCCCTTAGAGACTGACGAAGTAGGCATCGACTGTTTAAATATTTTGATGTTTATAAAAATTATTTTGTTAGAGTTACACCAACAATTAGGCATTTTCACAAATTTTAAATTCACTTTCACTGTGAAGATAATGCTTTATTATAGTTAAAAACACTTGAATTTTGAGAAACAGTCAAATAATACCTTAAAATAAACCATTTTAATTTTGTTTTAAAATTTTTTCGCCAAAAACACTACATCAATTCACTACGCACTCATGACGCCATCAGTTATATTGTCAGTGTCATTTTGTGTTATTAACACGTTATTTTGTAGACAAATTTCCTAAAGTAGCTTTTATAAATCCCGTATTAGCGAATTAGGCAGGCGTTACTTATTTAATCATATGTAAAACGTAAATAAAATGAATAAAATGTTGTGTTTAACAATTTCTAAACGCAATTTAAGAAACTAATATAACCGATGACGTCACCGCGTGTTTTGCGTACTCGTTCACTTACTAAAACTGTGTTATTTATTTGTTGAAATTTTAATTTCATGAACGATAGAATGCTGTTTAAATATCAATAAGTGCTTTAATATAACAAGTACTTCATTTTAATAATATCAAAAAAGCAAATTTGCACATAGTGAAAACACCTAATTTCATTCTATCTCATGATCTATACTCCTAACTAGTGGAAAACCATTAAACAAAGACGAGAAATTAACTATGTAAAAAAGTCTACATACTTTATCAGCATTTAACCAATACGCAAGATCCCCTGGATTGGCCATAGCAGTGGAAAGTCCAACGATTCTAACAGACCTCTTTGTTTTGTTATTAATAAAGTTCATTCTGGAAACGATAACTTCCAAAACTGGACCTCTATCTTCACCCAATAAATGAATTTCATCGATGACCATCAAACCAACATTTTTAACAAAATCTTTTTCTAACCAATTTCGACTCATCGCATCCCACTTTTCTGGGGTGGTAATGATAATATTCGCAGAACGTATGAATTCAGAACGAGGCGTTATGTCACCAGTCACTTCAATCACCTTTTTTGATATTTTCGCAAATTTTTTCGACCAATCTAACACTCTTTCTCTGACTAGAGCTTTCATTGGAGCAATATACACCACCTAAAACAGATTACAATTTAATTCCTTGGCTAAGTTCTTATTCAATATCAATATTGGAATTTGGTACATTTAGATCAAATATTAAAAATGCCTATAATAGTCCACAGAAATTGTAGATAGGTTTCTTGCTTCTTACATGTATTAAATATACAAAAATTCCTTTCTATACCCTCATATAATTACTGCTAGTAGATTCTAAGTTTATAAGACATTTAAATAATGATACAATGGGTGTGTCTAGGAAATGCAACCGTTGGCATCTTACAACAATTAATTTATTTATACAGAAGAAATTCAAACAAGAAAACAACAAGAAAAATTGAACAAGCCAAAATTAAAGAGGGAATTATACTGTTTGTTGTCTAAAATTAAAACCATAATTATTGTTAGTTTCTACTATGTTTAGTTGAGACTTTTGTTTTATGGCCGTCCTTAATATTGGCCGCCCGCATGCCATGCACGCCTGCTTAAAACGGGCCTGCTCAACAGAAAAAAATCATCCTGTGTGGCAAATATTATACCAACTGTATAATGCAGTTTCCAGCTCTTTTGCCGTCATCAGTGCGGTCTAGGTAAATACGACACACAGGTATAATTTTTTCTCTTTCTATACAAGGTGCATAAAAGTGTTCACACAAACTGCAAGAAGAGCCATCTACCACCCACTTATTACAACCAATCAATGCTAAAACCGAAAGATCCAAAGTATGAAATAATATACCTATAGTCCACATAAATAATATACATTGTTCAATAAATGTTGTATCACTATTTAAATGTGCTTTTAACAAAGTTACATGAGGGTATAGAAGTAATTTTTGCATATTTAAATCAAACAGAATATATTATGAAATTGCCTTACTTTAAGATTAGGATCTTGCCTAAATTGCCTTAAAACACACAGTTCAGCAACAATGGTTTTGCCTGAGCCTGTAGGAGCACCAAGAATTACTGGCGTATCTGTATAATAACACGAATGAAACACTTGACTCTGAACGGCATTGAAATGGCTGAAAGGATAAAGATCTTCAAACGATTTGTTCTGTAGCACAGTCTTTGGCAATGGCTGAACATCCAGGATTTTGGTTTGAAATGAATCACTAGTAAATAGTTTTAAGTCTTCCAAATTTATTACTTCAATGGTTTCAGAATCTAAATTAAAAATTATATTCAATATTAAACTAATTTTAATAATTAAATAAATCGACATAATAATGATTTATTTGTAACTACTTACGCAGAAACTGACTGTTGACAACTCTAACAAAATATTCCAAGGAAAGAGGTTTTGCTAAAGGAACTGTAAACACTAATTCCACTGGTTCTGAAGACACACATATTCTCTTTGTTATCACAAACGATTCCATATGATAAATACTATCATGTTGCGGGTCCTCAACCCATGCATAGTAATGTTGAACAGTGCCGTGTATACTATGATCCCATTTAAATTTAGGTGATATCAATAACCTTACTCTAATAACACCTTCTGTTATTGGTTTAACAATAACATCGATATCTACGTGTGGAAAAACTTGGCAGTAATGTTTAACACGGTTTCCAACATGCCTACTGCGGAAAAGAGACTCCATTTCCCTTTCTGACATTTCTTTCAGTTCCCATATAGGCATATTCAAAATTTCCATTGCACGATGAGTACCCAAATGAGGCACAAGTTCTTTAAATTGCATTAAAGGATGGATATGGTTCCAGATTTGCTGCTCGAGCATTTGGGCTATTACCAAAGTTCTAGAAACTTGCAAAGCAAAGTCCTTATCTTTGGCTATTTCAAAAAGTGCTCTGGCCAATCTCGTTACTGTCTTTAAACACAAACAAATTATTTACACGAATATAGGTAGGATATAAAATCTCTTACCTGCATAATAAATTGACAATCAGACACCAGAGATGACACTCTTATCTGTGCTCGACTAATATTTGCTTGTATTAAAATAATGACCTTTGCAACATGAGAGGTAAAATCTAAATTAATATCATATTCATTGTACTCGCGCAATCTATCCAATTCATGAATTTCATCCATTCTAACCTAAAAGAAAGCATTACAAAAATATAGGAAAGCAGCAATATAATGATCTTACTTGAATCTGGGCGAATTCAGATGCTTCACTAATGAGCTGAATTAAACCTGATTCAGAGATGTGTCGATCGAATTTTTCATAAAACAACTCCATCGTGTTATACGAAATGTAGTAAAAACTAGCTATTCTACCAAAATTTGTAGGTCTTAGTTCTCCCAAAGTTGTATCAAAGCGAATCATCTGAGATTTTTCTAATGTTTTGGCTGCTGTGTCCAACTGAAGCTGCAGAAACTGGTTGAACTGTTTTGAATCCTATAAATTGTAAAATTATAATATACCAAGTACAACGATTTCTGATCATTCTTTTACCCATATTTCATTATAGGTTAATCCATACACTAGCGGATTTTTCTTGATTCTTACAAACAAAAATGTGTTAGCCAACCATTCCATTGCCTCTCTTACATTAGAAACTGTGCCCAACACAATCTTAAAAAAAGATAAAATATGTTAGAGGGCCCTAGAAATATCTAAAAGTACTTATTACGTTTTTCCCACTATACTCATGATTACCAGCTAAAATTCTAGTTAAGATCACTGAATCAGTTAATTTTAATATAAACTCAAAGACACAACCCAAATAGCTGATATTAAAATGTATATATGTCCTTAACCACATGGCGAAACATTTTTTTCAGAATACTCCCCGGATTGATTCCATCTGATGAAAAAGCAATTCATATAAAGTTTCAGCCCGATTGGATAAAGGGGAATGGCGCCCCAGGCCCTTAAATATTGAAATAAACACCTATGTTATATACATAGATTTCATTTGATTATCTCTTGGAATTTTGATTTTAGAAAAAACATGTTAATCAAAAGTTGTAGGTCTGATCGAGGACAATATTTTTAATGAAAATCAAATGAAAACAATTTCTTATATACATAGATATTTATTTTAATATTTAAGGGCCCGGAATACCCTTTTCCTTTATCCGATCAGACTTAAACTTTACATGATCTTTTTTTCATTAAATGCAACCAATCTGGGGGGGTGCCACGAAAAAAATTATGACTATCGAAAATAAGGACCATCCTCTAGTATGTATGTCAATGTCTACCTCTGCATTCAAGTTGTCAGGAATGCAATTCAAAAATTGACTCTCAATAGGCACTTGTGAAGTCATTAGGCCCATATATTTTGACATATTGACCATTGAAGTAATGATAATGCCATGTCCTGAGGTATCATATTGTGGTCGTCCGGCTCTACCAAATATTTGTTGAACGTCTAACATGTCCATATCGACAAAAGTAGATTTTGTGGCATCGTAATGCAATGTACCCTAAAAATGTTATTATGATAATATGTATAAATAATACATTTATTAATGTTTTTATTTACCCTTATAATGACTGCATGGGCAGGTAAATTGACTCCCCAAGCTAAAGTAGTTGTACACACAATCACTTTTAACTGTCCAACCCTAAACAGTCTTTCCACCTCGAGTCGATCAGATCGTATCATGCCTGCAAATTTTTACTAATTTAAAGATGTATGTGATCAAAAATGTAAAACCATAGAATAGAACAGAAGAGAATAGAATAGAATAGAATTTTATTGCGTAATGGTGACAACAATTTTACAATTTATGTTTGTTACATGTCCATAAACCAAGAATTCAAATAATAATGATAATAGTTTAACTTAGTAATATAATACATTTTTTGTTTTTTAAGTAAATGTTGTCAAGTGTTTCTGTCCCGGGAATCCCGGGACGGGATTTCCCGGGAATTATGTCACTTTTTATCATTCCCGTTCCCGGGAAACAACAGTCGGGATTTCCCGGGCCCTTGGAAATAAAAATAAATTTTAAAAATATTAAATTTCGTGATCTCATCACATAAATCGACTCTGCAACGACTGCAACGAGTGTACCGCAGACGTGGAAGAGTGCGCGGGCACCGAAATTTTACCGAGCGTGCGCGTCGGATTATGTTTTATTTCGTTATTGTATTATTTCCTGTAGTTAGTGTTGTGTCTTTTTAATTATAAATAAAGCAAAACAAAACTGACGGATTTATTTTTTGACCAAAGGAAGAAAACAAACATTTAAAAAATGAATATTTGAATGGTGTGATATTTTGAAAAAAAAACTGTGTTTTTCAAGAAATATATGAAAAATTTATTGTTTCCCGGGAATCCCGGGATTCTCGGGAACGGCAAATTCTATTTCCCGATTCCCGGGAATGAAAAAAAGTCGGGAAATCAGAAACCCTAATGTTGTCTCACTCACTTCTTCTAGAGTGTAAAATTCTGCAAGTACTAAGAGATTGTTTACTGTATTTTTTTCAGTTGGGTGGGCAAAAAGTTATAATAATGCAAACATTTATAAAAATAGTCTTTTTCTAGAATTGTTGTATTATGAATTGGGTATGAGAGGATCTTTGTGTCTTGTATCATAGCTGCGATCTCTGACATTGATTTTAAACTCTTTCATATGCATGAAAATAAAACAAAGACATTCGTAAACAAAAAGACCTAGAGTTGTTAATAGTTTGAGTGCTTTGAAGTGTTGACGACATGATTTATCTACTCTTAAATCGGACAAGATTCATAGTGCCCTTTTCTGAACTATGAAAATTTTTTGGATATGAGAACCACCCCAAAATATAATTTCATATGACATAAACTGTAAAAATGTCCATAGTAAGCTGTGAGCAGAGTATTATGATTCACTACCTTCTTCAATTCTTTTAACGAGAAGCAAGCTGTACTTAGTCTGCCGCAGAGAACTTGTACATGGTCCATTCAATTCATATGCACATCAATTATCATTCCTAAGAATTTTGTATTTTCAGTGTAGTTAATATTTACATTGTTAATGTTTATTCTGTTGGATATTCAAAGGATGAGGGTCCATGAGAGGGTTTTTCGGCCCTGAGGAAGCGCGGTGGCGCAACACTTTTATCTTTATGTATAATTTGTGTCATAGTGTACTTCATAATACATTTCAATTAGAAGGTGTTGCGACGTTGCGCTCATATAAAAAAAGTAGGTCAAGTCTCTTGCCATAGCGGGGGTTTATGCCAAAAATGCAAAATTGTGGATCGTTCGACCCTTAGAAAACAAACAATTACTAGAATAGTACAAATAATATTGATGAAAACTCATAGTACATAGGTTTTAAATGCAAAAATTCCATACGCGCGATCAGCCAGATTTTTTCTTAATTTTTAGTGCCAAAAAACCTCCTTATGGACCCTCATCCTTTATGTCTACTATGTGAGACAAACCAGCATAACCTGTATTAATTTTCAATGTATTCCCGTGACTATTTATCCAAATTTACATAATTCTAAAATTCTACATAATTCGGTACGAAACCAAATATAGCCCAGTATTTACATAATAATATTTTACATGTATTCTTGCAGTGAAAAAAACTATCTGTGATAAGAAATACATAAATATTTAGTGTTCTTGTTATATTTATATACTTATACATTAATATTTGTTTCGTCATTAATGTTCCATGTATTTTTATACTTCTTTTTTTCACTATATGTATGTAATTAGGGAATACCCTATTTATATGCAGTATAAGTAAATAAATAAATAAATAAATAAATAAATTATATTACCTATATTTCACGTCTATAAATGTTTCTTTTAAATTAATTTTGCTGTAATTGCATAAAAATAGGAGAAAAATTATATTCTAAACTATGACTTCTCAAAAACTATGGACATGTTTTATCACTTTCAAAATTTTTGTAGCCGATACTACAAGCAGTGATAAAGAGTTTGCGTTAAAGAAATCAGCTTGTGCTACAGTCCTTCAGATTGAAAACAAATCTTCGTTTACTTTTTAACAGTTTCAGATATTGAATTAATTTTATTGCAACTTTTTTTATATGAAGAACCATAGCACGAGTTGGCTTTTTAGGGAAAACTCTGTACAGTTTTGCATATCATCTGCAGCAAAAATTTTAAAGTGATATATGTCAGTATGTCAAGTTTATGAAAACTACATAGGATTTGAACTCTGGACCTCCAGCATGTGACGTATTTCTACCACCGCTACCCCATTTGACATCAGAATGAGGCAGATTCACTGTTGTTTGACTGATAACAAAACTTTTTATGATACCTTTGTGCTTCTACTTCCCGCCCGCGACTATTAATCCAAATTTACATAATTCTGAAATCCTACATAATCCGATACGAAACCAAATATCGCCCAGTATTTACATAAAAATATTTTACATGTATTCTTGCAGTGAAAACGTAAAGTTTTTTCAATCATTCGAATTTATATGGTTTTAAAAGTACATCTCAGGTGAAGTTAGGGTAGTCGCAGCGATAATCCACTCCAGTTTTATATTGTTAATGTAAACATTTTTAAGATAACATAAATAGAGCTGCCTCGTTCACACGGGAATGGACGTCACGATTTTCGGGCATTTCTCAAGTATAAAAACTCAAGCTAATTTTCAAACAGGCTCAATCTTATTATCACTTTTGATTGCATAAGAACTACGTTGCTCGGCCACGTTCTTGAAGCTCAGTTCATTAATTGACCAGTCTATTGTTTGACAAAATTTCTACTAAGTCGCTGACTAGGCTTCGCGTCCAGTAAATTAAATTAATACTATTTTTCTATCAAAGTTGCTCAGCTATGCTCTTTGAGCTCTGGTAGGAAAATACAACAAAACTTTATTAAAAGGGAGAAACATTCGCGATATATCTATGTCCAGTAAAATTACCAACAATAAGCCAAAAGACTGTGGTCAGCTTGTATCGGTTGCACATTTTAACTACAAACACATATAAATCCCATATGCGACACTCCTTTGATCTACCAGAAATGCCACCGATGACCTCGGACTTTTAATGTGGATTTGACACGTCAAGATTAAATACACTCTGGATGATTCGGATAATCCGAATCGGAATTTTAGTACCTGATTGGAGTAGGTAATAGCTTTGATTTTATACCACTTAGATTGGCCACGTAATAGGCGAGCCCGTGGCAATAAATTTTACTTTTGGATGCCACTCATAGAGAGCGCAACAGTCAACTAAACAAATTTTTACAGTCGACCAGATTAATTTTACGGGCAGTGTCAGTGTGAAACTTTATATGAACGACCGCTCCCCACTCCAGTGCAGTGTTGATAGAATAAATACTACTGGAACCTAAACGTGCCGTTGCTAAGTAACTATAACTCATTCGCCAAACCAATTTTATTAGCGATGAAGATATTCGGATGATTTCGATACTTGGTTTGTCCGGAATTGGATGACAAGAATATTCGGATTAATCATTCGATGTCGAACTAATTTTCAATAATGTGCTAAAATAGGTATAAACAAGCTAACCATTACACTCTTCGTCGATTCACATTTTAGACATTTTTCTTATTTACTTATACATCAGTCGTTATACAGCTTTTTATGCGCCCCACGTTTTTATTTTAGTTGATTTATTACCAGACGTCAGAATCTCAAGTAGGTCCAGATTTGTGTCCTAATTATTTTGTAGTTTTTAGTACAGCTGATGATTTAAAATAAATCCATTTAACTTAAAAGTTGTTTTACCTATTTTTGTTTTTAACTTTTTCGTCTTATTTTTAGAAAAAACATTTTGATATAATATACAATTCAAATGTATTGACCCCTCACTTTAACCGCGAATAACTCAGAAACGGAGGAGCAGAAAAAATTGAAAAGAATTATATGTTCATTATGAGTCTATTCTAACTCAGCCACTGAAATTTGAATAATGTACATTGAACACTTTTGAAGTTCTGTTAAGTTATATTGAAAAATGTCCTACTTTTTAAGGAAATTTTGACCATACCAGTTTTAAATCCATTATATCTTAAAAAATATGTCTACTATCTAAGTAATATTTTAGACACCGATAAAGCAGGGCATTTTTTGTATGAAGAAATTTTTTATTCTAAAATTTTGCGATTATTCTCAAAAACGTAACGTCATGTTCATTGGGCTATTTATCAATGTATTTAAAAAATGTTTGTTAAAATAGTTAATTATGTAAAATGTAAGCATTTTCAGAAAAAATAATAATAATAATAATGATAATAATAATAATGGTTTATTGGTGTTAAGTATACAAATAGTATTTCCACACGTCAAATAAATTTGATAATTATCAATGGTTAGTGTTTAATTAATACAAATATAAAAACATTTAGCAAAGAAGAGAACAGAGGAAATTTGAAAAGCACATGACATTGATTATAAATAGAGAACAAACTGGTACAATTAAATGTGTATATAACTTATAGTATAACAAAGAAAAACATGATATGTAGAGTATAGACCAAAAGAAGTGTGTGAAGGATGGCAGACGAAAATGTCCTAGGTTCCCACCCCACTTATCTACATGTCGGAGAAATTGTTTGCGAGATATTCCTCAAAATTATAAAAGGCTTTTTTCTTTAAATATGACTTAATTTTAAATTTGAACTGATTTATGTCTAAGTCTTTTATATTTGTTGGAAGGATATTAAATAATTTCATGCAGTAGTATCCAGTACCATTTCTTGCCCTTGTGAGCCGTAGAAAGCTTTGTTTTAATTTTTCTTTATTTCTTGTATGGTAATTGTGAGTATCACTGTGTGTTTTATAGCTATCTATGTTTTGCTTGGTGTAAACAAGGCATTCGAGTATATAAACACATGGTACCGTCAATATGCCAAGCCTAACAAAATGCTCATGACAGTGATCTCGATACTTAATTCCTGCAATAATTCTAATGCATTTTCGTTGTAGGCTAAAGATTATTGGTGTATGGGTTGAGTGTCCCCAATTAAGTATTGAGTATGTCATTATTGAATGAAAGAAGCTATGATATGCGGTTATTAGAACATCTTGAGACACAGAGGCCGACAGGTTGCGTATGAAGTAGCATTTTTTTGCTAATTGACTTGAGAGGTGAACAAAGTGTTTGTCCCATTTTAATACAGGATCTAGATGTACCCCTAGGAATTTTATCGTGTCTGTGTTATTTTGGTTATTATTCATTTGTCTCAAGGAGAAACTGAGTGACTGGGTCTTGGTTTCATTTAGGCATAATTTATTTGTTGAAAACCAGTTTTTAATATTTGATTGGGTTCTTTCCATATTTTCAGTTACAATGTCTAGGGAACTATCGGATTCTAATATGGTGGCGTCATCAGCAAAGAGGATGAATTGAGCATTTGCATCAGATCTGTGAATATCGTTAATATATATGAGAAAAAGTATGGGTCCAATGACCGATCCCTGAGGAACACTCCATGTATGATTTGTCTTTTATGTGACTTGTGCATATTGTAGGAAACGTATTGGTATCTGTGAGAAAGATAAGATTGAATTAGTTTTAGACTGTTGTTATTGAAATTATAGTGCTGTAATTTTTTTATTAGTATGGTGTGAGATACACAGTCAAATGCTTTCGTTAGGTCAAAAAAGGTGGCTTTGGTATACAATTTATTTTCAAAGTTGTTTAGAACGATCTCTGTAAAATTATTTATTGCAAGTGTTGTAGAACGCTTATTTCGAAAATCGTATTGACCATAGTAAAATAGATTATTCGCCTCGAAATAGTTGTTGATTTGGTTTTTGAGAAAAGCTTCAAAAATTTTTGCAATAATTGGCACTAGTGAGATTGGACGATAGTTTGTTGGATCATCGGCTGCACCTTTTTTGTAAATTGGGATGACTTTGGATAGTTTTAGTATCTTAGGGAAGGTATTAGATAATATGCATTGGTTGATGAGATTAGTTAGGGGGTGGATTATTAAATTGGCCAAGGTTTTTATAATTTTAACGCTAATGTCATAGGCATCTTTACTTTTGCTGTTTTTGAGGTTATTTATGATGTTTTTTATGTCGATAAATTTTGCTTCTTTAAACTGGAAAGTTGAATCTACTTTATTACTCCCAAGATACAAATTAGGATCAACATTAGTGTCAACGATCTTGGTGGTTATGTTTTCAGCGATGTTAACAAAGAAGTCATTTAAATTATTAGCATCCAGATTTTCGGATGGAGTAACTTGGTTATTAGGCGAATTGCTTTTTATTATTTCCCACATTGCCCTAGGGGGATTTGAGGAGTTTCTTATATAACTGTCATGTGCGTTTCTTTTTGCCTTTACCAATTCTGCGTGATAATTTTTACGGTAAGCTTTTAAGTTTTCTTTTGTCACAAGAGGTGGGTTTTGATTGGATAGGTCATTGAGTAGTTTAAGGTTTTCGCGCATGAGCCTGAGTGAGTCATTGAACCAGTTAACCTTTTTGGTGTTGGTGTTATAATTGGTATATATCGAACATTAATTTAATTATCAAACGTAATAGATAATATTAGTGCAAAACTTGATATTATCCTTTACGCTTGATAACTAAATTAATATTTGATTTATACTAATTCTTTTTTCTGAAAATGCTTACATTTTATATAATTAGCTATCTTAACAAAATTTTTTAAATACATTGATAAATAACCAAATAAACATGACCTCACGTTTTTGAGAATATCTGCAAAATTTTAGAATAAACGAATCCTGAAAAAATTTCCCCCTACAAAAAATGCCGTACTTTATCGACGCCTAAAATATCATTTGCAAAGTATGCATATTTTAACGGATTAAAAACTGGTATAGTCAAAAATTTTTTAAGAAGTAGGACATTTTTCAATATAACTTAACAGACCTTCAAAAGTGTCCAATGTACATTATTTAAATTTCAGTTGTTGATTTAGATAGACTCATAATAAATACATAATTTTTTCAATTTTTTCTGCTCCTTCGTTTCCGAGATATTCGCGGTTAAAGCAGACGCGGATCCAGCATTTCCCCCCCCCCCCCCCAGGGGGGGGGCGGCAATTATTTAATAGGTAAAAATACATTTATTTTTATATCAGGTTTTCTTATCTAAACTTTGCTCCAGGGGGGCGACACTCCCCTTCGCCCCCTCTGAATCCGCGCCTGGGTTAAAGTGAGGGGTCAATACATTTGAATCATATATTAGTTACATAGTTACACACAGGTCTACTTAAAACGTGTTAATTAATAAAATTTGTTCGCCGCCATTTTGATTTCTGAATTTTGACTAAAAATTTGAGATCCCGAAAACCCCCATATATCGAATTTGAGTCGAGTCGGACTGTAAATGATAAAATTTATCCGTCGTCTTAGCGCCGCCATTTTGATTTCTGAATTTGTATAATTCGCGACCCCGAAAACCCCCAAATATAGACATAGAGTCGAATCGGACTAAAAATGATAAAATTTGTGTGCCATCTTCGCGCCGCCATTTTGATTTTTGAATTTTGGCGACCCTGAAAACCCCCAAATATAGACATTGAGTCGAATCCAGCTAAAATGATAACATTTGTATGCCATCTTGACACCGCCATTTTGATTTCTGAATTTTTACCAAAAATTTGTAATTAACGACTCCGAAAACCCTGAGATGTCGACTCTGAGTCAAATTGGATTATAAATGACAAAGTTGGTCCACTATATTTTGAAAGAGCCATCTTGAATTTTTGTTACATGAAAGTGTTCAAAATCAATTGTCACCGGAACTATACGTATGTGTGCAAAGTTTCATAAGAATCGGTTTAGTAGAAGTAAAAAAAATTAAAAATGTTAATTTATTATATACCTATTCAGAACAAAAATAAATATAAAATTTCGCAAAAGTGTATATATTAATAAGATATAATTAAAAAATATATATTTCCCAAACGGCGCCTTATACACATTTATTTAGAAATTTATTTCATTTTAAACGTCATGTTTTTCTATTTTGGAAGCTAAAATAAATTATAAATAAGAAATATTTACAATTTAAAAGTAATTGCCTAGTAAAAATTGTTTTTTAATCCTCGAAATATTGTCTAAGGAATGTTGAATCGATTTATTTCCGCGCTTCACCTTTGATTTTCAATCAAAGCCTTCACTAACGGTTCCGCCTTTTAGCAAAGACTGAAGTAAGTGATGACATGCCTTCAGCTGGCTGCAGAATTGCAACGTATGTCGAAGATAATTCATACCGAGGTTACAAGCGCTCCCTCTGTTATTCACCTACAAAAGTTGTCGAAAAACTGTTTACATTGGTGGCCAATCTAAGTAGTATAAAATCAAAGGTAATAGAGAATTTTAATCGTATAATTATAATATCTGCATCATATAGTACATTTACCTACATCGCATAATTCCTTGCATTACCTATTTGTATCATTTGTAAGGCTTATTTTAAAATAATAGTGAAATTTTTACTTCTTACGAAAATTCAATCTTTTATTGCAGCTGTCCTTTTCAGTGTCGCATTGGGATTTATATGTGCTACAACATGCTAAGAATCCCAGATGATGAAGCGACTGTGGATGACCCGGGTCATCTCGCGATTTACACTCAAGGTATCAAATAATTAAAAGGAGTAACTTCAATAAATGTAGCCTGTAGGGAAATATCGAAATTTAATAAAACCATACTGGGGAAACTATAACTAATTAAATCAAACAGCGGTTTTGTATTTCGGACATTCAAATTCACCGAACCGCGGGTTTGACAGGATGGCACTAAAAAAAATGGTAAACTTTTATTATTCAATATTTTTCTATTTGTCACTTTATTTAGTTAAATCAGATTCTCAATATTTTTAGCTTGATATTTTCTAGACGTTTGTCTCATTTTATTTTATTTTATTTTTAAAATGTTTTACTTTTTCAACAGCAGTAGATATTGTTGATAAACAATTTCTGTTATGTTTTGTTTTGTCGTGTGGTCAATGAACCTCTTCAATATTTGGTGTTCTAATAGTTTACAGCTGTTCGTAACCAAGTAAATACAAGATTTACTTGGCTTTAATAAAATGAATTAATAAAATAATCTAAGTAAACATCAGATTTATTTGAATATTATAATAGCGAATAAAAATGAAACTAAATATAATATAAATAAACCATGTAAATTAAACAAAAGAAATAATTTTGAGTCTGAACTGCTATACAGGGTATTATGAAAATACTAAATTGTTTCATCAATTTAATAAATAAGCGAGTGCCAAAAACAATATTCAGTGTTAATTTGAACAATTAAATAAAGAACTATAATTAAAACTGCCAAATAAATTAATAGCAATGAATCAATATCTAGTGTAAAGAACTAATCATTAAATGCCGTAATCAATAGTTAATTATTAAACTAATAAACAAGCAATTATTAAAAACAGTAATATCAAACCTAGAAACAGAACTATGGTAACAAGTACTACAAAATCACAAAAGTAAATTTGAGTCCTACCACTAAATTAGACGATCACACAGCCAAAATTAAAGAATTGTTTTCAATAAATTTTTGATTCTGATAATCAATCAACTAGAATTTTACTAAAAAACAATAGACATGGGGGGGGGGGGGGGGCATGGTTCAGTACTTATTGTAGAAAGGCATAATTTTATTTTATAATGATGCCCTAGTGTTCCTTAAAACGTCGTAAAGTACATATCAATATACTTATTCATGACATTTTATGCAGCTAATCTCGGCATTGCTTGTTTCTTTTATATATATTTTTTAATGTTTGATATAATAGCAAGAAATTATTAATATAATCACTCCACATAAATATATCATTATTTAACGAACCTGCATGATGTATCCCAAATCCTTGTGGTATGAGGAATCCCAAATCACTACTTTTAAAGCCCGATTTGACAATTTTAACATTTTTTTCTGGTTCAAATAAAGGAAGAGTACCTTTAACTTGGGCTATTTCTATTAATTTTCGTGCTACACTAGCTGTTGCATTTCGTGAAGTTACAAAAACCATTGCCTAAAAATATAAACAAATCAGCAAATTATTATATTTTTGTTAATTATTTTAAAAATATATTATCATTATTAATCAAAATAATACATATATCAGTTATTAAAGAAATTTTACCTGATGTCCATCTCTTATAAAGTTCACTACTTTTTCATAACAAACCATATCCATGGTGTCCATTTCATTTTTTTTCTTGCAGCCAATAAAGCTAGTCGTCAACGGTACTGATCTATAGCGATTATCAAAAAAGAAAAGACCTGTCCGTGTATTTACTTTTAAAAATGTTGCAACATCTAAATACCCAGGCAACGTTGCTGATAAAGCAACGATCCTTATCATGCTTTGACTACTTACTACTTGTCGTAAAGTTCTTGCCACCAACGCCTCTATTACAGGCCCACGACTGCCATTAAGCAAGTGGACTTCGTCTATAATTAATAGTTTTACCAGACCTACTACCTCAGTATCAACTGGAAAAAAGAGAAATAATTTTATCTCATCACTGTGAAGACTGATATGGAGTAAATGTAATGATTAACAGAGAGAGTTGAGTCGAGCACTAAGGTAAAATGCCTCAAAGTAGGGCTTGAGACATCTTTAGAGTTTCCAGCACTGTGCTACAATTACTTTTAAGAGGGAGTATTGAATTAAATTGAATTAATAAGTACTTGGGGCTGTAAAGCCCTTTCAGGCTGCTTTAATTATTTTAAAGCAATTGAAGTTATTTGTCATTACTTCAATTGCATTAGAAAGTAATTCAAATGCTTTAGGAGTGCTTACAGGCCTTCTAAAGTACTTGCAAGTTTGTTTTCAAATTAATTTAAAGCCCTTCTAGACAAATTTCAACACGAAAAGTTAGGAACCAATAAAAAAAGAAAACGGATTGTGTTCAATTTTTTGTTATGTACGGTTGGTAATGCAAGTGATATCATTCCCATTTTATATTGCAACAAAAACACATGCATTATTGGTCACTAATTTTAAAAATTTAGTGTTGCTGGAAGCAAAATGGTAGTTCTTGTTGATAGACCCAAATATAGTACAGGTTTCAATTTTGTTCTTTTTATATATTCAATTTTTAAGTTTACCTTCCTTGAAATTTTCATGATCATAAAGGTGAGACATTAATATTTTAAAGGTGTCAAGCATCGAGTTAGAAGGTAAGTAGACATCATGCAGTACAAATTTTCTATGCAGAAATGTCATCTGTAGGTGCGGCAAAAAGTAGAAACAATATGGAGTATTATCAGACCCGGACTATCTAAATTTTTTAAGAATTCGCAGTTTTTCAGCAAAAAGAATTCAAGTAAATAATGCATAGTGAACTAAAACATAAAACATCTATTTATTGACCTCTAAAAAAATAATACAATTCAGTTAATAAGTTTATTTTCTTTAATACGGCCATACATGTTGTCTACATTAACCTATGAAATGTCATTTATGTTAATTTCTTCTAATTAACATGATCATTAGAAGAGGAATAACAAACTTTTACTACATGATGGAAAAGCAGTAACAAGATGGCGAAGTGATGCCGCTTTTGATATCGTGACCACCGTGACTAACCTTCCTTCTAACTCAAATGGTTTCAAAGTATTGTAGTTAATACTTCATACTTGACATTTATATTTTTTAGGTGTTGGCACTTGATACTTTTTCTAATATTGTAGTTGGTAATTAAAGCACCTTTGTAAATAAAAGTATTGGATATTTGTTTCTTCAAAGTATTCTAGCTAGATTCTATGAGAATATTTACTCAGCTCTGTTCATTGACCAGATGCCACAGTAACGATTGTGAAGTTTCTATGGCATCTGACACATAAGAGCAGTGTTAATTTTTAAGGATGTTCTTTAACACCATATTGTTGAACAGAATAATATTTTTAAAATACTTATATTACCGGCGCCTTTTCTAGTAATAACATCCCATTTTTCTGGTGTAGTCACTAACATCTGTGTTTCAGCTATTTCTTTTTTTGTTAACTGCATGTCTCCTGTACATTCTTTCACGGATATACCAATTGGCGATAACTTTTTTCCAAAATTTGACACCATCTCTGTAGCTAATGCTTTCATTGGACATACATACACAATCTACAAAATTCACCAACATGGTTATCACAGGTAACTTACATATAATGACTAAAAGGAAATATCATTTTTACATAAAAATATAGACTTGTATTTTTGTTTTTTTACGCAGCATAATATATCACTTCTTCATATGACTCATGTTTCTTCACCATTTTTAACATTACGAAAAATTTTAAGAACTTAAACAAATAATTTGCGACATTTTTATTTTTAACTTTGACAGTATAAAATCATGTTAGTTTTTGTTGAACTACTCCACAGATAGTACCATTTTATTGATCAAGTTTTGCACACCTCATTTTTCCAGTATTTTATGATCCCCCGGAAAAATATGTTATAAATGTAAAAATTTGACAGAGTTTTCCTTCCAATTGTGGCAATATTAACAAAAAGAAATATCATTAAAAATAACCATCCATCGACAAAGATTAGAGCATAACAACATATAAACCACTGAATACATACTTATTCAGTAGTTTATATTTATTATTACGTTTTAATATTTGTCGATAGACAGTTGTTTTTGATATCATTTCTTTTCAATCAAGATTAGGATATACATAGTAAAAATATCACGAAAACAGAAATAAGTTAATTAAGTTTAATAATAACTCCAAAAAGTTATATGAAAAATATGTTATCATTTCCATAGAACA
Source organism: Stenurella melanura (assembly GCA_963583905.1). Classification (NCBI taxonomy): domain Eukaryota; kingdom Metazoa; phylum Arthropoda; class Insecta; order Coleoptera; family Cerambycidae; genus Stenurella; species Stenurella melanura. Next base: position 62,800,742 of record OY757312.1, on the reverse strand, counting down.
AAAGTAGATAGATAATAAATTAAACTTCCCAAAAACTTATGTTCAGTTTTATTTGATAGATAGAAACATTTCTTTAACAATAAAGTAAATGTGATGTATTCGTTTTATCACGCAGTAATTAATATTATCCATTTAATCCTAACACATTGTATATATCATTCAGTGCTTAAAACGGCTGGTGATTTAGATATTATAGGCTGAAGTAGGTAAACCAGCACTTTTGTCGGCGACTGGGCGAGATGAGGGAATGTCTTCTAAAAGGTCAAGAGCCAACATTCTTGACTAAAGATGACGGTCTAGGATGATTAGGGGTCGAGCTTGAACTCTTTGCCCCAATCATCGCTGTAGACCTGGACTGGCCTCGTAAGGGGTGGGCCTGCTTTTTCGCCTATCCCCCCCGCAAATGCGGATGGTACTGGCAATATTAGCAAACCTCCCCTGATTCTGGCTGTTGGACCCTGCCAGCTGGGTCGGTTCTTCTGGCGCTCTTAGAATAGAATAGAATAGAAAAATATTTTTTGTGTTATATATAAGTGTACACATAGATACAATATTCTACACAAAAGGTGACGTCCGTATCAACGTTCTTCCACGCCACCAAACAAACAAACAAAAAGAAAAACTTACATCTAATCATCACATATAACTCAAGTAGCCCTAAAATTACATTATCTAATCAATCATATTTTGTACCTGCAATAAGTATTCTTTATAATTTTTTTTAAATGTACTAATAGATACACCCTCAATCATTTGGGGGTGTTGACTAGTCGGAAGCCCAGGGTGCCAATTGGCATCATGTGCTCCGATTTCGTCGGAGGGAAGTGTGAACTGTGCAGCTCAGAATTGTGTTCGGCCAGAGACGCTTTCTTTGCATCAGAGGCTCTCACGGGCTAGAGTAAGGGTACCGAGCTGGTTGTTTGCTTGGTATAATATCAAGCATGGACTTATGAATATAATGAAGTCGAATCGGCCGGCATCAATGAGAGTGAGAATAACAGATAGCAAACTTTGGTGCTCTAGACGAGAACAGGGCAAAAAACTCCTGTAATAGGGAAATTATTTGGGAAGAAATCAGAAGAAACCAAACTACTGACTGATCTAATAATTCTCTCTCGTTATTATCATAAGATAAAATTACCAGTTGTGTTCTGTTTCTACTCTACCCTATGATGAGTAGACAGAGACAACTCAACCTGAGGAACAAGCTCACGCTTATCAGGACCCTCATTGCACCTATTCTGACTTACGTCTCTGTTGTCTGAGGATACCAAGCGGTCACCCACCTGAAGAGGATACAAGCCATGGGAAACGTCGCAATTAGGTGCGCCGTGGATGCACCATGGTTTGTCAGAAATGCCGACATCTTCAGAGACCTGGAATACACCCTGGTAACTGAAGTCATTTGGGACAGAGCAAAAAATCTATATGCCTGTGCAGCAGACCATGGGAATCCGATGGTCAGACAAGCGACTGACTATGGCTCCCAACAACGCTCCAAGGCCGAAGCTCCAGATCCTGGATAACGAGTAAGTATTACTTAACCGTTTTTCTGTTTCAGCCCAACCTCCAAGCTACTCTGCAAGGAGACAATGACCAAAAACACTCAAATCACCCGATCCCGGGGTACCAAGCAAATAACCAGCTCGTTACCCTTACCCTAGCCCGTGCCGGCCTCTGACTCTAAAATAAGCGTCTTTGACTGAACACAATCCTTGAGCTACACAGTTCACACTTCCTTCCGACGAAATCGGAGCACATGATGCAAATTGGCACCCGGGGCTTCCGACTAGTCAATACCCCCCCAAACCCCTCCAAACTACAAGAGGGCTCGTCAACAGCCATTCTCTCTCACTACAGATGAAATACGCTCCCAGGATCCGATATGCCAGCGAAGAACAAAGACCAAGACAGAAGAGCGCCAGAATAAATGACCCAGCTGGCAGGGTCCAACAGCCAGGACCAGGGGAGGCCCACCCCTTACGAGACCGGTCCAGGTCTACAGCGATGATTGTAGCAAAGAGCTCAAGCTCGACCCCTAATCATCCGAGACCGTCATCTAGTCAAGAATATTGGAGCAGGGTTTGGTTGTATTTTAATTAAATTATTGACTATTAAAAGGATACAAGTCTGATGGTTTTCATTTGTTAATGGAAGTCTATAAAGATGATTCCGAGTTACACATGCAAAGATGTAGAACACAGAGAAAATTCGTCTTTCCCAAACCCAAAAACTGACAAAAATATCGTAAAGGTCATACAAATTGTCGGGAATGACTGTGAACATTTGAATGATTGCAAATTTGGTCAACATCAACAAATAGGCAACATGGCAAATTTTATATAACTAATCAATGACGAAAACACCTGCAAAAATGTTTCTTTAAATCCTCACTTTGAAATAAAAAGAAAACTGCAAAAACATTTGTCATCACGACACCCAGTGGCGTAATTCCCCCCACCGCAGATTTCTGAAAGCATTCTGCTATTTGCACCCGTCTTGATCCTTCATATTTTAGTCTATTCAAAAAGCAGGGGGAGGGGAGGTGCAGGAAAAAACACCGGTCTGAAACTACTTTGGCTAGGTATACGTTTTTTGGGTCGCTGATTATGAAAATCGGGGTCCAGCAATTCTAAAACTTTGGGGAACACCCCTAAAACACAAGAAACACAAAAAACACCCCTTTTAGAGGGTTTTTCTCGATAATTTTAATACAAATCAAAAGAATTCTATAAAAGACTTTTTTTTTAATATTAATTTGCAAAGGTGGCTGATTTATACCAAATATAGTCAAATTTAGGGATAATCAGAAAGGGTCAAAACCACCCCTATTTGGTAAATTGGTAAAAAATATTTTTTTTTTTACTTTTTGTTTTAAATTTGGTTAATTGGGCATTGCCGGGCAAAAGTAAATTATTCTCAACCCTTACAGGGATAAAACTACCCTCTCCTACCTCTCCATTTAAGTGGTGACAATATTTTATATCTGCCTAAGAGAGCACATGTATCCAAATTTGAAGCTTAAAGTAAATAAATTTTTTTACCAATATACCAGATGGGAATGGTTTTTACCCCCGTAAGGGTGCAAAATAATTTACTTTTGGCCGGCAATGCCCATTCAACCAAATTTGAAGCAAAAAGTAGACAAAAATATTTTCTACCAATTTTCTAAATTGTATTTCGATTTAGGGGTGGTTTCACTCTCCAAAAGGGTTAGGATAAAATTAAAAACTTTTTTAGTAATATTTCATTAAAAATAAAATGATAATGTAAGAAAAAAAATTAACTCGTTTTTCAAAGCCTAATAATAATAAAAATAAACTTTATTTTCCTTTTATGACAATATGGTACAATATTGTATAGGAATAGTCAGACTTAATATCGAGATAATAAAAACAAAGAATAAAGAGGTAAATCACAGAGCACTTTACATATTAAAATAATCTTCTAGTTTGTAGAAGGTTTTGCTAATTAAAAACACTTTAAGTTCCTTTCTAAATAGTGAAAGTTTATGCTTTATTTCCACAGGGAGATGGTTAAAGACTTTAGGTCCTAGACAACTGGGTGAATTTACAGAGACATTTAATTTACTGAAGAGCACATAAAAATCATGTTTTCGCCTAGTATTTACATTATGTAGTTGATTGTTACAAACAAATTTATCCTTGTTTTTAAAGACAAATAAACATAATTCAAAAATGAAAATTGACAGAAGTGTCAAAACATTATATCCCAAAAATGTATTTTATAGGTCTCTCTTGTTGACATCATATCACACGCTTTTGGGCTAAAAATACATTATTTGATAGGGTGGAAACTCCCCAGAAACAAACACCATATCTTAACCGAGAATCAAGCTCAGCAAAATATAAATTCCTCAGTTGAGCCATGTTTAGAACATTTTTTACATTTTTGAACTGATAAACTATTGAATGTAATTTGGCTATCAGAAATTCACAATGGCTTTTCCAGTTTACGCAACTGTCAATATTTATAGCCAAGCATTTTACATAGGATGTCCGGTTGATATTGGCGTATTATCAAGTTGAATATTTGGACAATCACATTTCTTTTGTCTATTGTGAAAAATTAATGCTTGTGCTTTCTCAACATTAAAATAAAGAGAATGTACACCAAACCAATTACTAAGGTTTTCCAACAATACATCACATTTTGTCTCTAAAATATCAACATTTTTACCTGATAGTATAATAGATGTGTCATCTGCGTAAAAAATAAAATCTGCTAAAGTACTCAAACCATCTATATCATTAATATATAATAAGAATAATATGGGGCCTAATACGGACCCTTGTGGCACGCCCATATTAATTTCTACAGAAGCCGAGTTAACAGAATCAATTGTATTGTGCGTGATATTGGTTAGTGACACATACTGTTTGCGACATGACAAATAACTTTCAACCCAGTCCAAGGCTGGGCCCCTTACCCCATACTTAGAAAGTTTGGAGATAAGTTTTTTATGGTTAACGCAGTCAAAGGCCCTGCTTAAATCACAAAGATACCAACAGGGCATTCACCTGCTTCGGCATACGTTCTTACTTTTTCATAAAATGATTGCATTGCACTATGAGTTGATTTATTATTTAAGAATCCACGTTGGTTATGTAAAAGTGTATTATTTTTTTTCAGAAAGATCAGCAATCGGTTTAAAAAGCAATATTCAATAATTTTTCAAAACCCTGAAGGCATGGTAACTGGTCTATAATTTTGTAACTCTTGTATATTGTTTTTCTTATAAACAGGGATAACTTCCCAATTTTTAAACTTTCTGGAAATGCTCCAGCAGAAAATGATAGGTTTACAATATAAACCATAAGTTTTATTATTTCCATCGTTACTTTTACTGATAAATGAAGGTACATCATCATGTCCTGATGAGTGTTTATTTTTTAGTTTATTTGTTATGATATTACACATTTCTGGTTCTGAATATGGCTCTAAAAATATTGTGCTATGCTGATAGTTTATATTATTACTAAAGTGGGCATTTTCACTAACTTTATGTGGCATTTTGTTAATAATATCCAATGGAGCATTTTTGAAGAAATTATTAAATACATTAGCAACATCAGCTTGATTATCGACTATTTCACTTTTTTCTTTAATTATGTTTTTGTTTTGTTTTAATTTGTTAGACAATTCAGAAACAATATTTCACGCCGATTTTGTGGGGTTGTCAGAGTTATCAATTTTATTTTGATAATATCTTTTTTTTGTATTTTTGACTATAACATGGTGTTTTTTCCTTTCTTCATTGTAAAAAGAAGTCAATTCGGGGTATACATTTTTGAAACATACAAGTCCTTCAGTTTGAGGCTCGACATCTAAACTTCGTTATCAACCCATTTTTTATTTTTGCTTTTATTCACATAATACTTACGTTTAGGAAAATGTTTATTGAAATAAAACAGAAACATATTTAGAAAATAATCAAACGCCAAGTTTACGTCGTTAATGTGATAAATTTCATACCACTTCTCTTTTTGAATATCAGACTGAAAGTTACATAAATTATTTTCATTAGAAGATCTTTTACATAACACATATTAGAATTTTCACTAGCTTTATGTAGTCCGAAGTCAAACAAAATTGTTCTATGATCAGAGATGTTATTGAAACATATTCTTTATAGGATTTTGCAAACAGTAGAAAAAATAACTATCTATAACTAAAAGAAAAACTTTGTGTAAAAACATCAATGAAATCTTTGCATTCTTTCGATAACCTGAATTCTGGTTATGCTAGCAAATTAAAATCCTAAAATGAATTTGTCTAATTTCTTATTTGACAATTCTCATTCTAACAGTAGCATCCACATAACCAGAATTCAGGTTATCGAAAGAATGCAAAGTTATAGATAGTTATTTTTTCTGCTGTTTGCAAAATCCTATAAAGAATATGTTTCAATACAATAATAAGCAAACAAATAATAATTCATTTTTAAACATCACAGATGTTATTATCCACAACACAAGATGTTCCGTTATCAGTAAAGTTACTAAATATATGGTCGATTCCGGATAAACTGGTATCCGTTACTCTAGTAGGCCACCCTACCATACTATTAAGGTTAAAACATTGCAACAAATTACAGTTTTTTAAAATCATTGGAGCTATTGTATGAATCAAGATTAAAATCACCACAAAGTAAAATATTTGTATTTGGTTTATAAATAAAGTTCAAGACACTCATAAGTCCATCCAAAAACACATTGATTTCTCAGAAGGGAGATCTATAACATGTTAAAATTATAACCGTTTTATCTATCTTATTTGTTTTACAAGATACAGCACATATTTCTATGTTTGTCTAGGCAATAACTTTTTAAATCAATTTCCCTAAAGTCTAAATCATGTTTTACAAATATGGTGATGCCTCCACCCTTGAACATATTTCTGCAATAACTGTTTCCTAACATGAAATCAGTCAAATTAAAAGTATTTATTGAAATTGGACTTGCCCAAGTCTCAGTCAAGCATATAAAATATGGATCGTAATTACAGCTATCTATACACAAACTATTTAGTTTTTCAATATTTAAACACTGCACATTTAAAAGAAGCACGCCTGCTTCAATTTAGACGTAGGAGGGGGTAGTTTAAGAGTTGAAAATAATTCACTTTTACCCGGCAATGCTCATTCAACCAAATTTGAAGCAAAAAGTAGAAAAGAAATTATTTTACCCATTTTCTTTATTTTAAGTCAATACAGGGGTGGTTTTAACCCTCTTTGATTATCCCTAATCATATAAATCGACCCCCATTGCAAATTAATATTTAAAAAAAAGAAATTTCATAGGATCGTTTTTGATTTTTATTAAAATTATCAAGAAAAACCCTCTAAAAGGGATGTTTCTTGAGTTTCTAGGGGTATTCCCCAACTTTTACGATTACAGGACTCCGATTTTCGTATCAACTTCCCAAAAAACGTATAGTCAAAGTACTTTCGGAACGGTGTTCTTTCCTGCATCCTCTCGCGTTTTGAATGGACTATTTACACTTTGGTAAAAAATGTCACTCGTAAGCGTTTTAAATTGAGACGTTTATTAAAAAATATTGTATAAAGTAATTTTTTTGTTGTAAAAATGATGAAATTTTAGGATAATATACTGCTATTAAAAAATATATATTATTGATTAAAACAGACATTGAAGTCATACTTGCTGGGGTAAAAATGGCGGCCCTGGCTTTGGTGCGTCCCTCCGCAATGCGGGGCTTGCGGGAGCATTATTTACGCCATTGGCGTCACCCTAGATTAATTCAAGAGTAGCCAGATTTCATTCGGTAAACATGGGACTGTTCAATATGATTCAAAAACTGAGTGGCACACAATACACCAGAAGATTTCTATTTCAAAAGAGTCAATCGAAGCAGAAGGCAATGTCGATGATTTTTCCTGATATTAGGGACATGAGTAGGTTCTGGAAGGTAAAATGTTCAATCAGTCAAATAACTTTAAGTCCTGAGTAAGCTTCATGAAAGAATGAACAAATTTGACATGAATGAGATGATGAAATGAATCTCTGCCAAGACAATGTGCAAGATAACACCAGTTTCGAAGAATAGTTTTTGGTAGATAAACACATCCCAGTATTTCAGCACCCACTATATACACCAGATTTGGCACCACATGATTTTCTTTTCATTCTCAAAAATCAAGAGTATTTTGAAGGATGTCTATTTTCTCTCTATGGAAGATGTGAGAAAAAGACACGTTGCTTCATCAAATAATAGAAAATACATATTCAAAGGTGCCTCGATAGGCATGGAGAATATATTAAAGGAGATAGAAGTTATATTGTAGAATTCTAAGATTTTGCTACAAACCAAATTTTCCAAGAGTTCAGAATAAACACCTTATAGTGTTTTGCGGAGCTGAAAAAAATCCCTGAATTTTCCAGGTTCTCCATAATCAAAAATATTAATTTCCATATGTTTTTTAGTGAAGTATTTTTTTATTTGATATAAAATAATTCCTTGAATTGAATCAGAGTGAAAATTCTTAAGAAGTCTATGATTCTCCATATGGAAACGCACAATTCCCTGATTTTTTACACAATTTATAAAATTGACTAATATTTTCAGTTTTTTTTTTAAAGATTTTTAAATTCCCTGAGTTTTACAGGTTCTCCAGGTATTCCATACAGGTCCGAACCCTGACCTATACAATATATCTACAGAGAAAATATATTATTCTTAGTAATCAATTACTATCTAGTTTAATAAGTTTTTATTATAAAATATGTATGTTATTCTTACCTTGAACTCGTTTTTTTTAATAAGGCTTCCCTCCATATGAGACCTAATTTGATGAACGATTGCCAATAGGGCTATGTTAGTTTTACCAGCTCCAGTGGGGGCACAGACTAACACATTTTCATTAGAATGATATGCAACAGGGAAGACCTCGGATTGGATACGGTTGAATTCTTTTATATCCCTAAATACCAACTGTCCAGTTGTATCTAAGGAGCTTGTCTGTATCAACTCCATATCCTCGATATCTCCCTTTTTGCCCCCTGGTATCGTAAACTCTGCATAATCAGCTGTGACTTTCTTAATTGCATTCTCTGGTTGCACTATTGAAACACCATCGTACTTAGCTGGAAATAAATTCTAAGTAAAGCAAATTAGCTATGAATATTAAATAACTGGATATTAAATATTTATCTGTAATGTATTTTTTTTTATTCTATTTTGTGTATTTTTTTTAAATTTTGTTTTGTGTATTTTGTGATGTATGACATTCATATATATACATATCCATGATAATTAAATTATAAATAAACATCAGACCATTTTATGTATATAAAAGGCCGTTTCAGAACTGGCATAGCAAAGTTATACAATTTTCCCACAACGAATATGGCTTTAAACTTGTTGCTGATTGGTATATAGATATTCATGAATTTAAAAATTCGACTTATACTGTGTACAAATATTTCCAGAAGTATCCCCAAGCTTGCAATAATATTATCCATTGTACTTGATAACTAAAATGTAAGTATGCCAATCATTTTTTCTCAAAATGTTTACATTTTTAAATTTTAGAAAAAATTTCCTTGTACAAAAAATGCCGTGCTTTATCAGTATCTAAAATATTATTTACATAGTAGGCATATTTTTCAAGATACACTTAATGGATTTAAAACTAGGATTGTCAAAATTTCCTTAAGAAGTAGAACATTTTCAATATAACAGCAAAACTGTTCAATGTACATTGTTCATATTTCAGTGAATGATTTAGAATAGACACATAATGAACACATAATTTTCGCTCATCCGTTTCTGAGATATTCGAGGTTAAAGTGAGGGGTCATTTGTGCCTAGACTAGTTTAAATGTTGAAATACAAGTTTGCTATTTTGAGCCTGTTAGATATATTTACAATTGTTAATGTTATTATTCTCATGCATATATTTATAAGCCCAATTTTATAAAAAAATCGTGATTTTTATGTCTATCTCGTCAAAAATTTTCGGAAATGGGTTTATTATGTTTTATCTCAGAAGGAAATATTACGAAGGTTATTCACGACTCAAATTTCAATGACTTTCGTCATTTCATGAAATAAATAATTCAATCAAACATCACTTGAATTTCATTATGTTATGCAATAATTTGTCGAAATTTCACAACATTTTCGAAACCACATTTAATTTTATATTTCAGATGAACTCAATGCTCAACGGAAATTTAGAGTATCTAACCAACCTACAATATGCAGGGTGTCCCAGGACTAAGGGGCAATACTTTGAGAGTTTACAGTTTGGGTCAAAATAACACTAAAAATACCTGTAAATTTTTTTTTTTGCTAGGGCATCCTCTCTCGCATCAATTCACGCCTTAGGTTAAATTTTGAAAATGTTTCTTTGCTGACCTTCTAAACTGCTTTATCAATTGTACCTAGTAAAATTTGGACAGAGTGGAACACACCTAATGCCTATTTTAACCTAAATTATATGTTCCGGACATATTGTCCCATACTCCTGGGACTGGGACACCCTATATTTACTAATAAACACCAACATAATACCAATGTTTAAATTTGTTTTTGACTGCTTTAACATGAAAAGAGGATTAGAGAACACAAAACTTTTACATGTTTTATAGGAAAGAAACATTACTTAATACAGAATAACTTACTTGTAACCATATGGTTACGTAATTGGTCATGAACATGAGGATATTCCTCAGGATCCAACTTTTGTGGTGCCGCTTTCTTAAATATTGGTGTACTTTTGGCTACCTCATATTCCACTTCGGTTCTAAAAAACAATTTAAATTAGCATTTGATTTAAATTTTACCAAAAGTTACTGAACTGTCTAATTTCTGTTGTGGAAAATTTTGACTTATCCTTTTTTTCCATTTTCCTTAATTTTTTCGATAACAAATTTTCTTTCTCAGATTGCACAGTTACTTGGCCTGCGATCATTTCTGCTGGATTCTTTTTATTGCTTCCTTTGATGTCATTTTCTAAAACTCAAATAATTAATAGGCATATAATTAAGAATTAATAGATATTTTCCATACCATAAACAGGTGAGCTATAATCAATTTTTTTATTTCGATGCCTAATAATTTCCGTTAAAAAATCAAATGCCGTATATCCAAAGGTCTCTAGAAAGTATTCCATAAGTTCATCATTGCTTCGGCTGGAACTCAATTCGGTGTGAATAATTGCCTTAAACTCCCTATAGTCGTAGCTAGGAATTACATCTTTATATAAATCAAACATAATTTCTAGGGGATAGGCATTATCTTCATTTTTGGTCTCTATAGGTCTTTCTTTAGGCTTAATATAAAGAAAGGAAATATCATTTTTCTGTGATTTTTCTAATGATTTATCAATCTCGGGAAAATCTTCTTTTAAAGGAATATAAAAAAGATGATCAATAGGTTTCTTTCCTTGACATGGATCATATTTATGATTCTTTAGGGCAGGTTTTTTCGTTTCCTTCTTAAAGAATTCATTTGGTAGCCTCTCAGTTACATTTTCTAACGCCTAAAAAAAAGTAATGACATAAACCAATTAAAAAAAAAACATTTATTTAACCACACCTGTTCTATTCTTTCTAAATGACTTTGGGGTAATCTGGAAAAGACTTGTTTGTTAATCGCCCCATTTTTTTGGTAATTTTTAATAACATTTATTAGCACACTATAAACAACATCTTCTAGAGGAACATCATCTTTAATCCTAGCTACTACTTGCTTTTTAACTAGATCATGTAAATATTTTAAATAAATTAATCCTTTTGCCGTATTTATGTCATCGGCATATTTGAAAATATATTGTAACCTATCAAATTCACATCTGGAATATTAAATAAAGAAATTAGTGAGTATAAAAGTAAGATAATTAAATAGTATATTACTCAGCCCTAGAACATCGAGGTATGGACACATCTTTAAGAAGTTGAGTACCCTGGAAATCTTTAAAAAAACTCGACGTGTCATTCATCTCTCCAGTTGAGTAGTCTGCTGAAATAAATTTAAAATATTAAAGTACTTATTTATTTTCATAAATTATGTTAATACTTACCAGCAACCATTATTTCAAGATGTTATGCAAAATATGACTTATACAAAACCATTAGTAATTTGCACATAAGATATTAATTTTATGAATACTTTACAAATAAAGAGTTTCTGTTAAGGTTATGGTTTTGTCAGATTTGACGTTTTGAGTAGAAAGACAAGACATGAGCCTGACACTAATCTGACAGTGCTTCAGTGCTACCGTAGTCGTTTAATGGACATTGCCAATATCATAACAATGAAATTACCAACTCCTGGGCTACTGACAAATCAAGAAATAAACATAGATATTGAAAACAACAAGTAATGTTTGAAACCAAAATCTTATTTCTTGTGTTCTTAGACTAGGAAAGATAGATGGTGAGGACTCGTAACAGCGCATAATCGCCACGCTAACAAGTTGTGCCTAAGACGCCATTGCGGTGGTGGCACACAAACGGTAGAGAGCAAAATGAAATTTTCCAATAGAAGTGATTTATAAGTGATTTAGTGCTAATTTATGTAATGTACCTACATGATGCATGGTACCATATTCTATAAACTACTGTAAAAATCACAGCGGGAAAAAATTGAAAGGAGTGACGCTTTGCAGGTTAAAGTATATGCAGTTTTCACTTTACCTAGTTAAATTAACTGTAGGCCTATTATTTACTTAATTATGTCCGTGTGCATGCAATGATAATGAGAAGCATATAGTATTTCATTTTCTGGTATGCAATTTGCACGTTATTTGATTGAAATTTTCATTCATCTTTTCTTCATTGAATATAGAACAGTGCATCCGAAATGACACTTTTTCCATGGGCGTAGATATATCGATTATGGTGTTATATTATATAGAATGTAGAATGAATTCTGGTATGTAAGATATGAGTAAATATATATATATTTATGATAGTGAATATTAATTGTATATTATTATGAAGCTGTTTTTGGAAAAATACCAGTTTTGTATCGTTTTATTCCTTTGATGTGATAAACTTGACACCTACATATTGTACATATGTTCCGCCACTTGCGCTTGCTCTCTGGTGGCAGGTGGCTTCACCATTGGCAGTAGCGTTACGACTCCTTACAATATATATCTTTCCTACTCTAAGGTTGTGTTTATTATTATACTCTTCGCAAATACAAAACGAAGAGTATACTGTGTTGATGATCGAATTCTGAACAACTTGAACTAAACAAAACGTCCGTTCGTCCGTCTGTCAGAAACATAATTTTTCTTGTTTTGTAATTAAACAAAAAATATCCGAAACAAACATTATTTACAAAAAAACAGCGAAGAGTGTCCTATAGAATGTGCAACAATTATATAAAAAGTGCAGTAAATCAGCGAAGAGTATAACGGTTTTAGCTTCTTTTGTTTACAATGTTTACATTTTGTCGACTTATGATTGGACAATTAGAACCACCCGGTTAACATATGCTTGATGACACTTGACATATATATACACTCAGTATACTGGAACTGGAAGTGAACCTACATACCTACTGTATTATTAAACCACAGAGTAGATTCAAATAATTAAACTGTATACGTAATTTAACCATACACAATAATAATTTATCACACTGAGTTTAGTATGAAGATAACGTAGGTATTTAAATGAGTAAGGTGAAATGAATTTGCTTTACAGATATTTGTTATTTTCGATGTCCCTTAAAATAAATAAATAGTTGTTAAAATCTGAACAAAGAAGTAAATAGAACACTGACATAGATTTTTAATTGACAAGTTGCACATAATTTACTTATATCCGCGATGAAAATTAAAAAATATACAAACTAATAGAGAATGCTAGAATGTCATATATTTGCCAAAAAATATATTTCTCATGTCAAGATTTAAAACTGCCGCGTCGTAGCGTCAACGAATGCTACGACATTCAACTTCCTTTTTCAAGTAGGCCACTCCCATCTTGTTTCTACGCAACTCTTATTGATCGTCTACGGTGGCAAAAAATCGTTCATTTCCTGCGTGGCCGTTGTAGTGATCAGTTCGAAATTGTTTGTTAATTCCATCGCAGAAATCAAATTGTAAAATGGGCGACAGTAAGTATTGTATTTCTTCTCTAAAATTATTCATAATCCAATATTTTTATTTATTGTTGTTTTTTGCCACGTTTTGAAAGACATCAGTAATCAGATCACTCAGTGCCACGTAAATTTAACAATCTTTAGCAAGTGTAGGGTATCCGATCGAGTCCTTTTATCTATTTATTTTATTTTAATTTAATCACAATATTTTTAAAAAGGCTATGGTTTAGGAGCAGGAGGATATGGAGATTATTCTCAACCTCCCCCATCGACAGCATATCCAAACTCCTACGGAGGAGGCCAAGGCGGTGGCGGCTACCAATCTGGTGGCGGTGGCCAAGGCGGAGGTGGAGGCGGCGGATCTTGGGGTCAAAATAGAGGCCAATCCGGCGGATATGGAGGTGGTGGACAAGGTAGGTTTTCATTTATGATAGTAGTGTTGAAAAAGCATAAAAGCCGGAAAGCCGTTAGAAAAAATGGCGACGCCGCGCGTCTGTTCTCGTGTGAGATGGCGTCTAGTCAAAAGTTCAGCAAGATGTTTTTACCTTTGATCAACTGGCGTTCCAAAGAATTTTGTTTTTTAAGATTTCGTGTCTTAAATTGTGAGTTCACATTTTATCCTAAACTATGTTTTTGAGATACACATAATTCGAAAATTGCTTATACAATCGAGTTCAGATAATTGCAGATAATTTTCTGCTTTTAATATCTCTAAGAACTGTGAATAACATAGATATAGATGCCTACCTAGGTACTTGTATCGATTACTGCTTGCAAATTTATTTTCATCTTTTACGTATTAATAAACTTGTATCTCTCTAGTGTATATAGTCATTAAATTGATATTGTGGTCATTTAATCAGGAGGCTCTGATAAAATTTTGAATGAAATATTATAAATTATAAAATAAATTACATTCTTGAGAAATTCTAGGACCGTCATGTTAATAAATATGCAGTACCAAGAATATATCGGCGTTGTGGTCTGAATAAATTACGACGGATACTATGCACAGCCAAACTACTTTGCCCTTGATAGGTAGAAACTTATCAATATTATGTACAAGTAAACGATATATATCTCTAATTTTCACTAGCCATTTTCGAGTCACTTAAAGGAGTCCGGCACACAGTTCAATTATCGAGGATTTCTAAAATTTTCTAAATAGTAATGAAGAGTATAAGGTGAATAGAGTATTGTAAAAGAAAGTTGTTGAATGGACCATAAATTGAAGAGGAAAAAAAGACGAGAATTTACAAGAGCAAAATGGGGTGCTGGGTTCTGTATTGTAGAGTTTAAATCCATAATGCAACAGTTAATTATACATATAAAGAAACACCAATTCCAAGCTGAATTTTTGATTAGTTTATTCTGTATGGAATTGATTTTAATTATACTCCTTTGACAAGAGGGTCAGACAGCTAGCGGGAACTTTATTTTATGCTACGTTGAGATTTAAACATTACTTATATGCTATAAGAAATTCATCGATTAGTGATAGTGCAGGTAAATAGACCTAAACATAACAGGCACACAGTTTTCCCTTTTACCATTGGCTACGATTAGGCTGCATCGGAAGACATCAACTGCATTTCACATGTACCATTTGATCCTGCATGCATTACGTATATGTACTTGTTTTTTGGCACCATAACTTTTCTGACAATATACTACAGCATATGAATGAATCTGTCTAAATCTCTATGTACTATTGATGTAATAAAATTGATTCCTTACAGAATTAATCAGTTAAAATTTACTTATTGATAAAATTAGAGCTTCTCTCGAGATGGTTTAGATAAGAATGAGCCGAGTAGTGACCATTTTAGTGAAACCAAAGCCTGGTTGCTAGTAATTCAATGACTATTTATCATACAAAATGTTACATATTCATGGAGTCACTATTATAATAGTTTAATATTTTGTTAACACCGTTTTATTTAGTAGGGCATTGTTTTAAATTTATGAGAGGTGAGTACTTTTATCCCGGAACAACTCCATAAGAGCCAATGAAAATTAAAGATATCAATATTTACTAATAAGTTTAACTACATGTTGATAGTTATTAATGAGGTTTCTTATTGGGTGCAAATTGCCCACGCCTTTGGATGCAAGCCATAAACATTGTATTTATATTTTATCAATATATTAAACTTGTACCTTGTAGGTATAAGTATACCGAGTTCCTAACTATTTAAATTACTTACAACCGCAGTATTACTTTATTTATTTTTACGTCATTTTAGCAAAGCTAATATTGTGACAATAAATAGTGTGATATGTAGTTAAGAATGTACACATATTTGCTAGTTTGAAAGCGGGGCCCTTTTACAGGGAACAGCTACAAAAGGTACATAAAAACGTTAGAATGTTTGCCGGAATATTCATGAAAGCCAGACACTTTCCGTGGGACGCCCGACGCTTTAAAGCTCGAAAAACCTAACTTAACAAAACGATAAATCTTTTGTTTTGCAAAAGCTTTATTATGCTTTGTTAGGTAGCGTTTGGCAGAAGTTAGGGCCCATGGAAAGTGTCTGACAATAATGAATGTACACTATTTATTGTCAAAAAATATTAGCTTTGCTAAAATGACGTAGGTCTGGGGGACTCTGGGATCTTACTCTATATGTTCTGTCGATGAATAGTAAACTGCTGTCCTGGAATGAATGTTTGGTGACATAGGCATGGATATTGACAATTTCAGTTGTTTAGAATCCTCCTACTATGTCACATATTAAATCAGGAAATGATAGTCCCTTCATTTTTATAATAAATAAAGGGGTAGAACTTTCCTGAACACTCTTATTAATGAAAAATGTATATATCTTAAAATAGAAAATTTTATATTTAATTGTTCTTGGAATTTTCAGGAGGTGGTGGCGGCTACCAAGGAGGCGGAGGAGGTTACGGCTCTAGCGGTGGTGGCGGCGGCGGCTATGGAAATGGTAGTGGCGGCGGTGGATATGGTGGTGGCGGTGGCTACGGTTCCGGAGGTGGTGGCGGTGGCTATGGAGGTAAATATACAAATTACTGGTAATCCAAAATGTACTTTTTCATATTTTTTTTTCTATAGGTGGCCGAGACCGCGGTAGTGGTGGCGGCGGACGAGATTTAGACCGTAGAGATAGTTTTGGGTAAGTTTCAATACACATAACTATTGTATTAAACAACATTAGCGTGAGAGTAAAACAAAAAAAATTAGAAGTGTTTGGCTTTATCAGACCAAGTACCTGCATGGGTGCTTGAATGAATGATAGCAATATTTGGTGTTCTTGTACACCTTTAAAAAAGAAAAATTATGATCGAAAAAGTGTGTACTCATTTTCTTTGCATTTACACGATGTTATTTTTATGTTATTTACATGATAATTTTAATCGTTGGTTAAATTTTCAGAGAACTGTTTTTTAATTATTTACTTTTTTGACATGACTAAACACGATATATGGGTAACAGTAAAAAGGGTTTTTTTGGTATTCGTTTTTAAGAAAACTATCCTACCCCACTATATATGATAGTATATTTTGGTGATGAAATATTTAAGTAAACACTATTGGTTTTTGTCAGTTACAAGCACGAGACTCATAAATTCGATTTAACTTCTAGTTCTAGAAAGCTTTAAATAAGTTCAATAAAAATAGGGTAATACACAGGGTTCGGACTCGTATGGAGAACCTGGAAAATTCAGGGAATTTGAAAATCTTTAAAAAAAAAACTGGAAATATCAGGTAATTTTGCAAATTGTGTAAAAAATCAGGGAATTCTGCGTGTCGATATGGAAAACCATAGAGTTCTTAAGAATTTTCACTGATTCAATTCAATTTAAGGAATTATTTTATGTCGAATAAAAAATTACATTAGTAAAAAATATATGAATATTAATATTTTTGGTTATGGAAAACCTGGAAAATTCAGGGAATTTTTTCAGCTTCGCAAAGTCTGAACCCTGATACATTTCGCAATAAAAAATTTCTGAATTTGAATTATATATATAGTTCAATGAATTTATGCGTAGTCAATGGAATAATTGGAAGATTAGGTAGGATGATGGTAGCAGCAGAAGTTACGTAACGATTTATTTTAAAGATTCAGAATGAGGAGGACTCGCATCTTTAAATATATGAGTTCTTGATTTGGTATCATCCGTAATATGTATTTTAAATGGTTATTAACTGATATGCAACCAAGTGTAATAGTGTCTTTCATTGCGTTACTCAGATTGATTTGTATATAATGTTCTCGAAGTGGTTACGTGAAAGCGTATCTAAATTTCAAAAACAAAGTACTCAACACAAGTTTCCTAAAAATGTTCCAATTTTGCATTTAATTTTTCGATATTTCTATATCATTAGACGATAAGAGAATTATCAGGCATTAAATAGATGCTCTCCAAATTAGGCTCGTTCCCGATAGGGAGCGCTCTTTTTAGTTCACTTGTCATAATTGAATTAGTTCGTTCATTTAGTTCACTAGTTCAGGCTTAAACAATTCTCCAATAGGGACTGATAAGGCCTTTTAGTTTCGTAGCGGCCGCCAGAGGTGCCACCGTCGGCTTTATGTATTAGAATATGTGACAGCTCTGTGTCAATGAGATTGTTTATGGTACAATGTGAGAGTTAACAATTTTATTTATTAATTATAATTCTGTGATAAAAAACTAAGTCATTAGTTATTTTCCTTTGATATTAAATAAGATGCAAATTGAAGATATTAAAATTAAATTGAGAAAGTTAGGTGCTAAGACAACAGGAAATAAAGCAGAGTTATTAAAGAGGTTAGAAACATTATTTTCTCATATTAACTAATTTTTAAGCATATTTTTTACGTTTTAGGCTCCAATTATGGGAAAAACACAAATTAGAGGATGTTCTGGTACCTTTTTCAGTTATTACACCAACGAAAATCTTTTCCTTTCCAGATGAAAACCTTTTTAAACCTATATCGGAAGTAAAAGCTAAATATCTGAATATTAGCGAAATTGAGGCTTGGTTTCATGAGAGAAAAGCTCAAAAAGGCTTGATTAATGGCCGGATTCTTGCAATGAAACTATTTGTTAAACGTACAAGTGTATTTGCTAAAAATTCTATCACTTTTTTCAAATCCCTCGTAGCCGCTGAACAAAAAAAGACTAAAGATTACATGGTAAAATTAGTTGTAGACAAAAGTAATAATAGTATCAAATTGTGCCAGGCTACATGTACCTGCCCGGCAGGCCAAGGGTGGTCAGCAAGTTGTAAGCACATTGCGGCAGTCTGCTTTTCCATTGAATATTTTAGTGTGACTGGTAAGAAAATATATTACAGTTGTTTGCATTTAGTATACCCATTACTTTTGTAGGAAAATTGCAAGAATATGTAAGTTGTACCAGTAAACTAGCTACATGGAATAAACCTGGCAGGTGTGTTAAACCGATGTCCATATATGATATTACAAACCAGCCTAAAGTTGAAATTCAATTTGATAAGAAAATATCTGAAGAATTTGCAAATAGGTTAATTAACGTAGGTTTAAATAATAGCCCGTTATTGGAAAATAGAAGAGTTAATCCCTCTGGATTTCTTAACGATCATGCACATTATACTCACTTGTACAGTAGTCAATTTCTTGATAACATGAATAAAGTCACCGTTGTCAAAAGATCAGTTTACGAGGAAAAGACGAAAAAACAAAGTAAATCTAAATTATGGGAAACATTAAGAAGAAGTCGTATTACTGGTTCTATAATTGGAGATGTCTGCAGAACTGTTAGGTCAAAAAAATTTTCCATGCAACCAGCACTGAAAAATATTGTACTTAATAAAAGACTAAAATTTTTAAAGGCTGTGAAGTGGGGCCTTGCAAATGAAGACACTGCAAAAGAATTGTATGAAAAAATAATGAATATTAAAATTCAGCAATCTGGAATGTGGATTCATCATATTCATAATTTTTTAGCTTCTAGTCCGGATGGACATTCTTTTCCACTTAATGTAGTATTAGAAATTAAGTGCCCATTTAGTATTAAAGATGAGTCACCATTAAATGCAAAATATATTGTAAAGGACAAATTTCTTGGTTCTAGTCATTTAAACAGAAATCATGCATATTATGCCCAGTGCCAGTTACATATGTACGTGACCAATATTGATTACTGTGATTTCATCGTGTGGACAACTAAGGGTATTTATATTGAAAGTATTCGTGCTGATTCCAGATTTCAAGAAAAAATGGTTAAAGACGCAAGACTTTACTACGATGAAGTGTTCGCTCAAGAATATATGAAATATTATATGTTAAGATAGAAGTTAATAAAACAGCAATGCATTATAAATATTCAGTTTAAAAATATTTATACAATAAATTAATATAATTGTTTTATAAGTTTCTACATCTTTCCATTATTTTTTCAGGTAAATCAATTACAATTTTATTTTTAATATTGGTTAACATAAAGCAATTAAACACTATTTGATTTGATATTTTCCAAAGATGTTGTGGCACTTTCTGTACTAGTATCTTATTCACTTTTACCAATCTAATTATGTCTTCCACAGCTATACGTCGATTTGCTATGGATCGGGTTTTAGCAACTTCCTCTTCAGTAAGTTGAGGTGCACTTTTTTTAAATGGTGGTATATTTAAGTGCACGCCTTTATTTTCAAGCAAATCAGAGACATCAAATCCTCTGTCTGCAAGTACAAACATCCCTTCACTAAACAAGTCTAATATTCCAGAGTTTTCCAATATTTGCCTATCGGATATAGCTCCTCCCCACACGTCTGACACAAAAGTAATAGCTCCTTCTTCAGTAACTCCAACTAAGATTTTAAATGTATGTGTATTTTTATAATTTGAATATGTGGCTTGTTGAATAACAGGGTCTGAACTTTTTTCTATGGGAATTTCGGTACAGTCCAAAATTATATCATAGCTATCATCATATTTTTTATGGTTCAAGTTCCAAAAATTAATAGCCTTTAATATCCTGTAAATGACATCTGTCCAATAGCAAAATATTTCTTTGGCAACTTACCTGCAAAAAAAATAAGTCTTATTATTATGGATTGAATTTAGTAGACAAGGGAATAGCTATTTTGAGTTAAAATTATTAAAATTTCATTTGCATTTAACTATCTTTAATTTAAACGTGTACGCACAGCAAGAATATATCTAAATGTTTTTTATTAATATACAGTAAACTAATGTTTTGAGTAACACAAAATTATGTTTTAACCATTTTAACATAAGAGAACTATTTCCTCTCGTTCTAGCAAATTCAAATGTCGAGCAATAAACGGATATAATGCATGAATTTATAGGTACTTATCACCAGTCAAAAGTTATTTTCATTAAATATTTTTATTTGTATTTTGTGATAGGATCAAAATAATGCAAAAAATTAAGTACTAAGTTTAGAAATAGTACACACCTGTTTATTCCAAACATATATTGTGACGTTGTATAGTGGATTTTTTGTCGGTACATCATTAAGCACAGAAGTAATTCATCTTCAACTGCTAGCGCAGCATTTTTCCTTTGCTTGTATTTCACTAAATCTAATATGAAACTAAACTGAGATTTAGTATATCCTGTAAAATGTTTCAGTTGATTTGGGGACATAAATGTATAAGAAAATAACTGTGAACGGGTAAGGGAAATTATGGTCTGTGTTGATATGGTTGAGGGGTTTCTAATCTCTGTAACTCGGCTGCAAATTTTTTTATTTTTTTCCTCTTCAATAATTTCAACATTTTCAAAAGCCATGTCATTTTCTAAGTTTTCAACTTCAATGTCACGTTTTTGCCTGTCAATCTCAGAGTTACTTACTTCAGTTTGTGTTGAGGTTAACGTGCATGGCCGATTCTCCAACATTTTTTCATAGCGTTGTTTTCTTAATAGTGCAGCTTTTGATGGGGCACTTTTAAATTTTCTTCTTGGTAGATGTAAAGATGGCACAGCATGTGCTTTCAGAATTTTCCATTGGCCTAGAATTACAAATATATTTTATTTAATCTTATTGCACATTGTATGTTAAAATTTTACTTACCGAGGCTAGTAATGTTATAGTCTTGCTCAGTAAAGTGTTTTGAACAGACAGATGCATATATACTAATCTTTTTCCCTGTTTTAATTGCAATTTTCCATCTTTTATTTACTTCTTTATCTTTTGAAAACCGGTGAAACTTCAAATGCTTTTGTTTGTGGCTGACACTATTACATTGGGGGACACAACAGTTTACACCCATGTTGACTTTGATTATAAATCAAACAGAATTAAGATGCTTCTTATAAAAATAACTAATATACCGAACTAAATTTCAATTTTACAGCTGCATAAAACACTTAAAATTGACGAAGAAATTGAGGTTAGGTTTATATACATAAAGCCCTCGGTAGCGCCCTCTACATCAACATTCTCTATTGGGAACAGCACGGTTCGCCCTACTATTCCATTCGTTCAAACGCGTGTCAAACGTTCAACAGGATACAGTCGCTGAGATCGTCTCCACTCCATCTATCCAGTCGGGAGAGGAAGCGAGTCTGCGGACAACTCGAATATGGGCGTACCATTCGTGTCAGGAGCGAGGAACTGTTATTCACAGATAGTGATAACTAGTTCATTTGGTGAGCCGGTTCTTTGAACTAGTTCGTTCATGAACTACACGAGCCTACTCGAAATTGACGCTTTCTGTTTTAAAAATAGTGCTCAATTTAAAAGCAGAAAAGTAAACTAAGATTAATATAGAAGTCTGCCAATTATCCGACACATTTGTATCAGTTGAAGACATTTATCCTGTTCTTAGATCGTTCAGTGCAATTCAATTTACTTTATTAGCTTAGCTAAAACAAATACATCGGTAACAGATTTACCACAATACAGAAAAAATTGTAAACAATAACTTAAATTACTAGATTTTAAATACATACATATAGAATGACCTGTAAATTTAAAGCAGACTATTATCACAGGGGCCGTTTTTGTTTAACCTACACTATACTTTTATTCTTAAATATATTAATATTTACACTATTTTTTACATCATTCGGTATTTCATTATACATCTTTAGTCCCTTTATATAAATAACTTGGTAAACACCGAAAGTGAGACAATTTTTTTAGTGGTGGAGACTTTACTAAACATTAGTTGTCCTAATTGTTGCAAATGTTTGTATCGAACGAATATATTTTTTTATCAATTAGTTACCCCTTAGTACATACAAGAACATGATTGACATTTATCTCGGTTAGTGGAAGCCCAGAGTTCAACATTCTAAACCTGCAAACTGTCACTGGCCACGACGAATCAGTTTCAAACTGATTTCTTTGTTATTGATTAATTACTACTTATTAATTACAAAAATAGAATTGTCATACATACCTGTGCTGGCGGGCATACATGCCGGTTAGTGGAGGTCCAGATGCAGGCATTTTGAACCTTCAAAGTGTTAATTTATAAAATAAACTTCCACCACAAAGAAAAATTTTCATCATTTTTATTGTCTGTCATGTTCCGAGGCAAAGGATTAGTTATGCCTCTAGCTGATACTAATGTAGATGATTACACGCTGGCTCTTATATGAAATCATAATAATTGCAATTTGAGAGCAATGGTGAGAATAAATGGAAGACTATTAAATATGATTGGATGATAATGGAATTATCAAGCATTGAAATAATGTGCTCTGATCACCCACACAGTAGGTTAAACGTTAACTCAATTTAAATTAAAAAGTCAGAACACTAATACTTAAAAGATAGTAAAGTTGAATAGGGGTAAAATTTAAAGTATAGTGTGGTGAGTTTATAGAAGAAATATATGCTTTTGCCTATAACAAGAGTTAAGTTCAATCACAAATTTACAAAGTTCTCCCAATATTGATGAAATTGAGACTTGGTTATGCTAGTTAGCATCACCTAGTGAGGGCCCTGGTAGATGATGAATTTCTATTCACCTTTTTGATGATGTTCCTAATCTAGGTATGCTCGTTTCTGAAAGTAAAATTGCTCATGCGTCAAGAGCATCACCAAAGGTAGCTTGGTAGCATCACATTGAAGTGTCTCGCAATTTTCAACAATACGAAGACATTTATAGGTATAATTTAGTAATCAAAGTATGTTTCGATGGTTCTAACTTGAACACGTTATACGCAAAAGTCTTGTGCAAATATTATTTTCGAAATTCCTTAAATTGATCTGCTCGGGTTATAACTGGAGTTCAGTCTCAACCTTATGTTAATGGTAAATGAGTATACCTACTAAAAGTTTAAATGGTTTGATGCTGCTCTTAAAAACCCTGCGTTAATAAATTACCCTTGCCAAAATAGCAAATCTTCAACACGTAACGTATGTAAGTTTAGGATAAATATGACAAAATTACAAAGTTAAGAGATATTTTTATTTGATTCATACGCATTATAAGGTAAATTGATTTTGTGCGAACTCACTAAACATTATTTTGAGTTCATTATGCTATCAAAAATAGTTGTAGAATTAAAACGATATCTCAGGTGTGTAATGATTACCATACATTTGTTGTAACAGGGTTTCGGTGTACTACCGATGCTTGTGGTTTATTTGAAAGGTGTATATGGTTTTTTTTTTTCAAGTACTGTAAAAATAGGTTCATGACATTCAAAAGGTTTAAAATTACTGACTATCTACTGTTTACTTGACGACAAGATCCGACTTACACAGGTGAACGAATATCCCAGGAGAAGAGACCTTTTTGACAAAGTGTTTCGAAACTGCCAACGTGTTTGGTTCGCAGCGTTTTTTCACCCCCCAATCTGAACAACTACTGATGATGATTTACTTCTGTTTTAGAGGCGGCAACAGGGGTGGTGGTTATAATAAAGGTAAAAGCACCAAGTCTGATCGATCTTGGTGCATTTTTGTACTCTTATTATTGGTATTTGTTTCTGTTCGAAAGAGCTGCGTTTTTAATAGATTAGGTGATGCAAATAACCTTAAAATTGTTTATATATTTTTCAGTCTCTTTGGAGGCTGTGTATTTTGTTTGAAATTGCCTGCCATATATTGGCCAAGTTTCTAGCTAATGAACAAATATCTCATTAGTAGTAACCAAATTTGAAATTTTGTAAACATAGAAAAAAGTGTCCAAGTTAAAAAGTTGTAGATAAATATCAAAAACCATTTTTAAGGTTAGTTGTCACGTCCATTCCATGTTATATACCCCCTTCTAATAGTAAGATGTTGGTTATGGTAAATAATACAAATTTCACATAACGTTGGATACCAATTCCTTAGTTATTTTTTAAAATGACTTCAGAAAGTTAAATGTAATATTTTGAGGTTTTAATACAACTAAGTTTTAGTTTCACAAATAGGTGTAAATTTTGATTATTTGGGTCTTGCTTTTGTTATGTATTTATTACTAATAGTTATTTTAGTTCCGCGTCGTTGAGCAAGAACTAAATAATTGAAATTCATTAGTTTTCTCTAAAACAGCTCTTTCTTACATTATTTTTCGATATAGGGTACATAACATTTTTACACAAGTATAGTATTGTTGGAAATATACATTTCTTTACATAATTATTTATTCTGGGAGGTTAAATAAAAAGCACATTAACAAATCGAACCTAAAACGAGAGTTACATTAAGGTAATGTCAACGTATATTTTCAACAGAACTAAATGTATTTTAGTGAATGTTGGTTTCTTGTTTTTCAACGAAATATTAAGTTGCGAAAATAACTCCTATTGCAAAGCATCTTTATTATGTTAACTGCGAAGGGCATCCTGCACAGAGGTAGACTTATGTTAAGATACCTTGCGTTAAACCATAATCAAGATCCACCAAAGCTACACAAATTTTATCGTAGATTATTTTTATAGTCATATCCTTGAACAATTATAAGATTCCTTATAGTCTGGTAAAATGTAACATAATATTTGTATGACTTATAACAATGCTGGAGAAACTTAAGTATAATATCCAGCTTTCCTCTCCACTGTTATGAGACAAGAGTAGAAAAGAGAGATGTAAAATAATCCATATTTCAACAGAGTTTATCGATTTCAAATAATGAAAAAATTTTTGGCATCTGAGTTTGTGCATGATTAGCGCTTTGCCCAGGTTCGCCTATGTTTTATCCTCGGTATACTTTTTGGAAGAGAATTCATCATTTTCTTGAGGATATGAGATTAATCTATATACCTGCAAAATTTGAAGTTCCTAACATGCCTCGAAGTGCCCAAACAAATATAGCCCGTAATGTTGCCATTTATAGTGTTAGATCGTTGATATCGGTGAAGGTTATAAATATTTATTTATACTCGATCATATTAAAGGTACATGAAAGTTTTACTTTATAGAATCTTAGTTCGTAGAGCGACACAACCTTTGGATCTCTCAAGTTAAAGATTGCAAGTTCTTATAGACTGGACATGTGATAAGTCCACTTAAATGAATAATACAACCGTTTTTCTGATGAAACGATAATAGCTTATATAAAGATTTCCTCGATGCTAGTTATCAAAGGCTATCCAATAATTAATTAGATTAAGACTAAAATCTTTAAGTAATACAGTTTCATTATACTGATTTAGTAAATGAACCAAAATATATAAGTTGGAAAGTAACGTATCTAAAGTAAATCTGTTAGCAATGCAAACGTGCAAACATAGTGGACCTGTAGTTGATCGAGTGTTGACAGTGACGAAATATGAATTGGGACTTGCAAGGGGTCTTCTAAAAGTGGAGTGGCTGGTGCTTTACAATGCGTATAGATGTATGCGCTAGCTGCCATGCTGTTACACTCTTGGTATCTTCTACTCGCATTTGTCACCGTTATCAATTTATGCAAGTATAATGTGTATAATTAGAGGTAATTTTGATGTGTTATATTATCTTGGATCACCATGTTAAAATTAATAGATTATGTGTCATAAGCATTGACAAGGTATGGAACTACCAAGCATTTACATTAAATAAATAGGTACAGATATCTGTGGTACAATAGATTTATTAACTGAAAGCGTTGAAATATGCAAATGGGAAACTGCCTTCTCAAATAAATAACACCCAAAATAGACTATGTAATTTACGAAGGTCCTAAAGAGACATGGCTGTGATTTTGTCGGAAGGCCATGATTTATTACGTTGCATTGCTAAGGGTGGAGTGAAGCGTGAAGTTAAAAAAAAAATTTGTTTGTTCCTGCTTTTTAATTAGCATCCTTGCGATATTGCCATAATAGAAAAAAATTATATTCTACAAATATAAATTGTGAATGTCGCTGGTATTGCAGTTAGTCATCTTCCCTTGATATAAGTTTTCAGTTTCGTGGCATAGGCCTAGTTCAGCTCAATGTGTGCATAGAGCATAATTCTGATGGATCCTGCATCATTAGCTGGATAACCTAATAACGTAATTAATGGTAGAAGTCCAATATTAATTAAAACATTTTTATTATGTTTAATGTTTGATTCTATCGACGATAATATTGATAAATACTAATAGTAATAGATTATTACAAATGTTTTCCATCAATTCATACAATAGGTATTGGTTTTTCATAAGGCCTAGTCGGCATGAGAAGTGACTTTCATTTGCCTCAAAAAACTGATTATTAGTCATTTTTCAACACTTCCATTGCAAACCCAGAAATTGTTAAGAACATTCTGTAAAAGTATGTGGTTTAAAAACACATTAACAGAAAACTTTGGCAGATACTGTAAATATAGAAATCCAAAAGCTGCTATTCGATATATGAAGATAAAAGTTAAAAAATCAAATGCGAATATACTATTTAATAAATAAATTTACATAGTAGCATTTACATAACATAGCAAATTTATCGTCTAACTTTCAACATCTAATTTGATGATCAATTGGAAATGAGAACTGACCAAAAATACCACCCACTTTAAAAATGGAGTCGTCCCTGTGTAGAAATCTAAAACATGAAAATACTTTAGAAACTACAAAAGATAAGGTTCTCAAAAAGCTAAAACGAGGTACTGTTGTTTAATTCACAAGTGAGGTAAAAACTTGATGAAAGCTTCACAAAGAGTATAGCAATAGTTCCATATCAGAAATAATTGTGAACAAGGCATGTAACACAGATAAGACCCGGTTAAGTGAACAACACGGGCTGATAGATCAGATTGGAACGTATACTGATGAGAGATTTCTCATCTCATTTTGTCTGGTTAACTTAGATTTAAGAATTTGAACCTATATTGGTAATAGTAAAATTAACTGCATATAGAGGTATATGTATAGACTATCTAAAACAAATAATTCTTGTTCCGTAACAAACATGCTTTGGGTTGATGAAACATTGTTAATTCAAGTTCTATTTTAATGGGTAAACTAAACACAAAACACAGAAAGTCGATAAGTGAAATTGTTTACACAGGAGGCCTTATTTGATTTTTCTAATTGATAAATAAAAATTTGTTTAAAAAGAAATTAATACTGGAGTTAATTCCCACAAACACCAAAAGTGTTCATGGCAACACTTGATGCACGTTTTATCAACCGTGTTGGCGTCATCGGGAGTAGCTTTAAAAATTAAATTAAGTGTTACTCATTTCCTGATGATGCTAACGTGGCTGGCTAAACTTACATCAAATGTTGTGCCCAAGAGCTTTGGTCTTTGTGGAAACTATTTCAGAGGAAGCATCACACCAAAGATTCCAGCCCCCTCCAGAACTGAAAAACTTACATGTTAATAATTAGATTGTTAATACTAAGATTTAATTAAGTTAAAATGAAGTTTGATTTAAAGCAAATCAGGTTGCTAATATATAAATTAATTTACAGGAGATGGTAACCTAGTAATTCAAGTTGATACAATTTTTGTATCTGGAATGAACCCTTCATGTACTGAAGAAGAAATCGCCGAATATTTTGGTTCAATTGGAATTATCAAGGTAGGTTCACACAATATATAACACAAAATAACAGGCGGGTAGCACTCTGGGCTTGAATTTACCATGTTCAAGTACAATTTTGAAGTCTCGCAATATCAACACAGAATTCTATTCCTTGTTCCTTACTTTATAATGAACAAGTTTATTCATTCTGTAACATATTTATTTTGTAAAAATTTAAGTAGTAACAATAGTGTAGGCAAGTTAGCTGTTCAGGGACCCAGATCTCGGACAAACTGCAACCTCAGCAAAAAAAATACTCACATGTAGTTAGCGATGTCTGGAAAAAGAATCTTTGGTGGAATTTGCCAAAAGAATTGCAAAGGGTCGCAAAACGGTTTTTCGCGTTTTAAAGGAAAAGTTGAATTTATGACAAAAAAAATGTTCAGGTAAAAAAATGAACAAAATGAGCCCTTGGTGAAACCCAATTGGCCCAGTCTAGTTCTTGCAAACCATTGCTCTTTGCAAAAAAGGCACTTTTTTCTCAGCGCCATGAAAGCCCTATGGCGGTCAGACCAACCAACGCGGTTTTACTCTTCGCCACTTCCACAGTGCTGAAATAACGGTTTTCCATCGTGTTTTTCGCGTGCTTCCAATCGACTTTCAATCGCTTAGAGTAAACTTTGAAGAATACAACCGTGTTGGTTAAATATCAGTCCAACCGCCACAGGGCTTTCGTGGTGCTGTGCAGAAAAGTGCATTTTTTGCAAAAACTACACGTTATTTTCGATTGAAATTTTGAGTGTAGGTTAAGGATTAACAAAACTTCAACGTGTGCAAATTTCAGCCTTTGGTATGTATTTGCAGCAGTTATTAATTTTTGAAAAAACGTGCAAATTTAGTGGTTTTTTGCAATTTGCGAGGAAACCACTGGGCCAATTTGAGTTCCGCAGGGCTCATTTTGTTCATTATTTTATTGCGCATATTTTTTTTGTATAAATTCAACTTTTCCCTTAAGACGCGAAAAACTGTTTTTAGGGACCTTTCACAATTTTTCCTGCAAATTCCACCAAAAATTCTTTTTCCAAAGTAGTATTTTCTTCCAGGCATTGTAAACTAAAGCATATTCACGGAAAGCTGAGACAAACAAATATGCATGATTGCCTCGTGATCGTGACGTGTTCCATCCCCATTGGTTGCATTTTTCAGGAGATTGCCAACGATTCTCTTGACTTCAGTTGTATGTAATGGGCCTTTCCCTCAATTTTTTTTTATTGTGTTATTGGAAAGAGCCTATCAAAATATTACTAAAAATTAATTTTTATTTTTTTTCTGAGCGCATAAAATACCACAAAAAAAATACAAATGTTCCGTAAATGAACAGCAGTTTGAAACGATAGCTTTCGGGCGCCAATGTGACGTCATCATAAACTGCACCAATCAGTATGAGATTAAACGGCCGTCAGAATTAGCTACGAAGGTGCATTCAAAAAGAACCTCACTTCTCTGCCTTGCTTTCCACAACCTGCAATTCTATTGGTGCCTGAAGTACATTTATGAGGAACTACCAATAGAATCTCATATTGCAAAGTGGTAACGCTTAATTGAGAACGTGCGTTTATGACGCCCATTGACAGTGCCAAGAAGATATCTGTCATAAATCACGAGAGTGCAGCCCAGCGTGTTTACTTCTTGTTTGGTGTTATAGTATTAATTTCTTTTAAAAATATGAGTAAATGTGAAGACAGATTTGTAAAAGGTCCACTAAAAGAAAGAACAATATATACATACGTTAAAATGATCTTCGCAACAGAAAAATCCAGGAGCATTATAAACAATACCTGGAACTTTTGCAACTTTCCACCATAATTTTCGAATTTCCAAATTTGTTGGAACTCGCAAAAATAACTTCGTACTATTTTCACTATTATTTGGACACACTGGTACAAAACAAACCTTTTTAAGCGGCATTTTATAATTAGAAGAGAGCAAAATTAATTTTCGTATCGAACGTAAACAATAGAAAGTGAGGTTATCGAATAAAGTTTGAACATTTCAGTACAGCGTTGCCAAATGAAACTGGCATTATACCATATGTGAACCAAATGAACAAAAATAGAGAATATAAATCTGATATATAGATTTTAGAAACTCATACAGTCAAAAGTTGATACAATTTTTGCTTTTATTTAGTGTCGGAGAAACGAAAAATACGTTGTAACGAAAAAATGCGCTATTCAAAGTAGACAATTGATAACGGAAATACGATGTTCATGTAAAAAGACATACATCTGGCAATAGAGGATCCTCATTAAGAATACGACTTTTATTGGTCTAATCAGTGTGACGTCACGCATGGCGCCTTAAAACTTACGTTTCAAATTACCTGAAATAAAACTGATTTTGTAATGTAAATATTTGGTAGAACGTAAAAAATTGGAAGAAACTAAATTAAAATAAAATTATATTGCAGTTTATTATATGGCTTGATTATAGTGAAGTAGTAAAATTCAGTCATGCGGGAAAGGCCCATTTGTGTAATAGTGTATTTACATTTGTTCTTCCACTTGCCAATTGTTTAATTTCAGTTATTGTATATTGATAACATGATAATTACGTAGTGTTACAATTATTGTATTGTTATTGCGTTTTCAGTTTTAAACTTATTAATTTCAGTTATTGAGTATTGGTAATTTACACATGAAGGCTCTGGTGAACAGTGCATGTTTTGTCTCGGGGCTCGGTGAGCAGACTTTACATGTATTTTTTTATTTGCTGAGGTTGCAGTTAGTCTGAGGGTACAGATCATCTACACTAGAGAAAAGTTTGTTTTTCGTATGCCAAATATTTTTGTAAATCTTAATGACCATATTATTATACACTACACGATAATCAAGTTTAGCACTTAATATTTTATTAATGTTGTGAATCAACAGTTACAAACTCATGGTACTGTTAAATGATTTACTTTGCTAAAGTGGCTTTTACTAGCTGTTCGAAATTATCTCAATTCACCTATAAGCATGATGTTTAAGGCAATTTGGTGTTTTCACAAAAAAATTCAGACTAAAAAAAATTGTTTAATTATGGTTAAAAACACTACACGTTTTCACAACCAGTATTTAATACCTTAAAATAAAAACCTTTTTAAATTGAATTAAAATTTTATCACCAAAAACATAGTACATCACGTGCTGATGACGTCATCAGTTGCATTGTTGGTAAACAGTTGTAATAAATGTGTTTTAATGGAAAATAAATGATTTTCTGCCAGGATGCAAAAAACTTCCAAAATGCGTACTTGTAACCATTTTCATGACGATACCAAGGAAGTGTTCAGGTATTATCTAAGCACAGTTTAGTTGATGTCAGCCCTACCCTCTCCGCCTTTATGGCAAGATAATACAGGGTGTCCCAGAATTGAGTTCCCAGACGGGAATCTGTGCTTCCTGAGTTCATATTCGGCCCGTATAACCCAACTTACTTTAGTCCAAAAATGCATCCCTGAGGAAGTACATTCTCTTAAAGTAGGACAGAAAATAAGTTTCCAATATTTTTTATTATATTGAAGATAAAATTTTCATGGGACCTGTACCTCTATAAGTACTCTCTCTATGTGAGCTTGATAACTAAATATCTTTTATTTTTCATACTCGATATGTTTCCTGTTTTGCAAGCACCTATAACCTACAGAGAAAAAATGATAATTTGTGATTTTTAGTTGATATTACACAAAATTTTAAAAGTATTAATTTGTGTACTGAAACAGGTGGATGTCATGTGGAGCATTTGTTATTAATGTATTTTTTAGAATAAACTACTTTTCTGTTATTACACCATTTTTTAGAATTGTAAATAAATATTAATACAAATGGGGAGAAAAATCAAAATTTGAAAATTTTATCTTCAATATAATGGATATTAGGGGCCGGTACTTTCACTTAAGTATAAATATACTTTATCCGGCGGATAACTATCCGAAGGATAAGATAACCAGAATTTGCTATCTACTGGATATCTTCTATCTGTACTTTCATTCAAATCACACCTTCAGTTAACAATTCTATGGATAAGATTTTAGACACTTCCCAAAGTAAGTGTTGCCAACTTAAGATGTAGTAAAACAAGAGAAATGTATGCAGAAGCTATGTACTTCAAATAAAGATCGAAATAATCCCCTGCTATTATTGCTTACCTGTTAATGACATTTGAGTCATTTTGGTTGTTTGTCATTGTGAGTATAATGTTTACAATGGGTTTTATTGTGCGATTTTGTGTCTGCATATTTTTAAATGGTATATATAAAATAAAACTGTGTTTCATGTGATATATTTTTGGACAAAGTGAGGAAATACATAAATAGCAGTTATTAGATTTTTTTTATTATTCTTCCCGCCGTGGCTTGTGAAAGTCCGTAAAATCACCCAGTTATAAAAGTCGCCACTGGCCAAACCTTATCTAAAATATTGTTAAACACAAAACAACAAAGAACTTTTCAAAACTTAGGTTAGAAAATAGAATAGCACTGCCAATCAAAGCGCAAGCGCGTAGGTGTGGCTTCATTTATCCGGTAGATAAAAGCCTTATTCGTCGATTTGGGCGCCGAATAGTGTATCCTAGGAACAAGCATATTTATCTGACTGATATCACTATTTGTAGGTGAAAATACCGATTTTTTGCTTATCTTCTAGATAAGACTTATTCCAAAGAATAAATGTCGCTATCTATAGATGAAAGTACCGGCCCTAAGTATTGGAAAAAACATTTTTTTCCTGTTTCAGTTTAAGAGGATGGATGTACTTCCTCAGGGGTGCATTAAAGTAAGTTGGGTTATTCGGGCCCAATATGAACTCAAGAATCACAAGTTCCCGCCTGGGAGCTCAATTCTGGGACACCCTGTATAAGAAAATCGTAAACCCCTCCCTCCCCAATGGATGACAGAAGTTTCATTTTTTTAAAAATTTTTATGAAATATCAAAAGTCGAATTAATTTAGTTTAGCTCCATTGTTGTAACCGCGCCACTGATCATAAAACTTGTTTTGAATGTTAGTACCTGGCATGCCAAGATGATATTTTCATCAAGGAGGTTTTGGTATCACACTTGACGATTTATATTTCGTGGCATTTTATAAAACAAAAAAGTAGGCAATAGAGCAGCTACACTTTTCTTGATAAATGATTTAGTTCAATGGATGTTATTGTAAACGGTGTTACATTCCGTTCACAGAAAGAAGGCAATTGAAACAGTCTTATTAACAAATGATATTTGAATTTAATCGTTTCATTTTGTTATATTGGGAATAATTTAAAAATCATCTCGAGACACCTTGGATGCGTCGAACTGCAGGATTCATGGAAATCGGCTGAAATCATGCATTTTGTTTCTAAAGAATTATAGACTTTTAGCTGTAATTAGATTATTCGTCTATAAACGCCAGAAATAACTCGCATAGCATAATAGATTAGAATAGTAATTGCATTTAAAGACTTGTCATTTATTTTATTCTTATGTAGGATTTTTGTCTCTTTTCATACATTTGGCAATCATAAACACGTCCACAACCGATAAAATTTCCAGAAGTAGCCATTAGTTATTTAATCTCACGTAAAACGTAAATAAAACCAATAAAATGCTGTGTTTACCACTTGTTAAACATGATTGCAGTCATTAATGCAACTGATGAAGTTATAGTGAATCCAAAGCGTGTTTTGCATACCCGTTCTATTATTCAAATTTTGCTATTTGTTGAAATTTTAATTTGATGGTGACTGAATGCTGTTTAATACGTATTTTGAAGTGCTTTGATATTTCAAGTACTTCATTTTTAATATCAAAAAATAAAATTGTATAAAAAAACATATAATTGCTGCTCTGACAATGCCCTATTGCTAGATTATATTAACAGCTGTATTCATTCGATGAAGTTCTTCCAAAATTTCAATCTTTCTCTTGTGTAGTAATGTTTTTGACAAGTTCATGTCAGTATTTACCCCAAATGTGTTCATTTTAATTCAATCCTATTAATATTGTTATTTAATTATAGATGGATAAGAGGACTCAGAAGAGGAAAATATGGTTGTACAAAGACAAAATCTCAGGAAATTCCAAAGGTGAAGCTACAGTCACCTATGATGATGCGGATGCAGCGCAGTCTGCTATTTCTTGGTTCGATGGTAAAGATTTTAATGGCTCCACTATAAAAGTGCAACTTGCCACCAAAAAGGATAATTGGAGCCAAGGAGGAGGTGGTGGTGGTGGCGGTGGGCGTGGAGGCCCCCGAGGTGGCGGCGGCGGTGGAGGCCCCCGAGGTGGTGGCGGCGGCTTTGCGCCAAGAGGTAGAGATGGAGGTAATAATACAATATTACTGCTGCTAGTTTTTTTTTTTTTTTTACTTGTATACCAGTATTAGGTGGAGGTTTGAAATTAATGACCCCTTCATTTAAATTTACAGGACATGGTGGCGGCGGCGGCGGAGGAGGTGGCGGTGGAAGAGACCGAGAAGCCCGCGATGGAGATTGGAAATGTCCCAACCCCGATTGTGGCAACACAAACTTTGCATGGAGAAGTCAGTGCAATAGATGCAATGAAGATAAACCTGAAGGTGCTGGAGGCGGAAGTGGAGATGACAGACGTGGTGGTGGCGGGCGTGGTGGTGACCGTGATGGAGGAAGAGACAGACGCGGAGGTGGTGGCGGCTTCCGAGGTGGTGATAGAGGAGGTCGCGGTGGTGGAGGTGGATTTGGAGGCCGTGGTGGTGGCGGCAGAGGTTTCGGAGGTGGCCGAGGTGGTGGCGGAAGGTAGGTAAAGAATAATTCATTCATATATAATATTTTTCCCAGGGCTTGATTGCTTAGTAATATAGAGTGTAAATTGAGAGTTTAATAGTCTATCGTTCTAATATAGTGCTAGGAATTTAATTCAATTTACAAATTTACATGAGTTATTACTTTGGACAATATAGCTCAAAAGAAATTTATAGATAAAATTTAAAAACATGGGTGGTAACTGCGGAGTATACTTCATAAAAAGAAAAAAGTTTCAATTGGTATGAGTTTCACAATGCTAAACTAGTAAAATATGGGTGCACAATGTGAAAACAATAATAAACTGGAAGTAGCTGTCCTGCCTTGGCCTTATAGGTGGAGAGCTGGCTGTACAGATTTCCTATGAATAAGATTCAAGAAAAACTTTGTGCTAGTAAGTAAGTACTACCACAGACATACAGGAAGCCACTTTTCATATAAGCAAATTTTGCCTGTGTCATGGAATTTTGACGTCATTTCCAGTCATGAGTTTTTGTGTCATCGAATACATAAATAAAACTTACGTCAAAATGTAGCTTTTGCGGAATACAATGAGTTAAGTTAAAGTACAAGCCTTCTAGTTATTAAAAAAAGTAACGTACCTCTTATTTGCCCGCATCCTCCCATTTTGACGTCACTTCCGGTAAAATTCCATGACGCGGGCAAAATTTGCTTATATAAAAAGTGACTCCCTGTAGGTCTGTGGTAGGTACTTACTCACTCGTACAAAGTTTTTCATGTATCTTATTCATAGGAAATCTGTACAGCCGGCTCTCTACATATTATGTTTGCATTCATTAGACAAAAAGGGGTAGAAGACCTATAAGTAAAAGGAGTTGAAATGGGAGTCATAAATTTGATTGCTGATTTAAAAAAATTAAAATGAATGACAAGAGCTTGACACAATATTATACATGCTTGTGTTTGGTACGAACAAGTGCACATTGACCATGCAACCTCTTTCATTGGGGAGCAAAATGTCGACACTTCATAAGACATGCTTGCGGCAAGCTACAGTTCGAACTGTTGTTCGAAAATAAAAATTAAAATTGTAGGTTTTTTCCTACTCTGCAATTTTCATGTCGAGGTTTTCTCTTACGAACTACCTATAACGAGGAAATGAGAAAAACATCGCTCTCAAACATTTTTATACTCTGTCCTAGAAACTCCATGAAAAAAATGTTACGAAAATCTATCTAGTATGATTGATCCAAGGTAAAAATCTACTGTGTGCTAAGGAATTATCCATTATAGTATCATAATTATTTCTTTTCAATTTACATTTACTTTCATCTAGTATTATTTCATTGGTATTAATGTGTTATTTTTGGCAGTGGCTAAACTGTTATCAATTTTTAAATCCCCATCCGCTCTCGGAGAAACATATTATGGTTTCTTTTGATTTTATGATGGGGATATATTATATTCTCTATTAAAACACACTATTAGCTAACAAAATGCTATTTAAGTGTATCCTGTCTGGAGAAACAAATCTAGTAAAAATATTTTAATATTATTTGTTAAATATCTTCAAAAATCAAAATTATAAAAAAAATTGCTTCATAAACACTTCACTTTGTTTTTCAGAGGCGGCGGTGGTCGTGATGGAGGTAGAGATGGAGGCGGCGGTAGGCCGAGACCTTACTAGTATTAAGCACAAATGCATTTTAGATTTTACTGACTTATGTGTATATCTTTTTAGTGTAAGAATTACTGTATGATCGGTTTTTTTTTTTTGTACCTAGTAATTTAATTTTAATACTAAACGTTGACTTTTGTTCAACTACAGAGATCATAAATGTATAAATTATTTTTAGTTCCTGATTTCTTGTATTGTTTTGGAATGTAATAAGAAAATTAACTTTTCTGAACATGTTAAAGGACGAGTTACGAAGTGTCCTCAAATTTTAAATTCAAATAAAATCGTTTTTTCTTAACCTGTTTCTTTTATTACATACACCTTACTATTTCTTTGCATCATCTCAGAATTACCGTTTTTGAGCTATCGTTCAACAAAGACCCGATGAAGATATTATTTCACAATGTAAACATCGAATTGCTTCAAAACTCTTATGATGTATTATTTATTTATTTATTTAGGTACAATATCCAACAGATAAACCCAATTACAGGATAAGGTTACAAAGTGATCAGCATTAAAAAAGAATAATGCTGATAGCAATACAATTAAGCATAAACTACAATAAATCACGACGAAAATATACAATGAGAAAAGTGAACAATAAAATGCAGCACTACTTATTAAATGCAAAATCAATGATTTGTACAAGATTAGACAATTTCAAGAAAGATTAACAAGGATTAGATTATTCATACAGGCGTTTGATGCTACTAGCATTATAGAATAAAATATCTAAATTTGTTTCAACTTCTGAATAACTGACAAACATGTGATATATAGGGGACCTTTTATATATATTAGTATGATGATTTCTTGTACAAAATAGTCGTTTCTGGCGAGAATTAATTCTGGGTACATGAAACTCTTAACATCTCTAGTAATGCTACACAGTTATGTTGTTGACTATTTTGTACAAGAAAACAACGACGTGCATGTTGCGGCGTAACAAGCTGTTCATTTCAAATCTGGCATAGAAAATTTCCTGTGGGGTGCCTCTTTGGGGATATTGATTATTATCTGATACGTTGCTAGCTTAAAGAATTTTCGCCGAACTCGCTTAATATTAATAATGTGGGTGTTATATATGGGATTCCAAACTACTGAACCATATTCTAGCCGATCTTACGAAAGTAGTGAAAAGTAACTTCAGGGTATTAATGTTGTTAAAGTCCTCATATTATGCACGATAAAACCGAGATTCTTATAAGCTTTAGATGTTATTGAATTAATATGAGGGACAAACGTAAACTTGTGGTCAAATATTATACCTAGATCTTTAATGGTATTCGGACGTGGAAGGATTGTGGTATCGATGTTATATTCGTATGATATTACATTATGTTCATCCTTCCGGCAGTATGACAACATTGCATTAAGGTGCAGTTTGTTTTCTTTGCACCAAGAGTTTAATGTGTTTAAATTGTTCTGTAGTGTGACGCAGTCCATTTTGGTTTCAATTCTTGAAAAAAGTTTTAAATCATCTACATATATTAAGTAGTTTACATTCAAGCCGGCCGCAATATCATTAATAAAGATTATGAACAAAAGGGGCCCTAATACAGACCCTTGTGGAACTCCAGAAGATTGAGTGAAAGTAGAAGATTTGTATCCTAGACAGTGGACATACTGGGTACGTTGATATAGGTATGATTGGAAAAACATCAACATATTATAACTCAGACCTATCTTATTTAATTTCATAAGTAATAAACCATGATCCAGACTGTCGAATGCCTTGGCGAAGTCAGTGTAGATGACGTCTACCTGACTTCTCTCATCAAGGGCTTCACAAATGAACTGAGACTTGTAGACTAAATTAGTAATTGTTGATCGTCCTTCAATGAAACCATGCTGCTCGGGTATAATATTGCTTCTGACATGAAATGAGAGGTAACCAGATAGAAGAATTTCAAGTGCCTTACTGAAATTACATATTATTGTTATTGGTCTATAATTGGTGTATTATACTCTCATGAGCTTCCATCCCTTAGGAAACCGCCCTTTAAAATCCGCGTGTTCAAAAAATGTATAAGATGAACACTTCACAATACTCTTATTAACCAGAGTACATGTTTACTGACTAATATACTTTTAAAAATGTTTATTGCTTGATATTTACTCTACTGTTCATTTTGTATCAATTCCGATTTATCTAACCTCAATTCATTTAAAAAACTTCCCACGTGTTTACATTGGCTTATGTACTCTACAAAATGCCTCTAGAACCATCTAGCAAAGACCATAACCATCTTGTACAGTAATCTAGAACAATGCATGTAGAAATCTTGATTCATCTACAAAGTTTCTAGCTTCTACACAATGTATTACTAGTGTCTCAGAGATGGCGCACATTATAGTCTTTGATGAACCAAATTAATCCAGTTGTGGGAACATGCTGGTGTTGCAGTTGCCTATCACCATTCCTACTTAATTCCAGCTACTATTAGGGGGCGTAAACACCTAACAGTACATTGGACTTGTTCAGTAACGGAGGTGGAAGAACAATTTTCATGTTACTTTTTCAGATAAATGTTTCACATTAAATTTTAACAATATGAAAAAACGAAATTACCTTTAATAAAATTGTTATTTGTTCATTTTTACACAAATATCAATATGAACCCTTTCACTGCGGTGCTCGTTTCCACTTGGCTGAGCTGCCTGTAGTCACGGTAAGTGCTGTCTGAAAAAAATATATGGAAGCAGATTTTTTCAGAGACTGGCCGTAAAGGCAACTCACCTAGTGGAAGCTTCGCAAATACAAAGCGAAGAGTACATTGCATTTCATCGACACATTTCCAAAACGGTAATATCACTAGTAGAGAAAAAAATAGAGAGAGAATAATATTTATTAGATAAAATATTCCAAAAGGCCAGCGACCGAAGTCTTTCAGCCATAGAAAAAAATATTATATCGTGTTGCTGATCGAATTTGCAATAACTTTCAAAATGTGCATCCGGCTGTCTCATCATCCATCCGTCAAGTTTTTTTTAGCACGATAACTTAAGAAAGAAAAGTCCGATTGTATTGAATTTGGACGGGAAATTAGTGTTGCCTAGAGGAAGAACCCTATTTGTTGTAATACATGCCTTGAAGAAGGTATTTTTTCAATGACTTCTTGAAAGTGAAGTAGGTAGGCTGTTCCTTTATAGAGGTTGGAATTTTGTTATAGATTCTAATGCCAGTACTTAGTGGCCCCCTTAGATTTGTTTTTGGACAATATCAGTAAATAAGAGTTATTAAATATTTAAATTTCAAAAAAATATATTTTTTTGTATGTTTTGTAAGCATTATTTATGATAAAACTGAAGAAGGATGCGCAACAATTATATAAAAAGTTTAATAAATTAGCAAAGATTATGATGGTTAGCTTGTTTTAGTATTGCAAACACATTTGAAAAAGATAACTATATAAATAAAGAAAATTTTTCTTAGGAACACAAATTACAAAAAAAAAATAATTCATTTAGGGTAGCAGAAAGGTTTATCAAAGTTCACACTTCTGTACACAATGTACCTACAGTCTCTTCTAATTTTTTTTCTGTGAGAAAGCATTCTGTCCTAAATCGATGTTGGGAGTTAATAAATGATACGTTCTATATTAATAAATATAGTAACTCGCTTTCGTCCAAGGGTGTTTTGCGGTTGAAAGCTACTTTTGTTAACACGAATACTTGATATATGGTTCTAAATATTCTTTATAAACAGTTCTGACATACAGAGCCAGTCAGAGTGATACAGTGCTGGTGATGACTTTATTGATCAAAAAATAATTATATATAAATGACTGCAACCAACCGTATAATAATAATTTATTTCCATAAGACCTGTAATTTATAAGTATTGAAATTGCCAGATAAAAATATAAATGAATACAAAAGTACCTAATAAAAATGTCACTAAGAATATAAATGGGACACAGGCAACATCAAGATATATTTTCAGTTAAAAAATTCATCAATAGAATAAAAACTATATTTTTGCAGCATGTTACGAACTCTTGATTTAAATTAAATAAAGGTAGGTATAGCCTTAATAGAGATAGGTAATTT
This sequence comes from Stenurella melanura, assembly GCA_963583905.1. Lineage (NCBI taxonomy): Eukaryota > Metazoa > Arthropoda > Insecta > Coleoptera > Cerambycidae > Stenurella > Stenurella melanura. The sequence goes on along the minus strand of OY757312.1, from coordinate 62,759,818 downwards.
GTTATATGCTTTAACAGCCATGGCTAGTGGCCCTTTTGCTGAGGCCGACATAGTATGCCTTGATATACTTATATCAAGAGTTGGTCCAAAAGTTGTAAGGTGAATTTGTGTCTCTGGTAAGAGTATGTACATTCGTCAGGATGGGACAACATAACAAACGCAATTTAAAATGTATATATTAGTTACCTTTTAATTAAAGGTTTAATTGTTTGATTAAATTTCTGCATGAAAATTTAGAGCGTTTGAAAGTCGTTGTTCTTAAGATCCTTTTTTGGAGGATTAAAACCTCACTGACTCTTGTTGAGTTGCCCGAACATATTATACCATAGTTTAATGTAGAGTAGACATAATGAAAATGTACCTCTTTTTTGTAATAGGTATGGTAACTGTAAATTTATATTTTTTACTGAACATGTATACTACGAGCACAGTACAGTCTTGGTTGATCCCGTAGTTCCTCTGGTTGTAAAAATTGCCTTTGGAGATGCCTATACCTTAACGCACCTATGGGTGCGAAACGGCATAGGATATGAGTGGTGGTTTCATCCTCCACTCCACACATCCTACAACAAATAGGGCTGTTTTTCAGCCCCATTATATGAGGATGTTTGTTCAGAGGACAAGCCTACTATCCATCTCATTTTGTCTCTATCGAGCCCAAGCAGCCACTTAATGGTTGAGTCAGTCAAGGGCCCCTTTATATGGAGCCTCGACTGCCTCATTCCAGGGGCCTGAGTCCAATAGTTGCTGAACCTTACCGTGGCCCCGTTTCGTAACTCTGATCGAATCAGACTTCTTGGCAGACCGAAGGCTGGCTCAGAGCCAGGCTACGGAGTTGTTGCTCCTTCCCCCGCCAATCAGTCTGCCTCTTCATTGCCCTCCACACCTCTGCGACCTGACACCCATATGAGTTTGACAGAGTTGTGTTCACACAGTTCTGTCAAAATATTCCGACAGTTTAAAACCAGGTCACTTTGTTTGACACAAGGGCTCTCAAGGCTGCTTGACTGACGCTACATATATAAATATGTGTTTATGGGCGAAACCTCTCCTGAGATTCTCGCTTGCACACGCCAATATGGCGTATACTTCTGCTTGGAATACACTGGGATGCTTTATTCGAAGTGGCACCGATATATGAGCCCTTGGTTTACAGCCGTGTATACCAGCAAAAATTCCCTCCTGAGTCTTAGATCCGTCTGTGTACCACTCGAGACCTTTGGGACTCGGAAGACGATTTTTGTTGCGCTCCCAGTCCTCTCGACTGGGAAACACCGCTGAGTATGGAATAGTGAAACTGTAAATAGGGGGACACCGGTCATCTCCAGCTTGGGTGATGACCCGGTCCCTTACCGGAAGATCCAGGGCCTTTGTGTGTCCCCATCCTCGGCCAGTCCCATTCCACATTCCATTTTTGAACAGCCTATTTGCTACTTTTTAGCTTCCAGTTCCTCCTTGAAATGCAAAGGGAGTGAGTCCAAGAATGGCCTCCATTGCCTACGTTGGAGTGGTTCTGATAGCTCCTGTGACTCCAAGGCAAGCTAGTCTTTGAACTTGATATAGGCAGGCCCTAATTGTGGATCGCTCCTGGCAGCGCCACCACACCAGTGCCACGTATGTTATGAGGGGTTTTACCTTAATGGTGTATGTCCAAAGAGCAATCTTCGGACTTATTCCCCATTTTGGACCGAAGATGAGTTTGCACATCCATAAGGAAGCGCACGCTTTCCTCGCTTGACAGCTTGGACTCCATCAGGGTTACCCCGAGATACTTTACTGTACGGGAAAGACACAGAAGTGTGCCCATGAGAAAAGAAAGCTGGAAGTTGCTTTATTTTTCTGCTTTTAGTGAACAGCATTAGCTCTGTCTTGCCAGGATTGATGGAGAGCCCATGTCTGTTGCACCATTCCTGAACTATGTTGAGAGCCCATTGCATGAGCCCTGTGATAATCATTTCAAATTGGCCTCTTATCATGATAGCCAAATCGTCTGCATATGCTTGTGCATAGAAGCCTGCCTCGTTCAATTCGGCCAGTAGCCTGTCGAGAAGAAGATTCCACAGTAGTGGGGATAACACCCCTCCCTGCGGACATCCTCGGCCCTGACCGTTTCGTTACGAAGCATGATATCAATGTCACAGGTGCTCGACATGGACGATATCCATCTGATAATGGTACCGTCCACTCCGTGGTCTGCAACTGCTTGAGAGAGAGAAGACGAGAGAAGGTGTAGTTATTAAATGCTCATTCGATGTCCAAAAACGCTAACATGGCAAGTTCTTTCTGCCCTAGCCCCTTCTTAGCTCTGATGACAAGCTGATGAAGGGCCATCTCCTCAGATTTCCCAGCCTGGTATGCATGCTGGTTGGGGTGGATTGGTGATGCCCATCCGTAATGTACCTTTCTATCAACCTTTCCAATATCTTCAAAAGAAAGGATGCCAGGCTTATTGGTCTAAATGCCTTGGTCTGGTCATATATGATATACGACCTGTTTTTGGTATAAAAACCACTTTGACCTCTTTCCAAGACATTATTGGTATATATCCTAGAGCTAGGCAGGATCTTAGTAGATGATATAAGTGACTCAACAGTACCACCTTTTGTATTAGGGCCGGATAGATACCATTAGGTCCCGGCGATTTGAATGGGTCAAATATATATATATGGCCCATCTTAATTTCTCATATGTTATTACCTCTGACGCCTTTTTTCAGTCTGTTGCCGTTGATCTAGGTTCCGTTGTCAGAGGTTTGGTTTCCACAATCTCCGACCCCGTGAAATGAGTCTCAATCAGACACTCGATTGTCCCGCTGTCGGTGTTTGTGTAAGATTCATCTGGAAGCCTGATACAATCAAGCCGCGATGATGGACTTTTTGACGGAGTTCTTCGTAGTCTAGCCACTGCCGGAAAGTCTTCTATGGTTCCACTGAAGGCCTTCCAGCTCTCTCTCTTTTGCTTATTTATCAAGCTTTTGTACCTTCGTTGGGACTCTTTATAGATTTCCCAGTGCGCTGGCTCACCAGAGGATGTTGCTCTATTGAGTAACCTTCTTGTTTATTCTTTAGGCAGGTCAGAGAGTTCTTTATTCCACCATGGGGCGCAGTTCTCCCCTTTCATTACTTGTAAGGGGCAGTTGTTTTCAAACGCGGAGTTGATGGTAGTTTGCAGCCGAGAAGCTGCTGTTTCTACTTCTCGCGAGTTTCTTGGTTTGCAGGGAGCGTCCTTCAAGCTCTCCTCTACGTCCCGGTCCGAGATCCAATCGGTGGACCTGGATGACCCTAATTAAAACGTCATACCTCGTGAAGACATAAGCAGATCCGTAATTTGAATGTATCAATATGGTGAAGAACGGGCAATACGTCCACCAATGCGCAAGATATTCCTATCTTGACGCAAAACAGTGTAAGATTTTTAAATTTACCAGAAACGTCATAAAGTTTCTACCGAAAATATGTTTTTTCAATTTCTAATAATGTATTATGTCGTTCACACTGAACTCTATGTATAGTTCAGTGGTCGTTCATTCTAATAATGGAGAAATTTGAAACAGGGCTCTGTAATACCTTATCGGCAGGCAATAGCGCTGTCTTTGATATTTGGATGGCTGGTTTTTATTGCCTTTTTTATGTGTAGTAAATATGTGTAGACTATACCTGACACATTTGTAACAGCTAGAGACCGACCGATTAATCCTTTGCCTTAGACCATGGCAGACAAGAAAACTATATTTCTTGTGGTGGAAACTCAATTTATAAACGAAATTAATTATTAAAAAAAAATTGGCTTGCCATTTATAGGTTATACAAACTCAGTTTGAAATTCGTAAAAAGAGACCGACAAGGGATTAAGTTCATGATAATAATAGCACCAGTAATGCCATAAGCGCCTACCACCAATTTTTACTACCACTTTTTAATTATTTTAAATATTATTTTACATAGGTTTAAGTAGTGAATAAAACTGAAAATTTGCAATTACGTGTTATTGTTATGTAATTAAATAATAGCAATAATAATAATAACCCTAAAGTAATAATAATAACATTAATAATATTTTAATAATTAATTAATTGTTCTTTTATAGAAAATAAATTCGTAAGCACCAGAACCTAGATAGCACAACATATCCTCAGAATATGCCATACTCGAAATCTTCCCAAAAGGATATTTTATCTAGAACATTCCTGTAATATAATAGTCATATGACGTACATGTCAGCCATTTATTCCAGGCTGAATGTTGCAGAAATATACAAATAACATGTTCTAGTCATATTCTACACAAAGAAAAACTGACGAAATGTGTAAGAGGTCAGATCCGAAGGAATTGACATATGTTACCAAACTGAAATTACGTTCATAGAAGGTAAAATAGATCCAGCAAAGCTATTAAGCGAAGCTATTGATACAACTCCATCTAGAGCGAAAATAATCAGGGAAGTGTGGATTCATCAAGAAAAGCATAAGCCCATCAAATACATGTCGGAAGAAGCTTGATTGTAGAAGCTAACTGAACTAAAAATCTGTACCTACATGAAGTTGCGGCTGCAGACGAAGAAGAAACGAGCAAACATATATACCCAAACACCGAAACACCACAGGAAAGCATCTCCTAAACCACAAGTTCTGATGACGACATTGATTCAGACAGTATAGTGATTAGGTAGACAAGTATGTATACTGTATAGATAGATCTTACTTTATTTATTATTTCTGTACAAAAATCTATAATAAATGTATCTTTTGAATGCCTATTGTCTCTTTTTATTCAGCAATATATAATTTTTTTTAAATCTTTTTGTAAAAACATCAATTAAACAATTTTTTGGACTCTTACATATCACTCCCAGGACGAGAAGGCTTTAAAAATATTTTTCTCATAAATATACCTAAGTGCAATCAACATGTATGCCAAGTTTTAAAAAAAATTGTGCATTATTTATATCTTCAACTCCTATATCTCACCTCCAGATGGTGTTAATTTCTTTTTACTACGTTTCCCTTATTGACCTATGCATAATACAGTGGCGTAGCGGACGGACCCGCAGGGCCCGCGGTGCGGGGGGGCCCCCAGCTCTTGGGAGCCCCCGAGTCTAGAAATTTATGACGCGAAAATATCATCGAAATTAAAAATTATATTCATCTTAAACATCAATATTCAATAGTCAATATTATATATAAATATTTTAATATAATAATGGTTGATAAAAAAGTTATTTCGTACATAATTAATTTTAGTAGAGGCCTCGGATTTGTCAAATAAATGGGGTATAGAACAGGAATTTTAAAAAAAGAGAAAAAGGCGTATTAAAAAGTTTTTTGATGAATTAGCAGAAGATGAACGACTTACATATTCCAAAACATCTTTTAAAGTAGAGGTGTTTTATGCCAACCTTGACATTGTCGTTCAACAGATTGTTGGCCGATTTTCTGGGATGAGCGAATTGGTAAAGAGATTTTCCTGTTTGAATCCCAAAACATTATGAAAGTTGAATGACGATCAGCTTTATTTGGAAGCTAGTAATCTTGCTGAAAATTATTCTAAAGATTTATGGGCAGATTTTCCCCGCGAACTTCTGTTACTAAGAAATGTTTTGAGCACACAAATAATAGAAATTGCGGATTCTTAAGTCCTTTATTTTGCTATATTCCCTATAAAAAATTATAAAACTTTACTGTTAAGTGTTCCAAATGTTTTCATTGCCATAAAATTATTCTTAACACTACCGGTTACTGTTGCTACAGTTGAAAGGTCATTTTCAAAACTAAAGCTTATTAAGACGTTTGTACGAAATTCAATGACACAAGAAAGACTGCCAGCATTATGTGTATTAAGTATTGAGATAGAGGCAAGGAAGTTAGATACTGATCACATCACTGAAGACTTTGCTAAATAGAATGTTCGCCGCTGCCAAAAAACTTTAAAATTTAAGTGAGTTTTTTATTTTGTGGGGGCCCCGTACCATACATTTTTGCGGGGAGGCCCCGAGATTTTCAGCTACGCCACTGGCATAATAAGTATATTTGCAGAGTTTCAGAATTTTAGCCAGAGACTTTGGTTTTTGGCCCATCCATCATGTTTTCGGATTCAAAAACCTTTTTTTTCGATTTTTGCTCAACTTGTATTAAACATAGTTTAAGGAGACTAATGTAGATTCACCTCAGAGCTCTACTCTACACTTTTCAGGCTTTCCATAGAAATGTTAAAGAAAAAATACGGACGAGTTGAATCGAGAGCCACCTCCATTTCAGGGATTTTTAAAGTTGATTAAACATATACTTAGTTTTTTCTATAAATGCTTATACAGGATGATCCATACAGCAGCAGTAGATTTCTGAAATTAAAATATTGAGATTTAGCTGAACTTGAACTTACCATAGTCCAAAAGTTGATAATTAACAGAGATACAGGGTGTAAAAGTCAATAATACTACATTTTTTATTTTCTCATATAAGTTCTTATGTTTATCAAATATAGGTGTGAAAATTGGTGAATAGGGGATTCGAGCGTTCTCTAATAATTTTACCAATTTTATTTACTCGTTGTTAATTAATGTCAGTTAATTAACAAAAATCAGAACATGCCGATGAGATATAATAATTTTTCAAACTCAGATATTATGAGAGGCACGTTTCTCATATATTGTCAACTTAGTTACAAAGGGCCAACGTGAGTATATAACTGTTAAAAGTATTGTTGGCATATCGGCGGGGCGCCCGCACTACGTTGATGTTTCTTATAATAAATTATGGGACAGTGACAGCTTGATAAAATGCGATTATCTCGCAAAAGGACGATTTCTAAGGTCAATGACAAGTACACTTTTTTCCGCCAAAATGAGGTAGGTTCAGGATTGTTTAATAAATAGAAGCGATGACATTACAAAGGTAAAAAAGGTAAGCATACATTTACATTTCAAATACCTACTGCTTATACGTGGCGACTTCTAGGATCTACACCAAAAATGGGAACAGATTTAAATTTCTCATCTGAATATAAACCCCTATTCACCAATTTTTTATAACAATATTTGAAAGTTTCAAAAGTTATTTGAGAAAATTAAATTAGCATTAACTTTAACACCCATAGTATCTCATCTAATAATATCAATAACTTACTAAGGCAAGTTCCAGGCCTGTAGCCAGGGGCATAGTAGATAAATATATATTAAACAGTGCCAGAGGGAGTACCCGGTATCCCCTGAGGCGATTTGAGTAGGTACCCCCTGAAGAAATTTCAACATTACCTACCTGTTTGGAATTATTTTGCATGTTTTCCCAATTGGCACCGCCTGAAATACGATGAGCACCTATAATTTATTTCTGGCTACAGGCCTGGCAAGTTCAACTAAATCGCAATATTTTATTGTCAGAAATTCACTGTTGCTTTATGGGCCATTTCTTACGGACCATCATGTGTATACGCTCCATGATGAGTTCATAGAATTCCAATGTAGTCACCTGAAAAATATATAGTGCGCCGTTTTATCTATGGGTCATAAATAATTAAGGAGATATAGATTTGTTTCAATCTAAAAATACTCTCGTTTATTTCTATAAAGGAAGAAAATGAATTATTGACTTTTGACCCACCAAAAAATATATAAAGGAATTCTCAATTCTGCATCTGTTTTTTAAATCAATTACCTAGTTTTGGTGAATATGCCAGTGACTTACATTAAAGAGTTTAATGATTTTTTTTTACAATAAATAGGATATTGCTCTGTCCCATTGTATAGTTTTTTCATTAAATTACGTGTACACAGTGGGCCAAACTTTAAAACACTGAACATTTGTCTCATAGATTTTCTAAATTGTTATAATTTATTATAAATATTTTATCATACACATATATTTTTTTATTTATTTATTTAATTTGCCTTATTTATTGTTATTAGTCTCGACTTCAAGAAATTTGTCACATAAAACATAATATATAAATGTGAAAATATCCTTTATATGTTCTTAATTTATCCAAGTGAAATAATAAATCTCCCTCGAAATATCAGTCCTTATAGTTTAATAAATTGGTGTAAATAAAGATAAGATTATATATTTTATTGAACTCCAAAATAATTATCGGTTGAATAAACAATAAACTACACTACGTTAATTAAAAATATAAGTCTAATCTCAAGGATGAGTAATGGTTTTATGAATTCTATATTGTCTATATACTTGGTGAAATTAAGATTATTAGTTTTCGCAAAAACCATATCAGTTTTCGTTACAGTTCCAATATAAGAATAAACAAGTTTCAAAATTAAATTTTGGATACATTTTTAAAAAACGGTAAAGGTATTTACACAGAATAACTTCCCTCTTTATTTGTGCATGGCGGTCACTCTAAAAAATTATTAATTACGAAATGACATTGGGAATAATAATCGGAATATATAGTTATCACTATTATTAGAAAGAAGACCTGATCAGTTTTGGTCAAAGAAATATACAGAGCGCTCATCCAACAGCAAAAGTTCAATACTAAATAACAGGTGCCAAATGTGGAAGGCTTGCGCAAATACCGTTACAAATGTCCACCATGACTGAATTAATTCTTGGGATGACCACCCTGTATACATTTTTTAAATAAAAGTATAATAGGTGCATATGCCAAATATTATTGCCATCTGTCACATTTTCAATTCCACATTCACGTAGTATGGAGTGGAAGTATAGTGGTTAAAAATTTTTTTTTTTTTAATTTTTCAAAATTGTTGGTAAAAAAATTTTTCAATTTTTTTTTTTCTGAAATAGGTTTAGAATGTCTTGAAACGTGGAAATTTTAAATTTGAGCAAAAAGGAAAGTTTCCTTCTATTCTATAGCAGTATGTAGTAAAAAAAAATTTTTTTGAAATAGGTTTAGAATGCCATGAAACGTGAAAATTTTAAATTTGAGCAAAAAAAAAATTCCGTCTATTTTACTGGTAAAATATTTTTCAAAAGTGATGAAAAAAATTATTTTTTTCTGAAATAGGTATAGAATTGAAACATATTCTTTATAGGATTTTGCAAACAGCAGAAAAAATAACTATCTATAACTAAAAGAAAAACTTTGTCTAAAAATATTAATGAAGTCTTTGCATTCTTTCGATAACCTGAATTCTGGTTATGCCAGTAAATTAAAATCCTAAAATGAATTTGTCTAATTTCTTATTTGACAATTCTCATTTCAACACTAGCATCCACACAGTCCCCTATGGCCATGCAGATTAAACTAGTATCTACATAACCCCCTACTATCATGAAGGTTCAGTTAAAAATGAGAACAAAGGCCTAAAATGAATTTATTTATCTACCTTGTCTTAAAGAAATTTCGTAGGGGACTGTGTGGATGCTAGTGTTGGAACGAGAATTGTGAAATAAGAATAAATTAGACAAATTCATTTTAGGATTTTAATTTGCTAGCATAACCAGAATTCAGGTTATTGAAAGAATGCAAAGATTTCATTAATATTTTTACACAAAGTTTTTCTTTTAGTTATAGATAGTTACTTTTTCTGCTGTATGCAAAATCCTGTAAAGAATATGTTTCAATACAATTATAAGCAAACAAATAATAATTCATTTTTAAACAGGTTTGGAATGTCATGAAACATGAAAATTTTAAATTTGAGCAACGAAAAATTTTTTCCATCTATTCTAGTGGTAAATTTATTTTCCAAAATTTTCAAAATTTCTTTTTCTGAAATAGGTTTAGAATGCCATGGAAGCGTGGAAATTTTAAATTTTAACAAAGAGAAAACATTCCACCTCTTTTAATGGTAAATTTTTTCAAAAATGGTAAAAAAATATTCTAAATTTTTTTTTAAATAGGTTTAAAACGTTATGAAACGTGAAATTTTAAAATTGAACAAAGAAAAAAAAATTTCCATCTATTTCACTGGTAAAAATTTTTTCAAAAATGTTTGTAAAAAAAAATTCTTTTTAAAATAGGTTTAGAATGCCATGAAACGTGGAAATTTTAAATTTGAACAAAGAAAAAATTTTTTTCATTTCAGTGGTAAAAAATTTTTCTACTTTTTTTTCTGAAATAGGTTTAGCGTGTCATGAAACGTGGAAATTTTAAATTTGAGCAAAAAATTTGTTTTTTCATTATTTATTTCCTTTAGACCACCCTGTATATTTTCCAGTGAAAGTTTAACCATTTCTTCGCTGACAGTAGCGTCAACTACTTACCAAATTTGACTGCTCTCCGTCGAGTAGTTTTTTATAGACAGATCAGACTGACGGAATTGAAAAACCTATATTTTCGTAATCTACGTGATCTGAAACGTCAAAATCCGAAAAAATCTCGGAGGGCGATTTTTTCTCGAATACAATACTTCTCTTCGGTATGCAAGGGAAGTAAAAAACTTACAGATGAAATAATAATTGTAAGTACCTACCTATGTAATAATATCTAGTTTCCTGTGATTAATAAATGGTAATAGGGAACGACCAGATAAATTAAATGCCTATATAGGTAGATAATTTTTCCTTTGGGTGCACTTTGAAAAAACTGATATAGGACAATAATTTAAACAGTTACCAAAGAAAAGTTTGAGAACATCTGCTTTCTGTAGTTCTAAAGAAATATGCTTCAGTGCTGACATTACCCTAATTGAAAAGCGTTTAGGTACACCAATTTTGCTATTATTCGTGCATGCGGAAAACGTGATCATTTATTTGACTATAGCCCAGTTGCCTGGGGTTTTAAGTCGGAATTAATTGTTACCTCGCTAATTGTTTCATGTCTAGTTTTTTGCTAGTAGAAAGTGTCTCAAACAGGTTTACCAAAAAACCCTCTGAAACGGAAAAATTTAGTTTTTTGCTGATATCTCGAAAAATAATGAAAAAAAAAAATCGGTAAAGGTATTTACACAGAACTTTCCTCGTTATTTGCGCATGAGGTCGCTCTAATAATTTTTTAATTACGAAATGACATTTTGAATAATAATCGGAATATAGTTATTACTATTGTTACAAAGAAAACCTGATAACTTTTGGTCAAGAAAATATACAGAGTTCTCATCCAACAGCAAAAGTTCAATACTAAAAAGCAGGTGCCACATATGGCAGGCTTGCGCAAATGCCTTTACAAATGTCCACCATGACTGCCATGTCGAAATTTTAAATTTGAGCAAAAAGAAAAGTTTCCTTCTATTCTATAGTAGTGCTAAAAAAAAGTTTAAAAATTAAAAATTACGTATTTTTTAAAATAGGTTTAGAATGCTATGAAACGTGAAAATTTTAAATTTGAGCAAACAAAAAAAATTCGATCTATTTTGGTGGTAATAACTTTTTGAAAAATTTTCAAAATTTTTTTTCTGAAATACCTAGGTTTAGAATGTCATTTAAATTTGAGCATTCTAATAAACATTTTTAAATTTGTTTGAATAGTTTTAGAATGTCATGGAAACGTGGATAGTTAAAATCTGAACAAAGAAAGAAACATTCTATCTTAGTGATAAAATTTCAAAAAACTTTTTTTTTAAATCAGGCTTAGAATGCCATGAAACGTGAAAATTTTAAATTTGAAGAAAGAAAAAAAAATTCGTTTTAGTAGTAAAAATTTTTTCAAAAATATTGGTGAAAAAAATTTTCAAAATTTCAAAATTTTTATTTCCTGAAATAGGTTAAGCGTGTCATGAAACGTAGAAATTTTAAATTTGAGCAAAAACAAATTTTTTTCATCTTGGTAAAAATTTTTTCAAAAATGTTTGAAAAAAATTTTCAAAAATTTTTTTTTTCTGAAATAGGTTTAGCGCGTCATGAAACGTGGAAATTTTAAATTTGAGCAAAAAAAATTTTTTTCAACTTGGTAAAAATTTTTTCAAAAATGTTTGAAAAAAATTTTCAAAAAATGTTTTTTCCTGAAATAGGTTTAGCACGTCATGAAACGTGGAAATTTTAAATTTGAGCAAAAAAAAATTTTTTTCATCTTGGTAAAAATTTTTTCAAAAATGTTTGAAAAAAATTTTCAAAAATTTTTTTTTCCTGAAACAGGTTTAGCGCGTCATGAAACGTGGAAATTTTAAATTTGAGCAAAAAAAAATTTTTTTCACTATTTATTCCGTTTAGACGGTCCACCCTGTATATTTTTCACTGAAAATTCTACCAGTTCTTCGCTGACAGTAGGGTTAACTACCTACCAAATTTGACTGCTCTCCGTCAAGTAGTTTTTTAGTAAATACACCAACAGACAGACAGACAGACAGACAGACAGACAGACAGACAGACAGACTGACGGAATTGAAAAACCTATATTTTCGGAATCTACGTGTTCTGAAACGTCAGAATCTGAAAAAATCTCGGAGGGTGATTTTTTCTCGAATACAATACTTCCCTTCGGTATGCGAGGGAAGTAAAAACGGATAGCACTGCGTGAAAGTGAAGGAAATTTCACATAAAAAACGTAGGAATAATTTTTTTGTACGATAAAAAATGTAGGCTCCAGATTTTTTTGTTTAACGCACCAGAATAGAACGTGGCGACATACATAAGTATGGCTCGCGAAGCGTGCGCGGTCACGGACGCGCTACACTAAATTTGTTTTAACTTTTGAACTAATTAATGAAATTGAGCTCAACAAAAGCTTAAATGAAACAAGAAATATGTTGTTTTGGATTATCATATTCTCAAATATAAAAATAAATGTATGTAGGAATAGTACACATATGAAGTCGGAACATATAGAGATTTTCGATGAAATTGGTTAAAGCTCTGCCATTTCTACAATTTTTAAGATAAAAATCTGAAACTTTTACATATTACTCTTGAAGTTATGTATAAAAAGATCCGATGAGTGAAAAAATAGCACACATTTATTTTTGAAGATGTACACTTCCAAAATTTCAAAATCTTGAGAAAGTAATACCGGGTGTTAGAAAAGTATGGGAACGGTGAAAAATCTCGAACAGTTTGCATCAAATCGAAAAATAAAAAAATACGTGTCAAAAAGTTTTCAAAAAACTATCTACTCATACCAAAAATGACCTCCCCACCCACCAACCAGGGGGTGGGGCGAGGGGCAACTTTAAAATTTCAAATGGAAACCCCTATTTTTTATTGCGGAATCGGATTCTACGGCAAAAAATACGTAAGTTTTATTCAGGACATTTTTTTCGATTCTTGCACGGTGTCGCTGTAATCGCAAAAAATGAAAAGAATGCATGACTGTTTCAAGAGTAGCGTCTTGTGCCCATAAAAAAAGTCCAATTCAAAAACTGAAAAACAGTTATTTGTTATTTTTAGGAAATCTATCCAATGACATTGGATTCAACTCTCCCACCCCCAACCCAGTGGGTGGGGCGGGGGACAACTTTGAAATTTGTAATGAAAATCCCTATTTTTTATAGCGGATTCGGATTCTACGATCAAAAATACGTGAATTTTATAACGGGAATTTTTTTCGATTCTCGCAAGGTGTCGCTGCAATCGCAAAAAATGTTACAACTCGTAGAAATTTCACAAAACAAATACTGTTATTAACAACACTTAAAAAAAACATTCATAAAAATCAAGATATCACAGATATTGTTTTTTAAACTGAATGTTTTTTTGTCAACACGACTAGCTGTATTTACAAACTTATGGAGACTTCAGGTTTATTTCAATTTTTTGCGATTGCAGCGACACCTTGCAAGAATCGAAAAAAATGTCCGATATAAAATTCACGTATTTTTAGCTGTAGAATCCGAATCCGCTAGGGATTTTCATTACAAATTTGAAAGTTGTCCCCCGCCCCACCCACTGGGTTGGGGGTGGGAGAGTCGAATCCAATGTCATTGGATAGATTTCGTAAAAATAACAAATACGTGTTTTTCAGTTTTTGAATTGGACTTTTTTTATGGGCACAAGACGCTACTCTTGAAACAGTCATGCATTCTTTTCATTTTTTGCTATTACAGTGACACCGTGCAAGAATCGAAAAAAATGTCCTGAATAAAACTTACGTATTTTTTGCCGTAGAATCCGATTCCGTAATAAAAAATAGGGGTTTCTATTTGAAATTTTAAAGTTGCCCCTCGCCCCACCCATTCGGGGTGGGTGGGGAGGTCATTTTTGGTATCAGTAGATAGTTTTTTGAAAACTTTTTGACGCGTATTTTTTTATTTTTCGATTTGATGCAAACTGTTCGAGATTTTTCACCGTTCCCATACTTTTCTAACACCCGGTATAAAGTTTTATATATATAACTAGGTTTAACCACCTATTTACTCTGGTTTAAATCGCGTTACTAGTTTTCTGTAGGTGCAATTTTTAAAGCTTGAAATGCATACTTACTTTAAGCTGTTGTAAGGGCATTTAACCTTCTTTATTTTACAAAAAAAAAAAAAATCGGTAAAGGTCTTTACACAGAACTTCCCTCGTTATTTGTGCATGGCGGTCACTCTAAAAAATTAATAATTACGAATTAACATTGAGAATAATAATCGGAATATAGTTATTGCTATTATTACAAAGAAAACTTGATAAGTTTTGGTCAAAAAAATATACAGTTTGCTCATCCAACAGCAAAAGCTCAATACTAATAAACAGGTGCCACATATGGCAGGCTTGCGCAAATACCTTTACAAATGTCCACCATGACTGAATTGTTTCTTGGGATGACCACCCTGTACATTTTTCAATAAAAGTATAATAGGTGTATATGTCAGATATTATTGCCATCCGTCACATCAATCCAACATTCGCGTAATGGAGTGGAAGTATAGTGGTGGTTAAAAAATTTCATTTTTATTTTAATTTTTCAAAAATGTTAAAAAAACAATTTTAAATCTTTTCTTCTGAAATAGGTTTAAAATAACAAACGTAGAAATTTTAAATTTGAGCAAAAAGGAAAGTTTCCGTCTATTCTATAATAGTGGTAAAAGAAGTTTAAGATTTAAAAATTACACATTTTTTTTAAATAGGTTTAGAATGTCATGAAACGTGAAACTTTTAAATTTGAGTAAAAAAAGTTTAAATCTATTCTAGTGTTAATTTTTTTTCCAAACTGGTAACAAAATGTTGCAAAAATATTTTTTCCGAAATTGGTTTGAAATGTCATGAAACGTGGAAATTTTAAATTTGAGCAAACCAAATTTTTCGTCTATTCTATAGTAGTGATAAATAGATTAAAAATGTTTCTAATTTTTCTAAAAATTTTTAAAAAACATTTTTAAATTTGTTTGAATAGTTTTAGAATGCCATGGAAACGTGGATAGTTTAAATCTGAACAAAGAAAAAAAATTCTATCTTAGTGGTAAAATTTTTTAAAAATAGTAAACAAAATTTCTAATTTTTCTTTTAAATAGATTTAGAACGCTATCAAACGTGGAAATTTTAAATTTGAAGAATAAAAAAAAAATCCGTCTACTTTAGTGGTAAAAAATTTCAAAAATGTTGGTAAAAAAAAATTTCAAAAAATTTTCTAAATTTTTTTTTCTGAATCAGGCTTAGAATGCCATGAAACGTGGAAATTTTAAATTTGAAGAAAAAAAAATTATCATTTTAGTACAAAAAATTTTTTCAAAAATGTTGGTAAAAAAATTAAAATTTTTTTTTAATAGTTTTAGAATGCCATGAAACATGGAAATTTTAAATTTGAGAAAAAAAATTTTTTTTATCTTGGTAAAAAATTTTTCAAAAATGTTGGTGAAAAAAATTTTCAAAAATTTTTTTTTTCAGAAATAGGTTTAGCGTGTCATGAAAAGCGGAAATTTTAAATTTGAACAAAAAAAAAATTTTTTTATCTTGGTAAAAATTTTTTCAAAAATGTTGGTGAAAAAAATTTTCAAAATTTTTTTTTCCCGAAATAGGATTAGCGCGTCATGAAACGTGGAAATTTTAAATTTGAGCGAAAAAAAATTTTTTTCACTATTTATTCTGTTTAGACGGTCCACCCTGTATATTTTCCAGTTCTGCGCTCACAGTAGCGTCAACTACCTGCCAAATTTGACTGCTCTCCGTCAAGTAGTTTTTTAGTAAATGCACCAACAGACAGACAGACAGACAGACAGACAGACCGACAGACAGACAGACAGACAGACAGACAGACTGACTGACGGAATTGAAAAACCTACATTTTCGTAATCTACGTGTTCTGAAACGTCAGAATCCGAAAAAATCTCGGAGGGTGATTTTTTCTCGAATACAATACTTCCCTTCGGTATGCGAGGGAAGTAATATTTCGTCTATTCTATAATGGTGATAAATAGATTACTAAAACATGTTTTCATTTTTTTTTTTTTTTTAAAACATTTTTAAATTTGTTTTAATAAATTTGGAATGCCATGGAAACGTGGAAATTTTAAATTGGAAAAAAAATTACATCTATTTGCGGTAAAATTTTTTCAAAAATTTTTAAATTTTTTTTTATTTTTCTTTAAATAGATTTAGAACGCTATGAAACGTGGAAATTTAAAATTTTGAGAAAAAAAATCGGCAGCTACTGGAAGCGGCTGGAACCTCCCCACGCGGTGGTTGAAATTAGTGATGGGTTGCTAAGCAGTCTGCTACTTTTTAACTGTAATTTGATTCGCAGCAGTAGGAAATGCTACGAGCTCTGATAGTCGATTCAAATCAGCCGTCGTGACATGCCTTTAAATCAAATATATTATTGTAATATGATCCACCTATATTTATCTAATTTACGACGTCGTATGTGTTCACCGCCAAAACAGCAATAGAATTATTTATATTTCATTTAAAACTAGTGACCAATCCTCAAACTCTGAATAATTATAAACACCTAATATATGATGATATTTAATCATGTAACATTTTCCGCAATTATTAATAAAGTTTATAATGAAAAAAGAAAGAAAAAAAAAGCAGCACTGTGTTGGGATCGAACCGTCGATCTCTTGATTTGTAAGTTGACGCTTTAGCCCACTGAGCCACTACAACTTATGACGTAATTTTGCATATGTAGATATTATAATAATATAGACATTGAATTTTATTTGTTCTCTATACAATAATTTGTATAAAAAACTGTAGGTATATAAAAAAAAGGTGCAAGTGTGATATATCGTTGAAATCGGAATTTTAACTGCTTTCCAATGGTTAGATTACAAATTGTAAGTAATAATAAAATAAACAAGTTGTTGTGCCAAAATGGCACTAAACGTAATCCGATCTCAACCAAAACCTTTTCAGATCTTCTAGAGCACTAAAGAAACCCTCATGCAAAGTTTCATCCAAATCCGTCCAGTAGTTTCGCCGCTATCGTGCTAACACACACACACACACACACATACACACACATACACGTATTCGGCCAATTGTGACCTATGTACCCCAGGACCCAATTGTGGCCTATGCAGATTTGTTTATCGAGAATCGTTCATTTTTCAATACTAAATATGCCAGTATTTGTAGAATTTGGATACACTCGCATTTAAGATGTTTACACACGCTTTGAAAATTTTGGAACTAATAGGTCACAATTTTTTTAAGAGTGTATTAGGTCACAATTTTAATGTGTGTTAGGTTACAATTTTAATATGTGTTAGGTCACAATTTTAAGGTGTATCAGGCCACAATTTTTTTTGAGTGTGTTAGATAAGAATTGCTGTAGGTAAAATATTAAGTCATAGTTTTAGTATGTATTAGTCACAATTTTGAAGTGTATGAAAACTAAACTCGGAGATACTGAGCTGATATTTTTAGTTTAAGTACTGAGGTAGAGTATGAGAGATTCAAATGAATAACTATGATTAACTAAACCAAACGATTAAAATAGACAAAAAATATGCGTAAAAAAAATACGCATAAATAACGTACACCTAATGCGTTTAAATCATGTTTTTGTCTCCTTGACAGTACACTGTCTGCTTGGAAGTGCAGTGTTTGCAGTTATTTTTTATATGCATTCTTTCTAAAATAAGATTACGTTTTGGAATATACATTTTTTACGCTTGTACTGGCATGGAGTTTGTGAGACTTCATTGTTGAAAGTGATCGTGGAAAATAACATGTAAATACGTTCAATTTACTTTTACAGCTAGATTGGAAGGGACTGTAAGCCACAGGGTGATGAAATTAAAAATAAGAATGTGGTTATCAGGGAATGGAGCAGAGGAGTCAGTCAGATTACACCTTAGTAGGTCCAGGTTAAACTGTTTAAAACATTTTTTTTTCAAGTAGTTTTGATCTTCAGGTCAATAAATATTCAGAGTACATTTATATTTAAGCCAAATAATTAGGCTTAGATTCGTATTGTGATAATTATAAACATTACAGTAACAATAAAAAAAACGCTGCCTAAGGAATCACTACTTCCACATCCAGATTTTCCATCCAAGTCTCTTTAAAGAAAAATAGTGCGACTATATTTGCACTTTAGTATGTGAGAATAATTGGTCATAGAATTTTAATAACATTTGAGGCAGATGTCATAAATAAATTTGAAATGTTAGTTTCTAGCACGTACACCAAAAATGAAGTTTCTGGACTCTTATTAGCTTCCTCCACCTATTTTCCCTTATACACCCCCCCCCCCCCCCTTTAACGGAATCATCTCAAAACATAATGAAGTTCCAGGTGTTGTTATAATATATACGTGTACCAAATTTGAAGTGAATATCTCAATTTTATTTTATCAACCCGTTTAATAATGTTGTGGGGGTGGTGGGACAATTGAAAGATATGCAAAAATCAGAGACCTTGACTTCTAGTATATACACCAAATTTCAATATTAATTGTTTAAATAAAACTGCAAAAAGGAATTGAGCAATTTAAGACAATTAAAAGATGCTGTTGTATTGGAACAGATGGCTTCATTTTCGCGCGTTTTAACCGAAAAAGGAATTTACTACCTGCTTCTGCTTAGTCATTCATAGGCATAGTAATATTTGTCTCTGGTAATATATAAATGTTCATCCCAATCTAACTTTTTTAAGTGTATACTTAATTTTAGCGGGAACTGTAGTATTAGCAAGTTTGGGTTACAATGCATAAATAGAGCGTTCTGAGGGTAAATGTAATTAATAACTAGAGTAAACATTATACTCCTCGCTGATTTATTGGACATTTTATTTAACTGTTGCACATTCTGTGGGTTTTTTGTAAATATAAATAATGTGGCTTTTAGAATTTTTTGTTTAATTACAAATTTAAAAAATTAATTTTTTTTTAACATAAATAATTAATAATTTTTTCATTTTATTTTTAAAAATTACCAGTTTTAGAAAAGTGTCGATCACGTAATATCGTGTAATATCCTCTTCGCTTTGTATTTGCCAAGAGTATAATAATAACTAGAGTTAACATTATAGTTCTCGCTGATTTATTTAACTTTGTATATAATTGTTTTACATTCCATAGGATACTCTTCGCAGTTTTTTGTAAATAAAATTGTTTCAGAAATTTTTAATATTATATTTCATTGTAATTGATGAATTAAATTCGTTAAAAAAAAACTACAACTGACTTTGACCCGCGATTCTACGAGTGTATGTCGAAAGCTTTCAACAGTAGAAAAATTCTTCTTGTTGCTTGAAAGTATTTGAGTTCGTATAATAATACGTTGATATAAGGATCGTATATACACGGATAATATATTAGGAACTTATTACACAATAGAACAACATATCAGTAGATATTGATAGAAAATAACATTTCATACGATTACTATTCAATTACAATACTCAAAGAAAAATATTTCTTTAAGATTTAAATTATTTATAACTTTTTTATTTACTCATTGATTTTGTTCAAAATAAATAGGGATCTTCCCCTAACTAACACTAATTTATATTCCAAAGTTATAAAAAAACGTGACTGGCGGACAGACAGACGAAAGAACAGATGGACGGACGGACGGACGGACGGACGGACGGACATTTTCACAGTTGTTCAGAATTCGATCACCAACACAATGACATGAAATTTGTTCTCTACGAGCGATATTACCAGGACTGGAAATATGCCGATCAAATGCAATGTACTCTTTGTTTTATATATGCGAAGAGTATAATAAGTAGTCTTTATTGGAGAACACAAATATATTTTTTATTTCTAAAAGTTTAGTTCAACAGCTATTCTACTCTTAAAACATATACTACTACTGCTTCAAATTATTCAAATAACAGTAACAATAATGACAACAATTATAAGATGTGACTAATAATATTAATTAAGTTACGGGAGTTATATAGCACAAAATAAATTTTGCAAATAAGCAAATGAAAATGACTACATATATCCATAAGATTTTATATATTCATAACGTATGTACATTTCTTCTATATTATTATTTTTCATGTACAATAGGTAAGTTGAAGTTTATTTAGCTATTCACCATCTTATCAATTCAAACTATATTAATTTTTGTTCGCGAGTAAATTAACCTGTTAATTTGCAAAACTATTTTTTGTTGAAATGGGTTTAGAATGTCATGAAACGTCGACAATTCAAATTTGAGCGAAAAAAATTCTATCTGTTAGTCCGTGTGTCCGTAACTTTTTTGTGCGCACGTTTTCTCTGGAACCGTTTGAGGTATTGACTTGAAATTTTATACACGTGTGTATTGTAAAAAGATCTGGAACTGGACTGTTTTTTGAATTTATCCGGTGAAGGGTTGTGGAGTAAATAGGGATAAATAGAGGAAGATAAGCAAAGCAAGCTGATAAGAGTACAGAAATTTGGGATTTGGTGTATATACTAGAAGCCAAGGTCAACGATTTTTTTGTAATATTTTCCATCCCCTCTCGCCGCCGACATTCCATTATTAAAGGGGTTGATAAAATAAAATTGAGATATTCACTTGAAATTCGTACACGTATATATTATAACGACACCTGGAACTTGATTATATCTTGTGATGAATTATTATATGGTTGGGGGCTAAATAGGGGTGAATAGGGGAAAATAAATAAAGCAAGCTGGTAAGAGTACAGAAACTTGGTATTTAGTGTATATACTAGAAGTCAAGACCTCAGATATTTTCATAACAGTTTTCAACCCTTCCACCATCCATTATTAAAAAGGTTGATATATATTTTGAGAGGGGTAAATAGAGGTAAGTAGGGAAAAATGAGCAGAGCAAGCTGGTAAGAGGACATACATTTGATATTTGGTGTATATACTGGAAACCAAAACCTCAGATTTCTTTATAAAAGGGTTGATATAATAAAATTGAGATCTTCGCTTGAACTTTGGTACATGTATGTACTATAACGACATCTGTAATTATATTATATTTTGAAATGATTTCGTTGAAGGGTTGAGGGTGAATAGGAGAAAAGAAATAAAGCAAGCTAGTAAGAGTACGGAAACTTGGGATTTGGTGTTTATGCGAGAAGCCAAGGCCTCAGATTTCTTTATAATATTTTTTCCTCCACTATCCCCACGCCATTATTAAAGGGGTTGATAAAATAAAATTGAGATTTTCACTTGAAATTTGGTACGCGTATATATAACTACATCTGGAACTAGATTATATTTTACGATGATTCCGTTGAAGGGGTGGGGGTAAGTAGAGGTAAATAGGAAAAAATGAGTAGAGCAAGCTGGTTGGAGGACAAAAATTTGACATTTGGTATATTTACTGGAAGCCAAGACCTCAGATTTTTATATAACATTTTTTAGCCCCTCCACCACCCCCATTCCATTATTGAAAGGGTTGACATAATAAAATTGAGATCTTATCTTGAAATTTGGTACATGTATGTACAATAACAACATCTGCAATTTAATTGTATTTTGAGATGATTTCGTTGAAGGGTTGGGGGTGAATAGGGAAAAAGAAATAAAGTAAGCTGGTAAGAGTACAGACTTGGGATTTGGTGTTTATGCTAGAAACCGTCTTGGCTTTCTTCATAATATTTTTCAACCCCTCCACCATCACCACGCCATTATGAAAGGGGCTGGTATAATTAAGTTGAGATATTCACTTGAAATTTGGTACACGACATCTGGAGCTATATCGTATTTGAGATGATTCCGTTGAAGGGGTGGGGAGTAAGTAGAGGTAAATAGGGGAAAATGAGTAGAGCAAGCTGATAAGGGTACAGAAACTTGAGATTTCGTGCATACACTAGGAGCCAAGACTTCGGAGTTCATTATTATATTTTTCAACTTCCCCACCCACCACCTCCACTTAAAAGAGTTGATAAAATAAAATGGAGATATTCGCTTGAAATTTGGTACACGTATGTATTGTAATAACTGTCTAATTGAGATAATTCCGGAGAAGGGTTAGAGGGGCGGAGTAATTGCCTCAATTTTTTTATGACATCTACCTCAAATATTACTAAAATTCAATGACCAATTATTTCCACATACTAGAGTACAAACGAGGTCAAGAAGTTTTCCTTTAAAGAGACTTGGATGGAAAATTTGGACGTGGAAGTAGTGGTTCCTTAGGCAGCGGTTTTTAATATGTTTATGTTTATGTTTATATGTTTAATATGGTTGTTAATATTTACGTAAAAGTAATAAGCATAATAAGAACATATTGTAAATATCTTGCAATTATAGTATATTATAATTCAAGTCACTGGCACTGATCGGCCAGAGTGCGTGCACTTATAAAGTGAAAACGGCGGACAGTAATAGAGCACTGCAAAAAATAATAATTTTTTTGTAACAATAAGGCAATGTAAATAGTTTTTTCACCGAAAATTGTTTAATTCTATTTCACAAATAAGTAACATAAAGATTGGCGGTGACGTCATCGGTTTTATTAGTGGCTTAATTCGCGTTTAAAAAGTGATACACAAAATTTGATTAGTTTTATTTACGTTTTACATGTGATTAAATCATTATTTAATGTCTAAAACGGCAAGACTTTGCAAAATAACATGTGTTTATAATACACAACGACGTTTGTTTATTGGTAATGTAAGTGCACAGTGAACTGATGTAGTGATTTTGGCGGTAAAATTTATATTCAAAATTAAATTGGCTTATTTTAAGGTATTATTCGACTGATCTTCAAAATTCAAGAGAGAATTTAAAATTTGTGAAAACATCTAATTAAGATTTAATGACCTTACATTTCTAAATGTTTACACAAGATTAATAATTTGGAAAATTCCACAAATTTTTCCAGAAAGGGTGACTTTCAAATAGCAAAAACGAAACGGTAAAACAGACAATCACTCCGTGGTCGTTTAGCTGTAATAGTAGGTACACTTAAAGACTGACTACCTACATCATCAATAATTGTAAAATTCTTTTTTTTTTCATAATTTATGCCAGAGTCAAGTGCCTATAGAAGTAGCTGTAATTAAGAAAGAGACGGTTGGTCCCATTTTGAAGATACCCGAATGAACTTTCGGATAAAAATATGTAATGCAATTTTTAAACTCGTGAACAGAACGCCAAAATGCGGGCCTCTGTTTTGTTACTATTAAGATTCAAACATATTTCTAACTTATATTACTTTCAAGGGTAAGGTTTTTACAAACATATGTTAAAGCATGAAAAGAATTTGTTACCGTAGTGGCATAAACTGACCTAGAATTCTGAGCAGACCATTTAGTCTGTTGCAACGATAAAGGGTACTACCGAAACTGACCTGCCTTTGAGGGACATCAACTTTATTATTTTAATTTTAAATATACCATCCAAGTTGACTGATCTAAAATAATTATTTTGTGAGAAATACGGGTAAAATGTGATTGCATTGACACATTCTAAAGCGAGCCGTGCGACTAATTGAAACTAAACCAGGTTTTACTTACATTTAAATTTTATGCCTAATAGTAAATTATAATAAAAAAACTTATTTTATGTATATATATTTTGGTTACTATAAAAATATAAAACATTTTTTTGTTGAAATAGGCTTACTATGTCATAAAACTTTTTAATTTGGGTGAAAAAAATTTCTGTCTGTCGGTGTGTAATTTTCTTTTGTGCGCACGTTTCCTCAGGAACGGTTTAAGACATTGACTTGAAATTTGGTACATATATGTACCATGATGAGATCTTCAGCTAGATTATATATTGCGTTAATTTCGGTGAAGGGTTGGGGGTTAAATAGGGGTAAATAAGGGAAAATAAGTAAAGCACGCTTATAGGAGTACAGAGACTTGGGCTTTGGTGTATATACCTACTAGAAGCCAAGGCCTCAGATTTATTTATAATACTTTTAAACCCCACCAACTCCACTTCATTATTAATGGGGTTGATGAATTAAAATTAATATATTCACTTGAAATTTGGTACACGTGTGTATCGTAATGACATCTAATTGAGATTGCGAAGGTGCTACATTGTTAAATTTACTTTTCTGTTTTTAAGGCCTAATGTATGAAACAGTTTTTTTTTTAAACCCTTCAAGCTTAGCTGTTCCTTTTGCTTCCACATCCACGTAGTGGATCGGAAGTATAGTGATCGCAAAAAAATTTTCAAAAATTTTTATTCGTGAAATAGGTTTAGAATGTCATGAAACGTCGAGATTTTAAATTTGAGCGAAAAAAATTTTTCTGTCTGTCGGTCTGTCTGTCTGTAACTTTTTTTGTCCGCACGTTTTCTCCGGAATGGTTTAAGATATTGACTTGAAATTTTGTACACGTATATATTATAACGAGATCTGGAACTGGATTGTATTTTGAGGATATCCGGTGAAGGGTTGGGGGTTAAATAGGGGTAAATATGGGAAAATAAGTAAAGCAAGCTTGTAAGAGTACAGAAACTTGAAATTCGGTGTATGTACCAGAAGTTAAGGACTCAGATTTTTTTTATAATATTTTTCAACCCCCCACCACCCCTACCCCATTAATGGGGTTGATAAAATAAAGTTGAGATATTCATTTGAAATTTCATACACGTATGTATTATAACGACGTCTGGAATTAGATTATATTTTGAGATGATTCCGTTGAAGGGTTGGGGGTTAATTTGGGGTAAATAGGGGAATATAAGTAAAACAAGTTGGTAAGCATACAGAAACATGAAATTCGGTGTATGTACTGGAAGCCAAGGCGTCAGATTTTTTTATAATATTTTTCAACCCCCACCACCCCTACTACCCCTACTCCAATATGAAAAGGGTTGATAAAATAAAATTGAGATATTCATTTGAAATTTGGTACACGTATGTATTATAACGACACCAGGAACTAGATTATAATTTGAGATGATTCCATTGAAGGGTTGGGGGTTAAATAGGGGTAAATAAAGGAAAATAAGTAAAGCAAGCTGGTAAGACTACAGAAACTTGAAATTCCGTGTATGTACTAGAAGCCAAAGCGTCAGATTTTTTTATAATTTTATTCAACCCCCACCACCCCTACTCCAATATGAAAAGTGTTGATAAATTAAAATTGAGATATTCATTTGAAATTTAGTACGCATATGTATTATAACGACATCTGGAACTAAATTATATTTTGAGATGATTCCGTTGAAGGGTTGGGGGTTAAATAGGGGTAAATAGGGGAAAATAAGTAAAGCACGCTGGTAAGACTACAGAAACTTGAAGTTCGGTGTATATACTAGAAGCCAAGGTCTCAGAATATTTATAATATTTTTCAACCCCCACCAATCCTACTACATTATTAAAAGGGTTGATAAAATAAAATTGAGATATTCATTTGAAATTTGGTACACGTATGAATTATAACGACATCTGGAACTAGATTATATTTTGAGAGGATTCCATTGAAGGGTTGGGGGTTAAATAGGGGTATATAGAGGAAAACAAGTAAAGCAAGCTGGTAAAAGTACAGAAATTTGGAATTTGGTGTATATACTAGTAGCGAAGGTCTCAGGTTTTTTTATTAGTATTTTCCATCTCCCCACCACCCCCACTCCCTTATTAAAAGAGTTTATAAAATTAGATTTAAATTTTCACTTGAAATTTAGTACATTTATGTATTATAGCTATATCTGAAACTAGATTATATTTTGACATGATTGCGTTGAAGGAGTGGGAGTAAGTAGAGGTAAATAGGGAAAAATAAGTAAAGCAGGCTGGTAAGAGTACTGCAACTTGAAATTAGTTGTATGTCCTAGATGCCAAGGCCTCAGATTTTTTCATACTATTTTTCAACACTTCCACCACCCTTACTACATTATTAAAGGGGTTGATAAAACAAAATTGAGATATTCACTTGTAATTTGGTAGACGTATGTATTATAACGACATCTGGAACTAGATTATATTTTGGGATGATTCCGTAGAAGGGTTGGAGTTAATAGGAGTAGGGAAAAATAAATAAATCAAGCTGGTAAGAGTACAGAAATTTGGGATTCGGTGTATATACTAGAAACCAAGGCCTCAGATTTCTTTCTAATATTTTTCAAACTCCACCACCTCCGCTTCATTATTAATGGGATTGATAACATCAAATTGAGATATTCACTTGAAAGTTAGTACACGTATGTATTGTAGTGACATCCGATTGAGATGACTCCATTGAAGGGGTGGGAGGTGGTAGATTGCGAATAGTGGAAAATAAGTAGTGTAAACTAGAAACTTCATTTTTAACGAATATGGTAGAAACCAACCCCTCAAACTTTTCTATGACATCTGCCCCAAATATTATTAAAATTCTATAACCAATAATTTCCACATACTAGAGTGCAAATATAGTCAAGATATTTCCTTTAAGGTGACTTGGATGAAGAATCTGGATGTGGAAGTAGTGATTCCTTAGGCAGCGGTTTTTATTTTACTTCCACATCCAGGTAGTGGATTGGAAGTATAGTAATCACAAAAAAAAAATTCAAATTTTATTTTTCTTGAAGTAGGTTTAAAATGTCATGAAACGTCGAGATTTTAAATTTGAGCGAAAAAAAAATTTTTTTCTGTCTGTCTGTCTGTCGGTCTGTCTGTAACTTCTTTTTTTTGTCCGCACGATTTCTCCGGAACGGTTTAAGATATTGATTTGAAATTTCGTACACGTATATATTATAACGAGATCTGGAACTGGATTGTTTTTTGAAGATATCCGGTGAAGGGTTGGGGGTTAAATAGTGGTAAATAGGGAGAAATCTGTAAAGCAAGCTGGTAAGAGTACAGAAACTTGAAATTTGATGTATGTACTACAAGCCAAGCCCCCAAAATTTTTTTAAATATTTTTCAACCCCCTACCACCCCTACTCCATTATTAAAGGGGTTGATAAAATAAAATTGAGATATTCATTTCAAATTTGGTACACCTATGTATTATAACACCATCTGGAACTGGCGTATATTTTGAGATGATTCCGTTGAAGGGTTGGGGGTTAAATAGGGATAAATAGGGGAAAATAGGTATAGCAAGCTGGTAAGAGTACAGAAACTTGAAATTCGGAGTATGTACTAGAAGCCAAGGTCTCAGATTATTTATGTTTTTCAACCCCCACTCCATTATTAAAGGGGTTGATAAAATAAAATTGAGATATTCACTTGAAATTTAGTACACGTATGTATTATAACGACATCAGAAACTAGATTATATTTTGAGATGATTCCGTTGAAGGATTGGGGGTTAAATAGGGGTAAATAGGGTAAAATAAGTAAAGCAAGCTGGTAAGAGTGCAGAAACTGGAAATTCGGTGTATGTACTAGAAGCCAAGGTCTCAAATTATGTATAAAATAAAATTGAGATATTCACTTAAAATTTGGTACACGTATGTAATATAACATCTGGAACTAGGTTATATTTTGAAATGATTCCTTTGAAAGGTTGGGGGTTAAATCGTGTTAAATAGGGTTAAATAGGGGAAAAGAGGTAAAGCAAGCTGCTATGGGTACAGAAACTTGAAATTCGGTGCATGTACTAGAAACCAAGGCCTCAGATTTTTTATAATATTTTTCAACCCCCTACTCCATTATTAAAGTGGTTGATAAAATAAAATTGAGATATTCACTTGAAATTTGGTACACGTATATATTATAACGACATCTGGAACTAGATTATATTTTGAGATGATTCCGTTGGAGGGTTGTTGGTTAAATAGGAGTAGGTAGGGGAAAATAAGTAAGGCATGCTGGTAAGTACAGAAACTTGAAATTCGGTGTATGTCCTAGAGGCCGAGGCTTCAGATTTCTTAATAATATTTTTCAACCACTCCCACCACCCTTACTCCATTATTAAATGGGTTAATAAAATAAAATTGAGATATTCACTGAAAATTTGGTACACGTATGTGATATAACGACATCTGGAACTAGATTATATTTTGAGATGATTGCATTGAAGGGTTGGGGGTTAAATAGGGGAAAATTGGTAAAGCAAGCTGGTAAGAGTACAGAAATTAGGAATTTGGTGTATATACTAGATACCGACCGCTTAAATTTCTTTCTAATGTTTTTCAAACCCTTCACTCCATTATTAATGAGATTGTTAATATAGAATTGAGATATTCACTTTAAAGTTAGTACCAGATCTGATTGAGATGAGTCCATTGAAGGGTGGGAGTCGGTAGGTTGTGAATAGGGGAAAATAAGTAGTGTAAACTAGAAACTTCATTTTTAAAGTATATGGTAGACACCATCACCTCAAACTTTTCTATGACATCTGCCCCAAATATTAAAATTCTATGATTCATAATTTACACATACTAGAGTGCCAATTTAGTCAAGATGTTTCCTTTAAAGTGACTTGGCTGAAAAATCTGGATGTGGAAGTAGTGATTCCTTAGGCAGCGGTTTTTACGTATAGGATTGGGATGACTATACATTAACAATATATTATAACTTATTATATGCCATAAACCTCTTGCCGTACCTACATTTTTATCCATATTTTTAGTTTCAATTGGACAAGTATATCTTTAACAGTAACTTAGTAAATGCACAACTCTTTCAATAATGCATTTCTACACAAAATATAATTTTTCTTCTTGTGATAATATATGAGTATGTTTTTGATTAAACGTTTTATTGAAAATTGTTATTTATGAACTGTTAAATCGGTTCTAATTCTTTTGGTAGATATGCATTCAGGAAAAGCACTAATACAGTAAAAGACAATTTCTGGCATTTCCAATTCAGTTTCACATCTTCCTTGATGATTCAAAATTATGACCTATCTTTGACGTCACGAAATATGTCACAATTTTTAACTATACACATATGTAGAGGGCGCTGGAAATTTAATTTGCAGTAGGTCACAAGTCAGTTACCTACACGTATTTTACATAATATGTACGAAACCCAATTGTGGCATAAAATCGACGATTTTTTGAAGTTATGTTTTTTAGAGCAATATGGGGTCGTAGATTACGAATATGCTATTAAAAAATTGTGACCTATCGAAAAATAGGTCACAATTTCAAACTAGGTCACAATCCACTTTGATGCACACGAAATAGGTCACAATTGGGCCCATACGTGAACACCCACACACACACAAGACATTTTTCAAAAACCACTTTTTTGGATTCCTGGGACCTCAAAACGTAAAGATTTGATGTTATCTCAATTTTCGATTTTGGACCAATTTTAGTAACCTCCCACAATTTTATTGTGGGGAGGTTAAAAAATTCATCTATTTTGGTGGTAAAAATTTTTTCAAAATGTTGGTAAAAAATTTTCATTTTTTTTTTCTTTTAAATAGGTTTAGAATGCCATGAAACGTGGAAATTTTAAATTTGAACAAAGAAAAAAATTTTTTTTAGTGGTAAAAATTTTTTCAAAAATGATTGAAAAAAATTTTCAAAAATTTTTTTTTTCTGAAATAGGTTTAGCGCGTCATGAAACGTGGAAATTTTAAATATGAGCAAAAAAAATTTTTTTCACTATTTATTCCGTTTAGACGGTCCACCCTGTATATTTTTCAGTGAAAATTCTACCAGTTCTTCGCTGACAGTAGGGTTAACTACCTACCAAATTTGACTGCTCTCCGTCAAGTAGTTTTTTAGTTAATGCACCAACAGACAGACAGACAGACGGACAGACTGACGGAATTGAAAAACCTATATTTTCGGAATCTACGCGTTCTGAAACGTCAGAATCCGAAAAAATCTCGGAGGGTGATTTTTTCTCGAATACAATACTTCCCTTCGGTATGCGAGGGAAGTAAAAAAGAAAAATTTTTCTTTGCTAGAAAATTCGTGAAACTAGGGATAAAATAAACGTTAATAACTTTTATTATAAAAATTATTTGGCGTACCTATCCATCGGATCTTTTTATACATTGCTTCAAGAGTAATATGTGAAAGTTTCAGATTTTAATTTAAAAAAATGTAGAAATGGTAGAGCTTTTACCGAATTCATCGGAAGTCTCTTTATGTTCCGACTTCATATATGTACCATTCCTACATACATTCATTTTTTATACTTGAAAATATGATAATCCAATAGCCACATGTTTCTCGTTTCATTTAAGCTTTGTTGAGATCAATTTCATTAATTAGTTCAATACAACAAATTTTAGTGCAGCGCGTCCGTGACCGCGCACGCTTCGTGAGCCATACTTGTGTCGCCACGTTCCATTCTCGTGCGTTAAACAAAAAAATGTTGAGCCTACATTTTTGATCGTACAAAAAAAATCATATACGTTTCTGATGTGAAATTTTCCCCTCTTTCACGTGGTGTTATCCGTTTTTTGTTTCATTATTTTTCGAGATATTAGCAACAAACTGGATTTTTCCGTTTCAGAGGGTTTTTTAGAAGAGCTCGCGGGGGTAAATTTTAGTACATTTTTTTGAGCCATTTTCGGTTAGCAAAGAACTGGCCTTTCATGAAACAATTAGCGAGGTAACAATTAATTCTAACTTTTCATCAAAATTGGTCTCTGACAACTGGGCTACTATTTAATCCTTGTCCTAGTGTTTACTGTCAGCTGGCCGGACGGTTGGCGCATAGGTAACGCTCTCGTTTATGGTGCTTAAATCATAAATTGTGCGGTCTGACATAGCCGCTCTCTCTCGTTATAATTACTTAGAACGGATTTTTTAGTAAGCAATTTTCCCGTATAAATCAGTCATATATATCTTAGAGATTTTATTTATACACGTACTTTTTGCATTTTATACTAATTATCTTAAGTTTACTTTTTCTTTTACATATTCCTATAAGTCATTTGTTATTTAATTTGCATTCTGCAAACAGGAGTTAACATTTATTTTAATTTCTTGCAAGTGTGACCTGGCTTCGCCCTGTCCGCAGCCCTTCAACTACCGTGGTGTGAAATACTATATGGATGTCTGGCTGGCTCCGGAGCGATTGTCTAAGAAAGACAAATCTTTTGTATACTACAATTTAAAAATAAATTTGTTTTGATTTGATTTGCTTATGTTGCGAAAGGTCCCGGGGTCAAACACCTACGCCCGCTGAATTTTATTTCTTTCATTTTGTAACAATTAATATATATTTTCACAAATTCTTTTCTATGGTTTCTTTAGGTTAGGTTAGTAGATTTTCATTCTGTTTAAGATAATTTCATTCCTTCGTGTGATTTCTTTAGGTTAGGTGAGTAGGTTTTTATTCTGATATCTAATTGTTAATAATTATTAGCGTCGCAGACAAAGAAGACGGGGGTGCGCGGGTCCATTTTTTACAAAATAACACGAAGGCGCGTACATCATGCATGCGCATATAATTGCAAGACTGAGCTAGTAGCGTGACGATCGGTGTCTCATATTTTTGCGCTCTATGACAAAAATTCACAGATTTCGCAATTCTTGCAACCATCGGGGCATTGGAAATGATAACACCATACATAAAACATGAACTTTTTAGCTACGATCCACTCTCGATTGCGACACCGCTGTATTTCGACCTTAAATGAAAACTGATAACTTGACCTTCTGTGATATATGCAACCCATATTACATTTGCATATATCAGCCGTTGCATATACGACAGTCTCACTCGACCGCGACACCGCTGTCTTTTGACCTTGAACGAAAACTGGTAACTCGACCCCCAAATACGAACATAAACATTTCCTTCCAATGTTAAAAACTATATAGGTCGGCGGACAATGGAGCGGCGGTAAAAGTAAAAGCCAGAGTGAGAGTTTTTATAACTAGATTTAGATCGCAAAAAGATCTTGAACTTGGTTTAGTTCGACAACCGTTACATAGTATAATAATATTATAGGTACTATACAGGGTGATTCACGTATGCCATTCATTAGAAGTTTTTCAACTTGCAGTTGGATTAGAAACTTGAAATTTGGTATGCAGCCATAATCGATCATGCCCGTTCTATCTAAAATATTTTCAGTCCTCCAACTATACAGGGTGTGCCAAAAATTGGTACCAACTTTCTTATTTTAAATGGAAACCTATATTTTTCTTTACATGGTTCGATTGGTCTTCTAATTCTGAGTTTAGAGAACCTAAGTTATGTTAACTTATCTATTACAATTTTTGACATATGTCCAATTTTTTGAAAAAAATTGCCGCTGTAGTAGTTTACGAACAAATTTGTATCTGGCAAACCTTTCAAAATTATGAAACCAAATTTGTGAAGCAGTTAGCTGGAAGTCCAGGCTAACTTTTGATGTCCCATCGTTGGTCCCATTTTGTACCATATGGGCGCAGTCGGTTTTCAAATGTCGCGATCAAAAATTGTTAAAAAGTCAATTTTTTCAAATGGCACCTGCCATTTTTCTTCACACCACTTGAAAGAAAATTGAATTTTAGGGTGAGTTACTTAAGCATTCCCTATACCTAACTTCACCCCATATCGAGTTATTCAATAAAATCAAGAAATACTTTATCTTGCCGAGAGATTCCTTACTTCATCAAGTATGCCATGGAAACAAAAGACAGTTGTAATAATTTTTAAAGAAAAATATGGATTCTTATTTAATTACACACAACACCAACAAATTATTATTAACGAACAAGAACAATGTTGACGAAATTCTGTCAGTGAAAACGGTGCACACATTGAGCATTTGTATTGAAATAATTATTTTGTTAATCTGTTTATTTGTTGTTATTTTGTTGTTATTATTTATTATTGCAAGACGATTTTTGAATAAAAATTAAAATGAAATGATTGTTTCCAAAGCCTACTACCCTTGAGAAAAAAAACAATATTTTTTTCAAAAAATGCCAATAACTCAAAAACGACTGTAGATAGACATACACAATAATAAAAGAGGCCCTAAAATTCAATTTTGCATTGATTTCTGGCGTCAGAAATGGTAGGCGCAAAGATGTGCTACGCAATCTGTTGAAAATAGAATAATAGAATATTTGAACAAAAATATGGTGGTCACATTGAACATTTACGTCAGAATATCGTCAACATTGTTCTTGTTCGTTAATAATAATTTGTTGGTGTTGTGTGTAATTAAATAAGAATCCATATTTTTCTTTAAAAATTATTACAACTGTCTTTTGTTTCCATGGCATACTTGATGAAGTAAGGAATCTCTCGGCAAGATAAGGTATTTCTTGATTTTTATTGAATAACTCGATATGAGGTGAAGTTAGGTATAGGGAATGCTTAAGTAACTCACCCTGAAATTCAATTTTCTTTCGAATGTTGTGAAAAAAAATAGTGGGTGCCATTTGAAAAAATTGACTTTTTGACAATTTTTGATTGCGACATTTGAAAATCGACTACGCCCATATGGTACAAAATGGGATCACCGATAGGCCATCAAAAGTTAGCCTGGAGTTCCAGCTAACTGCTTCACAAATTTGGTTTCATAATTTTGAAAGGTTTGCGAGATACAAATTTGTTCGTAAACTACTACTGCGGCAATTTTTTTCAAAAAATTGGACATATGTCAAAAACTGTAATAGATAAGTTAACATAACTTAGGTTCTCTAAACTCAGAATTAGAAGACCAATCGAACCGTGTAAAGAAAAATATAGGTTTCCATTTAAAATAAGAAAGTTGGTACCAATTTTTGGCGCACCCTGTATAGTTGGAGGACTGAAAATATTTTAGATAGATCGGGCATGATCGATTATGGCTGCATACCAAATTTCAAGTTTCTAGTCCAACTGCAAGTTGAAAAACTTCTAATGAATGGCCTACGTGAATCACCCTGTATATATGGCTACAAGTTCTCAAACAATTTTACTAGGTTTTCTTTTCACTTACTTTTTTCTCCAAAACTATGTGGGCTTTAGATCCCATATTATAAAATGTTTTTTGTTTGCCTGACCGTTCTCCACTAGCTACCAGTGTTTTTAAAGAAATTTTAGGGGTGACAACCCAGTAAATTTTAGTGGAGACTTTTAGAGGGCTACATCTTTTCAGGGGTACAACCTGATGGTATACAGTTAAGTTACATAGTTATATATCCTCATTATTTTAAACTGATCAACTATGTATAACTGCTTATTTCGAAATACACAAATACCTGTATATATATCCTCCGCCTGCGTAACTTTCTATTATAATATGTTAAAAATTAATATAATCCTTGTATTCTGGTTGTAAAAAAATAGGTATATTTAGGGTTCATTCAATAAGTTCGCAAAAATGACCAACCTTGTAACCTCCTCATTCCCTTGTACTATTTGAGACCTCCAATACGCGAATATTCATGAGATGCATCCCTAAAAATGACACTTTAGAAAAGTCTGTCGATTTAGTTTATTGCCACTAGAGAATAAACTTAAGCTATTTTTGAGGATAGCAGTCTATTCCATGGTTGATCCCGTAATTCCTGCGGCTGTAAAAATTGCCTTTAGAGATGCCTATACTTTAACGCACCTTAGGGTGCGCAACTGCATAGGATAGAGTGGTGGTTTCATCCTCCACTCCACACATTCTACAAATAGAGCTGTTTTTCCGCCCCATTGTATGAAGATGTTTGTTCAGAGGACAGTGTCCTGTTAACAAGCCTACTACTCGTCTCATTTTTTCTCTATCGAGCCCAAGCAGTCACTTAATGGTTGAGTCAGTCAAGGGTCCCTTTATATGGAGCCTCACCTGCCTCAATCCAGGAGCCAGGGTCCAATAGTTGCTGAACCTTGCAGTGGCCCAGTCTCGTAACTCTGATTGAATCTTGGCAGATCGAAGGCTGGCTCGGGGCCAGGGAATGGATTTGTTGCTCCTTCTCCCGCCAATCGGTCTGCCTCTTCGTTGCCCTCGACACCTCTGTGACCGGACACCCATACGAGTTTGACAGAGTTGTGTTCGCACAGTTTTGTCAAAATATTCTGACAGTTTAAAACTAGCCTTGAGATCATTTTGTTTGACACAAGAGCACTCAAGTCTAATTGGCATATACTTCTGCTTGGAATACACTAGGATACCTTCCAAGTGACACCGATATACGAGCTCTTCGTTTGCACCGGTTCCCTCCTAAGTCTTATATCCGTCTGTGCACCACTCGAGACCTTTGGGACTCAGAAGACGGTTTTTATCTCACTCCCACACCGCTGAGTACGGGATAGTGAAATTGTAGACAGGGAGACACCGGTCATCCTCCGCTTGGGTGATGATCCGGTCCCTTACCGGCAGATCCAGGGCCTTTGTGTGTCCCCATCCCAGCTAGGCCAGTCCCATTCCATATTCCATTTTTGAATAGCCTATCTGCTGCTTTTTTAGCTTCCAGTTCCACCTCGATATGCAAGAGAGTGAAGCCAATGGCTTCCATTGCGATCGTTGGTGGTTCTGATAGCTCCTGTAGTTCCAAGGCAAGCTAGCCTTTGAACTTGACATAGGCGAGCCCTAATTGTGGAGCGCTCCTGGCAGCGGTACCACACCAGTGCCGCATATGTTAATATGTTATTAGGGGTTTTACCATGGTGGTGTGTGTCCAAAGAGCAATCTTCGGACTTATTCCCCATTTCCGTGCAGAACATTCCACAGTAGTGGAGATAGTACCCCTCCTTGCGGACATCCTCGGCACACCTTGGCCCTGACCGTCTCGTTGCGAAGCGTGATCTTGATGTCGCAGGTGCTCAACATAGACGATATCCATCTGATAATGGTACCGTCCGCATTGCGGTCCGAAACTGCTTGAGAGAGAAACTCGAAGGTGGGGTTATTAAACGCTCCTTCGATATCCAAGAACGCTACCATGGCAAGTTCTTTCTGCTCGAGCGCCTTCTCAACTCTAACAACAAGCTGACGAAGGATCGTCTCTGCATATTTCCCTGCCTGGTATGCATGCTGATTGGGGTGGATTGGTGATAGCGCCAATGACCCATCCTTTATGTACCTTTCTACCAACCTTTCCAGTATCTTGAATAGAAAGGATGTGAGGCTTATTAGTCTAAAAGCCTTAGTCTGGTTATACATGATACGACCTGTCTTTGGTATAAAGACCACTTTGACCTCTCTCCAAGACATTGGTATATATCCTAGAGCTAGACAAGATCTTAATAGATGATACAGCAGTACCGTTACGCCCTTTCGTATTAGGGCCGGATAGATACCGTCAAGTCCCGGTGATTTGAATGCATCAAATGTAGATATGGCCCATCTTAATTTTTCATGTGTTATTACCTCTGACGCCTTCTTCCAGTCTGCGGCAGTAGCCGTTGATCTGCGTTCCGACGCCAGGGGTTTATTTTCCACAATCTCTGACCCCAAAAATTGAGCTTCAATTAGACACTCAATTATTAACTATATACTGGTGACACACTATATAAAAGCGAACGTATTTATTGTGTGATCCTAAAATAAGTATTTTTTCTCCAATCAATTTTATCACATATTCTCGGTAAACCCTTTCATCTCCTATAAAAGGCAAAGTATTCTTTGACTGGCTCCTTAATATACGATATAAACTTAGTCGCCTCCAATTGTTTTCGTTTTAATAGTTCATCAGGAAGTACCTAACTATTTAGATACAGAGTTTAATTAAAATGTAATTTAGGTTAAAGTGCCAATTTGTAAATTAACTTTTAAGGACATAGACATGTAATATTATTTTTATAGTTTTAGATATACAATGCCTAATTCCTTCCCGCCACACCGGAAAGTTTTATTTCAGAGATAAGACATCAGATATCGACTTCTACGTGAATGCGCAAAACCTGCACTTATAAACTCGAAAAACATATACCTGTATAGGCATCGGGTGCTCGACACCTGATGAAATTTCAACATTATGCCTGCGCATGGTAACAAGCATCTGGGTACACATCAGAAATGTGAAACCTACCTGCATGCGCATTACACAAGCGTCTTGGTACACCGAAAGTCCGGAGCTTCGAGCATGTGCATTACCTTGTAAATATATAATAAATTCCTCAAGTCCACAAATAGAAATATTTCGTGTTATTTTGTGAAAAAAGGGCGGGGGGGACAGCCCCCTTATTTTCTTTGTCTGCGACGCTAATACTGCTTGCGGCGCTAATAATTAAGTATTAACAATTAGATATCACAATAAAAGCCTACTAACCTTACCTAAAGAAATTACACGAAAGAATGAAATTATTTTAAGCAGAATAAAAACCTAACCTAATAGGTACCCAAAGAAATCGTAGAAAAGAATATGTGAAAAAATAGATTAATCGTTACAAAATTAAATAAAAAAAACTCGCGGCGGAGGAGTTTGAACCCGGAATCTTTCGCATTGTAAGCAACAATAGCAAGTAACAATAGCTTTAGCTATGCCGTCAGCCACCCGGCTGACGGTGAACGGGTGAACACTAGAGCAAGAAATAAATAGTCAGATAAACGATATTACGTTTTGCGCATGGTCGAAGGTCCGGACATTCGGTGTATACAGGGTGATTCACGTAGGCCATTCATTAGAAGTTTTTCAACTTGCAGTTGGATTAGAAACTTGAAATTTGGTATGCAGCCATAATCGATCATGCCCGTTCTATCTAAAATATTTTTAGTCCTCCAACTATACAGAGTGTGCCAAAAATTGGTACCAACTTTCTTATTTTAAATGGAAACCTATATTTTTCTTTACATGGTTCGATTGGTCTTCTAATTCTGAGTTTAGAGAACCTAAGTTATGTTAACTTATCTATTACAATTTTTGACATATGTCCAATTTTTTGAAAAAAATTGCCGCTGTAGTAGTTTACGAACAAATTTGTATCTCGCAAACCTTTCAAAATTATGAAACCAAATTTGTGAAGCAGTTAGCTGAAAGTCCAGGCTAACTTTTGATGTCCCATCGGTGGTCCCATTTTGTACCATATGGGCGCAGTCGATTTTCAAATGTCGCAATCAAAAATTGTCAAAAAGTCAATTTTTTCAAATGGCACCTACTATTTTTTTTCACGCCATTCGAAAGAAAATTTAATTTTAGGGTGAGTTACTTAAGCATTCCCTATACCTAACTTCACCCCATATCGAGTTATTCAATAATAATCAAGAAATACCTTATTTTGCCGAGAGATTCCTTACTTCATCAAGTATGCCATGGAAACAAAACACAGTTGTAATAATTTTTAAAGAAAAATATGGATTCTTATTTAATTCCACACAACACCAACAAATTATTATTAAAGAACAAGAACAATGTTGACGAAATTCTGTCAGTGAAAACGGTGCACACATTGAGCATTTGTATTGAAATAATTATTTTGTTAATATGTTTATTTGTTGTTATTTTGTTGTTATTATTTATTATTGCAATACGATTTTTGAATAAAAATTAAAATGAAATGATTGTCTCCAAAGCCTACTACCCTTGAGAAAAAAAAACAATATATTTTTTTTAAAATGCCAATAATTCAAAAACGACTGTAGATAGACATACACAATGTTAATAAAAGTGGCCCTAAAATTCAATTTTGCATTGATTTCTGGCATCAGAAATGGTAGGCGCAAAGATGTGCTACGCAATCTGTTGAAAGTAGAATAATAGAATATTTGAACAAAAATATGGTGGTCACATTGAACATTTACGTCAGAATTTCGTCAACATTGTTCTTGTTCGTTAATAATAATTAATTGGTGTTGTGTGTAATTAAATAAGAATCCATATTTTTCTTTAAAAATTATTACAACTGTCTTTTGTTTCCATGGCATACTTGATGAAGTAAGGAATCTCTCGGCAGGATAAGGTATTTCTTGATTTTTATTGAATAACTCGATATGGGGTGAAGTTAGGTATAGGAAATGCTTAAGTAACTCACCCTAAAATTCAATTTTCTTTCGAATGGTGTGAAAAAAAATAGTAGGTGCCATTTGAAAAAATTGACTTTTTGACAATTTTTGATTGCGACATTTGAAAATCAACTGCGCCCAGATGGTACAAAATGGGACCACCGATGGGACATCAAAAGTTAGCCTGGACTTCCAGCTAACTGCTTCACAAATTTGGTTTCATAATTTTGAAAGGTTTGCGAGATACAGATTTGTTCGTAAACTACTACAGCGGCAATTTTTTTCAAAAAATTGGACATATGTCAAAAATTGTAATAGATAAGTTAACATAACTTAGGTTCTCTAAACTCAGAATTAGAAGACCAATCGAACCATGTAAAGAAAAATATAGGTTTCCATTTAAAATAAGAAAGTTGGTACCAATTTTTGGCACACCCTGTATAGTTGGAGGACTAAAAATATTTTAGATAGAACGGGCATGATCGATTATAGCTGCATACCAAATTTCAAGTTTCTAATCCAACTGCAAGTTGAAAAACTTCTAATGAATGGCCTACGTGAATCACCCTGTATAGTCGTCTTCATAATTTTAAGGCATGTAAAAAATGCGGTAACTACAAAGCGGGCAGGCGGCATCTTTACCCATTCAATGATACCGCCGCACGGACTCCTTTGACAGGATTTTTTTATGTGCCTTGGAAATATGAAGGCAACTATACCTAGAGGCTTCTTGTGCATTACCTTGTAAATGTGTAACAAATTCCGCAAATTGAGAAATTGAAATATTTCGCGTTATTTTCTTTTTCCTTTAGGTATCAGAATAAAAACCTACTAGCCTAACCTAAAGAATGAAATTATTATAGGAAAAAGAAGGAGAACCTAAAGAAATCAGAAAAGAATTTGTGAAAAAATATATTAATCGTTACATTAAAGAAAAAAAAAATCAGCGGGCGTAAGGGTTTGAACCAGGGACCTTTCGCATCACCATACCATCATAACAAATTTTATTTAAATTAATAAAATACATGGAAACATTGCCTCCCGGGTAGCGATCCGGAACCAACCAGACAACCACGTCGCGCAGCGTCGTGGTGTACGTATAGGGTTGGTAATATATCTGTACTACAGATTTAAAATATTTAAAACCAACATTCTAAAAACTAATGGGGCACAAGATACTATAAACATTATTAAATTTTGATTTCTGGCACGGGGGAAAAGCTCAACGAAAAAACCCGTTCCAAACAATTGGACCCAATGGTCTACCCGCCGCGCCGTCGGGAAGGTAGGAAAGGCGAAAAATTTATATTTTTTAATAGTAAAGTTACAATATTTAAAAGGTTTTTCGGTCTAAAATGAATTTAGAACAAAAAAGGACAAAAAGACAAACAATTGAGAAACAGACAAAAAGGGGGAAAGGATAGATAAGTATATAAAGGTGGGAAGGGAAAAGTGTGTAATTGAGAAAAGTAATGGTTAAGGAAAGTGTGGCTAGAGAGGTTGCCGGAAGATAGGCAACGACTGGTATGGTAGGGGGTGTTCGATCTGGAATACTGATGGACAGAATCAGCGATTTTGGGAATCGGAATTCCTGGAATGGGATACTTTTGAAAATCAGAATAAGAATCGAATACTGGGAATCGGTCTTGTAATGGGTGGGGTGTGGGGATTAAAAATAGACCCTTCAGCCTTCGACGGTGATCAATAGTTCATCTAATATTATTTTGTTTATTAACACTGAGAATTGAGATATATTTTATTAGTCAAAGTAGGTATCTGTATGTCTTATTTTTTAGAAATGTTTTATATTTTTATACATATATAAATATGTACGTAGAACGTATTTATAATAATAATACTGTTACATCACTACTTGGCCCTAGAAAAATTAACAATGATATCACCGGTTAAGGTGATAACCAAAGGCAATTCAACCAACACACAAATAGTGACGGCGAACGGCTAGCTGATCTGGTGCGTGGCTGGGATTTCGTGGGTTCAATTATTTTAAATCAGCCAGAGGGTGAACCAATATTTTTGTGATATTTTGCCTAGCTAGTTTGTTCCAACACTCAGAGGTAGCTTAAAATGATGTAAAAATTATGAGCGCCATCCACGGAAAATTTAAGAGTTACTGCTACCCCTGTGGTGGTGAAACCAACCGCCGTGGAAAGATTTGATCTTATGGCGGACAGACAAACAGAAAAAATGAAAAATTAAATTTTACGATAAAAGATACTTATTTATTAATTACTTCAGAAAAATCATCAATGTAAAAACAAATCAGCGATTTTAATCAATTTAAAAATTATAAAATGATGTTATCAATTATGAAATAGAAATGTTAAGTAATATTATCACAATTTCCAACAG
This sequence comes from Stenurella melanura, assembly GCA_963583905.1. Lineage (NCBI taxonomy): Eukaryota > Metazoa > Arthropoda > Insecta > Coleoptera > Cerambycidae > Stenurella > Stenurella melanura. Next base: position 62,718,582 of record OY757312.1, on the reverse strand, counting down.
AAAATATTTATAGCTTAATTAATTTATCATTAAAAGAAAAGAAATATATTGTGCAATGAAAGTTATACAGTAAATATTATACAACAACAAAAATATCAATGAAATTCTCAGAATCTCACCAATCCTCCTGATGATGGATAGATAGTGGATGAGGGCTCCTGGTGAGTTCTGGTAGCCTTTCCTAACAGCCTCTCCGAACACAGACTGCTCCTCGACGTAGTTTGACGTCTTGCTAACCTGTATAACGCTAGGGTTTTGCTGTTGGTTGGGATTGACTGGACTAAACTGGACTTGACTAAACGGAATTTCAATCGACTGCTGAACTTTACTAAACTGTATTTGACTGGACTATCCGTCTTATGAAATCTAGCAGACATTTAACCATCAAACGAAAATGATTTTCCATGCGTAAATTATGTAGACTATTTGTACTAATTATGCAAATTATTTCGGTAAATGATTTAAATAATTTGTATTAACTATCTAATCAGTTATTTGTTAATTATCTATGTAATCAGTTGTTAAAATAATCAATTATATAATCATCTATTTGCTATATAATCAGCTATATAATCATCTATTTAATCATCTATTTGATCAGTTATATGATATAATCATTTATTTGGCAGCAAAACTCTTTTATTAGATAGATCACTAAGAAAAAGTTTGATAACAGCAGAAGTGTCACAACTCGCGACTGAATGATTATCAAAAAAAACTTAAGAGTCAAAGTGAATGCTGCTGCAGAATTGGCTACAGAAAATGGCCATTCTCCTACCAGCTAGCTAATAAAAGAGATATCCCCTCTCAAGTCTCAATTAACATATTACCATACTATAAACTAAAAATTACTAAGAATGCGTCCGCGTTGTTATATGCAACCCATAATACTTCCTGCAGTATATTTGGTTTAACCAATAATTAAGAAATTTGTGCTGTGAAATAGATATATTTACTATGCGATCGAAGCCTCTGTGTTCTACGAGAGCTGTTAGCAAAAACTGGAATACAAAAAGAGTTAAAAGGATGAAACATGAAAATATAATAAATGTGTAGATTCCTAAATTTAAACAGATTACCTATGATAATTTAATGTCTGAGGTTTTAGCCACGTATACGAGATGTTTACTATTTCACTTTAGCACTACGATGAAATAAATTTCACGCATTCATAACGTTTTCAATTTTAGTTTAGTACAGTTTACTTTTAGTACAGTTTATTTTAGTACAGTCTGATGTTAGTACAATTCAGTTAGACATTTTTGCAACTAAAAATTTTTTTTTGGACTACAGCTGATAAAGAAATATTTCAGTAAGCTAAAATATTTCTTCCGGAGGAGAAGGGTGTGTTGCGTACATCTGGCAACTTTAAGTAATTTTATTAAATTCTATTAAACAGAATGAATTTTTGAGAAATATGTACAGGTATTTACCATACTCTAGTAACTAAAACCTCAGACATTAAATTATCATAGGTAATCTGTTTAAATTTAGGAATCTACACATTTATTATATTTTCATGTTTCATCCTTTTAACTCTTTTTGTATTCCAGTTTTTGCTAACAGCTCTCGTAGAACACAGAGGCTTCGATCGCATAGTAAATATATCTATTTCACAGCACAAATTTCTTAATTATTGGTTAAACCAAATATACTGCAGGAAGTATTATGGGTTGCATATAACAACGCGGACGCATTCTTAGTAATTTTTAGTTTATAGTATGGTAATATGTTAATTGAGACTTGAGAGGGGATATCTCTTTTATTAGCTAGCTGGTAGGAGAATGGCCATTTTCTGTAGCCAATTCTGCAGCAGCATTCACTTTGACTCTTAAGTTTTTTTTGATAATCATTCAGTCGCGAGTTGTGACACTTCTGCTGTTATCAAACTTTTTCTTAGTGATCTATCTAATAAAAGAGTTTTGCTGCCAAATAAATGATTATATCATATAACTGATCAAATAGATGATTAAATAGATGATTATATAGCTGATTATATAGCAAATAGATGATTATATAATTGATTATTTTAACAACTGATTACATAGATAATTAACAAATAACTGATTAGATAGTTAATACAAATTATTTAAATCATTTACCGAAATAATTTGCATAATTAGTACAAATAGTCTACATAATTTACGCATGGAAAATCATTTTCGTTTGATGGTTAAATGTCTGCTAGATTTCATAAGACGGATAGTCCAGTCAAATACAGTTTAGTAAAGTTCAGCAGTCGATTGAAATTCCGTTTAGTCAAGTCCAGTTTAGTCCAGTCAATCCCAACCAACAGCAAAACCCTAGCGTTATACAGGTTAGCAAGACGTCAAACTACGTCGAGGAGCAGTCTGTGTTCGGAGAGGCTGTTAGGAAAGGCTACCAGAACTCACCAGGAGCCCTCATCCACTATCTATCCATCATCAGGAGGATTGGTGAGATTCTGAGAATTTCATTGATATTTTTGTTGTTGTATAATATTTACTGTATAACTTTCATTGCACAATATATTTCTTTTCTTTTAATGATAAATTAATTAAGCTATAAATATTTTCTGTTGGAAATTGTGATAATATTACTTAACATTTCTATTTCATAATTGATAACATCATTTTATGAAATAGAAAAAAATAATAAATAATTAAAAAAATTATTTACTATATGTCCCAACTTAATGGTGACAAAACTCACAAAGTCCAACTTCTAAAAAGAAAATATTGGAAACTAACCTGTATGCCCATAGACTAGAGCCATACATTATACAACCACGTGTAAAAAAAATATTTACAACTACGAGTTAAATGTTTGTTAAATTTCACAACGAATTAAAGTGTTCAACTACGAGATAAAAATTACAACAACGCATTCAAAACTATTTTGGACTAAGCGCCCGGACTATTATCCAGTTGATGAAAAGTGAAAACCAAAACTAAAAACTTACTGAAATTTCTTTAAAGTATTAATAAATATGTAGTCAATCTAAAATCTCTTAAGATCGTCAAACTCGAAATTTCGCAAATAAAATTTAAAATAAAATATTTACACAAGTGTTATTGGATATGCATCGATCCAAACACACCAAGTTGCGAAACCGAACTAAACTAAAAAGGCAGAACTGTGTCTGTCTGTGTGTGTCCTCACGCGAAATTAATCGTTAGTGTGAGGTCACCTAAACCCAAAAGTTTGACGATTTCTTCTTTAAAGCAGATATTTGGTGTTGAGTATCGCTTTATAATGCGGCTAAGTTGGAAGTTACGCATATTAAGTGGCCCTATTTAAAGAACCTCCACCCTACCACCCTGTATAATCTCAGCGACAAAATAAAAAAAACAATTAAAAATTCTTGCATTTGTCAAGAAGTATCACAGTAGATGCATGAGGTATGAAAAAAAAATTATGTCGCTAAGTTTTCGTGCGATGTTATGCACTTTTGAGTGCTTGACTCAAAAATTGAATAAACTGAACTAAACCTAAAAGTTACTAAAATTAAATGATCGGCCAATCAAATTAAATCTATTTAAACCTAACTAACTAACACTAAGTAACAGTACTACTAAAATTACTTTTACCCTAACTGACTGTTATGGTGGCGTCTAAATATTTTCTGAATACTGCGACGCTCTACCGCAACTTATCTCACTATACTATACCTAACTATACCTAACTAAACCAAAGTTAAACCTACAAATGGTTCTAGAATCATAAAAGATCCGCGGTTGAGAGGTTTGGTTGCAAATCAACCCTCTCGTTAACACAAAAAGCGTTAAATTAGTACTAAAGCACTATAATTCAATTGAAAATGCGGTTTGAAAAATTGTCATTAATTTTTCAATGTTGAAACCGCAAACCAAACCTGACTGAAAGTCATTGTCCTACTTGACCTGACCTGACTAAAAATCGCGACGTCGTTCGAACTAAGCGTCGAGACGGCGCTCATACTGAACTGAACTAACGAGATTGTGCTCGTCTTAAATTAAATTTATTTTAATGTCTTGTAAAATAAACTTATTTTATTCCATTTCCTTTCAAAAGAAATTTTAGAATATGTTAGGCGTCCCTAACCAAACCTGACTGAAATTTTGTTTACCTACTCTCACGTATGATTAAACAACTCAAATCTAACTGAACCTAACTGTCGAGACTGAGCTCGAACTAAACTAAATTTAAACTGTGCCAGATTAAATTTATTATATTCCATTTTCTGAAATAGAAAATTTTGAAATATTTTATGCTTGGCGTCCCAACGCATATTTTTTTATACTTGGCGTCCCAAAGCATACCTGACCTGACTAAACTAAAATTTTGTCTGATTATACTCCGTGGCATAATCGGACTTACGGGCAAACTTTACTAGACCTGACTAAACTGTAATGTTTGGGCAAACTAAACTAACTAAACTTAAATAAACTTAATAAGGGACTAGGTTGTACTAAACTGAACTAAACATTAATCTTTAAGGACGTGCACTGCATACAAAATTTTTACAAAGCACTAAAAACATGTCCGAGCTTATGGTTCTAGACCTCGTGCAAGCTGGCGTTCGAGCCCAAATAAGGCTTGAGCTTCGATACATGCCAAGTACCAGCTGGAGTTCCGTCTAGGTGGTTCAGCTCATATGCAACTTTAGATAATACTTTCTTGACAATGCACGGTACATAGCGATTAGCTAATTTAGCAGAAAAGAATTCTGCGGCGTTACTCAACACAAAATTTCTGAGCCAGACTTTTTCTCCAACTTTGAAAACTTTGTCTCGTTTTCTCAAATTATAATATTTGGCACCCATTTGATACGCAACATTTAACTTAACTTGAACATCCCTATATAACTGAGGAAGTTTATCCATTTCATTGGCATATGATCTTCTACTTTCTCCAAGGTTACCCACATCTGAAACGTCGACTTCATCATAATAATCACCCGTCACAGGCAGCTTTCGCCCAAAATTCAGGAATGCCGGGGTGAATCCGGTCACCTCGTGTACGGCTGAATTAATCGCAGACTGAATATTTAAAATATTTTCGTCCCATTTCTTATGTGAACCCTTGAGAAAACTTCTGATCATAGTGCCAATTGTACGATTTACCCTTTCTACATGGTTTATTTGGGGATGATAAAAACAACTATACCACAACTTAGAAATTTTGAATTTCTTAACAAAGTTATTAAACATATTGCTAGTATGTGCTGTAGCATTATCTAGCAATAAAACTTGAGGTGTGCCATAAGTTAAAAATACTTGTTCGAGAAAAGTTGTGATAGCTTTTGAAGTGGCTTCACGCGCGGGTTTCATTAGCACAAATTTAGAGAAATAGTCTACGGCTACTAACAAAAACCTATTGCCCTTCGTACTTCTGGGAAAAGGTCCCATTGTATCGTATGCTACAAACTGAAAAGGAAAAGAGGCTTTCTTTTCTGCGCCCATTTGCCCAAACCTCTGCGTGTTCAGAGACTTTTCTCTGCCGCAGATTTCACATTTTCGAATGTACGTTAGTATGTCTTTTCGCATTTTAGGCCAATAAAAGTTTTCTGCTACTTTGTGTAGCGTTTTATAATAACCTAAATGCCCAGAATTTTCATTCTCGTGGCAGTCAACCATAACTTTTTGCCTTTCTGCTAGAGGAACTACTAATTTCCATTCTGAAATGTTTGTACGCAAAATTATTTTACTCTTGGTATGTTTGAAAAGATACCCGTCTTTGACCATCCACTGAGGAAACTTATGTGGATTTTTCATAATTCTCTCTCTAAGTTTTAGATACCAAGGTTCGAGATTATTTAAAGAAATACCCAAAGTATCAATTTCTGCTACTGGTACTGAACGCGACAAAGCATCAGGGACTACATGTAGAGTACCCTTTCTGTGAATGATCTCAAAGTCATACATGGAGAGTCTGAGTGCCCATCGAGACAAACGCCCGGTTGGATTTGACAGTTTACTTAAATATCTCAAACTAGAATGGTCAGTGATGACCTTAAAGTGAACCCCCTGTACATACCCGGCAAAACTCTCTACCCCATGCAATACCGCTAAAATTTCTCGTTCACAAGTTGAGTAATTACGTTCAGCCCTTGACAAACTTCTACTCGCATAGGCAATTACTTTTTCAACCCCTTGTATAGTTTGGGTAAGCACTGAACCTACGCCAAACGCACTACTATCAGATTGAATGCAAAATTCCTGAGAGAAATCAGGTGATGCAAGTATAGGAGCAGAAATTAATCTTTGTTTTATTTCCCTGAAAGCTAATTCGGCCTTATCGTTCCATGGTGTCGACTGTTTCTTTTTCCGCCCCTTAAGCAAATCGTTAAGCGGACTTATTAAAGTACTAAAATGTGGGATAAAACGTCGATACCATGAACACATGCCCACAAAACGTCTGATTTGGGTTGTAGTTTCCGGTCTTGGATAAGTTAACATAGCCTCGATTTTATCACTTGAGGTTCTCAAACCTTGCGCATCCACCACGAAACCCAGATAATTCAGAGATTCTCTGAAAAATTTGCACTTTTGGAAATTAACAGTCAAGTTTGCTTGTGACAATCTTTTATATACTTCTTTTAGCAAAGCTATGTGTTCATCAAAAGAACTTGAAGTTATAATAATGTCATCTAGATACACAAAAACTTTAGGTTGTAGTTCTGGGGTGAAAATTCTGTCCATTAAACGCTGGGTAATCTGCGCCGAATTGGCCAGCCCAAAAGGTAAGACTTTAAATTGGAACAGACCTCTCCCCGGAACTGAAAAAGCTGTTTTCTCTTTGCTAGATTCATCTAGCGGCAATTGCCAAAAGGCTGACTTAAGATCCACACTAGAGATAAACTTTGCATTAGATAACATTTTTAAAATGTCGTCGACTAAAGGCAATGGATAAGAATCCTTCTTTGTGACTTCATTTAAAGCCCTACCATCAAAGCAAAAACGCCATTCCCCACTACCCTTTTTAACTAACAATACTGGACTATTCCAGGGGCTAAAAGATGGCTCTATTACGTCCTGCTGTAACATTTTGTCCAATTCTACATTAAGGTGCTGCTGCATGTAGGGGGATAATCTATATTGTCGCTTTTTAAACGGCAAGGCATCACCGGTCTCAATGTGTGCCTGCATTAAATGTGTTCGCCCAAGTTTATCTCTAGATAAGGACTTAAAAAGATCTACTACAATTTCTAGTTCCCTATTTTGAGCCTTACTAAACTTAATGTTGACTTCTAAACTTGACTCACTTTGTTTGGGTGGTTCGGTAATCACATTGATTAAATAATCGTGGACGTCACTAAAAACTTCCCAGGTGTTATTTTGGAAATTAAGTCTTAATGAAAACTGTTTGATAAAATCACTACCTAAAATCAAACTACAGCGTAGTGACGGTACTACACGAACTTCAACTAATTTACAAATCCCATCTATACATAATGGTAGTTCACAAATCCCTGTAATATTCTGGGCTGTTCCGTCTGCTGTTCTTACTACTTTATTTAAACTTTTGTCAAGTTTAATTTTATATTTGTCCAACAAATTTAACGACAACGAACCTAAACATGTGATATTTGCACCACTATCAAGCAATGAGATTACCTCCTCATCAAACAAAGTTACTGAAATATAGGGCCTATTGTCATAGGGCTTCTCTAGAAAAACTGGTGACACAACTGACTTACTAGACTTTAAAAAGTTTTTGACTGTTACTTTCCAATTGTTCCAATCGGATAAATCCGTTTTAGGCTTGACTATATTGAGAGAATTACGACTACTAGACTTAGAAATATTCTTTATTTGACTTAATCGTGAATTATAAAATATTCGGCCATTCTGAGGAGTTGTCTGACGTCGGCCTAAGTCGACAGACCTCCTTACTGGTTTTTTGGAACCAACCTAACCTCATTACAGATGGTACATGTTCTAACTGTACAGTCTGGTTTACCACACTTAAAACAAAACCTTTTTCTTGGTTCTTTGCACTGTATAAATTCGTGACCAACTTTCTTACAGTTGAAACACGTGCTTATACTTGAAACTTTATTTTCTGGGATTGTAGTTGTTGTCGGCACAACTTTATTAACTGAAGCTAAGTTTTTATTAGAAAAAGTCTTACATTTTTTTCTGAATATTTTATGTTGCCTTTTTGAAGATGACGGTTCTGAACTTTCTACATAAGCTAAATCGGATTCAAGGGCATTAGTTGCACTTGGAGGCGAATATTTATTCTTGGCCTGCAAGGCATCATTGATTTTCCTGCAATATGTCACTAGTTCACAAGTGTCCCTAACATCAACTAAAGCCAATCGCTCAACATAAATTGGTAAAATATTTTTTCTAATTATTCTTAACTGTTCAGCTTCGCTGACAGGTGATACTAATCTATTAAATAAATTCTGCATGGTGGCAACATATATAGTTATTTTCTCACTACGCCCCTGCTTACGTGATTTAATTTCATCTAATAAAGTTTCATTATACTCTAATGGTAAGAAAGTATTGTGCATTTCATTAACTAACTGGTCCCAAGAGGTGACCTTATCTCTAACAGATCTGTACCAAATTAAAGCATGACCTTCAAATAAGTCTATTGCAGACTCACATAGTTCTTTCAAAGTGACGTTGCGAGCTTTTGACAACTCCACAACTCTTTCTAAAAATGCTTTTACGCTTGTTCGGCCATCATATTTTATATTCCACTTATATACTGGTATTGACCTTTTATTGCCAGAGGTTGAGGGTAAGACTATGTCGCTATTATCTAATTCTACCGTTTTGATAACATTATTTGCTAGTTTAGCTTCTAGCTCTAGACATGCGGCTTGAGCATCCTGTTTAAACTCGGTATACAAGGTTTTAATTTCAAGTGGTTCCTCTGGAACTTTAAATCTATCAACTCTATACGTTAATGAAGCTAAACGCGAAGAAATAATTAAGTACATAGTATCAATTACAGTTGCTGAAAAATCTAGAATTAACGATTCAAGTTCGATTAGTGTTGTCTCAATGATTTTTTTCTCAGTGTCCAACTCAAAGTTTGGATCTTTTAACTTCTTGATATCCCCATTTGACTTTTCTAAAAATCTTTTCAAAACGATTTTCTTGTCTTGCAATTTTCTACGAGTACTTATTACACCCCTGATTCTAAGTTCATAATCTAACTCAGCATCTGTCAGATAAGAAGGGTTTATAACAAGCGGTGAGTCCATCTTGTCCACTAAAGATACTTAAACTGACTCAAAAACAAATTAAAAATCAATACCTGTATATGTCTCTACAAGAAAAACGAACTATAAGTGGTATTAAAATAATACCTAACTGAAATTGAATTATCAAGTAAAGAATACTCTATAAAATAACGTAAAAAGTCTAAACTGAAATAAAGATTGTACAGGCGTACAATCGCTGACTCACTAAACTAAATAAATTTGAGTTAATTTCAATGTAGCAAATTTATTAAATTACGCAAAGTTTTTTACTTGCTTTTTAAAATATAATTGATTTAAAATCAAATTTGCAATACCTAACTCAACTGAACCTAATATTAAAATAAACGGAGTTGCTAACTCGCTATTTTAATTTTTAATCACCTTGATATTTTTAATCAAATAGGTAATTTTAAACCCAACTCAAATGTACTAAACTTAATCTTTATCACTGGATATTAAATTCCTTAAAAGTGATAAGATTTTTTTATGGTTAAATAAAAACTACCAAAACATCGCCTGTTTTATACTGCTAGAAGAATTCGCATAGTCCTCTAAATTAGATATAAAATATCGAATTTTATACTTAGTTTCTGTACGTAGCATTTACCATATTATAGATAAAATAAATTATCATAAAATAACTTCCAGACATAAAATTATTGCACAAATAATATTTTCAAACTCAAAACCTAAATTTCTGTCTCTCATAAGATCAAACTAGCTTATGCTTGATACCACAAAAACTCTAAAATTCACCTCTACTCATTTAAAAATCTGAAACTTACATAACTTGACTAAAAAAAATGAAACTTACTGAACCTTATTCGGGCCTCACGTTACTGGGCACCATTGTTACATCACTACTTGGCCCTAGAAAAATTAACAATGATATCACCGGTTAAGGTGATAACCAAAGGCAATTCAACCAACACACAAATAGTGACGGCGAACGGCTAGCTGATCTGGTGCGTGGCTGGGATTTCGTGGGTTCAATTATTTTAAATCAGCCAGAGGGTGAACCAATATTTTTGTGATATTTTGCCTAGCTAGTTTGTTCCAACACTCAGAGGTAGCTTAAAATGATGTAAAAATTATGAGCGCCATCCACGGAAAATTTAAGAGTTACTGCTACCCCTGTGGTGGTGAAACCAACCGCCGTGGAAAGATTTGATCTTATGGCGGACAGACAAACAGAAAAAATGAAAAATTAAATTTTACGATAAAAGATACTTATTTATTAATTACTTCAGAAAAATCATCAATGTAAAAACAAATCAGCGATTTTAATCAATTTAAAAATTATAAAATGATGTTATCAATTATGAAATAGAAATGTTAAGTAATATTATCACAATTTCCAACAGAAAATATTTATAGCTTAATTAATTTATCATTAAAAGAAAAGAAATATATTGTGCAATGAAAGTTATACAGTAAATATTATACAACAACAAAAATATCAATGAAATTCTCAGAATCTCACCAATCCTCCTGATGATGGATAGATAGTGGATGAGGGCTCCTGGTGAGTTCTGGTAGCCTTTCCTAACAGCCTCTCCGAACACAGACTGCTCCTCGACGTAGTTTGACGTCTTGCTAACCTGTATAACGCTAGGGTTTTGCTGTTGGTTGGGATTGACTGGACTAAACTGGACTTGACTAAACGGAATTTCAATCGACTGCTGAACTTTACTAAACTGTATTTGACTGGACTATCCGTCTTATGAAATCTAGCAGACATTTAACCATCAAACGAAAATGATTTTCCATGCGTAAATTATGTAGACTATTTGTACTAATTATGCAAATTATTTCGGTAAATGATTTAAATAATTTGTATTAACTATCTAATCAGTTATTTGTTAATTATCTATGTAATCAGTTGTTAAAATAATCAATTATATAATCATCTATTTGCTATATAATCAGCTATATAATCATCTATTTAATCATCTATTTGATCAGTTATATGATATAATCATTTATTTGGCAGCAAAACTCTTTTATTAGATAGATCACTAAGAAAAAGTTTGATAACAGCAGAAGTGTCACAACTCGCGACTGAATGATTATCAAAAAAAACTTAAGAGTCAAAGTGAATGCTGCTGCAGAATTGGCTACAGAAAATGGCCATTCTCCTACCAGCTAGCTAATAAAAGAGATATCCCCTCTCAAGTCTCAATTAACATATTACCATACTATAAACTAAAAATTACTAAGAATGCGTCCGCGTTGTTATATGCAACCCATAATACTTCCTGCAGTATATTTGGTTTAACCAATAATTAAGAAATTTGTGCTGTGAAATAGATATATTTACTATGCGATCGAAGCCTCTGTGTTCTACGAGAGCTGTTAGCAAAAACTGGAATACAAAAAGAGTTAAAAGGATGAAACATGAAAATATAATAAATGTGTAGATTCCTAAATTTAAACAGATTACCTATGATAATTTAATGTCTGAGGTTTTAGTTACTAGAGTATGGTAAATACCTGTACATATTTCTCAAAAATTCATTCTGTTTAATAGAATTTAATAAAATTACTTAAAGTTGCCAGATGTACGCAACAATACGAATACTAATTATTTGAAATTCGACTACTCTACGAATTCTGCTTGTTTTGCTTCAAAATTGGAAATATGGATGAATTTACAAAATAATCGGAACATTCCGATTCTCCCAAGAATGAGCGGGGGGCAACCAATACGATTCCGCAATACTTACTATATAATAGTCCATGAGAAAATTTCAAAAAAGGGGTAAACTTGAAAAGTGCTGTGACCAAATACCGCCCGTTTTCGAGGGTATTGAATACGATGGTGATATTTTTAGGTCTTCCACCCCTCGGGAACTACCCCTAAGTGAGAAGAACCACCCCATTTTCTCGTTTTTTCCATTCTAGACATGCGAGGAGTTGTGGGATCGGGTTTTTCGGATAGACGGTATAGACTTTGAACCCCCGGGGTTTAAACTACCCCCTCCCCTGATACTAAAATCTCAAAAATTTCAAAATTGATAAAAACGTTCCACATACCCAGTAGCAAGAAATATTACGAGAGGGTGGTTTTGAGGATTGAGGGTGATTCAGTAAAGAGTAGGGAAGGAAATTATGTTGCCATCGTGTTAAGCCGCATCCTCGAAAATGGGGAAAACAGTTTTCACAAAGGTTGAATTTTTGGGAAAACTTTAGTATTAAGGGAGGGGATAGTTTTTAACCCCGAGGGCGATAGCATGTCTCGGCACCCAACTTGCTTTAAAATACCGAAATTTAAAAGGGGGTGGTTTCGGGGATTTCGGATGGTTAGGGGAGAAATGTATGTTACTATCGTATTGAGCACCCTTGAAAACGAATAAAAACAAATTTTTATCGATTTTGAAATTTTTAGGGAGATTTTAGTATCAGGGGGTAGTTTCAACCCCGGCGGTTGATGATATGTTGGATGGTCAAAGTTCGTACGGCCTGCCCGATAATCCCGATCTGACAAGGCCTTGGATGGCTAGAATGGAAAAAACGCCAAAAGGGGTGCTTCTTTGCGTTTAGGGTTAGTTTCCGAGGAGTGGGAGGCCTAAAAATATAACCATGGTATTGAGCACCCTCGGGGGATACCCCAGGTCTCGTGCCGGTTACAGCGCTTTTGTCGTTTTCGTTTCATGGACTATATATTTCAGACAATTTTGAAACAAAAACATTTCAATATTTTTTACATTAAAATAAGCAGTATTATTAACAATTCTAGATACTTACGATAGCATTAACAGAAACAAATGCTCTCTCCAAGAACAAAATAAGGTACCTACTTAATATTCTGCTTCAACTATTACTACTACTACTATTACGGAGTCCAGTTCTGTTAGTTTTGGAGTAAAAAAATATAAATACCTCCACAATATTTTTGGCCGGGGGATCCCGCCCCCGACCTGACACCTGGCCGGGGAGTCGAGCCCCCCAGCACCCGAGAAGTCGGCGTCTATGTTCTTCCCCTCAAAATCCGATGAGCTAGCACTCCCTACAATTTATTTCTAGCTACAGATCTTGGAAAACAACGGAGCACCCTGTTCAAAAATATTCATAATTTTTATACTAACAGATATATACACTGTGTCCCAGAATTGAGTTCCCGGACGGGAACCTGCATGTGATTCCTGAGTTCATATTGGGCCCGTATAACATCCTACTTGCCTTAGTCCAAAAATGCATCCTGGAGGAAGTACATCCTCCTAAAGTGAGACAGAAAAAACATTTTTTTTCCAATAATTGAAAATAAAATTTTCAAATGTTGGTGGGAGTTGTCTATCTATAAGTACCCTATGTGAACTTGACAAGAACCAAATATTATTTATTTCTCAATGTTTTTTCATAATAACTAATATTTGATTGGCTATATTTTTAATCGCCCTGTAAAATTACGGAATATTGGAATATTTTTGCAGATCATTGAAAGGGCTGCAAAAATATACTTTTAAATTTTTTTGTAAATATTAATCAAAATACAAAGAATTATCTTTTTTTATCCATTTGTATAGAATAAAATGTAATAATAGAAAATTACAGTTTATTCTAAAAAATACATTAATAACATGTGCTCCACATGACGTACACCTCTTTCAGTACACAAGTTAATACTTTTAAAATTTTGTGTAATATCAACGAAAAATAAAAAATTATAATTTTTTCTCTGTAGGTCATATATTATGTGGTTGTGAAAGAGGAAACCTGTAGCGTTTGAGAAACAAAAGATATTCAGTTGTTATCAAGCTTACATAGAGTACTTATATAGAGATACAGGTCCCATGAAAACTTGAAAATTTTATTTTCAATATTATTATTGGAAAACAAATTTTCTGTCTCACTTTAAAAGAATGTACTTCCTCAGGGATGCATTTGTGGATTAAGGTAAGTTGGGTAATACGGGCCCAATATGAACCCACGAAGCACAGATTCCAGTTCGGGAACTCAATTCTGGGACACCCTCTATACAGGGTGTCCACTTTTTCAACGGGATTGTATTGGTAACTTCTAAACCGTAAGAGACAGAAGGTCGGTTAAATTAGAGAAAAGTTGCGCATTTTAAAGCTCGTTAAGATGTCTTTTTCAGATTTGGAAAATGTTCAGTAGTTTCAGAGATATCCTGAAAATAGTGAAAATCGCCATTTTAAATTTTTGCTAATAACTCGCAAATGATAGGATTTAGAAAAAATATCCTTAGATAAAAGTTGAATGGTGTTCGGTTGTCTATTTAAAAATCTCAAATTTACATTTCTATCATTTCGACGCTAGGCGTCGCGACGCCCAACTTTTGTTTTTCTTATGGACGCCTATCATTTTTTTTAAGGAAATTGAATTGGCGGCATCTTACTTAATATGAAACGGTAGAAATTTATTTAAAAATGGATCTGTATACATCAGGTGTTATTATCACACAACCTTTTTTAATATTCTTGTAAATCCAAAGTATGCCATGATAAACAATTGACTGTTCTACAAATGTCATTACTCGTAGTATTGTCAATTTTCTTTTTGTGAAATTTAAGTTGTTCTAGTTATGTTTTAAATTATAGAAAAAAATATTATTTAAATTGTTATTACTATATTATACAAATTTTTCAAATTAATTATGGTGAGGTATACACTAGAAGAAAGGAAGGATATGTTCGAGCTCTACATTAAATGCTCCAGAAATTCATTACGAGCAAAAGAACGATATGTAGAATTGTATCCTGAGAGGAATCATCCGGATATTAAAATATTTCGTCGTTTATCCCAAACTCTGGCCGAATGCGGTACTTTCAATAGAAGTAGAGATCACTATGTGACAAGAAGAGAACCTGTAAGTGATATTAATGTTTTAGCGCAAATGCACATAACCCCAGAAAATTCTTGTAGAAAAATAGCAACTGAATGTAATTTATCTAAAAGTCGTGTTCAGCAAATAATCAGAAAATATGGGTACCATGACTACAAGTATCAACCGGTCCAAAACCTACACCCTAATGATCCACAAAGAAGGCTGGAGTTTTGTAATTGGTTCAGGCGCAATAAGTTACGGAACGAAAATATTTTTTCCTGTAAGATTATATGGGGAGATGAAACATCATTTACAAATAAAGGGATGTTTAACCGGAGAAATAAGCATTTCTATGCAACTCACAACCCTCACCTCATACAAGAAGTACGACCCCAAGTTCGGTTTTCGTTAAATCTATGGTGTGGTCTCATAGACAATAAACTATTGGGTCCTTATTTCATTCAATGCCCAAAAATATGTTGACATCCTTGAAGACGTGATTGACAATTTACCATTACAATTTCGACAAAACAGGGTCTGGTTCCAACAGGATGGAGCTGGTCCTCACAATGCGGCAAGAAGTGTTAGAAATTATTTAAACGAAACATTTCCCGCTTCTTGGATGGGAACAAGAGGACCAGTGTCTTGGCCTGCTAGGTCTCCGAACCTTAATCCTCTGGATTATTATCTGTGGGGATATCTTAAAAATAAAGTGTATGATAGGTCTTGTCAGACCATAGAAGAACTGCAAGAAAAAATAATGGAAGCATTTGAAACAATTGAACCTGAGGTAATTCAAGCCGCTATTCACCAAATGAACATCCGAACGTCAACATGTATTGAACAAAACGGTGCACATTTTGAACAATTAATGTAGCCGGTAATTATGTCTTTCGTCGTTTGTTACGTATTTAGTTATTGTTTTGTCTTTCAATAAAAATGTCAATATGTAAAGTTATCTTTTATTTGACTTAGTTACATTTTTCAATAAAAAAATGCAAGATAGCCTGAAAACGTTTCAGTAAAGAATGTATTCTTACATTTTAGCGTTTAATTAGAAATTAGGTATCGACATAAATGGTATGTTGTCAAATTTAAAAGTTTTGGCGTTCCGACGCCCGGCACCAATGTGCTAAAAATGAAATTTCTACCGTTTCACATTAAGTAAGATGCCGCCAATTCAATTTCCTTTAAAAAATGATAGGCGTCCATAAGAAAAACAAAAGTTGGGCGTCGCGACGCCTAGCGTCGAAATGATAGAAATGTAAATTTGAGAATTTTAAATAGACAACCGAACACCATTCAACTTTTATCTAAAGATTTTTTTTCTAAATCCTATCATTTGCGAGTTATTAGCAAAAATTAAAAATGGAGATTTTCACTATTTTCAGGATATCTCTGAAACTACTGAACATTTTTCAAATCTGAAAAAGACATCTTAACGAGCTTTAAAATGCACAACTTTTCTCTAATTTAACCGACCTTCTGTCTCTTACGGTTTAGAAGTTACCAATACAATCCCATTGAAAAAGTGGACACCCTGTATATATACTATCACGGATTTTCTCAAGTTATTTAAAAGTTATTTGTATGGAATGTTACAAAGGACATACATTAGAAAAGATTTTAAAAGCATTTGAAAATCCTGATCGCTTTTTGTAATGCAATACAAATTTTTATTAAAAAAAAACATGTCAACCCATGGTCGTGATTAGCTCATAATATTTTTTCTCTTTACCATCGTTAATAATCTGTTTCATAGGAACAAAGATACATTAAAGATAGAGAGAAATTTTTTTAACCGTTAGAATAACTATAAAAAATAGTTTTAAGTAACAGCTGATGAAAGGTTAAATTTTGGGAAACTTTAAAAAATAACAAAGAATATATCTCAAAAATTGTGCTCTATTTGTATAGAGGTTATTTGAGCAAATCATCTGCCAATAAACACTCATCTGTATACCGGGTGAGTCACGAATTGCGCTCGCCCCGATATTTCCTAAAATATTTGGAATAGAAAATTGAAATTTGGAGGCCTTATTACACGACTAAAATGCCATCTTTTCAATAAAAAATCAAGTTTGGTGCACATCCGGTTTGACCGGAAATGGCCACAACATTCGATTTTTAAATGGAACACCCTATATATTTTTACATTTTTGGAATCTAGAGGAAATTTTGAATACAATACATCCATTTTGGTCACTTTTTGATAAACATTTTTATTAAAAAATCTATTTCTAAATCCAGAGTGCTGTGGTGCCCAAAATATATTTTAGTTTGTGTGCTACGTTACTATAAAAATAAAAAGAGCAATATGATTGCATTACTTAATTCTCTAGAGGCGTTTAAAATTTTTAAATGTGATTTTTACCCACTAACTCGGTTTTTTTAAATGGGAATTTAATCGTTCACCAACATTTTTAAATACCTCATTTTCATACGAATCTAATGATACCAACATTTTGAAAATCCGCTCAGAAATATTTGAGATTTCAGCCAAAATACAATGCAACCAACACACTAGGTCGGGTCATTTGTATTAAATACTTGCAGTAGGTACATGTTAAATAACATACATACTAGATAAAACCCTTTTACATACAAGTTCATAACGTAAAAAACATTAAATAATTAAATACTCCGGGGTTTAGGGGGATTAATATACGTTATTCATCATCATAAAAATTCATCAGAAATCAACCAAAGTTGGTTACACATTACAATTCTTTCCTTTGATAAAAGTTAGGGAAGTATTATTTATAATGAATAAATTGTATGAATTTCTGCATTTCTGGTTTATCTATATAACATGCATATATATACTAATAATATTAATATACGTACATAGAAAAGATACATATATAGGTATACGCGAAATTTAAAATATGTTCAGAATATGTGGTAATAATTATTCTACCTTTTATCATTATTATACGTGTACCTAAGTACTAAAAACTACAAGGCTGTGAATATTGATTGTATTAAAAAGTAATTCTACGTGGTGTTTCGTTATCGGTTGTGTTTCGCATATGCGCTTATATACTTTTATTATTAGTGCTCATTATTATTAAATTATTAACTATATTGTGATACACTTACGTGGTCACGGAACTTGATAAATTATTGACAAATATACTCATTAAATCATTATAAACCAACACAAAAACGTATATATACATTTGCGTTTTCAAATCTATCGTTTATTTATACTTTTTGACAACATATAAATTGACACAGATTTTCAGTTTTGGAGCACAATGCACGTATATATAGAAAAAGAAGCGGGATTTTTTGAGATTGCAAGCAGGCGGGGGTCAGCTGACAATTATGGGGGGGGGGATAATTGACAACCCCTAAGGGTAAGGGAAAGGGGCCATAAAAATGTATCAATAACAAAATCGAACGTATTTTTAAACGACTTATTTAAACCATTTTTAAAACGAAAAGATTCTCAGTTTGACCCATATACAGGGTGTAATTAGTTTCATGTCATTAAAAAAAACTAGTAATAGGTACTGACTAGACAAATAAAAAACCTATACTTATGACTTTCTTCTCTAGGGGTAGGGGAGACTGTTGTACCTTGAATATAGTGTACCTTGGAACATTACCTGTTTTGAACTGATTTTACCATCTATCTAATTATTGCGAAAGTATATTATGAGGAAATGTAAAAAAATTTCATAAAACGTATTTTCACTAATTCACATTGTTTGGTGTGGTTTTCAAACAATTTGCTTATTATTGCATGTTAAAACGGCCGGTATTGTGTTTTGTTTCGTGATTTTTCATTCTTGATGTAATACAACTAGAACATTTCAAATTGGTGTGTTATATAGATATACATATTTATGGTGAGTAAAGGTGTATATTATTTTTTAGTTTTGACATAAGCTAGATGAGCTAGGCAGTTTAGTATCGTTGTGTGTACCCTCGTGTACCATGAAACAAAAGTACATCTTGTACCTTGGAACAATCTGTTGAGGTAAAGAATGCTACAAACTTGGTGTTTCTTTATAGGTTCGCAATGCCACGAAGTAACGTAGGCCTGAAAGGGCTTCAGTGGATTCCGAAAGTTTATGCAAAGCTATAGCTGCTGTTATGTGTGATAATGACAGGAAAATTTCTTTGCGAGAGGCTCGTAAGGTTTGTGATGTGAAACTCGTCACTATCTCGACATTTAAATCGCTTTAAGGAAAGTGGAGATAAAAATTTCACTTATAAGGCAAAAATGGATCTTAATAAAGTTTTTGTGAAGAAGAATAAGAATCAGATTTATCAAAATACTTTATTCACATTGTATACGATATGGTCTAAGTAAAAAGGGAGTTCTAGAACTTGCATACAAATATGCCAAAGCAAACGGAAAATAAATCCAAAACATGGGAAGAAAATCGCATTGCTAGAGAAGAATGGATGCGTCTTTTTATGAAGAGGCATTGAACGTGATCCATCACTTTTTTAAAATTTCATATTCGAAACTTTTAATAATTTTGATATATCACTAAAGTTATTATATTTTTAAAGTAATAGCATTTGCCTAATTTATCTTATCTTACCAATATATAGAGGAACACTATTTTGTCAGGTTTTATTGAGATAAACGCAAGTGTTCCAAGGTACAGGAGGATGTGTTCTAAGGTACATGAACATAATGTATGTACCATGGAACGATTCTCCTTAAAATTTCAAAATTGTGTGAAATTGACATTTTTACACCAATGGCCCTCAAAAAATTTGGATAGTTGTCCAAATGTGTACTAATTAACGTCTGATTTATACAGTGCTATAAAATTAAATTGTATGCTAAAAAAAAAAAATTAAAATCAAAAAGTGTTCCAAGGTACAACAGTCTCCCCTACTTTAAAAAAATGACATAGATTTAACATTTTAATGTTAAGGTAGGAAACATTTGAGAACCACTGTTTTTCAGGGTCAATGGATGTTATATAGTTCCGAATATTAGAAATAATAAAAAACTGTAATACCCGACTTTTGTTCCCACCGAAGAAGTGCGGTACTTTGATGGGATTACTTGTACCAAACTTTTTATACCACTAATTGCAAAAATGTAAATAATTCTTTCTCTTATTGGCACAACGCAAGCATAGCATGACAGCAGGGGTTTAAATAGGATTTGTTTGCATGTGTTAGTTAATTTGGAACAAAGTTATTGTAGCTTTTTTATTGTCGTTTATAAGAATTTATAAAATTTATAAGTGGTTTATTAACATTTGTAACATTGTGTTAAAAGCTTAAAAATTAGTAATTATTTTATGAAATTGGAAAACGAACGGTTAGACATCCGAGATACGATAACAGAAAATAGATGTGTATTTTAAGTTAGGACAAAATCTGATTTTTTTAACGAATTGAGCGCATAATTTTTCCCAATCAGGTATCGAAAATTAAAAATCGAGTCTTTGGTCTCTATGAAAATCAATGTAAACAATAATAAACAGATCAACACATGACAGCGAATACTAATAATAATAATCATACCTTTAATGTCCAATTGGTAACACCCAATAACTATATATGAACAATTCTTTTGAATTTTCCACAAAAATTGTTCGAAAATAGCCTCCATCTCCACGTATATACATTTCGGTACGTCGAACTATAAGGACATACGCACTCCGTTCAACACATTTGGTAAATTAGGATCATTTTTTATGGTTTCTATGCACATTAAAATACGTTGTTGCAATTGTTCTAAAGCTATTCCGCACCGCAGTTCTCAAACTATATGTTATCAAGCATTTTGGAAATTTTTGTTTATTTTTTTTTCTCCAAAACTATGAGCTTTAGACCCCATGTTATATCAGGTTTTTTGTTTGTCTCATCGTTCCCTACCATCAGTTTTTTTAATGACATGAAACTAATTACACACTCTATGGAAATTGTTCGTAAACTGCAGAGGCAGTGTGATCCAATATTAGTTTAATCAAGTTATATATAGTATATAAAGCAACAGCAGGAAAATAATTTTTTTTAATCGAAATTATTTGAAATTTTGGCGGAGTCGACAGGAAAAAACAAATGTATTCAAATTAGTAATATGGATGTTTGGAGTAGCCGATACTGAATCTGATGTTAAAAGTTAACCATTCAAAATTATGAATTCAATATATGGCTGCCCTAATAACTTTTCCAGTTTCACATGAAATTTGGCAACTAAAAAGCGCGAACATGTTTTGTCCAAAAAAATAAAATCGTCTTAAAAAAAGACGGTAACTAAAAATTTAAATAAATTCCATCGTCGTATTCGATTAATTTAAGGTGGCCATTCCCTAGAAAGAGACATCAGATAGGGAAATACTTATTATTTTTGGCCATAACTTTTTTTTGTTGGTACGTATATTTAAAAGAACTATAAGAGTACCTAAGTAGAACCATAACATGACTATTACTATAAATTTTCATTCAATAATTGAAAATAATAACTGAGATATTAAAAAATAATGATTAAAACAAAAAAAAAATCATCACCCTGTAGCAAAAAATTTAAGCCGTTGCGGACATATTATGTTCATATGAACTTTTCTTCATAAAATGACCTGAAATATTGGCACGTCATTAAGGAACACCCTACATTTTAACTACTTGAATAAATTATAAATGCTAAAAATAAATATTTTTTCCCAAGAATGTGTATATTTTGCTAAGTTTGCAATTTTGAACACTTTCTTAATGAAATTTTTTAATTAAACAAAGCCTGTTATGTTTTTTATTCAATTTTTTAACCGTCCTCAGTGGCTATATGATCGACGAATTTTTTTTGACAAAAAAATTATCTATTTTGATGAATGCATAGAGGTAACTGACAGGGAAGTTGATCTGAAAAAAAAAAACCTGAGAAAGATACGATGAGGGTGTAAAGGCGAAAGGTGATCTACATATTGTATTTTCTGTAAATTAGCAGGGCCGTGGAGAGAAAATACAGGCCTGCACGAGGAATGAGGACGTCCAAACTACGGGCCCCTTATTTTTGAGACGTGTGCATAAAGTTATTTACTTATATATTTTAAAGAATATTTATTATATAAAGTATCAAGACTATTCAATATTTTGGTAGGTACAAAGGAAAGAAAATATACTTATAGGTACTTTTCGTAAATTCATTCATGACATAAATTATTACAGTAGAAATCATTTATAATAAAATCTAGAGTAAAATTCTCAAATTTTGCTTTCAGAGGCCTTGAAATACGGGCCCCTCGAAAAAAACCCAGGCCCAGAGGCAATCCCTCCCCCCCCACCTCTCTCGTCAGGTTTGTAAACAAGTAGACACTGTAGGTATTACTCATTCGTTTTATTCACAAAGCTATAGTTTACAGGAAAATTGCTGTTATCATTTCGTATATAAATTTATTATTGATCAACCTTGTGAAAACAACACAATGAAATCTTTCTCTATTTTAAAAACATGCCGAATTGTTTTTGACCCTTTTGAGCCATAATATTGGTGCATTTTTCGTTTGAAGAGTTCAACTACTTTTCATTTTAGTTGTTAGGTGTTAGTAGTTAGTTTTGTGAGTCCAATTATCTTTGGTTGTACTGTATATAGGCATACATATATATTGTTTTCTTCCATGATAATTAAAAACTTGCTATTTTAATATTTTTTTGAAGCAAACAAAAACATACAATGTTATCAGTTTATCAGTACCTCTATCAGGTGAGTGGTAAATAACAGGAATTAATGTTAACATTATAAAAAGCCGTGCGATTAGATTTTTAATAAATAAAAAGACATTCACTTTTAATTATACAGAAATACAAATATTTGAATGTAATTATGCATATTAGATATTTACTGTTCTATAAATAAATTTACCAATAACATATTTTCCCAAATTTAAATTTTTCAATTCTCGTCCATTTTATACCAGTATACCAGATGATAATAGGAATATAATAATAATGAATAAAAGATAAGTAGTATCGTCATGATATCCATATACTCATTCTGGCTAAAACACTTTATTAGGTGGAGACTTTTATGGTGGACAAATTGAAAATTATAAAATAATTTAATTTAACCAAGAGATTTAAATATTTAAAGAAATATTACAATCATAAAAATATTTTTAGAGCCAGTGCTCATAGTATATAACACATTTGTGTATTAATTAAAATACTACGGAGTATGAGTTAAAACATTTTTTAAATGTATAGACGCATTCATACCCACGAATGAATAAGTATTGTTATTCTGAACTTACCTAGATTTCTCCACACCACTCGTTTAAAACAAGCATAACACTGTATCTATTGAGAACGTATGTATATATATTACAATCATAAAAACATTTTTAGAGCCAGTGCTCATGGTATATAACACATTTGTGTATTAACTAAAATACTACGGAGTACGAGTTAAAACATTATTTAAATGTACAGACGCATTCATACCCACGAATGAATAAGTATTGTTATTCTGAACTTACCTAGATTTCTCCACACCACTCGTTTAAAACAAGCACAACACTGTATCTATTGAGAAAGTTTCCTAATATGGTAAAGCATCTAATTTTCAAACTGATCAAGAACTTTATATTGCAGAAAACTAAGGGCAACAGAACTAATAAACGTTTATACAAAGTTATGATTTATTCAAATTTCTTAAATTACATGTTCCTTAAACCTACCAGATATACATATAAAATAATAAAAATAACAAAGAAATTGTAACCAACATTTATTATAAGTAATGCGCATTTGAAATAAATAAGTCTTCATTAAAAATCACACACACCAGAACTCTTCTCCTCATTTATTCTTGTTCAGTCTCTGCGTTTCTTCCTTGAATCCTGTTCCTGAAAATAACAAGTAAATACATTTTCAGCTACAAATTTAATCAAAACAAATTAAATATAAACGGTTAAAGGGCGATTTTTTTAAAATTTCAATATTTAAAAGAAAAGTCCTTCAAATGGAAGTGGGATAAGGGAACGGGATAATATACCTATCATCGTTTACCTTCTGGGTCAATATGATTAGTAGTCGCTTGAAGATTCCAATGAAGTCGATGAACAAATCCAAAGAGTGAGTTACAAAATCTTTGCTTCCCATTCTGCGTTTCTCAATAATCACCTGTGTATCATATAAAACGAAGCCACACATGGCCAGCAGTCCAACATATAATTGAGTTTGGTAGATCCACATAGATCCAAGGAAGAGATTAGCCAAGGAAAGTGCCAATAAAGTTGTTAGCATAGTCATCAGAGTACCGCCAAGGTATAACCATTTCCCCCTTTCAGATAATAGGGCACATATAGAGAAGCAAACAAACACTGCTGTTGTTGCAATAAAGGATGTTACAATTATACTCGGATCTACTATGATGACATGCTCTAGAAGTGGGCCCATGCCAACACCTGTCAAAAAAGTGAAACCTAGGAGGTACCCCACTCTCAAGGTCATTCCTTTACCATCGTTATCTGGTGTTCCCATAAGTAGCAAGAAACATACGAAAGCTCCTATTGCAGAAAGAAGTCCAGCCTGTAAAATGTCTGTAAATAAGTGAACAGAAGCCCCAATGGCAGCCGCCATTGTGGACATTGCGAGACAGGCATAGACATTTTTTAGGTGTTGCCTTACAGGTTCTTCACTGAAATAAAAATTGAGAATACGTTATAAGGTCACTCTAGAAATTTTTACGGTGTACTTACAGTTTATTATTAAATGAATTTAGAAATGTCTGTACAGACGGTGCTGCCATAATTATTTAACTTTGATTTTCAACTTTTTAGATAACAAAACACTTTAATACTGTCTCAGATTGCTTTCCTTGCAGATATATGCACTTTACACTTCACGAACGTTTTGCCTTTACGTTTTAGTTATGACTGACAATAATTTGCGTCTCTCGATTACACCTAAATACACCAAACAAAATACAACACGTCATTTATAACATTAATTCCAGAATTCTCTAGTAAGCCAAGAACTTGGCTGGATTGGTTGAAAGATATCACGTGTATAATGGGCATTAGTGACTACTAGAATACTAAATTTACATGTAGTATTGAATCTGAACCCTGAAATATTTTTATACTTACCAAGTTTATAAGCTAAAGCCAAGTTGTAGAGTTTAAAAGTTATGAGTTGTTATAGCAAATACAATTTAATGGTAGGTAAACGATAAAACTTATTCTGAATACATATTTAAATCAAATGAATTGAACTCATTAAAAAATAGGGTCGTCACACACTCACACGTCAACAAATTTTTAGATCAAGATGGAAATAGCACGCGCGGGATTTTGCGATTTTCAATTTCAAAATCTAAAATAAAACGTTGAAAGTAGGTATTAATAACTTATATGAATAAAGTTAGAAAACCCTTTTAATTTATTTAATTTCTTATATATTTATTTATTATGGATCTATTTTTTGTTGTAAGGGTGCTTCTCACACGTGAAAAATTTTTTTATTGAAAAGGAAATTGCGCGCCGGATTTTGAATTCGGAAACGGGATTTGTTTAGGTATATTTTGTACGCTCGCGTGTCTGCTGCTACCACAGTCACAGAATAATAATTGTTTTATTATTCTGTGCCACAGCCCTGCGGTCAGGTTAATATAGGTTATATTGTTTAATTTACTATGTATAATCAACAAGCTATATATATAACCATATTACTTATATATATACTCTTCGCCGATTTACTGCACTTTTTATATAATTGTTGTACATTCTATAGGATACTCTTCGCAGTTCTTTCTTGTTAATAATGTTAGTTTTAGACATTTTTAGTTTAATTGCAAAACATTAAAAAAATTTTTTTCTTTATTTAAAAAATTAGTAACTTTTTTATTTATTGATAGATAACAGTAACTTACTGTCCAAATTTCGATACAATATGACTTTTCGTTCTTATAAGAAACGTGTTTATATGAAACGTGACGGACGGACATTTTAAAAGTTGTTCAGAATTCGATCACCAATATACATGCAGTGATATGAATTTTTTTCTCTGCGTGCAATAATACTAGCTGGTTTTAGAAATGTGCGGATCGAATGTAATATATACTCTTCGTTTTGTATTTGCGAAGAGTAGGTATAATAATAAATATAGATCAAATATGGTGACAGTATTAAAAATTAAAACCAAGAATTCCAAGAAAAAAGAAGAACATTAAAATTAAAATTCAAGAAGCAAATATTAATTATTTTACGTGGCACACGATTTCTTATCATCAATCACTTCTACGTCCACTTCTTCATTCATCTACCGTTGATTCTGTTAATAATAAAACAACGTTAATATCTAGAACTTTCCAAACACAAAACAAAAATAGAGATGTGTATTTTTTTTTCTAACACTGTGTTGAACCACAGAGTAGATTTAAATACAGAGTTTTCACTTATGACGTATCATGACTTAATTTTCTGTCTCTCTCTCCTCCACTCTGGGCAGGTACCGATTTAGAAATGATCTGCGCATCATATTAATCAGTATTTTCTTGAACGTCGAACGTCGTGATTAGGCTCTGAGACATTTCATAATTTCAACATTTTTCATAATATTTTTCTATGTAGAATTGTTTTTATACGTTTATAATAGTGTTTTTTAATTGGGTGACTGTTTTCTAAAGTAATGAATATCATATTATTCAGGTTCCCTAAGGATAATGAGAGGTAAAAAGAAATTAATAATTAAATAAAAGCATAAGTATACCTAATTATATTTTTTTATTAGATGTTTAGCTGGGCAAAGAATTATGGACGTGGAAATATAATAAAATCCCCCACTCGTATATGTGCAAGGTGTGCAGCTTGCATTTCGGTGGAGAGATGTTTTCAGATCCTTTGAAAAACAAAGTTAAATGAACATTATATGGGTATACCATCAATTTTCAAGACGTCAGATTCAGGTAAGACTATCATAAATTAACTTACAAGTCTGTAATCAACTATTAAATACTTACACAGAAGACCATTATAATTTAAGAAAAGTTTCGAAATTCATTAGGTACCTATACTTCATTTTCATTATTTATTATTTAATGTTTAGTAGGGACATAAATGGCTAAAATTTTGTTTAAGTGCATAGATGTATTTCAATTTAACTTTATTAAAACAACCAAGTTGTTAGAAATGTATAAACAAACAAATATTTTAGTAAGGTTATAATCGGTTAAGTAGGTATACTTAAATTAAATGTGTTTTTTTTGTTTAAATTATTTTTCATATTGCATGTAAATCACAGATGTGCTCTAGCAGCATTGATAAAGCATATTTATTACCTCCCACTTGGTGACTACTGCGTTAATTCCTTAATCTTTGCTACTACCGTAGAACAACCGGGATCGAGTTCAAGTACTGATTCTCTTGATGAGTCATTAATTTCCTCCTTTTAGTATGTTATATTTTCGTTTCTAAAGAGTTCAAAATGTATACTGAGTTATTTGGTATTTTACGATTTTGTTTTAATTTGAAATTCATCCTTAAATATGAAGAGCAATAAATAAATGATGAATATCTTAAAAAGTCCTTTTTAATTTCCTATCAGAAAAGAAAAAGGTATGCCTTATTTGATCCGTACATTTGTTTGTATGTTTCTTTGTTTATGTACATCACACTCTAACTATGCCTTAACTGGTTTCGATACGGTTCATATTTCAACGTTAGGTTAAGTTATATCCACCATTTTTTATTGTTCTTGTATACATATAATATATGAAATAAAGTGGGCTATGCAAGGAAAATTAAAATGCTTTATATTTATTTTGTATAGACGTATACAGTGTATCATAATATAAATTCATTTTTTTTTGTTATTTTAGTTTGTGGATATGACTCAAATTTTTCTCGTGTATGTCCAGCGTACACCGTTTACTTCAGGATAAATATTAGAAATAAAAAACGAAATAGTCATAATATTTTTTTGACCAATTATGTACAACAGAAACTATTTATTTTCAGATACATCTGCTCAGACCCAGACTGCAACGTCTTTTTTACTTCCTATTCCCCATGGAAAACTAAATTTAGGGAAGAAGTCATAAAACTGAAAAGAAAATTATTTCATCAGGAACGTCAGTCGAAAAGGAGAAAAATGGAAAAAGATGGATTTATTCAATTTTGTGAAGATCACTTTTCAAAATAACATACCATAAAAAAAATGGCACCTGTTGTCACACACACACACACATGAAAATTTGTTCTTCCGAGACATCCGAGACTGTCTTCTGAAACTTAGTCTATTTTGCAGTAACACTGGCAAGAATTATAAAAATATCTATGTACTTTACCATTATTTATGAAAACTATTGTAATAACTTTTATTTTGAATATTTAGTTATCGAAATATCTAAATATTTTTGTTGATCTGTTTTTTTTTAATTTCATTTACAATCAATGTACTCTGTATATACCCACGTTCAGTGTGTTATATTGTTAACAATTGTATGCTCTTTATGCATATTTCTATAAATATATATTTTTCTACTTCTGAGTGTTAATTTTAAAAATCAAACATAGATAGTTTATTACTAGTTAATATTAGAAAGTATTAATATGAAAATGTTGGAAATAAACTATTACAAGGAAGATTTTCAGAAATTTTACTCACAAAACTTAAATTTATGCATCTTTTGAACAATTAGAAGCATTTATGTACAAATTTTCAACCATCAATTTTGTGTTAATCTACATTTTTACAATAAACTGGAATAAAAAGAAATACAACTTTTAATATTTTGTTATATTTTAGTATGATCGCTTATCCTCGTAAAGAAATGTTCTTTTAATTTTCGGTTGGATAAAAGTTTCAATTTCATATATTGTCTTGTGGATTTTCCATGAAATATTTTTTAAATTTTAAATAATTCAGTAGAGTTCGGTTTATTTTGATTAGGAATGCATGTAAGTATAATAAAAAGGGAAAGTAATTTGTTAACGTCAATGTTACAAAATTATGATTGATGAGAATTTATTTAACAACATTTATTTATCACCTTCATAATATAACACGGAAATAAATACTTAATACCACCCCTGCCTAAAGTAGCTCTTGAGCTGAAGCCAACCCTGTCTATCGCAAGGAACATTTCTGCGCATAATCTGGGCAGGTATACGTCACACGACAAAAAATGAAACTGTGAACATAGGGAATAGCATTGAGTGAAAACTCTGTATTACTCTGTGGTTGAACGGCGCTTTTGTGCTGACACCTATTGGTGTGTCACATGTGTTGAAACAGCTTGTATGACACAGTGGTCGCATTCAGCGGACGTAACGGTTGTATAACTGTAGCGGAAACGTCCTCTGACGGATACGCTATTGTCTCAACATGCTGAAGAGCGGTCGCCATTTTTGGTAGCGTAAATCATTTGTGCTACAAGTTGTGAGCGGTTGCGTAGAATATTCAAAAAATAAACAAAATGAATACCAACACAATTTATTATATCCATGATGGACAGCTCTTCTGGAAGTTGAGGGGACTGATGCCTATTTGGCCAATAGGCCTTTTCAAGGCCATTTCAGCATTGTCGCGCGCATGCTCTCGTGCCATGTTTTTTGCGGGAAATATGAAACTTTCGGACACTTTTTAGCAAAATGGCTGGGCAGGTATCATTTTTGAACATTAATTTAAACGAAAGTGTGATTAGCGGCGCAAAATTAGTGCACAAAGTTGTGGAAGAACACACTTGCGCTCAATTAAGGAGCTGGCTCAAGTGCCACGACAGTAAAGTGAGTGGAAGCAAGAAAAGAACTAGTTGCAAGGTTAGGATTCAACTGTCAACACATCAGTTTTTGTACAAGTGCATTAAGTGTTAAGTTAACAACATGTGAATGTTGAAGAGTTGACGACATTCTTCCTTTGAAATGAAGAGAACAAATGTATGTATCTTTATTAACATCGTCTATCGACGGAAATCTTCCATCACCACGTCGGCGAGCTTTCACTCACGACTCGTATTTCCCGCACTGTTGGCAATGTCTTGCATGTTTTTTTCTTGAGCATTTAATACATTTTATGTACTCAGCACACGGCTTAAGGAATGGCAGAAAATAATAAAAAGTTTCTGAAATATTTGGAGCGAAAGTCGCTGTTACACACGCCAAAACAACACCGTTTATTAGGTCCTTTGCCCATAGCTCCCTGTTTTCAAATTTTTCAAATAAACTATAAGATATCGCACTACTTATATTCAGAAAATTAGCAACATATTCATCATTATTTGTTTAAAAAACGTAATTGTATATAAAATTCAATGTTGACATGCAAAATCTGTCCGAAAAACATGGTGGAACGCAACGCATGCGCACAAAAATTCTCTATGATGAAAAGGCCTATTACATCAATGTGAAATTTATCTTCCATCACTTCCTCAAGTATAATATTATTTATTATATTATTCATTTGAAGTTATGCTCACATATACCTAACCTAGAATACTGACTAAATTGTCATTTTACCAAAAGAAATATAACATTTGGTAAACAGGCATAGCTTACCATGAGAGATTTCCTTAAAATTGTAAAATTACTTTTAAATTTTAAAGACGTAAAAAAAATATATATAATTTTGACATCTGACCAGAAAAATTCTTAGTTCAGAGAACGTTCCAACGGCTCCGTAACGTAACAGTAGCGGTAGCGGAGCGTTTTATGCTACGTCCGCTGAATACAACCAGTGACACTTTTATAACATAACCACAGAGTAATACAGAGTTTTCACTCAATGCTATTCCCTATGTTCACAGTTTCATTTTTTGTCGTGTGACGTATACCTGCCCAGATTATGCGCAGAAATGTTCCTTGCGATAGACAGGGTTGGCTTCAGCTCAAGAGCTACTTTAGGCAGGGGTGGTATTAAGTATTTATTTCCGTGTTATATTATGAAGGTGATAAATAAATGTTGTTAAATAAATTCTCATCAATCATAATTTTGTAACATTGACGTTAACAAATTACTTTCCCTTTTTATTATACTTACATGCATTCCTAATCAAAATAAACCGAACTCTACTGAATTATTTAAAATTTAAAAAATATTTCATGGAAAATCCACAAGACAATATATGAAATTGAAACTTTTATCCAACCGAAAATTAAAAGAACATTTCTTTACGAGGATAAGCGATCATACTAAAATATAACAAAATATTAAAAGTTGTATATTTCTTTTTATTCCAGTTTATTGTAAAAATGTAGATTAACACAAAATTGATGGTTGAAAATTTGTACATAAATGCTTCTAATTGTTCAAAAGATGCATAAATTTAAGTTTTGTGAGCAAAATTTCTGAAAATCTTCCTTGTAATAGTTTATTTCCAACATTTTCATATTAATACTTTCTAATATTAACTAGTAATAAACTATCTATGTTTGATTTTTAAAATTAACACTCAGAAGTAGAAAAATATATATTTATAGAAATATGCATAAAGAGCATACAATTGTTAACAATATAACACACTGAACGTGGGTATATACAGAGTACATTGATTGTAAATGAAATTAAAAAAAAACAGATCAACAAAAATATTTAGATATTTCGATAACTAAATATTCAAAATAAAAGTTATTACAATAGTTTTCATAAATAATGGTAAAGTACATAGATATTTTTATAATTCTTGCCAGTGTTACTGCAAAATAGACTAAGTTTCAGAAGACAGTCTCGGATGTCTCGGAAGAACAAATTTTCATGTGTGTGTGTGTGTGTGACAACAGGTGCCATTTTTTTTATGGTATGTTATTTTGAAAAGTGATCTTCACAAAATTGAATAAATCCATCTTTTTCCATTTTTCTCCTTTTCGACTGACGTTCCTGATGAAATAATTTTCTTTTCAGTTTTATGACTTCTTCCCTAAATTTAGTTTTCCATGGGGAATAGGAAGTAAAAAAGACGTTGCAGTCTGGGTCTGAGCAGATGTATCTGAAAATAAATAGTTTCTGTTGTACATAATTGGTCAAAAAAATATTATGACTATTTCGTTTTTTATTTCTAATATTTATCCTGAAGTAAACGGTGTACGCTGGACATACACGAGAAAAATTTGAGTCATATCCACAAACTAAAATAACAAAAAAAAATGAATTTATATTATGATACACTGTATACGTCTATACAAAATAAATATAAAGCATTTTAATTTTCCTTGCATAGCCCACTTTATTTCATATATTATATGTATACAAGAACAATAAAAAATGGTGGATATAACTTAACCTAACGTTGAAATATGAACCGTATCGAAACCAGTTAAGGCATAGTTAGAGTGTGATGTACATAAACAAAGAAACATACAAACAAATGTACGGATCAAATAAGGCATACCTTTTTCTTTTCTGATAGGAAATTAAAAAGGACTTTTTAAGATATTCATCATTTATTTATTGCTCTTCATATTTAAGGATGAATTTCAAATTAAAACAAAATCGTAAAATACCAAATAACTCAGTATACATTTTGAACTCTTTAGAAACGAAAATATAACATACTAAAAGGAGGAAATTAATGACTCATCAAGAGAATCAGTACTTGAACTCGATCCCGGTTGTTCTACGGTAGTAGCAAAGATTAAGGAATTAACGCAGTAGTCACCAAGTGGGAGGTAATAAATATGCTTTATCAATGCTGCTAGAGCACATCTGTGATTTACATGCAATATGAAAAATAATTTAAACAAAAAAAACACATTTAATTTAAGTATACCTACTTAACCGATTATAACCTTACTAAAATATTTGTTTGTTTATACATTTCTAACAACTTGGTTGTTTTAATAAAGTTAAATTGAAATACATCTATGCACTTAAACAAAATTTTAGCCATTTATGTCCCTACTAAACATTAAATAATAAATAATGAAAATGAAGTATAGGTACCTAATGAATTTCGAAACTTTTCTTAAATTATAATGGTCTTCTGTGTAAGTATTTAATAGTTGATTACAGACTTGTAAGTTAATTTATGATAGTCTTACCTGAATCTGACGTCTTGAAAATTGATGGTATACCCATATAATGTTCATTTAACTTTGTTTTTCAAAGGATCTGAAAACATCTCTCCACCGAAATGCAAGCTGCACACCTTGCACATATACGAGTGGGGGATTTTATTATATTTCCACGTCCATAATTCTTTGCCCAGCTAAACATCTAATAAAAAAATATAATTAGGTATACTTATGCTTTTATTTAATTATTAATTTCTTTTTACCTCTCATTATCCTTAGGGAACCTGAATAATATGATATTCATTACTTTAGAAAACAGTCACCCAATTAAAAAACACTATTATAAACGTATAAAAACAATTCTACATAGAAAAATATTATGAAAAATGTTGAAATTATGAAATGTCTCAGAGCCTAATCACGACGTTCGACGTTCAAGAAAATACTGATTAATATGATGCGCAGATCATTTCTAAATCGGTACCTGCCCAGAGTGGAGGAGAGAGAGACAGAAAATTAAGTCATGATACGTCATAAGTGAAAACTCTGTATTTAAATCTACTCTGTGACATAACACTCAAAAGATGGCAGGGGCTGGAGGGTTCATGTACGGTATCACAGATCACGCAGACGCACGCGCAAGCTTCCACGCAGTTTAGTGGGTAAATGAAACAAAGCAATCACAAACATAAAAAATGTATTAAAAATAAAACTTTTCTTTCATCCATTTTGGATAGAACCAAACTAGAAATTTGCATCAAGCTACACCAAAAATGAAAACGGACTAATCCTTATTATTTAAATTGATATTTATAAAAACTCCTTGAAATGTTTTATTTGTTTTTTGTCTCTCGTTTTTCATTAACAATAATCTTTATTTCGCAAGCACACTTGTAGACAACAATCTTTAGAGGCAAACCGTATTTTTTGTGTGGCTGTATAGTAGCTCTCTGGAAATCCGCGAATCCCGCATCGTATTATTAAATAGTGCTGCTGTGTTGCAGTTTCAACACTAGTACTCATCTAGTACTGATAGATACTTTAGCGCCAATGACGTACGGTACTTGAAACCATTTTGCTGTATTATGAGTATTACGACTGTGCTGATACTTTGTGTTGACACTTCAAGCCGTGGACGTTCCGATACCTCAAAAGCCTCGATACTTGTATCGATACTGGTATCGAATGAAAAGTACTTTATCGGTGGAAAAGTATCGATAGTTCTTTTGAAATTTTAGAAGAGCAGGGGGGGGGGTCATTTTCTTACAAAAAAAACTCTTCCACACTTTGTAATCATCAATACCGGTATCGTATCGAAGGAAAAGTATCGAGTACACAACTACTTAGTATCGAACGAAAAGTATCGATACTGGTATCGTATCGGAAGAAAAGTATCGAGTACAAAAGTATTTGGTATCGAACAAAAAGTATCATATCGATAGTATCAGAACGTCCCTAGCCGTGTCAATGTTGTTGTTTCAACACAAGAAAATTTAGAGTGTTACCCATGACTATTTCACTAAAATAAATTTCCCGTTTTCTACTGTTTTCTTTTTTATTATCTACAGTTTCTTCGCCTAACGGAGTTGGCTACACTGCTCTAGCACATAACCTCAGAAATTTTGGTTAGTTACTCATCTCATATCTATGTACCTCATGTTGAGGAAATTAGTTGGATGGAATATTTATTTTTAGAGAGATAATATTGTAAAGAGAGAATTTAAAATGGGTCAAAGAAAGAAAGTTGGAAAACAGAGAAAGGATAAGTTTTATCATCTAGCTAAGGAAACTGGTAAGATTTAAATTTTTTAACGTACATAACTAAAGCTGTAAAACAGTAGGTAACTCTTCCTTACTCGAGTACTCCGTATTTTATGAGATCCGAAGTAATGAGTAATGAATAAATAATATTCAAAATAGTTATTTGTACCAATCTCGATAAACAGCAGCTATCTAACAGTTAACAGCTATGGGTCAATCGAGACTGTCGAGACTCTATATAGACTATTATTCAGTTTTAGTTTAATTTCTATTCATAAAGGTACACTCAGAGTGCATTAGCATTAAGCCATAAGATGTAAGCATAAGACGCATGACTTAACTTTAGAGAGTTGCATTCATAGCATAAGACATACGGAAATAGAAATAAACCATTTCTTACGCCATATGTCTTATGTTATGTACACTATGAATGATCATACTGATTTGGATATGTTTATTTCTCTTATGGCATACGCTTACATCATATGCCTTATGCTTAATGCACTCTGAAGCCAGCTTAAGCCAATGAAACGAGTATACTCGAGTAATGTGCTTACTGAAATATAAAAATAGTTACAAGTACTTACATGAATGTAACATATTTTATTGATTCACATATAAAAATAATATTTTGATTCAAGAATCCATTGTTTAATATATACGCAAATACCTCCAATGTTAATACTTCTCAAATATTTTTTATAGGCTTCAGATCTCGAGCTGCGTTCAAATTAATCCAGTTAAATCGAAAATTCGAATTTTTACAAAAGTCTCGAGTATGCATCGATTTATGTGCTGCTCCTGGTGGATGGATGCAAGTTGCAAAACAAAATATGCCTGTGTCAAGCATTGTAATAGGTATAGATTTATTCCCAATAAAACCGATACCTGGTTGCATTAGTTTAACTGAAGATATTACAACTGAGAAGTGTAGAGTCGCTCTTAGCAGAGAATTAAAAACTTGGAAAGCAGATGTAGTGCTTCATGATGGTGCACCAAATATAGGAAAAAATTGGTTACATGATGCTTATCAACAGGCATGTTTGACGCATAGTTCATTAAAATTGGCCACACAATTTTTACGACCTGGAGGATGGTTTATTACAAAAATATTCAGATCTAAGGATTACCAGCCTTTGATTTGGGTTTTAAAACAGCTTTTTAAAAAAGTCCATGCTACTAAACCTCAAGCTTCTCGTACCGAGTCTGCTGAGATATTTGTCGTTTGTCAATATTTTATTGCACCAGATAAAATTGATGCAAAGTTTATGGATCCCAAATATGTATTCCAAGAGTTAGAAGTTGAACCTAAAAATAAACTTAATGTGTTTCATCCCGAGAAAAAAAAGAAAGATAAGGCTGAGGGATATCCTGAAAATGACTATACGCTACATCATCAACTAAAAGCTTCTGATTTCATTAAGCACGATAATGGAATAGATATTTTGCAAAATGCATCAGAGGTTAGTGTCAAGGTTTAACTAATTTGTTAAATTATAATAGTATATGGGCAATTAATAGGAACTTCTTATGCTTAACTGAATGAACTAAAATGAGAGATTTTCATTTGTGATATGAAAAACATTTACAAATTTGGTAGAAATCAAGTTGATATTTAATTATATTTAAAAATCTCAAAATTTGATATTAAAGATCTGAGGTGATTAAAATATTATTTTGAACCAGTGATCTAGCCTTCTGTAGGAAATAATTTATGGTCTTTTTTGCAATGGAGATTTTATAATTACTATCAGTTTACATTTGACATTATTAGGGAGGTTGAAGCGTTAGACGAAAATAATGAAAAAAATCTGAAATTAATTTTTTTAAATAGATTTGACACAATTTTCGGTAAAAAATCCGTAGGACTCATAAAGTTAAAAATTTTTAAAAACTTTTACATGTAGGTAGGCTTATGGAAAATATGTCAACCCAGCATGCATGCAAATGGTACATTTTAACACAAATCACTAAATAAAACACACTACTATGTTTTGTACCACATAGTGGTAGAAAACATAGTGCGTTTTATTTAATTATTTGTGCAAAATGATAAACTACCACAGAGTAACGGCTGCTTCAATCAATTTTTTGGTACATTTTGATTTATAGCAAATAACCAAATAATGTCAGCAGTTCCGAAAACTAACTATGTAAAGCACTGATGTATTACGCATATTTTAATATTGTTTCCAATTTAATTAGGAGATTTTTAATAAATAACAAAAAAATATTTGTAAACATTTGTAAACTGTCAAATTTCTCTTTTTGTTAATGATTTTTAACAAATTTTTCAATTATTTAATGATTTAATTTTAGTTTTTACTGCTTCTCATTCTTTTTAAAATTATTTACTGAAACAAATTTGTAAAATACTCAGATATTTACATAAATTTATTTTTTTTTAAATAGGTTTGTACAAAACATCCAAAAGTTAGTTAGTAAAATAATTAAATCTACTTAAATAATTAATTAATAATAAAAAAACGATTTATTTATGCCTTTATGACAATAATTATTGGTATCATCGACTTATAACCTTTTGTAATAATTTATTATGGAAAAGTTTCTATTTAGAATTCGACTTATTTTTGATTGGGACTGTAACAACTCAACCTCCTTAATAGCTGTAGATAAATATTAATATTGTAATGCCATAGGGTACTTTACAGTGGCTTCATTTAATTAGTGAAATGGTGGTGAATTCACCTAATTGGTGAAGCGAGGTAAAGAATAGCAGAGATGCATCTTCATCCATTAAAAAATATTTTAAGCTTCATTTTATGCATTATACATATTATACCCACTTTCACCCCCTTTTAAGGGTAATTTTTACATTTATTGGTTTTCAGTCACCTAGCAAAGATAAGAAACTATTAATTGTATAAATCAAAACCTGAATAGCTTATAAATACAATTATTTAAACATTTTTCTTATATGTAGGTTTTGTAAAATATGGGGATATTTTACCTCATTATTATAGGGTTGTCCCTGATTATTGGTGTTTAAGGTGGCCACTCCCTAGAAAGAGACATCCGATAGGGAAATATTTACTATTTTTCTCCATAACTTTTTTTTCTTAGTATGTATATATATTTAAAAAACTATAATGCTACCTAAGTAGAACCTTAATAACAGTATTACTATGAATTTTCACTCAATAATTTCAGTGGTTTGCAAAATAGTTAGATTTAAATTTAAAAATCATGCTAATCTTCCTATTTCATAGTTTTATATTAAACTATTTACCAAACCACTGAAAATATTGAGTGAAAGTTCATAGTAATAATAGTCTTATTATGGTTCTACTTAGGTAGTCTTATAGTTTTTTAAATATATGTACTAAGAAAAAAAATTATGGCAAAAAATATTAAATATTTCCCTATTGGATGTCTCTTTTTAGGGAATGGCCACCTTAAATCTTGCAGTATAAGTGCAAATATTATCTTGTTGAATAATTGACTTATTAGATATGGAATCTGGAATAGGTTCCATTTGTGTGGCAGCCAATGTTTGATCAAAATCGCAGACAAGTATCATGAAATTTTGAAATGTTAATTTTTTGTGATCATGAAATACTTACATTGAGAGTTTACCAAGATATATGTTACCTTCCGAATTAATTTGGATTGCCAAACTTATACATGATATAGTTATTTTCAATATATTTGGTACTGTAATTACATGGGTCGTGAAAAAATACTGTGCACACTTCCAATCACTTTACGCTTTTTATGTACAAACAATTATTGTGTACCTATAGTGCAGTAAAGAAAGACCAAAAATACTATGATATATGCATAGTTTTGTAATAGCAATTTTATTGTTTTATACCTTCTGGGTAGCTATTCTGTATCGGTGTGATGTGATGTGAGCACATGTTTTCATGAGAAAGTGGGCGGAGTTCTCTTGAAAACCAAAATAGCATATTCTGTAACTGTGGGAGCGGTCACATCACGCCAAAAATTGGGGTACTCGCTTCTCTCGGTAATTTGTAAGGAACGGGACCGTTCACGCGTGAGAGGATGAAAGTATAACCTCACTTTTGGGCAAACTGTCATTTTATTTGGATGTCAGTGGCAATATATTTGTTTATTTGAAGTAATTTTTTGTGTTAGATCATACTATGAGTTTTGTGTTTATTAAACTGTAGGGATTAAAGGGCGATGAATATTGCCGATGTACTAAATTAACAATGAGGCACTATGAGTCCTTCAGATTGCTGGAACAATTCTCAAAAAGAACACGACAACTTCATTGCATAAGCGATCCCTTCGCATAGTAGATAGGGCTTTTATAATTAAGTAAATAAAGAACATGCTTGTGCATATTATACAATATATTATACAAGTCAGATTATGTACAATCCAATTATTATATTACAAATTAAATTCACTTTTCTCCATTGCTCCGAATTATTTTTATTAGTTTCCAGGGACAGCGTTTAAAGTAGTTATTACTCTCACACATTTTTTGGCATCTTTTTGTGAACTGATTTGTAAATGATCCACAGAAGCTGTAGTTGTTTTTCCACCCATTTAATCGAAATATATTTTATGGCACTATTCATCGGGTTGAAACGGATTTTTGATGTTATTATTCTTAACCTAACAGAAAATTATGTTACTTTTACAAAATAACAGATATTGCACTCATTTTGAATCTCAGAAACTATCATTTTGACAAGATCCTATCATACAACGCACGACCTTCGATCATGGCGTTGCAGCAATTCTATTGGTTGAAACGTAGGAGCAACTGTTGGCAACGCTGGAAGGATCACTTCACGTCCACGCGTAGTCACTGTAGATACAGAATAGTATTTTTGTTTCCCTGGGAAGGGATCGTGATATGAGCTCTCTCCTCTCACGACAAATACTCACGTTCACTGAAATTACAGAATAGGGTATCACCAGGAGTATATATCTGAGTTTTGAACTTCCAAAGCCTATTGTGTTTTTTTCATAAACAATTTTGTTTTTTGAACAGTGTTTTTTTAAGTAAAAAGGTGAATATCTCTGATTCTAGAGATCCGATCAGGATAAACAAAAAAACAAAAACCTTCACAATTAAAATTCTAACAAATCAGCATTGGTTTTGGGTCATTTGAGTATGTACATAACGTACAAATTAGAATAAACTGCCTAAAAACCGAGTTTTTTTCAGTTTAATGCTCAGAGACGTCAAGAGTTTCGATCGGCTTCAAACTTTCAGAAAATATACCTTTTGTTAAAAACAAAACACCTCGCAAAGCACCCTGAAATTTTGTTGCTCAAATATTGAACCTCGTGGACACAAAACGGATCATTTTCATTTCAAAACGTAGATCTGGATGCCAGATTTCCGCTGACAATAAAACATTTTTTTTTAAAGTCATTTTGGCAACCGTTTTGGCATTTATTTATAAGCCAAATAACAACAAATGGATATTTTCGGCCATTTCAGGTAGACAAAAATTAACTTTCTTTTTTTAAAATTAAAATTGTCGCAATTCTCTTTCTTTTCTGATAAAAATGTTTCAAAAATGTTTTCAAAATGGCCAAAGAAGTCCATTTGTTGTCATTTGGTTCATAAATAAATGCCAAAAAAGTGGCCAAAATTACTTTAAAAAAAATTTGTTTTAATCTCATCGGAAAGCTGGTGTACAAATCTACATTTTAAAATAAAAATGATCCATTTTGGACAAAATGGCGGGCAATTCAAATTTCACATAACAAATTCATTTGTGCTCACAAGGTTCAATATTTGGGCACCAAAATTACAGCGTGTTTTGTTTTCAACACCAGGTATATTTGCTGAAAGTTTGAAGCCGATCGGAAATCTTGACGTCCCTGGGCATTAAAATGAAAAAAAAAATGCCTTTCAGCCAGTTGATTCCATTTTGTACGTTATGTTCATATTCAAATGACCCAAAACCAACGCGGATTTGTTGGAATTTTAATTGCGAAGGTTTTTGGTTTTTTGTTTGTTCCGATCGGACCTCTAGAACCGGAGATATTCACCTTTTTACCTAAAAAACGCCTTTCAAAAAACAAAAAATTGCTTATAAAAAAAATGCACTGTATGCCCCTGGCGATACCCCAGAAAGTATTAAATCATAAAATTGCTGTTACAAAACTATGCACATCAATGTCCTTTTTTTACTCCATATCTACCCTCCCTCTGTACCTACATACCTTTTGACTAATTTTAACAGTTTCAATGGTATGTTTTAATGTATGTTCTACAATAATATTTCAAATTCCAATCATTTTATATCTTGTGATACTTAAATAATTAGTTATTATTAGCATTTTAATGTAATTATAACACTTTATTTTAATTTCAGATCATTTTTGATGATCCTGACATTCTAAACCATGAGAAAACCACCAGTGAAATAAAGGAATGTGCAAAAGACCTAAAAGTATTGGGCAGGAAAGATCTCCGAAATCTTCTGACATGGTGGAAAATATTACATGAAGAATATTTGAAAGAACAACCTAGTACGGAGGAAATACCTGACAAGGTTGAACAACAAGAATTAGAAAAAAATTCTGAGAGCGAAAATGATGATGGACTGAAAGGAGTAGAAAAAGAAATTGCTCAACTACAGGAAGACGAGCATCGTGGACAGAAACGCAAAAAGAAGAAAGTTCAGAAAGAACGTAAGAAGTTAAATGAGCGTCTTAACCTTAAAATGGTTTTGAAAAACGATGACGGGCCTACAATGGAAGGAGATGAGATGTTTACTTTGAAACAGGTGACTAACGTCAAAAAAATGAAGAAAATCATTGATCAAACACCTGATATGATTGTGGAATCAGATGAAGATTCTGATCGAGAAAGAAAAATATCGAAATATGTGAGGTACCAAAAAGGTGAAGGTCATCTGGACAGTACTGGAACTTATTATAAAGATTCTGATTCTGAACTTGAAATGGAAAGTGAAGATGACAGTGAGGAAATTAAGGAAGGGTTAGGTAAGAATTTTAATTCATGAACTAAAAGGCATAAAATAAGCATTACAAATTATGGAACACGTTTTTAAGTTCATCGGCTCAATGATGTATGGAAGGTACAATCGGAAACAAAAGTACTAAAAAAATTTTAATGCACTAATATCTATTCTGTTGTGTGATATAGTTGAACATGATTGAATTAAACGATTATTGGAGTCAAATATTTATTATTAGGCAGTAATTTTTCTACTTTTTAACTGGTTTTTCGTTTTATTTGTGAATTTTAAGTTTTTGGGACAGAAACTTGACGCTGGAGGTGCCCGAGTTCTAACTTGGTCTCATCGTATTTTAATAGAATTATAATTACTTTTATATAGACAATATCAGAATTATTATTATTTGTTAATTTCATAAATTAAATACATACTGTAAATGAATCAAGAAGGGTAATTACGAGATTTATATAATTAATAGGAATCATTTTTTATTAATAAAGAAGAAATTAAAGCTACAATGAGAAAGTGAAATCGTGACAACACTGTAATACTGTTCATTTATTATTCCTATGTTGATACCGATCCGCGATGTACAGGTTAGGTACATTTAGTAGATGTGAGAGAGCCATATTTTGAATGTATCTGTCAATGTCACAAAGGACGGATAATGTGTCTACCGGTGCATAAGATATTCCTATCTTGACTCAAAACAGAGTATATTTTGATGGCCGGTTTTTATGGCCTTTTTTATGTGTACCCAACAAATGGAGATGACTGTAGTAACAAATATAGACGGAGCAATATTGCACCTTTTAAAATAACATATATTTTGCAACAATTTATCATTATTTAAGTGTGCTCTTAAAAAATTTGTAGCAGTGGTCTTTCTGTATCCTCATATAACTACTGGCAGTATAGTTACATGAGAATATAGAAACATAGTTTAGTGTATTTATCATAGTTATCGAAATAATTTTTTGTTTCGACTGTATCAACTAATTTGGACTGTACCAATTATTCTAATTCATTTGAAATGAATTTTTATATATTATTATGGAGAATACTTTATTGACCACAAACATAGGCAACCAATTCTACACTGATTGAAATTATGTAGAGAACAATTCCCTCAATCCAATAGCCGGGCACACACACAGAGGTTTATCTGCGAACTTCATCCAGGTCAGTTTAAGTCTGCACTTTTTCGCGTACTTGGTATGTGTCAGACTAAATATTGCCACTCCACTAGCTTAAAAGACATGTCCGTAGCCAACTTTGGCATACTTAATCTCTCGCAGACAAAACTGTCTGTTATTGGGTGAAATCTTTAAATTTATGTGCATACTTTGCCAAAACTGCAGAATTCGGTCTTGACCAAAGTTTTTAGTAGTTTCTGGTGAGAAATAGGTACTGTTTTGTTGTGTTAGTGAGAAAATGGCCAGAAAAAATATAAATAAGAAAAAAGTTTCATTGGGTTTGGCTATGGTCTTATGACAAATAACTTTTACTCTATAAATACAAAATGCCGAAGCAAATGGGTAAAGAAAATGGTTATTAGAAAAGGAAACTCTAAGTCATTTGCCGTTATTGAAGCAGTTGAGACAAAATGAGCCCGACGATTTTAGAAACTATTTAAGAATGGATAGTACAATTTTTGAAAGATTATTGTTCATGGTAAAAGAATGACTAACTAAGCCAACATACTGTCATGAGGGAATCACAAATGTTTATGAATTCAGTTAAAAATGCTTTCCCCGTAAAACGTGTATCAATATTTTCAAAACCGGTATCAGTACTCTCAGCAATTTCGTTCTGATATAATTAAACGCGGATTTCACCTGTGAAAGAAGACTGTGCGAATTATGGCATCAACATTTGTTAACAGACATTGACTGAGCCGGGTAAAGCCCGTAGATAAACCTCTGTGTGTGTAGCCGGTACCCGGCTATTGGCCTTGTAATCATAGACAGACATAACAAGTATAGACGGAGCAGTTACTTTTATGCTAAAAATATTGGTGTATAATTCAGGGGTAAAATATTTTCGAAGTTAATAGTGACAATGATTTTGAATGGAATGAATGAATTTTTATAAATGAGTATCTAGATTGTATTTCTATTTTGAATTACCTTTCATTTTTATAAAGGTAATTCAATTTAAATTCAAAATAAATTGAATTTTTATCATATCTAATGCCAAAAATATTTTAAATAATTAATAATCGTGATTTCTCTTGTTCTTATCAAAATAAACAATTTAAAGTAATTTTAAGGGTCCTGGTTAAACATGAACCGTGGGCCAGACCGATTCAGTTACCATGGAAACAATTGTAATTTCAAAGATTTGGCAGACTGTTAAAGTTTAATGAAGATCAAAAGCAATGGCTCTATAGTCTGTTTTTAAACCAGGAGGAGCATTTTAAATTTAATGCGCTAAATCATACATCTGTGATTGGATAGGCCCTCGCCAGTTTTACACAAGGCAATAGTCGTACATTTTGACATAATTTAAAAATTTTAATTCCGTGTCATAAATCATTTGGTTATAATTTCTATTTTATTGTTTGCACATCAGTTTTAATCCCTTTTGCATAAATCTGAAGGTAAAAGTGGTTAATTACTTGGTGCCTTTATATTGCGTAAATAGTATGGATGCTATATCAAATATATAAAGGTTAAATAGAGGTCGATGCATTATATAAAGTAATAAAATACACACAAAAACACTAGTCGTGTATTGTTGGTTGCCTAAAACGCCAAAGAGGTTTTAGTGTAATTTCTAGTTACTCTTATGGTGTGAATGGAGCTTTCATGTTTACTCCTCCTGGTTTAAAAACAGACTATAATTCATGTAAAGGTGGTATGATCTGATGTTACATCTTAAAAGTGACATGCACTGTTCGATGTAATAGAACTACTATAGTACTTTTGATCCTTTGCCTATTATTTTATATAATAAATATATCTAAAATACTATCAA
Source organism: Stenurella melanura (assembly GCA_963583905.1). NCBI lineage: Eukaryota > Metazoa > Arthropoda > Insecta > Coleoptera > Cerambycidae > Stenurella > Stenurella melanura. The sequence goes on along the minus strand of OY757312.1, from coordinate 62,674,002 downwards.
AACCCTAAATCTTATATAAATATAATTTTTAGGATTAAGTGATGAAGATCAGGACCAACCCCAGAAAAAGAAGAAGGAAAAACCAGCAAAAGAATCTAAACAAAAGGAACATCCACTAATAACAGATTTAGATTACAGGGATAAAGATCAGAAAAAGGCACACAAAGCTGAACTTTGGTTCGAGAGGGATATTTTTAAAAATCTGATAGACGAAAAAGATGAGGATGCGGACTTAGAGAGAATGGTGGAAAACTATAAAAAGAAGGGAGCCAAAGTTATAGGAGAAGGTGAGGATGAGAAAAAAGAGAAGCAGACAATCAACAGGGTTAAAACAAAGAGCAAAGAGGTACTTAAAAAGGAAACAAGTGATAGCGATTATAGTTCAGAGGAGGAGAAAGAAGACACCGATACTGATAGCGATGATTCTGATTATGATGTTGAGAAGGAAGTTCATGTCCCTGTGAACAATTCACAAAAGGATGGGTTTGAAATTGTCAAGAAAGGCACAGGTAGATATAAATAACTATTGTTATGTGTTTACACCCTCCTGGTGGGGTATAAACACCCCCAAAATTGTGGGTTCCGAAATTATAGCAATTTCGGACTATCAGCGTCACTATTAGATTTAATTACCTCGTATTTAGGAAATAGGCGGCAGTATGTAGAATACCATGGTTTCAGGTCATTCGACGTCTTGGCTAGCTCAGGTGTCCCTCAGGGATCTGTACTGGGACCACTTTTCTTTAATATCTTTATTAATGACATTGTCACAAATATTGACGTTGAAAGCCTGTTATATGCGGACGATCTAAAAATCTATTGTGTAATTGAAACTGATGAAGATTGTGACAAGCTTCAAAATAACTTGAATAAGATAAATGATTGGTGTCTACTAAATCAACTACCTCTCAATGTATCCAAATGTAGCGCATTTACATTTTGTAGAGCACGCAATTATATTAGTTTTAATTATCATTTAAATAACCAGGAGTTACAAAGACCTGATACAATTAAAGATCTGGGGGTGACCTTTGACAGAAGTCTAAGTTTCAATGAACACATAAATTTAACTGTATCATCAGCTTTAAAAAGCCTAGGATTTGTAATAAGGAATTGTAAGGGTTTTAATAATACGGACATTATGAAATTATTGTACTACTCCTTTGTGCGATCAAAATTAGAATATTGCTCACTGGTATGGTCCCCGGGCTATGCTACGTATATAAAAAGTATTGAAAACATTCAGCGTCGTTTTGTTAAGTATTTGTGTTTTATTGAAGATGGCAATTATCCCACAACTGGTTATTCGCAAAACCTCATGTTAGAAAGATTTGATATGTCGAGTCTAGAGAATAGGAGAATAGCACACTCTGTAATATTTCTGCATAAAATTATTCACAATATATCTGATTGCCCGTCTATTTTGGAGCAACTGTGTTTCCGTGTACCTCGTATAGGAAGCAGAAATCGTGAAACATTCTATCTTGCTACTCCCCGAACAAATTTACTAAAACTTTCACCTATACATTTTATGTGTAAAAATTATAATTCAGTGCAAAATGAGCTTGATATATTTAATTGTAGTCCTGCATTAATTAAAAGATTACTATGCGTATAACCCCATATCCCTTATTGCCGTTTCATGTTTTTTTTAGAGTTATGTGATGTGTATATATTATTTTAAGTCAGTTTTTTCTTAGTATTACATTTGTATTTTGTTTCTTCACAGTACGACACGTACTGTGAATTTGGTATATATAATACTTATACTGTTTGTGCTTACTAGTGTAACATTCCCACCCTTTAATTGGTTTTCTGTTGGGTGGTTGTATCTAAATAAATGAGATGCCTCTGTCACTATTTATTAACTTATTAACTCACAATACGTATTACTAATCTAATATAACCTCAAACAGTTCTTATTACTTGATACTTCACTTTACAGTTCATTTTGTTATTTTTTCTCACTTTTCACTTGGAGCTATCTGGACTTATCTGAACTTAACCGACACCCTCCCTGCCTTTGACTTTGTCACCTTATATACCCCACAGATGGCCTCTCGAACATTTAAGTCCTTTCTGGCATAGAAATCTCGAATAATCCATTTGATTTCCTGAATAATCTCAATTCACACTCCTAGCATCATCTCTGTAGTAGTAGTTGAATTCCAATACAGGCTTCTAACGAATACAGTGACCTGACATCTGTACTATTAATTTTCGTGCCAGCCGTACCTAGTTCCCGAGTGCCACTGGGATGACGTAACAATAGAACATATCTGAGTTGAGGTTCATTTTGCGATGTTTGTTGAGAGTTTTGTTTATTTTTAGTTAATAGGGGAAAGTACAAGTTGTCACCAGAAGAACTGGCCATGGGTACCATAATGATAAATAGTAAAAAAGCCAAGAGAGATCTTATAGACGCTGCGTGGAATAGGTATACATTTAATGATGATCATTTGCCTGATTGGTTTGTACAGGATGAGCAAAAACATATGAAGCGAGAAGTTCCAGTTCCTAAGGTAAAGTAGAACATTAGGTTACTTTGTTATTTTAGATAAATGACTTTAGAAATAGAAGGTATAATCCTTAATTGTATTAGTGCAACTGATATTTCCATAACTCTGTCATTTATTTCCTAGCCTCTAGTATTTTGTGGTATTCTAAGTACATGTATATCTAATCATTTGACCAACATACTAATTTAGATTAAAAATCTATAATACTGAGTTATTTTACTTCACTCCCATTGAATAAGGAGATACACTCGATACGAGTACCAGCTTGAACTGGGTACGTGCATGACTGATTAAAGTATTATATATTACCAGTTTTCCGCAATTAATGCGCTAAAGTCGGCAAAAGTCTCTCGCCTCTCATTTTAAGGAACAGGCATTGGAGGGACTATGCAGTATGATTTGGCGAAATATCAAAAAATTACAATTTTCTTGCTCCTATTGGGTGGAATTTTCGATTCTGACCCTGCAATTTACGATGCCGCTTCATCGCCGGCCTTCCCGTTTCCATTGCGACATAGACCGAGCTTCCACTTGATGTATTTATTTCGTTACGAACGTCTGAAAATTCCATGTTTTTCTACCTCTCAGATTAAATTTGAAAGGTCCCAGAATGCCACTTTTTCTTGCTCGCGTCGAGCTGAATTTAAGATTTGGTCCATACAACTTGCTATCAGGATAAAGCTCTAATCTTCCTCCTTTCATAGAGACGTTGCGAACCCTTTTACGAAAATAGCCATTTTTCTTTCGCACAGACCGAGCCGAAATTCCGATTTCCACTGTGAAATTTACGATGTCGATAAAACGCCAATATTCTTCTTTCCAGAGACACCTAAAACAACCTTCAACTCCAAGTATTTATTTACTACGGAATGGCTGTTAGTGGTCGCGGTGCCTCGGTATATTTCTGAGTTCCAAGTTGCGTATAGAGACGTCACAAATGAGCGTACTGTTTTTGAAACTCTTACTCTGTATATCCGTATAATGAATTACTTATATACAAATCTAATTATTCAATCAACTTGGTGAAAATTATATGGATGTTTTAGGATTTGGTGGACGATTATAATAAAAAATTAGAGGATATAAATGTCAGACCTATCAAGAAAGTGATTGAGGCTAAAGCTAGGAAGAAGAAGAGAGCTATGAAAAAATTAGACAAGGCTAAAAAAAAGGTGGAAGCACTTATGGACAATGTGGATGTTTCAGATAGGGAGAAAGCCAAACAAATAAAAACGTAAGTTAAGCGAATATTCAACTTACTACAGCCATGAATCAAGATTATAATTGACTGTTTACTAAATTTACTAACTAAATGGCACATGGCAGTTAATTTACAAAAATAATTGATTATTTTACTGCCATAAATTTGACGTTAATACTGACGACAAGTTTTATCAGACAGATATTTAGTGTATAATAAAAGAAGAATTCACATCTAAGACCTTAAAAAATATCCTCTGTGTATACTTGCAATAAATACCTGCAGTATTTTTAATAAATAATCTGATTAGAATTGACCCTTCAATATATAACTACCAACTTAGTTGTAAACTGGGTGATTACTGAATATTTGGATAGAATGTTGATAGTGCAACTAAAGTTTCAAGAATTGAGTATCAAGTATTATACTCTTCGCAAATACAAAACAGAAAAGTAGGTATTGCATTTGATCAGCACGTTTCTTACATTATATATTTAAATTTTATAGAATTAAAGATGTCTGAAAGCAATATTATTTACAAAAGAAATACGAAGAGTATCCCATAGAATGTGCAAAGTGCCCACAGTTGATAGATTTTTATGAAGTATCGTTTTGTGTATTTATTTTTAATCTGCTCACAAGTTCTATTATGCCAACACATCCAAATCTTGTATCTACACTTGCTGAAAATAGAAGAAAAGTTTATGGGCTATGTCGAAAGAAAATCATCATTGAGAAGAAATAAATCGATAATTTCAGATTAGCAGACTGTCATGAACAGTTAATAAGAAAATTAATTTGTAAAAATTATAATGCGAAGGACGAAAGATTTCCTCTTAGTACATGTTTGACTTGTCGTCAGACTTTAGCGGAATATGAAAAGGAAAATATAGGAAGGCCCTTACAAAAAATGCCAAATTACGAAAGAATTCTACCAAAAGCTACAAGAGCACGCAAATCGCCAACTAGTGATTTTCCGGTAGATTCAAGGGTTATACCACCAGTAGTATAACCCTAGAATCTACCAGCCATGCATATATAACAATTACAAAAAAGAAAATAAAAGTAAAATACTTTCGTAATTTGACATTTTTTGTAATGGCCTTCTTGTATTTACCTTTCGTCCTCCTTATTATAATTTTTACAAATAAATGTTCTTATTAACCATTCATGGCGGTCTGTTAATATGAAATTAGCGATTTTTTTCTTCCCAATGATGATTTTCTTTCCACATGGCCCACTTTCATGTGTAGATACATGATTTGGATGTGTTGGCATAATAAAACTTGTGATCAGACTAAACAAAAAAATAAATACACAAAACGATACTTTATAAAAATCTATCAGTTGTTGGCACTCTATTATCAGACAACGACAAACGTGAAACTGAAATGATTTTAAATAATTCGATGCACATTTTCCGCTAATATTCTTAAGTAATAAAAGTAGCAGCAGAAGAAAACATTTGCTCTGCTGCTTAAAGAGAAATTGAAAACCGAAAAGTTAACAATGTAAAAGTAAAGCAGTAGAAAAAAGTATCTTAAAAATCTCCGCTGAACCCTCTCGACTGCATCTTTGTGACAATTGTAGTAAGGGTACCAAACTAGAGACGCATATTCCACTTTAGTACGCACGTATGAATAATATAAAACTTTAAGAGCATTAATCTCTGGGAAAATTCGACAGTTCCTGATAATAAAACCAAACAATTTCAATGCTTCAGATATTTTCTCTATTATGTGATCACTATCTTTGTAAGTAGTGCAGCATTCTAGCAAATTACCGTCGATTTGATAGTGATATTCATAAACTGACTGTTTCCTTGTGAAACTTAAGAATTTCCATTTTACTGGATTTAGATGTAGCTTATTATTGACACCATACTTGAATACTATTCAAATCAGTTTGCAACCTCTGTCCATCATCTATCGTGCATACTTCGGTGTATACCTTCAGATCATCAGCAAAAAAGAGGTGGTTACACTGAATTACAATGTACTGACAATTACCTATAGACATAGTTGATTTCTCGCTAGTAACGGTCCTCTTTGAAAATGCCTAACCTACACTGTCGTTCCAGAAAAAAGAAAATAGTTATTTTACTATGTTTCTTTCTATTACTAGAAAATAATAAAAAGAGAATGTGGGAGAAGAAACTGTTAAAAATTCGTCAAGAAATGTTTTTGTTCTTGAGACACTACAATGTCAAAGGAAAAATTTTGTCTGTTGAGCTTCCTGTTCTGTTGCTATTTTCTTTTCCGATTATAATTCATTCTTAATGTGTTAATATTCTTTCTGACTGAGGCAATATTTGCTCTGGCGTTTTATTTCTTCAATACTTCTAATAATTCTTGTAATACCGCATTTCTCGATTGTTTATTACTATGTATAAATTGTTGATTTCATATCGCACTAATAGTATTTTCCTTATAAATATCAATAAATTCTCTTAAACCCGTGTTATCCATCATCAACAAAATACTGAATGGCAGTTCGGCAATGCCAAATCTTCTGCACGTGAAACTACAGGATGCCATGCAAGATGATACGCAACTGACAGTCCGAGGAGGTGGACTGCGAACCGTGGGCAGAGCTTGCCGGTTTTGAGCAGGATACAAGCAGCATCCTACGTTGTGCTGCCGGACGACAGGCAGTCAGCAATCACATTCACTAATCGGCAACATTCAGCAGACGACAAGACAGACTGCCATGCAGTATAGTGAATGGCAAAGCTTTAGGTTCCAGTGTACAACGGTACTTTTACTAATACAGTTTTATTATCTCCTTTAATTAGACGTCGCCGCCAAAATTGTGAAATATTGTTCAGGGGTGGTTACAACCCCTCCAGGGCGTGGATTTTTTTTATGCAAAAAATATTCAAGATTTTTAGAGAGGGGCTTTGATGGAAGGAAGATGAAAGACAACCAGGGTTGTAACAACTCAACCAGCAAATTCGTTTTATAACTTAAATGTTCTATGATTATTTTGCTTTATTGCTATTTTATTATTGCTTCTAAATGCCGATTGATTGATTACTTTAGAATTCCAGAAAATATTATTTTGTTGTCTGCAACTGAACTATTTTATAAATTTATCATTAAAACTTTCTACAGCAAAATTATAAAATATCTTATAATGGAGTTAAGAAATTATTTTATAAATGTTTTCGTGACTAAGTTATAAAATATTTTAGCTTATAAAACTAAATCGTTTCATAACGATTACGATTATTTAGTAACGTTCAGCAATATTTTTAGCACCGTACTAAATATACATTCGAATTATTTTATAGTTATTTCTTATCTTATTACAAAACAGTTATATTAAAGATCTATTTGTGACAATTTTGCTTTTAAGAATAAATTATGTTTCAGAGCATGTTATATAATTATTATATAGCATTGTATTTGCTGTAATATGGAAACAGCAATAAAGTCATTACAAAACAAAATTGTTTACTTGAGTATAAAAATGTAGTGGCTAACAATGCTATAAAACATATTTGAGAAAATTTATTTCCTGTGTTAGCTGTGTATTTATATTTAGTCATAATTAAAGTCTGTCTTTTAATGAAAGTTTGTATACAAGTTTATATAAAAAAGTATTGTCCCAAAATTTTGGTTACCAACATCAACAAGAGCGGTGCAGATCATCATATAACGGCAAAACTAAAAACATCAGATTTAGGACAATGTAGAAACTTAAAAAGTGATTGTAAAAATATTAGGTACATGTATTAACAGCATAGTGGTTTTGACAATAAGACACTGCTGTAAAATGAAACGACGCATTTCACTCACTGCACTGTTAACGTATCAGGTCATATGCCAAATTACTGTTGCTTCCACTAGTACAAGTAACTACGTGGTTTTGGCAATAAATAAACCATAAATAAATAGCTCTATAAATAAGGTGATTTACTGCTACTAATTTCTAGGTTATATTTATGCAAATTGAACCAATTCTGTTTCCATGGTTGCATTTACAACTCAGTCCTATCAGATTTAACATAAGAGCTACAAAAGTATCGCGAGAGTGAGTGATCTATTTTATAAAATTCACGAAAAAGTTACACTCAAGCGCATTATTTTATAGATGTTTTGTAGCAATCGTAATTATTTAAATTTCGTAAAATGCTTGCTACTAACACAAAAGTATTTTATAGAGGGAGGCCATCTTGAAAGGCCAGCGTTTGTGATGGTAAAAATGATTAGATATGAAAATTTAAAATATCAAATGTTTATTAGAATTTATGGAGTCAGAAACGTGCTAAGTATACAGTTATGACTACTAAAACAAATTAATGTAAGTTATATTGCAAAAAAACTCAAATTCAAAAAATCGATATTTATAAAATTTCAAAAATTATTAGAAATCATCAATAAATGTGAGGCCTGTTAAAAATATATTATAAATATGGTTCAAGTTCACAGTAAAATTTTCTCCGCATCAAAAATTGCAGTCGTAATTTTAGAAATCATTTTATTTTATTAGTGTGTATATAGCAGCATTTTTTAAAATAATGACTATTTAAAAGCTCCTATAAAACAATTGTTTAGTCGTTTTATAACAGTAATTTAACAAACAGTGAAGTGTGTTTTATAGTACAATTAAATGAAGCTTTAATAAAACTGCTATATAGTGATGGTACTAAGTTTTCATAAGGCTTCTGGAAATGTTTATACAATTATTATGTAATGGTTCCAATAGAATATCAACAGTGACTGAAATATTTTATAAGATGGTGCCAATTTTGCATTTATAGTTGCTGTGAAAACGTTATGAAAGTGTTTCTGAGAGTAACGTTGTTATATAAAATTTGTGTCAGAAACATTCCGACAAGTTTTATAAAATATCAAATTGCTAGTTGGGAACCCTCAGGAGTGAAAATTCTCGGAGATATATAAAATGTGTCTACGGAAAAACGACATTATAGGTATAAATAACAATTTTATTTACTATGAACACAATTTTCTGTATTCTGCTCCTGCTTGAACCAAAACACATTTTCATTTAGTTAGAATTTCAAAAATGCATAGAGGACGCTGGTGGCAGCTTAAAAATAAAATTCGCTTGAGGTAAACTGCCATTTCTGTGCTAACTAGATATTGAAACATTAAAAAATATGACATAACATGATAACTATACAAGGTGATTCAAGTTTCATTTTAGGTCCCTAGAAAATAAATAAATACAAAAATATGCATATAGTTATCAAATTCACTTCAACCTCATATTTTTTTATTTTGAGCAGGTTTTTCTTATAAAATTTTCCAGTATCTATCACAGAAATGGCAGTTTACCTAATGCAAAAGTTTACTTGAAGCGAATTTTTAAGCTACCACCAGCGCCCTCTATGCATTTTTGAAGTTCTAACGTACTGAAAATAGGTTTTGGTCAAGCAAAAGTAGAATACATAAAAGTGTGTTCATAGTAAAAAAAGCGAATTTCATTTTTAAGTTGCCACCAGCACCCTCTATACATTTTGAAATTCTGACATACTGAAAATAGGTTTTGGGTCAAGCAAGAGCAGAATACAGAAAATAATGGTTATAGTAAAAAAATGGTTATTTACGCCTTTAATATCGCTTTTCCATGGACACATTGTATATATAAATGCAAAATATAATGTATTTATTACAAAATGTGTACATATTGTATGTATGTATGAACGTGTTTGTGCAAATATTTTTTTTCTGCTTTCGGATTAACAATAGTTTGCGTTTACAATAAGGGTTGCATTCTTCATCTTCCTTATTAAATTTTCTACAAAATGACCTGACAAAATTGTACGATATCCATTTTCCTCGCCGTTTTTCAGCAACTAATGAAAAACGTTATGGGACATTCTCCGGGAAAATGCAACCCCACTTTCTCCGAAATTCGCAGCTACAAAAATATTGTTGCAGAGCATGAAACGACCGAAAAGAATTTTTGCTTTACAAATCTGAGTGGCGCAATTTATAATTTGTATGTTTTATCGTGATGCCATGCGATGGAAGAAAAAATTAATTTGCAATTATTGCTAGAAATTTCCAAAATTGATAAAAAAATTCACAGTTATTCATAGACCTCTTACAAACAATTTTGATTCTATAAAACTTTTTCATGAAGTGTGTTGTTTTGGAGTTAAAAATTCTCAAAGTTTTAAGGGGATTCTTTGACCAAGTTGAGAAAAATTGGGCCAAAAAATCTTCACTAGAAAAAGGTTAACTTTTGAGAAAAAATCTTAAGAGACATTTTTTTAAATTTTTGCTCAAAAGATAAGATACTGTCCCAAAAATAAAAAAATAAAAATTTCTATCATTTCTTTTTCAACGTCAAAAATTTTTTTGAAGAATTTTCTTTTCTTTTAAGGGTTGAATCACCCATCAAACATAAAAATTGTAAATTGCGCCACTTAGATTCTTAAAGTAGACATTCTTTCCAATATTTTCATGCCCTGCAACAATATTTTTGCAGCTCCAAATTTTGGAGAAAGTGGGGTCCGCATTTTCCCAGAGAATGCCCTATAATGGCATTTCATTAATTACGGAAAAATGGTATGGAAAATCAATATCATACAATTTTGTAGAACATTGAATAGGGAAACTTTTTTGTATTTGGCATTTTATAATAAAATGAACCGTGTTCGAGATATTTTCGATTTTCTGCCGAGAAACACGAAAAAACGTATATATATGTGTATATAAAACCATCGATACCTTTGATAGTACCCATTACCTTTCTACCAAAAATCATGCTGACGCACACTGGTCGAAATTAATAACCTGTGTGCAAAAGTCAAAAATTAAGTAGATATGAATTACAATAATTGTAGCATTTCTCAATATAGAATAAACAAGCAATTACTGAGAAAACATTGTTTTTATGGTCTGCTCATTAAAAAAAAAGAGATGACGTTTACAAAAAAAGATTTTGTGACTACAACAATTGTTAGTTACGTGAATTAGTCTTATGCTACACATTATCGTGAATGGCACTGCATTCGAAGTTCCTTGGTGTATTTTGTGTTGTAAAATTATGAAGTTTTTATCAACAGGTATGTATTATTTTGTTATAACTTTAGTTTAATAATAATGTTTATTTAGTAGTACTATTTTTAATACAAAGTTTGGGAATAATTTTTATCTTTATTAATTTTAGATATTTTGTATTTCATCGGGCCGAAACTTTTCATATCCGCATGTATTCGTGCTGGCCAATTTTTTATATAATACTTATACATTTTAGTATACAACTAATACACAATTAATTGCAGCGAAGTGCAGCCAAATAAAATATTGAATTATTTCAGGTGCTGTGTATATACCTTGGACTTTGGAGACAGTTGTTTGATGTTAGTGCATAAATTTAAATGACTATATGAAATTGTCATTTTTTTCTCCTCAGCACCAACCTACCGAGTCAGTACCAGCACCATCCGGCTGCAAAATGGGATGACCATCAAAGGTGTTTCAAGAACTAACGACATCGCCAAAGAAACTAAAATTATTACCTATAGTACAGAGTAATTTCAAAGACGAGTTAATGTTTGCGGCAGAAACAAGTTTACGTTTCGGTGGACAAAGAAATGCAGCCAAATACAGGAAGTATCCGAAACAATACCAAAGAGGGCTACTAACATTTTTTAAAAGTCTCTTGATGGACATTATACCAAATATACTTATGTATTAATGGAATATGGGGCCAGGATGCAGATTTGTATTCCTCGTATGACAAAATGTTAAAAGCAAAAAAAAAAAAAGTGTTGTCCCAAAGTGGAATCAATAAAGGCTAGTGAAACATCTACAGAAATAACTGTACAGGTCCTTGTTGACCACACCATAACTAGATTAGCAACGGTTCCAGAGGATGTGTGATCCTAAAAAATCGATGACTTATTACTTACCAGATGGTCTAACAATCATTTTTAAGTGAAGGTGCGATAGAAGTTCTGGACACTCTACATACAAACAGAAATTTCTAAAGATGATGCAGATCTGATGGGATTCTAGCTTATTTGCAGTTTGCATTGTACCCTTGCACTTACGAGTAAATAAAACTAATAGCATCTTATGGCACATTTCATCAGCTATTATATTCTGCAGACCTATAAATCTCTTATTTGAGAAAGAAACTGAAGAATTTTGTAAACGAGAAATACAAAATATAGAACAACAAATGCAGGCTATATTACCTACTAAAGTTTCTGTTTCTGTACTGGAAATCGTTATTACTCCTTGTTTCAAATTAACTATAAGTAACAGAAGAATGTTTGGAGTAAATGCCTATTGTTGCAGCCATCTCTTGATGAAGAATCTGTACATGTTCTATAAGAAAGTGTCAATGAAAATTCTGATAGTTTTTAAAATAATTTAATTATTTAAATTTTGTGTCACTCTGTATAAAAGATTCAATATAGTTTAAGTACATATTATTATATGTAAATTAAAATAATAAATGCACTACTTCTTATTAAACCCATACCTTTTGACTTTTGCACAGTTAGATTAATGATTTCTAGAGTCTGTTTCAGCCTTTATGGCGTGTGTACGGCTCGAGCTATGCCTTGCTTTAAGATTTGTTCTCACTCATACACATATCAAGCGGGATACTATTCTAAACCTATGACTTTCCACTTATAAAACTTCTACAATTATACGTCCATCTCTTTCATTCTTTCATGCGGTTAAACTCGATAATGAGCCAACATTTGTGCCCACTCAATTAGCATAGCCGTGCGACGCGTTTTGACTGGTCGATCCGACACTGTTCGTCTCTTACTTAAAATCATCTTAGACCGTATGCTTCTTGTGATGCATACTCCATAAAAGCTGATACAGACTCTACCAGTGTGTGACGTACCGGTTTTCTAAAAAACCCTAATGCCCTTTTGCTAATTCCACTGGACTAAATAGTTATACAATAATTTGGGTATAGTACAGGCAAATTAGCCATTTAAGGTAACAAAAAGTAATAAAAGGATCATCTCCTGGATTCAAGTAGGTAATAACCGGAGAATGCATTCTTTGCACTTCCAAGTTCTGGGAAAATTCAACAAAATTTGGAAAAACTTATTTTCGGTTTTTTTCTTCTAGCAGCCAAAATAATAAAAATAGAGAAGAACGTTTTCAACAAAAGTTGTAGCTCATCTCTTTCTCTACAAAAAAGATCCTTACAAATTTTTGTGTTACTTAAGCCGTTTAGAAGATAAATCGAGTTTTCCAGTTATAGGTTTGAGCTGCTTCAAAATGCGCGAAAAACGAGAATTCTCTGGGAGTTTCGTACGACCGGACTCATCGATCGATAATTCTTACTATTCAGAGCCCCTAAAAAAATTGATATAACATAAAATGTAGAGAAAAGAGTCAGCTTTAATGTGGAGCCAATCACAAAATTTATAAAAAAATTTATCATAGAGAAATGTTAGAAGATGGCTTAGTAAATTTTGTATAGTTGATCCACAGATCTATTCATATCTTTGCCGGGAGTCGTTAGAATGGTAATTAATTTTACTAATATATTCTTATATATTAATCAAATTAACATTTTATTGCAATTACTTTTGTTGGAAAAATATACCTTGCGTTCAAAGTAGAGTATTTCTCATCGATTAGTCACCTCCAAATTTTAGAGTTCAGTTCGCTATATCTTAATTAATAATAATAGCACATTCTTAATTTTTGGATTATAAGTACAATAAAACATATTCTTTCGAATGGCTTTAGAGTTTTTTAAATGCGTTCAGTACTTCCTAAATTTGTCTACATTATTCATATACATTCAGAAAATGCACAGTTATATAGTAAAACATATACAACTTATTTGTTTCTTAACATCCCGCAATGAGATTTTCACGAAATATAGACTAAAGTGTGGAATCGAGTTCATGCAATGAAAAAATACCTACTGTTACGGGAGAAATGAGGAGGATGCATAAAGCTCAAAGATATGAATAAATCAACTGTATAAAGTTTACTAAGCCATCTTCTAACACTATTTTCTCTATGATAAAAATCTATATGAATTTTGTGGGTAGTTTCACTTTAAAGCTGAGATTTTTCTCTACATTTTATGTCATTTTCATTTTTTTTAGCAGCGCTGAATAGGAAGAATTATCTATCGATGTGCTCGGTTGTACGAAACTCCCGGAGAATTCTCATTTTTCGCGTATCTCGGAGCGGCTCAAACCTATAAGTAGAAAACTGGATATATCTCCTAAACAGCTTAAGACAAAAATATGTAAAGACCTTTTTTGTAGAGAAAGAGACGATCTACAATTTTTGTTAAAAACTTTTTTCTCTATTTTCATTATTTCAGCCGCTAGAGCAAAAAAACCGCAAATCAAAAAATTTTTCAAATTTCTTTGAATTTTCCCAGAACTTGGAAGTGCAAAGAATGCATAATTTCATTCTACAGGTTATTACCTACTAAAATCCCAGAGATGATCCTTTTATTAGTTTTTGCGAGGTTTTTACAAAATGCTGCCTGCCTTCATGGCCTGTACTAGCATTTAACTGAAAATTTTCTAGAAGTTGTATGATTTATTTTTTATAATTTATCTATTATCATAAAACAAAATATAAAAAACAATTGGCATTAGTTTTATATTTTGACATTTGACATTAATAGTAAAATTACAGTTTTTCTTAACACATTTTAGTGGACTATCCAGCTTATTTTTATGTATTAGGTATTTCTTTGGCATTTTGGTGTAATCATATTAAATTTATCATTTTAGATTGTACAAGAAAGCAAAACAAGAACCGAAGAAAGAAATTACTTATGTTGTAGCAAAGAAACATATGGCTACCAAAAAAGTGAGGAGACCTAACGGTGTTAAAGGTCCTTATAAAGTAGTCGATGCAAGGATGAAGAAGGACATGAGAGCCCGGAAGAACAAAATGAAAACTAAGGGAAGGGGCAAAATATTAGCGGGAACTAAGGCAGGAAAGGTAGTAAAGAAAGGGAATGTGAAGAAGCCAAATACTAAGGCAAAGCAAAATAAAATGTAGATGAGAATGCATTTATAAAAGAGGTGGTGATTTTTCTACTTAACGTACAATATATAAATAAACTGTTTTTGTAAATGTGTTATGAAAACTTGTTAACAATTCATTATGTTAAATTGTAAATATAAATTATATATTATGATTCTTTAAAACATTTATTTTTGCAATTATAGCTTTACACTTAGTCTTAATAAAATGTCAGAAAATTTTATGAAGAGGGGTTGGGCCTTTGACGTAACATGGAATAGTTTTCCCAAACTCAAAAACAGCGAATTCTGAACGCAATGCGAGTCTCGCCATTTACGATCGCATCACCTGATTGAAATTAGAATTAATGGGGGGTCTAAGGAAATGTGACATTCGCAGTTAATCAATTTTATTTTAATTGTTCTCTTGGCAGTTTTTAAATTTTTTTCATTACGATAGAAAGTCATTCCCCAGTACTCAAAGCCTGTAAACAGGCCCGTGAAGTTAGAAAAGCATTTGCATTAGGCGAAGTGAGAGAGGTATACTTTTAAATGATTAGTTTGATGTAAATAACAATGACTAAATATGAAATTGCAGCCCTCCCGAGGGAAGAGGGAGGGGTGCAAAAAGGTGAAATTCTGAGTGACGTATTTTATAGACGGCCCCTTACAATCCACCCTGGTTCAACGGATACGAAGTCGGTGGTGACAGGACTGTTCTTGGCAGCTGACGGAAGGAGACTGGCTTCAGGACAGCAGTAACTATAATAAATACAGTTCCGCTATAGTGGGGAACGGCGCAGACGGGATGCGCCTCAGTTTATGGACTTATGTTAAAACACAGTCGGTTTTACTGGCTTATGGTTACTTACTCGCCCTCTAGAAAAAGGGGGCATAAACAGTTTTTCCGGGATATCTTGACAAATGTGTAAGTCTCACAAAATTTTTTTTAAGACTTATAGATAATTGAATTCTCTGCAATTTTGGTCTAGATACTTACTGTTGAAAATGAAAAAGTTATAATAAAAAATATACTAAAATTTTCAAGAGAAATATCATTTAAGTGTTAAAACTTTTTTTCTATTTATTTTATTGAAAAAACATCAGATATTTTTTGTAGATCATTTTATTGAGAACAATTTTACTTACTCATTTTTTAAATTTCTTTTCTTTATTAGGATGCTGCAACGGAATCAAACCAACCAAGTAATCCTTTTAAAACGCACAAAAGGATGCAAGAAAGAACATCGGTCTGAAACTATTTTGACTATACGTTTTTTGGGTCGCGGATTATGAAAATCGGAGTCCCACAGTCCTATAAGTTGGGGAACACCCCTAAAAACGCAAGAAATACGCCTTTTAGAGTTTTCGCGATAATTTTAATAAAAATAAAAAATGATCCTATAAAATCCCCTTTGTTTAATATTAGTTTATACCAAATATAGCCAAATTATATGATTAGGGATCATCAGAGAGGGTTAAAACCACCACTATATCAAATTAAAATTTAAAAAAATGGTACAAAATATTTTTCTTCTACTTTTTACTTCAAATTTGGTTGAATGTATATTGTTGGGCAAAGTAAATTATTTTCAACCATTAAGGGGGTAAAGTTACCCCCTAAATTATAATAATAATATATCTTTCTTTTCATAGGACCCTATTAAAGGTATAGAAATATAGTTATAAAATTGTAAAACATTGTAAAATATAGTAAAATACATAACTAGATGAAACCATAGTATAGTAAACAGA
The DNA here is from genome assembly GCA_963583905.1 of Stenurella melanura. Classification (NCBI taxonomy): domain Eukaryota; kingdom Metazoa; phylum Arthropoda; class Insecta; order Coleoptera; family Cerambycidae; genus Stenurella; species Stenurella melanura. The sequence goes on along the minus strand of OY757312.1, from coordinate 62,657,567 downwards.
ATACAGAACAATAAATAAGGACGATAATTGCTAATATAACTAAGTATACGCTCCTGAAAATTAGTACAACTTATGGAATGAAAGTTGCGAGTGATTGCTCGAACTGCAGCGTTGCCAGATTTATAATTGTCAATACCCGTACCAACCTGACAAAATACCCGCTTTTACCCGCATCTCATAATGAATCTCCCCGTAATTTTATACTTGATATTTATGACTTAAAAGGGTTGAGTTACTAAGAAGTAAAAACATTATCTTGGTCTTCCTTGCATATTTTTGAAGAGTGGGGGGGGATTTCTCTAATCCATATTTATTTTTAAAGAGTGGGGGGCAAAATTTCTCTGGTCCACATTTCTTTGCCCTCGCTCGAAATTTTTGAAAAGCGGGGAGGGAGATTTCTCTGGTGCACATTTTCTACCCTCGCTCGAAATTTTTTTAAGAGCAGGGGCGGCGACATTTTCTCTACACATTTCTTTCCCTCTCTAAAAATTTTGGAGTGCGCGGGGGGGGGGGGAGATTTTCGACAATTATTCACTACGATGCTACACTTGGAATTATCCGTTTCTTATCCAATTTTCATCAAAATAAATTTGGAAATTTAGCGTAGACATTTCCAAACTCCCCGGTTTTACCCTCTCGGTCATTTTACCCGCCAGATGGTCTAAAATACCCGCATTTCGGGTAAAATACCCGACATTGGCAACCCTGTTGAACTGTGCTTTTAAAGAGGTTAATGCTATTTATGCTCTTTATGTTTTTAGAGAGTTTATTATATAGCTAGATGGACATGACATTTGCTACTATTTGCAGTTTGCTTTGGAGAATCGTTAGGAGGAAACCTGGACAAAATGAGTAAAAATCTGAATGTTTGCACAGGCGTTCTTTAAGGTGTCCCAAACCGAAATCCACAAAAATCACAACATGTCTAGATATTGAAGGTTAAAGTTTTTGCAAATATCTCGTGCCCTATGCATCGGCTGCCCATAAGGTCAATGTGAAAGTTGTAGAGAATTAAATTATCTACAAGTTGTCTTTTATATCCCGCCCACCCCACCCCCCCTTTCAAGATGTTCAAGGTCAAAGTTTCAAAAACAGTTTTTTGCGAATATCTCACGCCACAAAATCAGACAGAAATAAAGTTAACATGCCGTTGTAGAGAATTCAGACAATTGAATTCTCAAGATTGGTATTTTGCATTTTGTCTCAAAACCTCGAGATATTTAAAGTCGAAGTTTAAAAAAAGCGATTTTTTTTTGCAAATATGTGTATGTAGACTTAGTCGCAGACCAGTGCATAGGGAGCGAGATATTCGCGGTATACCGTTTTTCTGAAACTTTGACCATGAATATCTCGAAAAGGGGGAGGTTTTGGCAGAAAATGCAAAATACCAATCTTCAAAATAATTGAACTCTTACAACTTGTATGTTAACTTTATTGCTGTCTGATTTTCATGGCGCAAGATATTCGCGAAAACCATGTTTTTGAAATTTTGACCTTGAATATTTCGAAAAAGAAGGGGGGGGGGGTTGGTAAGAAATAAAAAAGACAACTTGTAGATAATTTAATTCTCTACAACTTTCACACTGACCTTATGGACATCCGAGGCATAGGACGGTAGATATTTGCAAAAAACTTTGACCTTCCGTTATCTTGGGTAGCCAGCCACGTTGGAATTTTTTTGGATTTGGATTTGGGACACCTGAAAGAATGTCTGCAAAAATTCTGATTTTTACCAATTTTATCCAGGTCAAATGCTAATTTCCAGGGACTAAATACGCCATATTGAAACTGAGTTGTATCTGTTATACAAACCGATCGTTAGAGAACTGTCAGTTTGATGCGTATAATTAACATTTTAGAACAAACCTTAAGGTATTTGATTAAACATATAAGAATACGAAGATCTAAACCGATACCGAAACTGCAGCAGTATACAATGTGTCTCTTAGCTTCAAATGAATTTTACGTAGATTATAGGTCATATACCAGTTTCACAAAATGGCGTTAGAAGATATACTTTATCCCAAACTTATTGTCGGTATAAAAAATGTCGGAATCCTTGTTCTTTACCATACTATCAAAGGCGCCGACATTTTTTATACCCAGAATAAGTCTAAGATAAAACTATACCTATAGTTTGATTATTCAAACTATTATAACTATTATGAAACAAATCAAACTTGCAGTACGGCGTTACCTACTATGAATACCTATTTGAACCATAAAAATAAAAATGTTGACTGTGTACTTAAATCTAGTGGCATAAGATACAGGGTGTAATTAGTATCATGTCATTAAAAAACTAGTAATGGAGACTGACTAGATTAGCAAAAAACCTATATAACTTTTCCTCTTGGAGCACTTTGAAAAAAGCTGACCCAGGTCAAAAATGTTAATGTCAAGGTAGGAGACATTTGAGAATCACTGCTTTTCTGGGTCAATGGACGGATGGGTCCGAATCATAATAGAAGTCATAAAAAGGTAAAGATTACCTACTGACTTGTATTTTCGCCGCCGCGTGATCTCAAAGCAAGTAATAGATATAAGGTATTTCCTCTTAGTAAATATCAAAAAGCGCCGGGTACAGCCAGGTATGCCCACAAAGGAATTAGCCGGCGCGTACAAAGAGTTTTGCGTCTTGCGTCTCAGCCCGTTGATCGAATTTCGTTTGCGTGTACTATACTTTGATGGGACCGCTCGAGCCAAACTTTTTATGCCAATTATGAAAATGTAAAAATTATTTCTTTCTTCACAACGCAAGCACAGGATGGCCGCAGGGGTTTATTTAAACAGAGGATTTGTTTACATATGTGTTTTTTAATTTGAAACAAAATTAAAATAGGAGCTTTTAATTTAAAAATTGAAATGTGGTTTAAGTATTAACATTTGAAACATAAAATAAGTGTTCTGTGTTAAAAGCTTAAAAAGTGAGTAATTATTTCACGAAATTGGATAACGAACAGTTAGGCGTCCGAAATGTGATAACAGAAAATAGTTATGTGTATTTTGAGTTAGGAAAAATCTGATTTTGTTAACGAATTGCGGGTATAATTTTTTTCCAATCAGGTATCGAAAACTAAGAATCGAGTCTTTGATTTTAATGGATATCAATGTAAACAATAATAAACAGATCAGAACAAAACAGCTAATAAGAGTATATACAGGGAACATCCAATAACAGAAAGTCGGTACACATTTCGGCACGTCAAATTAAGGACATACGCACTCCGTTCGGGTAGGTCATGTGTATGTTTCTTAAGCAAGTAAAGACAGAAACTAAAAATTACTTGAGAATATCACAATGGAGAGTATAAAGTAATTGCCTATCTGCACAACTGACATAGTATATCATGAGTAGCCAGTAGTCGAGTGCAATTAGGTTTTTACTTGGGAGCCCAGTTATAATGAATGGATTTTCATGATTTTTTTTTTATCTAATACTGAGTACAAAAAAGTTTACCTTTTAAAAATTGCCGCTTTTTACTTCCGGGTGGTTCCAACCCCCTCTATAGGGGTGGGCAAAAAAGTACAATAGTAACCACCGAATCTGATATAGAATCATATTGTAAGAGAAAAAGGCAGTTTACAATTTTTCATGAAGATTTATATTTTAAGAGTTAGATTTAGATTTTAAAAGTTATAATGATTTGAAGATTATGATTTTAGCTTTAAAAATTTGGTATCTCGTAAATAACTCAAAAATTTCTGAAAACAGTGGTATGGTACAAAAAATAAGATTATAAAATTACAAATATTTTGTTTTTTATTTATTTATGTACGATGAATAGTTCTAAAAATATGATAGTTTAAAAATGGCGTTCGGACATTCGGACATACATCAGTCGAGATAATGTTTAAATCTCAAATATGTCAGATGTTAAAATTACATATAATAGAAATTAAAGGGCTTGAAGTACTCTTTGATATTATTTTTTGTCTATCCGTACGGCTTGAAAAATAACGATGTTATGTGCAAGATAATGAGTGCTTTGTAATTTTTTTAAATAAACAAATTTGGATTTCCTGTCATTGGCCATAAGGTCCTTGTTTGTCTAGTGGTTCCCCACTACCAGTTTTTTTAATGACATGAAACTAATCGCACCCTGTAATATGTAGAATTTAAATTTAAAATTTGTATTTTGTGTAAGATTGGACGTTAACGTTTTCATTTCGTTTATAAAAACCGCTGCCTAAGGCATCACTACTTCCACATCCAGATTTTTCATCCAAGTCATTTTAAAGGAAACATCTTGACTAAATTTGCACTCTAGTATGTGGAAATTATTGGTCATAGAATTTTAATAATATTTGGGACAGATGTCATAAAAAAGTTTGAGGCGTTGGTTTCTACCATGTGCGTTAAAAATGAAGTTGCTAGTTTACCCTACTTATTTTCCGCTATTCACCACCTACCACCTCCCTTCCCTTCAATGGAATCATCTCAATCAGATGTCATTACAATACATATGTGTACTAACTTTCAAGTGAATATCTCAATTTTATTTTATCAACCCCTTTGATAATGGAGTAGGGGTATTGGGGGGTTGAAAAATATTATAAAAAAATCTGAGGTCTTGGTTTCTAGTACATACACCGAATTTGAAGTTTCTGTACTCTTACCAGCTTGCTTTACTTATTTTGCCCTATTTACCCCTATTTAGCCCCCAACCCTTCAACGGAATCATCTCAAAATATAATCCATGTACCAAATTTCAAGTGAATAAATATCTCTATTTTATCAACCCCTTTAATAATGCAGTAGTGGTGGTGGGAGTTGAAAAATACTATAAATAATCTGAGACATACCCCGAATTTCAAGTTTCTGTACTTTTACCAACTTGCTTTACTTATATATCCCTATTTACCCCTAAATAACCGCCAACCCTTCAACGGAATCATCTCAAAATATAATCTAGTTTTAGATATCGTTATAATACATACGTGTACAAAATTTCAAGTGAATATCTCAATTTTATTTCACCAACCCCTTCAATAATGGAGTAGGGGTGGTGGGGGTTGGAAAATATTATTAAAAAATCTGAGGCCTTGGCTTCTAGTACATTCATCGGATTTCAAGTTACTGTACTCTTACCAACATGCTTTACTTATTTTCCCCTATTTACCTCTATTTAACCCCCAACCCTTCAATGGAATCATCTCAAAATATAATCTAGTTCCGGATGTCGTTATAATACATATGTGTACGAAATTTCAAGTGAATGTCTTAATTTTATTTTATCAACTCCTTCAATAATGGAGTAGGGGTGGTGGGGTTGAAAAATATTATAAAGAAATCTGAGGCCTTGGCTTCTAGTTCATACACCGAATTTCAAGTTTCTGTACTCTTACCAGCTTGCTTTACTTCTTTTCCCCTATTTACCCCTATTTACCCCCAACCCTTCACCGGATATCTTCAAAAAACAATCCTGTTCTAGATGTCGTTATATATACGTATACAAAATTTCAAGTCAATATCTTAAACCGTTCCAGAGAAAACGTGTGGGAAAAAAAAATTACAGACAGACAGACAGATTTTTTTTTCACTCAAATGTTTATCTCCACGTTTCATGACATTCTAAACAAAAAAAGAATTCTGAGAAATTTGAAAATTATTTTAAGATTACTAAAGTTCCAATCCGCTACGTGGATGTGGAAGTAATTGAACAATACCCAATTTTTCTGATGTAAATACCTTAATTATTACATAATTAGTAATTACTAATAACAAACTATTTTAATTATTTAGTTTTTACACTTATTAAAGCCTTTTACTTTTCCCATTTATTTAAATAAAAAGTTAACGGTCAAGGTTGTTTGCATTGCAGGATGCTGAATAAATAACTTTTTATTGAATTATTTCATTTTGATTTACATATTTTTATTGCAGTTTTACGTAATATTTTGTTGCTCATTGTTATGCCATATATTTGTTGTATTATTTTTCTCCCTATTAACAGTATTGTAGGTGTTTCTAATAAGTATGCATACACGGTGTCGTAAAATTTTATATGAAAAGCCATGAGAATGATAGAATAACATAATTGAAAATTCAATATTATTAGCATCACAGAAACAATTAGCACTGCAGTGTTCGTAAAATAATAATATTACTAATAGTCTAAGTTCCCGCCGACATAAAGGACTATTTATACATATCCTCTTATAACTTCTTGTATAGCTAATTGCACCTAGTTTACCATTTTTTCCTCTGCGAAAATGTTTGTAAACGCCACTTTCCCACCTTCCATTTTTTCGAAAGACAGGCATTTCCCTTTGTATGAAAAATTTATAGATACTGTACTTTTACAAAATGTAGTCGCAGGAAAACTTTATGAAATGCGCGAGAAAGAAATTGGTCGACAATAATTTTGGAGCGTTAAGGTTGTCTGCCACCCTAAACATGCCGAATAACGACTTTAAAAAAATTATTGATAATCAGATGATTTTTTCAAGATAGCCTAATAAAAATGTAGAATCCAATTTTCGAATTGTCCGACAAAATATATTTTCCGATTGTCCAGTCCGTCACATGGAAATCGTCAGTTTCACGACGACCAAAAATTTATTAATAATTTCCCTTTTCAATTTTTTGTTTTTAAATGAAGTAATAGGTAAATTAGTTGGCCAACAATAAAATATTGCCTTTTACATGAAATATAAAAAAAAAAAATTGTATTTAGTTATCTAGGAATACTTGGAGTGTGTGTGTTTTTAAACGTACGTACACCCCACTCTTAAATAACCAGCTGATTTTCTGAAGATTGCTGAATAAAAAATGTAGAATCCAATTTTTGAATTGTCCGACAAAGTACGTTTTTTAATTGTTTGTTTTTAAAATAAGTATAGAACATATGTAATGAATAAGTTGGGCAAGAGTAAAATTGTTCTTTATTGGACCAAAAATAAAAAAAATTATACATACCTATCACATGATGCATTCAAAGTGAGCAGAATTACCGGTCATGAGTTACACATTTGAGACACCAAATTTTAAACTTTTAAGACAATGCAAACACCCGTAAGTATCTATCAGCGTGGCCAAAATTCGCAGAATTTTAAAGACAATATAAGGAGGATGACGCGGCAATGATTTTTCAAGCGATACAGATGAAGAAAGTTTGAATGATGAGGAGGCCGATAAGGGGTGAAAAAATTGGAATTATTTAATAAAATATTTAACCTTCTCAATGTACCTTATTTAATAAAAATTAATTAATGTTATTTACCCTTTTTTGTTTAAAATGGCCCAAGAAACCTGAAAAAAATGTTCAGGGGTAATAAAAACAAATTTTTGGAATTTGTTTTATAAAAATTGTTTAGACAATTTATGACCGTGAACAGCATCATGCAGTTTGTTTATAAGAGAATTATTTGAACTAAGATTATACAAAGGAAAACGGAACCAGAACATTTTTCCGAAACTACCCGGGCTATATATAAATGTCATGAAAAATTGCTGTCTTTTGTACGATTCTAGATTCTAGATTCAACATTAAACAATGTTCCTTTAAGGTTATGTTAGTTTATTAAAACGTTTTTGTAAATAGTGTAGGTACTTAATAACTTGTGTGTGAGCAGATTATCTCGTGTTATAATTTCTGAACCCACGGATTTTAGGAGTCTTTCCTACACTGAAAGAAACTGACCAAATAGAATGTTTTGCTAAGATGATCTGCATTATCATAAGTATTTTTTTTGTTAAGACTACATTATCATTATCTAACCATAAGAAAAACTGTTTTGCTAATGAGATTTTGCAACGGTAAATCTTTGACTATTTGTCCCAATAACAGCACTTACTTAAACTAGATAAAATATTGTTTTAAGTTTTTTTTATTAGGGGTAACTAAATAATTTCCTACCATAAATAAGTGCCTTAAGTTAAACTTAAGTATTTAATGGTTAAAACTCATATAGACTTATGGTTGGTAAATCACCTGTTAACTGTAAAGACGGGCTTACTAATCCTAACGTCTTACTTATTTATTTTTACACGTGACGCAAGCGCAATTGAGATTTTATCATCGCGCGCCATTTTATCCATGCAGCGACGCAACTATAGTAACTACTAACTACTAAGCAATTCGGCGTTCGACGAGACAGTTGTGGGAAAGGTTTTATGCAAAGAATTTTTATTAAAAAACTTGTGTTTTATGTTATTGTATATATATTAGCTGTTCTCATTCAGCAGAGTGATTCGTAATCATAATAAACAGCATTTCAATGAGCAGTAATCATATGATACAAAATTGTATGGTATATAGGGACAGAGACAACACATGAAACAGGTAGGTACCTTATCATTACGAATCACTCTGCTGAACGAAAGTAGCTTTTATATAGTAAACTGTGATTGTCTCTTCTTACAACTCAACGTTCCCTTTTTTTTAATAGGCACCCTGATGAATTGTTTATTAGTCATCGTTTGTTACCTTAAATTAATCATTTATTTTAATTTTACCAACAATTATTCTTTGTCTGAGTCAGTATAGAAATGTATTAAAAAACGTGTTTTATAATGAAGTGTGAAAATATAAAATTAAAATATTGAATTTAGAAGTAACGTACTTGTAAAGTGACATACTAGGTCAAGAAAGACTATTTGTTACCATTATAATGTAAGCTGCATAGTGGTTAAAAAGTCATCTATTAGCGGCAGGAAAGTTTTTTTCCGGTTACAAGGTAGTAATGGTGTAAGAAATAGGAACTTACTAACTATAACAAAAAACTTATTAAGATTAAAATAGGTGGTGACTCCTGATATCAAAGCTATCAACCTACAGTAACAAATAAATAATAAGAAAATCTTTTATTAACGGTAAATAATATCTTAGCAAGATCGTTTTTGTTGCGGTTACACAGCAGAGTCTTGCTGGAGCCTATTTAATGCAGATATTTATTAAGGGTTAGTCAATTTCTCTTTATGGATAATAGAAATTTCTTTCAGTGTAGGGGGTGGAAACCTCCACGGTTAAGGGGTCATACATTTGTTTTACAACTATACCTTTCTGGGGTTATTTTGTTTTTATGGGTGCCCATATTTATGTTTTAAAAAAGATAAAGAACTTGTAATCATGAGTTTAGAGTTCTCAGATAAAATATACAATATAAATCTGAATTTCTTCTAAGTTGGAAGCATTTTTCTTTCTGGCTAATTAGCTGATAGGAGTTTCTTTCTGGGAATATTGTTCTGTATTCAAAATGTTTGACAACTCACGACGTACATGACAGGCGGTGCCTCGCCAGAAGTCGTTTTTGTCAGTCGCTGTCTTTCATAAAACAATAAAAATATCTGATGGAACATAAAATGATGACGTGCCGAAAAAGCCACTCAACTCCTGTACTATAACGTCTGAATTACTAACCTTAGTCAGTAATTAGTTTATTGCTTTTATTGTCAGATTTCAGAAAATGTTTTTTAACCTATCCTTGAACTATTCTATACAATTTTCCATTCGAAACTATTTCTTTCGACGCATTTATTTAATTCGATGACAACTTGTTTCTGTCTCTTCCTGGAACCTTCCCTGGTGTGCTCCAACGACAAGTTAACAGGGGATCTTCTCAAGACTATTTTCCATATAAAATATTTTTGGATTGATGAAAAAATTGTTTCTGAATACGCCTTGGATTCGCTCCTGGTACACTGATTTAACTAATATTCAACTGCATTCTACCTTGAGCAGTGTTCGAGAAAAACATACCATCCGCAAACACAGACACGCAGATATACAGACCGCGTGCATGCATGCATACATGTGCTGATTCGGATATATTTTGAATATTTTCGGTCCTCAAACAGTTCCGCTTTATTATAATTTGAAATTGGGGCTTTTTTCATAACGTCAGTACTTCATTTATAGTGAGAAAATAAAAATCAACTACGGTCAAAACCTTTTACCGCAGATGTTTCTTTCGTTAAACTTTTTCAAATCATTTCTTCAGAACACTAATTGTCTAGGAGCTACCGTGCAATTACCTGACACATTTTTATCAGCTATGGAGACATGATAAATCCTTTGCAGCAAAGCATGGCATACAACAATAGAATTTTTCTTATCAGTGAAAACTTAATTAATAAACAGTTTAATTTAGTAAGAAAAATAAGCTTGATACTGACTAATCATGGCTAGAGTTGCCAGGCCTAAAATTCGAAAAGCCAGACCATATTTATATATTTGGCCCGACATTTGGAACACAAAGCAGGACAGCATTGTTCGCTATAAAAAAATAACTAAAATACTAAGTCAGTCTTTTAATATATCTATTAAACTTAATTAATTTCCAAATAAAAATTTGTTACATATATAGGAACAGAAAATATCATCGCAAAATAACAAAATATATCTATCAAAAGCGACTAAAAAAGAAAAAAAATCACATTTCTAATGATTTTTAGAGCTATAGGTGAAAAGCCAACCAAAAGCCGGACAGGCTAGACATGTTAATTTTTAGCCGGACGAAACCGTAAAAAGCCAAACATGTCCGGCTAAAGCCGAACGCCTGGCAACCCTAGTCATGGTAAGAGTAACCTTGCAGGTTCAAAATGTGTGCCTCTGCCTCTGGGCCTCCACTAACCAGGATATATACCAATCTTATTTTTGTAATCACTAAATGGTAAGTAATCGGTAACAAAATATCAACTTGACTTGCACCAACTATAAAAGATAATTTGAGTGTCACGAATTAGTTGTGAAGTATCCACTTCCCTCTTTATTCGTACAAGACGGTCACTCTAAAAAATTATTAATTAAGAGATGACATATGAGAATTATAATCGCCATGTAGTTAGCCCTATTTTTACAGAGAAAACTTGATAAGTTTTTTCCATCATCTATAGGGGAGAGCGTTGTACCTTGGGACGGTTTTACCTTGGGACATCGTATCTAGAAAGTGCTGCGCTCATGTGACTGAAGCGGAAACTACGTCAGAATAGAGTTATGCTTACGTTCATGTAGTGAATGACGCGATATTGTCGTCAGTTGAGTTTCGACACTGCAGTGAAGTGATTGTGTTTTTGCCTGTTAAAAGTAAATTTTACATACCCGTTCTCTAATCTATAACTGTTTGGGTAAGTGATTTTAAATTATGATATATTTTAATTGAGGCAATTTTAACATTGCTCTAATGTATTTTATAGTTAGACTTGTTTATTTTTTAACGGTTATAATTTTATATTTAGTTTTATTTATAATGTGATTTTTTGTACCTTGAGACATACATCTGGTTGTACCTTGAGACTGTCCCAAGGTACAACCAATTACATGTTAAATATTTTATTGTTACAGACATGGGGAGAAGTAAGACAGGTGTAAAGAGGAAGAAAATTGAAACAGAAAATATAACTACTGCAGCAGAATGTGTTCTACAAAATAGATTGTCATTACGTGAGGCTGCGAAAACGTATAATGTGTCAAGATCTTCTTTATCTCGTCACCTCTTGGCCCATAGAAGATCTGGTGTTGATCATTTTGTGTATCGGGCGTCAAATGCAGTCAAACAAGTATTTTCATTAGATGAAGAAAAGCTTCTATTAGAGTACTTGATTACTGCAGCTAAATGGAATTATGGCCTCTCAGTGACAGAGGTAAGAAAATTAGCATATGAATATGCAAAAGAAAACAATAAAAAATATCCAATATCCTGGAATCATGAGAAAATAGCTGGACGCCAATGGTTTCGAGATTTCAAAAAAAGATATGAGAAAAGGTTATCACTAAGGAAGCCAGAAGCCACAAGTTTGGGGAGAATGACAGCATTTAACAAAGAAAACGTAAAACTTTTCTTCTCAAAACTAACAGATGTGTATTCCAGATATAAATTACAGCCGACTCATATTTGGAATGTTGATGAGACAGGATGTCCAACAGTCCACGAACCAAGCAAGGTAGTTGCAGAACGAGGAGTCAAACAGGTTTGTATTTTAGTACATTTCCGACTTCAGAGTTTAGACGGTCTATGACTGAAATTTCAAAAAACTAGAAAACAATTGTGTGTTAGACTGGAAAATTATGTGACAGTTTTACACTTTAGAGTGTTCAGATTTATTATTTGTTTCCAGGTTGGTGCAGCGACATCTGGAGAACGGGGTGTCAATGTGACTTTGATAACATGTGGAAGTGCAGCTGGGTTATTTATACCACCTTTATTCGTTTTTCCTCGCGTGTATATGAAAGACCATATGTTAAAGAATGCTCCTCCCGGATCTATAGGAGCAGCAAATAAATCAGGCTGGTCCAACTCTGAAATTTTCATTAAATTTCTTACACATTTTATAGACATAGTTAAACCGGAAATGGGGAAAGAGGTACTTCTGGTGCTCGATAACCACGAGACCCACTTGTCACTTAATGCATTGAATCTGGCTAAGAAAAATGGGATTATTATATTAACGTTTCCACCACACACGAGCCACAAATTGCAGCCCTTGGACAGGACTGTATTCTCACCCTTTAAGAAATATTATAACAAAGCTTGTAAAGAGTGGATGTTGTCAAATCCAGGGAAGCCAATATCAATTTACGATGTAGCCGAACTTGTAGGAAAAGCTTACTCTCAAGCGTTCACACCAAGAAACATCAGCTCCGGATTTGAAGTGTCTGGGATTTGGCCTCTCAATTCGAACATTTTTAAGGAAGATGAGTTTTTGCCGTCGGAGGTTACTAATCGTCCAGAACCATCTGCTGCTATAGTCCATGAGGTTCAGGAATGTCGTGGTGACATGTCTCTGGAGGTGCTTGAACCTGAACCATCTACTTCAAAAGCACATGAAATTGAAGATAATCACCGAGAAATATTGTTGGATGTAACGAATCAATTAGAATCCTCTAATATAAGGTTGCATAATGTGCAAGCAGACCATCACATGCCGGTAATCATTAAGACTCCGGAGCAACTACGTCCATTACCAAGAGCTCCACCAAGAAAGGAAAATAAGCGAGGAAGAAAACGGGGGAAGTGTAGGATTGCAACGGACACTCCTGAAAAAATGGAAATAGAGGAAGACTTCAGAAGAAGAGAAGAAAAAAAGGTAAAGGCTGTCACAAGAAAAATAAACCTACAGAAGAATATTCGTATTCAAACTGTCACGACTGTGAGTAGCAGTAGCGATGAAGATAAAAACTTAAGTGTTCCATATACTGACTCATCTGATGATGGTGATTTTGTAGAGGACGTTGAGGAAGATAACAGTATTACAGATATCAAAAGTGGCGACTTTTGTATTGTGGAGTTAAGAGGAAAAAAGAACATAAAAAACTATGTTGCCGTGATCATAAACATCGACAGAAATGATCTCAAAGTAAAATATTTGAAAAGAATTACTGGAACTAACAAATTCATTTATGAGGATGCCAAAATATATGATCTCCAGTTAGATGATGTTTTATTAAAACTGCCTCCTCCTACAACAGCCGGTGGCACAGCTAGACGTGAATCCCAGATGGTCTTTTCGATTGATATTCAATCATTCAATTTGTAAAAATATTAAACTAAATAATACCTAATAAATATTTCTCAATAACTATTAAATAAGATGGTTTCTTTTTCCTCAACCTCTAGTACCAAGGTAAAACCATCCATGTCCCAAGGTACATACATGAGTTTACCTTGGGACGAATTTCAGGTTTTGGAAAACGTTAATTTTAATATAAATCATGACATTTTGAGCGAGTTTTCTCATGACACTCTCTTTGTATTAGTTCATGCTACACACTGGCGATAAAACAAGTGCGTATGCTATAACCATGCATTTTTTAAAAGGAATTTTATAAAAGCGTCCCAAGGTACAACGCTCTCCCCTACTGTATAGTGGTGGGGGATTTTTTTTCAAATTTTTGTTTTTTTAATTTACAAAATATTTTTTTGTTGAAATAGGCTTAGAATATAATGAAACGTGCAAATTTTAAAATTGAAGAAAAAAACATTTTTTCCCGTCATCTATTCTATTGTGGTGAAAATTTTAAAAAAATATATATATTTTTTAAAGTTTTTAAAACAAATTTCTATTTAGAATGTCATAAAACGTGGAAATTTAAAATTTGAGCAAGCAATTTTTTTATATTTCATTTTTTTTTATTTTCTGAAAAAACTGTTTTTGAAATATGTTTAGAATGTCACGAAACGTGAAAATCTTAAATTTGAGCAAAAAAATATCCATTTTATGGTACAAATTTTCAATTTCAATTTTTTTTCTATTTTAAATTTTCATTTTTTTAAATACGTTTGGAATGTCACAAAACGTGGAAATTTTAAATTTGAACAGAATATTTTTTCCATCACCCATTTTTTTTTTTAAATTTAATTTTCTAAAAAAATTGTTTTTGAAATGTTTAGAATGTCATGAAACGTGGAAATTTTAAATTTGAGCAAACAAAATTTTTTTCATCATCCAGTTTACAAAATTTTCAAAATTTCAATTTTTTTTTCTGTTTTAAATTTTCGAAAAAAATTTTTTGTAGTAACAAAATTACTAATTTTTTCTCAATTTTTTTTTAAATAAGTTTAGAATGCCATGAAAAGTGTACATTTTAAATTTAAGCAAAAAAAAAAATGTTTCCATCTATTCTAGTCGTTAAAAATTTTTCTAAAATGTTGGTAAAAAAAATTTTCAAAACATTTTTTTTTAAATAGAAATTTTAAATTTGAGCAAAAAAAATATTTTTCTATGAATTCTAGTGGTAAAAAAATGTTTCAAGAATGGCAAAAAGATTTAAAAAATTATTCTGAAATAGGTTTAGAATGTCATGAAACGTGGAAATTTGAAATTTGAGTAAAGGAAATTTTTTTCATTATTTATTTCCTTTAGACGGTCCACCCTGTATATTTTGAAGTGAAAGTTTAACAATTTCTCCGCAGACAGTAGCGTTAGCTACCTACCAAATTTGACTGTTCTCCGTTAAGTTTTTTTAGTTAATGCACCAACAGACAGACAGACAGACAGATTGATGGAATTGAAAAACCTATATTTCCGTAATCTACATGATCTGAAACGTGAAAATCCGGAAAAATCTTGGAGGGTGATTTTTTCTCGAATACAATACTTCCCTTCGGTATGCGAGGGAAGTAGAAATGTCTATGTAGTTTGTAAAAAATAATTATAATAAATAATTCGTTAACAAGAACTACAAACCTTCTTCTAATTGAATGTAAAATAAAATACTTATCTGTTATATCATTGAAAAAACAACATGTCAATAATATGTGTGTTAACTTAGTAAAATTAATAAATTATGAATTTAAATAAAACCCCTCCTAAAACACTCATTCTGTTTTCTGTTTATAATGAAATTATTTTCCACGCATTCTCCAGTGATGTCTTTAGAAACTTCGCATGAAAATTTATATTCCGATTACTTTGAGGGCTAGGTAGGTAGTGAAACATATCACAATTTGTAACTAGCATTGGCGAATGAAACGATGAATTTGGGTCAATTTAGAATATAGCGAAAGTGAATAATACAATAAATACATATACGTATATATTCTAACAGTAATGTGGATTGGACACTGGACCTGACCGGTATAAATTTTGAAATAGAGATTTAACACAGTGTTCACCGGCGCATTCGCCAATTACAAACATTATAAAATTGAAAATTCTTATCCGAATCTTTAATAATAATTTCTTTTTCTCACAGATAAATTTAACTTTAAAAATAGCGGAAATCGTAGTATTGTGCATTGATTGATGTATTGTAAAATTTCTAACTCAAAAAAAATGTAATTAGTTTATTATACTTCACCTTATAATATCTCGAGAATCAAGTGAGACACCCAAAAAATGTATTGTACACATTTGTAGAAAATTAAATTTCCGACGTAAATGCTAATATGTATTTTTTGATAATTGAAATAGTTCAAGAGATATTGTGTATCAATTGTTTAATTGGAGAATGGAGTATATTTTCAAAATTAAGCATGATATGATTATTCTGTCCTTTTGGTTCAAAATCACTCCCAAAATGTAATAAAAATTCACATATTTCGCAATTCTTGCAACCATCGGGACATTGGAGATGATAACACCATACATAAAACATAAAGTTACGGAAACAGCTACGATCCGTACCAAAAACCAAAAATTTAGGTACAGTTTACAAAAATAACTATTACCTGCGACGCTAATACTGCCTGCGGCGCTAATAATTATTGACAATTAGATATCAGAATAAAAACCCACTAAAGAAATCACACGAAAGAATGAATTTATTTTAAGCAGAACAAAAACTTACTAACCTAACCTAAAGAAGTCATAGAAAATATTTAAAAGAAAGAAAAAGGCACAGGAGTTCGAACCCGGAACCTTTCGCATCGTAAGCGAGAACATTACCTATGCGCCAACCGTACGGCTGATGGTGAACACTAGGGCAAGGAATAAATAGTGAGACAAATGATATCACGCTTCTTTATTCATCCGCTTCAGCAGTATTAATGCGTCCCGGCTCGATGGTACAAGATTTGCTCTCTCCTTCCGCTTCTCACATAGGCACTCGCTCAGTATTACATCATCTGACCTTGATACCTTCATGTCGACGGCCTTGGAAAAAACTCCTAACTTTTGTCCTATATGCTATACGCGAACATTAACATTTCCAATGTTAGAAAGAGATAAAAAAATCATTCCGCCACAGAAATTGAAATCTCTTTTTGAAACATATCGCGCGCTTGAGGTATCTGGCCTGCGGAAAGGAGAAATTTCAACGTACCTGCAGGGTGTTCTGCTGCGAATTTTCGTCTGACAACTAAATTACATGGGCAAAACGACCTCTAGAATGATATATTCAATCGTTAGTGACAGAGTGTACAGAGCTTTGTCCTGCTGGAAGCGCTTCCGGCATGGCTTTTGTACAGAGACTCCGGTCCTGCTAGCAGGACAATATTCCGCTCATATGGTTGTCCTGTATACAGGACCTAACGTACTACCAGCAGTACGTGCAGCAAAATATAAATAAAATATATATTGTCTTTAACCTTCGTAAATCGAAGACCTATACTGGCAGGACTCACTGCCAGAAGTACAGCGCCTTAAACGGAAAGATATTTTTAGTTCTGTAATAAATAAATTCTAGGCCATGTTGTACATGATTTAAATAAATTTATAATGCAAAAATATAAATATCTTTATTAAAAAAATATTTTTGTATTTTATTTTGAAATTTGATATTATTATTATTGTCAAAAACAGATTGTTCATTTACTGGGGTTTCAGCATTTTCTGACTCACCAAGGTCATGTAAATCGGAGTCTGACGAAGAAGAAGAAGACGAAGTGGTTGGATGTGATCCAGAAGAACAATCTTCTAATGAAGCTTCATCCGTCAGTCTACGTATATTGGTTACAGACAGATCTTTGACTACATCTATCTGCGAAAGGATATTGGTTTCTGGAGTGTCTGAAAAAAAAAGTTCATGTTGAATGAGATATAATAAACTGTTCTTTTAATGCGACCGGTTTTTGGGTCCAAGTATACAAAAAACGCATTTGGTTCAATTTGAAGAGAACTACAACTAATCTTCGTGGTACTTGCATCAATATCCCACTCGACACTTGCCAGATTTTTTTATTTGAATTTTTTTTTATTATTCCGAAACACCTGGTGGTATTCCACTCTTCGTCAAATTGCGATATACTCCACGAATGGTTATTTTTTGGATCAAAAACCGTTGCCGGAGTGGAAATAAGCGTGCCTGGCTTCATCATTTAAGAGTAACTGACTGACAAGTTCAAGAACGCATAACTTTGGAACTAATAAATATAGCGCCCTCGGACAAAGATGCACTTTCAGAACATTTCATTGGTTTTTGGGATACGTACAAATTTGTCCTTGGCGATTTCTAGCGTATTAAAATGAGTTGTTTTCGTACTGCCGGCAGGACTCGCTTTATCATTAGGCAGGGGCAAATAATAACAATTTCTGAAAATATGTGTTTGGGGTGTTCTTACACCCCCGTCCGCCCGAAGTTTTTGTCTGACAATTTTCATAATTATTTAGTTATGTTAATTCAAGCAAAATACGAAGTTTCAGCCGACCGCAAATAATGAAAATTTCGACTATTATATTACGAGTTGGGGGTGTTCTGTCCATCGCCAGGTCGAAACTAGCAAGATGGAAACTCGTTATCCCTATTGCAACGTTCTGGAAAATTCTTAGTCAGCGGCAAATAATACAAAAAAATGTTTAGTAGCTTTTAGACAAGTATGAAATGTCGAGATTTAGAATTTAAGCGAAAAAAAATTTCTGTTGGTCGTTCTGTAACTTTTTGTTGGGTGTACAATTACTCGGAATTTTGTTCAATTCCGACTTTGAACTCGGAATATTGTTAAATTCCTCAGAATATTATTAATTTCCGAGCTTAAAGTCGGAATATATCATAATTTTGAGTTCCAAGTCAGAATTTATTAAATACCCGTCTTTAACAATGCGTATGAAGCATTACATCCAATTTTGTTGATTTCCGACTTTGAATGGGCTTGTTCCATGATATTCCTTTTATATGGTTTTTATACTTTTTCATATAGTACTCGATATTCGCATTATACACATAAAATTTCGTATTATTGACTTTTTCCTTTCTCGAGATATAAGGAGTTGAAATTGGTAATAGTTGCAAAAACTGAGCGCTCATATGTGACGTCACTATACGTAAGTGACGTAAGAAAAATGGCTTTCTGGGACCTTTCAAATTTAACCTGAAAAGTCGAAAAACATGGAATTTTTAAACGTTGGTAACTAAATAAATACGTCGAGTGAAAGTTCGTTCTATGTCTATAAGGAAAGGAGAACGTCGGCGATCAATTCTTATCGTAAATTGCATGGTCAAAATCGAAAATTCGTCCCGGCAGGAGCGATAGAAAATTGTAATTATTTGACATTTCACCAAATTGTACTCCCCTACTGTCAAGTAGTAAACAAAACAAAGAATACTTTGAAAACACTTATAATTATAACAAGTAAGGAGCATCAAGTCTATTGAGATCGCCGAGTCTATGCGTATAGTGACGTAGCGCCTGGCCACGCCCCATTTTCGCGAGATGGAGATTTGTAATAGTTTTTAAGATACTAAACGTGCGAATAAGATTCTAATTTTTTGCAGATCCATTAATTTATACTTGCACTTTCGATTTATGAAATAAAAAAAAATGCTGAACAAGCCCATTAGGAATATTGTTAAATTCCGACTGTAAACTCGGAATTTACTTGAATTCCAAGTTCAAAGTCCGAATTTAACAATGTTCCGAGGTTAAAGTAGAAACTTAACAAAATTGTGCGATGTGCGGTGCGATGTTTGATGTGCGATGTGCGCTGTGCAGTGCACCGACGGGACCATGAACTGAGAATGAGACCCAGTTTTCTACAACACTTAACGGAGCTACTGGTTATTAAATAAAAAATTATTAAAAAAAGTTATATAAGTAAAAAAATTTTTGGTGATTACTATATCCAGATCTTTAATTTCATTTAATGAATAAATTTCATCATTCGCATTATATGTTCCTATCAAAATGTTTTTCTTTCTTGTTTAAGATATGACTTTGCATTTAGATTAATTTGGAATCAAGTCAGTATTCGTACAAAATTCATTTTGAAATTTATTAATTTCCTCAGTATATCTTACGTGTGATAAACTTTTCAATCATATAATTCAACAAATTATTAATAAACAGTACAAAAAGCTATGTTCCTAGTGTGGAGCCCTGGGGGGCGCCTGAGAAGGAAATAAAGGTGACTGCCTATCACGAAATTAGGACAACGATTCTAACAATTTCAACAAGATGAAATCTGGTAATTATAAAAATTTGATTTGATTTATTTTGTTATATTCGACTTATCAAGTAATAAAATAATTTTCTAGCCTGTTTTAACCGATAATGTAGAACTCCTTCAACACAAAAATATTATTTCCAGATATCTTGGGCTGGACGGCGGAATGCCACAGGGGTTTGCAAAACCCTCGTTAGTAGAGAAAAAATCACTGTGTTGGTGATCGAATTCTTTCAAAAAAGTCTCTGCTGCTTTTAGCTCTTTCACTAAGTTTATCAAACAATTTCCTTGGCCGACCAGGTGTTTTGGAAGTTAATGGCTGATTAGGCGTGTCCTCTATCAACTTTTCTAGTTCACTAAATTTAATTTCCCCATCCAACCAGGAGTCATTAGTTTTTAAACACTTGACCTTAATCCTAGAACCTCTCCGCCATCTTTCAGAAATCTGATATCCAATTTTTTAAATTTTGTCCATTATTGCCTGTTCTAAAGTTCCTCTATAAGGTTGTACGTTAAGGACATGCAAGTACATCCTATGATTTCTTTCCCCTTTGTCAGATTCCATTAACCATACCTCAAAGAGACTTCTCCGTGGTATAGCATAAATAACTAAAAAGTAAAATCATGATTAAAGCAGCAGATGGTAACAGCTTCTTTCGTTATAAAACGGTAAAGTAATAATAGGTAATTATAGTTTTTAAAACGACAAAACTTAAATCAAGATGAATAAAACTATACAGCTGCCAGAATTTGTAGATATTCAGAAATTTACAATTCCCTACTTTTACATCTCTCCACTTAGAGTAATTAATTTTAAAGACAAGTTAATTAACAACATATCTTAATAGTATTTCAAGAACAAACTAAAATTGTAAAGTAGGTAAACCACATTGCATCAAAAACAGAAAAAAGTTAATTGAATTTCGTCCTTCTAGAAATGTAAAACTGTCCGCTGCACCCCTTCAAAAACCATCATTTAAGAGCTTACATTTATTTCACTACATTTCTTTATATTTTTTTTCGTAGATTCACAAATCTTATTAAAAAAGTTACGTAATTTTAAAATAACATTTAATTTTCAACCTCCTTAAAAACCATCCCCTTGCTCCTTAGAATTTTTTTACTATTTTTGGTGTATCCACGAGTACAATATTATCGTATCTACAAAGTTCCAGAATTTTAAAACATGGTTGAATTATTTCTTGACATATTTCAATAAAAGTATAATAGGTGCATATGCCAAATATTATTGCCATCTGTCACATTTTCAATTCCACATCCACGTAGTGGAGTGGAAGTATAGTAGTGGTGAAAGAAATTCATTTGTTTTGAAATTTTTGAAAAATGTTGGTAAAAAAATGTTCAAAATTTTTCTTCTGAAATAGATTTCATGAAACGTGGAAATTTTAAATTTGAGCAAAAAGGAATGTTTCCTTCTATTCTATTGTAGTGATAAAAGAACATTACAAATTAAAAAAAAATCAACATTTTTTAAAAAAGATTTAGAATGCCATGAAACGTGGAAATTTTAAATTTGAGCAACAAAATTTTTTTTCCAAAATGGTAAAAAAATATTCAATTTTTTTTTTGAAACAGGTTTAGAATGCCACGAAAGGTGAAAACTTTAAATTTGAGCAAAAAACATGTTTTTTCATCTATTCTAGTGGTACAAAATTTTTCCAAAATGGTAAAAAAAACCTTCCAAAATTTTTTTTCCGAGATAGGTTTAGAATGTCATGAAACATGAAAATTTTAAATTTGAGCAAAAAGAATTTTTCTGTCTATTCTATAGTACCCTAGTGATAAAAAAAGATTTAAATCTTTTTCAAAAAAATTTTCATTTTTTTTTTAAAGGTTTAGAATGCCGTGAAATGTGGAAGTTTTAAATTTGAACAAAGAAAACATTTTTCATCTATTCTATAGTAATAGTAAAAAAAGTACAATTTTTAAAAAAAATATTTTAATTTTTTAATTTTAGTTGTAAGAATTTTTTTAAATGTTGGTAAATTTTGTTTTTTCTGAAATAGGTTTAGAATGACGCGTGGAAATTTTAAATTTGAGCAAAGGAAATTTTTTTCATCTATTCTGTAATAGTAGTGGTAAAGAAAGTTCCAATTTTTTTAAATATTTTAATATTTTTTGGAAATGGGTTTATAATGCCACGAAATATAGAAATTTTAAATTTCGGCAAAACATTATTTTTCAACTATTCTACAGTAGTGGTAAAAAATGCTCAAATTTTTTCAAAAAAATTAAAAAAATTTTTCAAATAGCTTTAGAATGCCATGAAACGTGGAAATTTTAAATTTGAACAAAGAAAAAATTTCTTTCCATCTATTTCAGTGCTAAAATAAAAAAAAAAAATGTTGATAAAAAAAATTTCAGGTTTAGAAGGCCATGAAACGTAGACATTTTAAATTTGAACAAAGAAAAAAAAATGTCATCTATTTTAGTGGTAAAAATTTTTTCAAAAATGTTGGGGAAAAAAATTTTCAACTTTTTTTCTGAAATAGGCTTAGAGTGTCATGAAACGTGGAAATTTTAAATTTGTGCAAACAATTTTTTTCATTATTTATTCCCTTTAGACGGTCCACCCTGCATATTTTCCTGTGAATGTTTAACCGTTTCTTCGCTGACAGTAGCGTGAACTACCTACCAAATTTGACTGCTCTCCGTTAAGTAGTTTTTTTTTAAGTTAATGCACCAACAGACAGACAGACGGAATTGAGAAACCTGTATTTTCGTTATCTACTTGATTTGAAACGTCAAAATCCGAAAAAATCTCGGAGAGTGATTTTTTCTCGAATACAATACTTCCCTTCGGTATGCGAGGGAAGTAAAAGTTATTATATAAATTTAAAAAAATATTTTTTGTATGCGAAAAGTATCCTATAGAATGTGCAACAATTATATAAAAAGTGCAGTAAATCTGCGAAGAGTATAATGGTTAGCTTGTTTTTATTTTTATAATATAATTTTTATAATATAATTTGTATTTTAATTCCTGTGTGTGTGAATGTCGATATTGTTCTATCCCTATTTTTGAGTCCGCCTCTGTGATTCTTCCAAATAAATTTTTAAAGCGTGTTTTCTGACATGTGAAACAAATATGGTTGAGTTCAAGGGCAAAACGTAGATCTTAACAATATATGTACACAATCGTTTTCATGGTCAAACTGATAATAGATAATTAGTTAATAATACTTTATTTAATTTAATGTGTGTATTACATAAAAGGTTCCACAGCATGACAATGACAATCTGAGAGATTAGTTTTTTATAGCGGGAAGTGACTTCAAGGTGATGGTCAATGATGATGGCACACACATATACACAAACAACAAACCAATTTACATCAGTTAACGTTTATTAAAGTAAATTTAATATGCGAATAAACCGTTTTTAATTTAACATTTTATTACCTACGTTATTTACCTCGTTTAGCGAAGTACGCAGCGGTTTTGCGCTTAAACGTCTGCGTTTTATTTGAGTAAAACGTATATTTTTAATTTGCTCCGCTTCATCGTAGTTTATGGCTAGTTTATTAGAATGTTTTTAATTCAGGGTTAATACGATAACACGTAACGTGAATAATAAAATGAGAGTTGGACTGGCACTCGCAATTATATTTTTGTTTCCTATGTAACTAAAATACTTAGGACAATGGTACTTCTCAAAACATTCTGGTGACGAATTTTTCAATGGCAATTTATGCAACTAGCGTATAAACAAATTGACTCTTCTCCTAACAGGTGTATTTGACCAATCTCCGCCTGTTTTCTATTTTTCAGATCCTCCAAATTATTTGGCCTATTGTTATAGACACAATCCTTTATATGACATAAAACATTTAGAGGTGTAAGGTCAGGAGATCTAGCTGGCCATTCGATTCACATCCACCTGGAAACACCTCACTCAAGGACTGTCTTACATCAACTCCATAGTGTGGAGGAGAACCATAGCCATCGAATACTGATAAATCATCATCCGGAAAAATTGCGGTGATTGCGGGAACTGTCTGGATTTGCAATAAGTTTGCATCTTATACATTTTTTTCACCTTAACAAAAATTGTATTGTGTGCGTTCGGGAAGCAAATCGCATTTACGGAATTTGATTTTCTTTACGCAGTTGAATAGCCTTTTAAAATACGTCTCTGTTGAGGTATCGTAATGGGTAGGTTGCTGTTTGAAAACAAAAGTTGGGGTAGCTAAGGATGGGGGTGTGTAAAACTAAAAATTGTAAATTGCACCAAAAGTTGCGTAACTAAATATAAAAGTGGACATATCCAAGGGTTTTTTATACAATGAATATTTTAAAAGTTACGGCCATGTTTCAATACTTCTCACGCACGCTGTTTATCATATTATTACGCACTGCACCCCCTAGATGCGGGTAGCACGAATTAATTAAGTAGCAGAGACGACAGGCCACTACATTCATTATTAGCATGCCTTCATGCCCAGTCTATATTCTGCTGCTATGGAGTGAACCTCCACTTCACAGCTGGCGCTAGAAGTACGAATTTTCTAGAAAGTGCAAGATTTCTATATTAGAAAATTCAAGATTCCTTCCAGAACGGGCCCAGAATGTTGGAAGATGCTCTAGACACCATCATATGGAGTACATAAGGTGACCATTTTACGGCGGAAAGGCAGTTCTTAAAGAAGATTGAGTTCAGTTGAGGTTCAGGTAAGTTCGAAGCGATCCCAAGGGAATAGTAAAGTGAAATATTAAGTAATAAATAGTATTTAAGATTACATTAGTTTAGTAAACGTTTTATGAGTTAGAGTTTATAGTAAGTTAATAAATAAAATTGTGTTACTGGTTAACTCGTATTATAATTTCCGAACACATGGTTTGGGGTGTTTCCCAGGGGGTAGAAACCTGCGACAATATATTATATAAGTGCAGACTCTAACATGATGCATATGTTGATTAATTATTGAATACAAATATGGTGTGCCTTTCACCTATCCTTTGGTAAAATAATAATTTTTCATGTTGTTTTAAAGCTTATAGTGTCCCTGTTTCAAGGGTAAAAGTGTGCTTGTTAATATTTGGTCGCAACAATACGGCACACCATTTAAAACAATCTCAAGTGATATCATTTTGGTCTTTTTCCTCACTTAAATTTAATGCACTGTGATCCATATTCTATAAGAAATTTGAAGAAGCCGTTACACAGTGGTAGTTTATCATCTTGCATAACTAAATAAGACACACTACTATGTTTTCTACTACTATGTTGTGGTCCTTAGCTATAGGTGTGGGATTGTTTTAAAGGTCCTCTCACCCACTTATTGTGTTCTAATATAAGAAGAAAA
Organism: Stenurella melanura; assembly: GCA_963583905.1. Taxonomy (NCBI): domain Eukaryota; kingdom Metazoa; phylum Arthropoda; class Insecta; order Coleoptera; family Cerambycidae; genus Stenurella; species Stenurella melanura. The sequence goes on along the minus strand of OY757312.1, from coordinate 62,632,479 downwards.
AAATCACACAAAATTTCGAGTGGTTAGCTCAACCCCTTCCCGTGCCTCAAAAGGGGCGAAATTTCTTATGTATTTCTTATGGGTAAAAGACATTTTTTCGTAAATTTGCGTTAGAATCGTCAATATGTTGTGTAATAAACATCGCACACAAGTCTCTTCTTCAGAATTGTCCAGAGAATACAAATTAATCATTCTTTTTTAATTAAAGCCTCATAAGACCCTTTTATAGGGCCCCAAAGTGACCCTACAAGGGCAAAAATAGAGTATCGCATAATATTGACGTTTATTATTGTTTAGGTATTTGAGATTCCCTTTGCTTAAATTTTTATTAATTAGTTACATTATATATTATTATTATTATTAATATTTTATTAATCTAATTTTTTAAGCAATAATGATTTATTTCATCAATAAAAGTTTGCCATAAATTTGTAACATTTTCATTTTTTTAAATTAGGTGTTTTCACCATGTGCAAATTGGCTTTTTTGGTATTATTAAAATGAAGTACTTGTTATACTAAAGCACTTATTGATATTTAAACAGCATTCTATCGTCCATCAAATTAAAATTTCAACAAATAAATAACATAAAGTTTTAGTAATTGAACAAGTACGCAAAACACGCGGTGACGTCATTGGTTATATTAGTTTCTTAAATCGCGTTTAAAAATTATTAAATACAAAAGTAAAAGCTACTTTAGGAAATTTATCTGCAAAATAACGTGTTTATAACACAAAATGACACTGACAATATAACTGATGACGCCATGAGTGCGTAGTGAATTGATGTAGTGTTTTTGGCGAAAAAATTTCAGTACAAAATTAAAATGGCTCGTTTTAAGGCATTGTTCGACTGTTTCTCAAAATTCAAGTGTTTTTAACTATAATAAAGCATTATCTTCACAGTGAAAGTGAATTTAAAATTTGTGAAAATACCTAATTGTCCATGGAATATGAATTAGTAATTCTGTTGTAAACTAGGTATGCCTCATAAGAACTATTGAACTTGAAAATGACCTGATAAGGGCAAAAGTAGAGTGCCGAGTATTTTTGACGTTTATTATTACTTATTTGCCATTGCAGAAATTATTATTAATTATTCACATTTCAGTTTGTGTTGATATATTCATGTTTTTAAAATTGCTTAAGCAATTACAATTTATTTAAACAACTACGTTTTGTCTTTTTGTAACAGTGTCACTTTTTTTAATTTTTAAAGTTACTTTTTTAATATTGTTGATTAAGAATTTGCTAATGGAACTCGCAAATTAGTTAAACAATGTATTACACTTCAGGCCAAAGACAAGCGAAAAGGTTCATAACGTCTTCGACAAAAATTACCACAAGACTTCTAGAACTCTAAAAGTTTTATTTAAGGCAACAGCCTGTTAGAAATCAATTTAAAATTCTGAAGAAAATTATGCATGTAGCAATCCTATAGCATCAATATTTTGGGCTCTATTAGCCCTCACCAAGACCCTTAAAAATATTTTTACATTTTTAAAGTCGAATATTTTTGTTATGATAAAGAGTTGCGGAAAATTTCAATTCATCACATTATTTGCGACCAAATAAAGCAGTTTTCAAGATAGTTTAAAAATTTCCAAACCCCGTGCGTCATTCCCAAAATTTAATTTTCCCATTTTTTAACTAAACTTCACGTTAATTAGATAAGAGGAGTAGCTTTGAAAGCTTGGGCAATGAATCAACCCCTGATGCAAATAACACTCCCTGGGACAAAAAGTCACCCCCTTGGGGTAAAAAGGTACCCCCTGTGGCCCAAAGACCACCTTGTGTCGTAAAATGTTATCTTGTTGGTGTCAAAAGTCACCTGGTATGGTTGAATAGTCTTCCAGAGAGCAAAAAGCTAAGCATAGGTCAAAAGACATCCCCTGGTGTCAGAGGTCACCCAAAGAAGCCCGCCCCCGAGGTAAGAAGTCATCCAGAATTGGTAAATAGTAACCCCGGGGTCAATATCCATGTAGCATATGTAGCAAACAGGCTAACTTTATTTTATATTAATATTAATTTCACGTTTATGAGGAGGCAATAACTAATAATCAAATGAAATTAAGTTCTCAATTTAAAATATATATATGGGAACAGCTAATGTATGCGCAAACAATGTACATATATAGTAAAATGGTTTTCATATTACTATTAATGAGATTTTTGATACTGGCTTTCTTAATTTAAAACTACATTATATTTTATTATTAGTCGATTCTAATAGTACAGGCAAATTAGTCATTTAGGGTTATAAAAATTAATAAAAGGATCATCTCTGGGATTTAAGTAGGTAATAACCTGGATAATGAGATGATGCATTTTTTGCACTTCCAAGTTCCGGGAAAATTTAAAAAAAATTTGGAAAAGCTTTTTGATTCTCGGTTTTTTTGCTCTAGCGGCCAAAATAATGAAAATACAGAAAAAAGTTCCCAACATTTTTTCATTCATTTTGCTTATATATTCCTATATAATGATATACCAATCCAATTAACATTTTATTGCAATTACTTTTGTTGGAAAAATATGCCTTGCGATCAAAGTGGACGGTATATTTCTCATCGATCAATCACCTCCAAATTTTGGAGTTCAATTCGCTATATTTTAATTAATAATAATAGCACAGTCTTAATTTTTGGATTGTAAGTACAATAAAACATATTCTTTCAAATGACTTTAGAGTTTTTTAAATGCGTGCAGTACCTTTTGAATTTGTCTACATTATTTGTACACGTTCAGAAAATGCATAAGTACGTTTACGAAATTAAATATAGATTAAAGTGCGTGGAATCGAATCCACGCAACGAAAGAGCACCCATTGTTACGGGAGAAACAGGCAGGATGCATAAAACTCAAAAATATGAATAAATCAACTGCATAAAGTTTACTAATCCATCTTCAAACACTTTTTTCTCTATGATAAAAATTTGTACGACTTTTGTGATTAGTTCCACATTATAGCTGAGACTTTTCTCTAAATTTTACGTTATTTTAATTTTTTTAGCAGCTCTGCATAGTAAGAATCATCGATTGATGTGTCCGGTCGTACGAAACTCCCAGAGAATTCTCATTTTCCGCGCATTTCGGAGCGGCACAAAACTATAAGTGGAAAATTGGATTTATCTCCTAAACGGCTTAAGTAAAACAAACGTTTGTAAAAACCTTTTTTGTAGAGAAAGGGACGAGCTACAAATTTTGTGGAAAACATTTTTCGGTATTTTCATTATTTTAGCCGCTAAAGCAAAAAAAAAAAATAAGCGAAAATCAGAAAGTTTTTCAAGTTTTTTTTAATTTTCCCGGAACTTGGAAGAGCAAAGAATGCATCATTCCATTCTACAGGTTATTACCTACTTTAATCCCGGAGACGATCACTTTATTAATTTTTGCGAGGTTTTTACAAAATTTTGCCTTCATTGCCTGTACTATAATGTGAAATTGATATTTAAATATATCATATTTATTTAGTTACTTATATTCTTACAGCAGAAATTATTGGAAATAGAAATCTGGTTTAATAAGTGGAGACTTACACCTTACCCGTCCAAAACACATTTTTTTTATGAAGTAACTTTAGACCACAAACTCAACTTCAGTGAACACACTAACTTAACAAAGAAAAAAGTAATAAGCAGAGCAAAACATTTTTGGTCGCTCACCTACAAAAATCAAGGAACTAAAGACACTACAGACCATCTACAAATCAATTTGTAGACCATTAATAGAGTAGGTACGCAAATGTTCTGTTTTCAAATTGTAGAAAGCCTGTGTGGGATCGTATCAAAGTAACAGAGACTACTTCATTGAGAACCATTACAAAGATGAGACACCCACTTAATCCACTCCATAATCCACCTAATGAGTTACTGTACGCGCGAACACATATACAACCCATTAATATAAGGATCAAAGACCTATCGAAGAAGTTCGCTACCAATCATCACAACATGCAACTGTTGCAGCCCCACTGTAGAATACGTTATCAACAAACCAATTCCAGATATAGATTTCCGGAACAGACCCTATATGAAACAGTACTAGGATGGGCAGAAGACATCCCTGCAGATGGCAGATATCTATTAGAAATAATCTGCACAGCCAAAACGAGTCTCTTCGATCTGAAGAATCTATCTTGTGATTGAAGAGGGCAGCGAGGAGGATTAAATATATCTTTGAATATTTAGATATGTGTTATTTTTGATATTGAAATATTTTAATTTTTAAATATTTTTTATAATAAGATGTAATTTTGGCAAACATTGTTATATAATTTTGGCAAAAATTGTTTCTTAATTTTAATTTCTGGTGTATCATAAAATTGAGGCTGTAGGTCTTTGGAATTACTATATCCATGAATTTTTTCAGAATTTTGAATCGTATTTTTGTAAAAAAAATTATAACTGAAGTGGGCCCTCTCTTGGGGATGAGACGTTCAAATTTTAAAAGCTGACAAATAAGGATCACCTTACTATGTATACACAAAAACTTACGATTGCAGTTTCAACTTACAAAATCATTATCAAACAGTGAATCAAAAGTCTATTTTGATTCACAAATTTCACAATTTTTGTCAACTTTACCTGGTTTGACTCCACTGTGCGTCGTTCGGTTAGTTAAATCTTATTATGTAATATCCATTTTGAGGTCGTTGTAAAAATTAGCTAATAAAATCGAACGAATTTTCAACTGACCTCAAAATTAATATTTACGTCAAGAGGTTTAATTAACCGAACGGCACTGAAATATTTCATAATTTAAATTTTTTACGAAAAATGTTTTAAGGATTAGAACGTTATGATCCACTTGTGATAGTGTATTTAAACAATTGAAAGTAGTTTATCAACTGTTTTAGTGTACATTAATAATATAATTCTAATTGTTATTAGTGCATCGTAAGTTACCTAGTAGTTTAGACCTTTTGTTGATTAAATTAATTAATTTGGATACTACTTATCATTCCATTGTTCACTGCGGATTTGCGTAAACCATGACCCTGGATGTTTATCACGAAAAAAATAAGACGAAGTATATTTGATCTATTGAGTCAAACGCATTAGCGAAGTATTTGAAAACATACCAAGAGAAAATTCACTGGAAATAGAAAGAAAAGGAATCGCTACTTCCGTATTCAATTTTCTCATCCAAATAGCTTTAAACGAAAACATCTTGATACTTTGTTTGCACTTGAATATCTTTAAATAATTGCTGATAGAATATAATATATACAGTGCATTTCAATAAAAACTATCCGCCCTAAATTAATTTGGATATATGGATTTTTGTAAAAGGCCCAAAAACAAAAGAGAAATAATGGGGCAGCACTCTCTTATGAATAGACCAAGGATTAGCTATGCCCCCTCACCCCCAGGGCCACTCCTATATTTTTTTTAAAATGAAACCCCTCATATTTTTTAAGTCATTTGTTTCCCCTCAAAGAACTTATGATAAATGTATAAAATGTGGGGTCTAAAGTGAATAGTTTGGTAGCTTCAGATAAAATTAATTTGAAATCATTAACCTAGATTATTCGAGCAACAAATTACCCATACCAAATTTAATAAATGAGTATAGGTACTGATGAGAATTTTTTTTTCTGAAAAAAACTATTCCCTTTTTTATGACTAGGGTGTATTTTAAAAGATTTGCGATTCTTTAACAAGTGAATTCATTGAATGAATGTAGTGTAAAACACTGTCTATTTTACTGTAATTATTAATTATTTTCAAAATGGTGCAAGAAAGAATTGAAATTGTAGGTTTTACTACAGACTACAGAAACAATAATTCGGCAAGGACTGCAGCTAAAATTTTTAAAAACAACACATAAATACGCAATAGAATTAATGCAGAAATTTATGGGAACGCTAGTGGATGATGACGAAGCTATGGAAGTTGCAGTTGTACGAGCAGATACATTAGAAGATCAGCACTCTGGATCACAATTATCTAGAGCAACTGGTGTTTCACGTCGCAGTATTTTTAGAATTTTACATAAACCCAAATTTCATCCACAAACAAATAATTATCACAGGAATTGCATGAGGATGATCCCGTCATCTCGAAGTCTTGTGAAGTGATGAAAGTGAAAGTTTAATTGCTACTCCAAATCTTCTGTACAGTTGTTTCTTCGATGAATGTACATTTGCTCTCAATGGAGTGTGAGTAGACATAATTGCAGATGACATTGGGCTGAGAGTGATCCATACGCGAAAATTTCATAATTAAAAACCTCAAAAATTGAATATGGTGTAGTATCCTAGGAGATTATACATTGTTGGACCATTTTCAATTGGCGGAAAAATAAATGGTGAATTTTATTCAGAATTCAGAGATGCAGTCTATCCACAAATTACTCAAATATTAGAAAACGATGAGACTCTTTCTAATAATTTCCTTAGATTTCAACAAGATGGAGCATCCCCACATTTAACTGTGGCTGTCCGTCAATTTCTTAGCGATACATTCCCTAGTCGTTGGATAGGTAGAAGACGTCCGACGATGGAGTGGCCGCTTTGGTCACCGGATTTGACTCCTTTAGATTTTTTCTTGTGAGGGCATTTGAAGACAAGCGTCTAGACAAGCGTCTTTGCGACAAAGGATTGTTCAGGAATATCAACACTTAACGCCACAAGTGTTTCGTAATGTTAGACAGGCGTTTGAAACGGGACTCCATCAGTGCATGGAGGTCAAGGAAGTCAGTATGAATACCCAAAAAAAAACTTTTATTACTCTAAAGCAATTTTAATTCATGTAGGTACTAATATGTCACGTAGAGGTGTGCAGTGGAAACTTTCCAAGTGTACCTACTAAATCAACCCAAAATAGAAGAAAGAAATAAAGCCAGCAATCACCAGGCTCTACAGAAACCTAAGCTATAAACTAATGTATTTTATTTTATGTTATATTATCTGATTGCTTTAAATAACTTTACCAACTTAATATCTATTAACTTACTATATTAACTCAAAACCTAATATTTTAAATAGTTTTTCATTCATCTCAAAAATGAGTCCATGCTAAGCAGCCAGCTGTGGATGAAACAGATAAGTTTTGTTTAACTGGTAGTTTGGTTTATTAATGTAGTTTATTTCTTTATTTAAATTGAAAAAGAATAAAAATTGAAATTGAAAAGGTATTAAACATAGGTAATGAAATAGAAAAATATCCGGAATTAGAAAACGCAAACTAAGACTAAAACTGATTACTTCAAAAACAAACCATTATAGAGGGTGTACAAAATATTCTCTCGGGCCTTTTTCTCATAACCCGCTGAAAAAAGCTCTTTTTATCGCGAGACAGAGCTCTTCCCTGTACTTTTACCGTAAATGGATACTTACCCGTGGAATGTTTAATATAAATAAAGGTTCATTGCGGCGAGCTAAAACGCAGATCTCTGGGAAACATGAAACCATATACCTATGGACGCAAGCGGACAGGAAGCGGTGCACACTGCTAGATACAGAAACAGAAGAAATAGAAAACTTAGAAGAAGGATAAATAAGGAGATGATGATAGATGGAAAGTTAAAAGAAGCATTAAAACGAAAAAGAAGCATCTCACAAACAGCTACATTTCCCATCCTATATTCCTACCCCATGCGTCATGTGACACTCGCTGCCGACAACAAGCTTGTCCCATGTCCAATCCGGCGTATGCAGACGGTTCGAGGGTATATAAAACATCCACGGTTTATTCGGACACGCAGTTTGGACGTCCGCTGCGTGTTGGAACGAACCTCTAGACTGAATGCCCGAATCGGCAGCAATGCTCACTTTACGCTGGCAAATCAATCAATCAATGTCGGTACTAATATTTTTTGAGGTTGTGCTCTGTTTCTTTGTCTATTTAAATGTAGAGTCATTACTCTACAATGGGCAAAGAAACAAAACTATGTGATAAATGTATCTATGTGATGCATTTATGACATAGATAAAAATCATTGTACGATTAGGCTGCCAATTAAAACATATTTTGTCTTTGACATATTTGTCAAAATTATGAACATTTAAGTGTTTCATATTTGACGCAAGGTAAGTCAAAATATTTGAGTTTAGATATTTATCTCTTCCTGTTTCTGAACTTGATGCCTTGGGGCAAGGTTTTTGAAGTAAAATTAATGACAACATAGTGTAGCTCCGAAAAACATTTGCATTGAGTGTTGTATGTTGCTAATTTAATTGATACTCTTGCCAGAGCTTGAGACAACATCGTCCGGTGAACCTATCTTGAAATATGATCAAATTATAGAAACACATTGGCGAAACCCTGAGGGCATATTCTACTAATTCCCAAATAATAATACATCATTATGACCGCATCTGTTGCAGGACGATGACTTTATGCCTGTGTTTGGATAATGTATGTCTCGTGTACAGTGGCGTAGCTAGAAGTCCTTAAGTAAAATATTTATATCGGCCTAGTTATTAATTGATACATGTAGAAGCAGATCCTCTTAAGTGTACGATATTAGTATATGTCGCCCCTGTCAAATTCTCTTGTCTGACAATGGTTTTCGAATTCCGAGGAAACTCTTCAATTATCGAGTCGACCAATGATGACTCTGTTCTAATAAATAACGAGTAGAGTTGCTATGGACGACTATAATAGACTATCTACAAAACAGGATACAATAGGGGTTTGAACTTCAAATCATGAAGAAGATACGTTTATTTTTCTTCTTTCTTTGAAAAGCTGAAGTAATCTACAAACAAATATTTGCAAAATTATAAATCTGCTCCAATAATAACTATAATGTTTCTGTTGCAAAAATATAATACTCGGGAATTATTATGGACCACCATATGAAATGAAACATCATGTAGATAAATCACAAAAAATTTTACGGTTAATCTGATTTACTGAATATCAAAATGATATATGTATTAAAAAGCTGTATTTTTATTCACACTGCGAACGAGAAATAGTACATTAACCACCACCCATACTCAACAGGAACAATCACAAACTCCCCAATTGAGCAAAAGCTCTTCACAAAACGCCTTTGCCAATATTTTGTATCTTTTACATGAGAAAAATTTTACAACATTTTCCAGTCTCTCTCTAAGATCCACCAGTAATGTAAAAAAAGTATTTTCCTTACAAGAATATACAACAACATCATTTTTTTTTAATGATGAAAATAATAGTCTATCATAAAATTATAGAACAATTTAACAGCCTCATGCCATTCTACCCTATGTTTGTTTCTTGTAACACAACTAGATATTAACTGTTGTTTACCTTTGAATTAGTTATTTATTTATCTTCTTGTTTCAGTCATCTACGCTTTTACCTTATAAACTTGACACTGTTATTGTATTATAGGGCACAAGACAAATTATCCAATTTAGGTGTCTTTCTCGTGTAATATTTATAATATGATAACTTCAATAAACATGAACTGTTTACATTTCTCGGCATTTCAAGAATATTTGTTTGGTTGGAAAAATAATGGATGATGATGAGGAATAAATTGTAATGAATAAAAAATAAAAACATGTAGGCTTATGCTTGCGATGCCGCGTGCTGTCTGCGATGTCAGTGACGGTCGATGTCCTATGATAAGCTACGGAGAGGATGCGGTTTGTATCGAAGCGAGACGTGAACATTTAAAAGCGTTCAAGGGTAAAAGCGACGGTGTTTGACATCCAGAATTTCTATTGGTACTGTACTGAAAGCAAATTTCAGTTAATTAATAAAATATCAACTGGTACCTAAAATATTAAAAATTATTAACTACACCAAAGCTGAACTATAAACAGTGACAGGTATTAAAACCATGATTGCAATAAATTCTAGCACTATTAGATTCCTGTGATAGAGGAGAAGTAGTACACAATATATCATTACCATAACATGTCACATATATTAGAAGACCCCCAAATTCAAAGCTAAGGCTGTCCGGAAGGGGGGGGGGGGTTCACAAATATCACTTGTGGTATTAAATTTTATCTAGAATTTTTCCTCATGCCCAAAGTAAATATAACTCGTGTAAGTAAGTCGTAATAATTAAAAGCCTATGCTTTTACAGAGAGATTACCTTCAGGCAAAATGACATGTAATGGTTGTAATATGCCCATTAAGCAGGCAAATCAATTATTACATTTATAGACACTAATGGCATAAAGCTACATAAAACACTGACTGTAAGCTAAGAATGTAGATGCTTACGGTAATCCATCATAAAGTAACAACACCAGTAATTCGGGAATCAAAACTTGCACTATCATACAATTACTTATAGTTTATCAGAAAGTATTCTCTGCTTAAGTAAATAACCTTAAGTAAACTTTAATCACTGCATTATTCACTATCGCAAGTAGGTACTAACTGGATTATGTAGGTTGTGGTAGCAGCACTAGATGGCGCCACTAGAATGGATACATAATACTATAGGTACATAATATCTTAAGGCGGGACATAAACAATACAATTACGTCTTGTGTCGAAATTGTTGAAGCGTATGCGAAAACTCTTTGCAGGCCACTTCTCAACGATTAAGGTCAGTCTAATATAGTACAGTACGTATGGCTTTAACATTTTATGTTAGATTCTCGGTTATCAGTCAAGGTTGCATTACATTAAAAATATGGCGAATTAAGCGAACTTTCAAGTTTCTGGCTCTACATTTTTGAAATAATTATAGTAGTTACGTCTTTATTGCATAAATCGCTTTGAAAATACACCTTCATATGACATAAATGATGAAGTTGAGAAAAATAGTATGTAAACACAAAATAATGCCAAGAAACCATCCGGAAGCAAGAACTTAATATTAAAGACATGGTTAATATATTTAATTCATTAATTCGTGAAATGTTCTCTCAAAATGCCACTCGCGCTTTAAAATGTTATCTATAATATTTTCCTCAAGCTATGTTGCCAAAAAGTGATATAATTCATGTAAATTTCTGAACCCTTTTTGCAGGGTGCAGGCAAGGCAATTGAAGGAGATTCTCTTTAATGCACTGCGAAAATTCTGCACTAAAAACAAGGAACACTTGCTCTCACAGATCTCCCTCCATACCTGTGTTCCTTATCCAGCAGCGGCATTCACCCCCTGCCATATTTCCTTTGAATTCTCAAGAACTTGTAAGCTAGAAGCTTTTATGTTGCAATTCTATATATCAACACCTTCGGGAGAATTGTTACACCCTCGCTGAAGCGCTTGGCATTAAAAAAGATAAATAGTTAAATACTTCTTTCCTTAATGATAATTGTTGGAAACCATTCAACAATAGAAGGATATTTTCTAATGTTATTGTTCTAGAATAAAAGTCATTTGTTTTGTTACTGTAATAAATATCATAAGTGTACGTCAATCTGTTATTGTCATAGTTAAAATAAAAACGTTTATACATTGAACCAAGTGTCCTCCAGTATTGTTTCTTGCCGCGACCTCATAATCCAACAGGTTATGGGCCCAGATATGTGGACTAATTAGGAAGTTTAAAGAAAATAAAAAAAAGGTGTGAAAAACATTACTGTCAAGTGTCATTCACGTCGGATACGGAAATAATACCAAAAATGAGTGGAAATGGTAGCACGGTCAGGCTTGAAACACTAAATAAAAATAATTACGACACATGGAGAATTCAGGTAGAAGCGTTGTTAACAAAAAACAAGGCCTGGAAATACGTCTGTGGAGAGACTTCAAAGCCAGCAATACAGGCAGATGATAGGGAAGGATCAACAGCAGCAGCAGTTAAAGTCTGGGAAGAAGCGGACAAAATGGCAAGGTCAGATCTCATTTTATCCATTGATCCTTCTGAACTGAAACAGATCAAATTTTGTAAAACGTCACGTGATATTTGGCTAAAGCTTGAGGAAATATATCAGTCAAAAGGGCAGCGAGAAAAGCTAATTTACTGAAACAGCTTGTTTTGCAGCGAATGCAAGAAGGAGAAGAAGTCCATGAACATTTAAGAAAGTTTTTCGATGCCGTCGACAAATTAAACGACATGGGAGTCGAAATTAACAAAGATATGCTTGCAATTTTACTTCTTTATAGCCTACCGAAGAACTTTGAAAACTTTAGGTGTGCTATCGAGTCACGTGATACACTGCCGGAACCAGAGACCCTGCGAATCAAAATTATAGAGGAAAATGATGCTGAAAAGTGAAAGAATGTCAGTAAATTTCATGGCTACCGAAGACATGCCTGCAGATGCCCTTACCAAAGCAGTGACTAAGCCTAAGCTAGAAAAATGCCGAAGTTGGATTGGTATTGGAAATACAAATTTAACTTAAGAAAAGTCCTTATTTTGGGGGGAAGTGTTGGAAACCGTTCAACAATAGAAGGATATTTTCTAATGTTATTGTTCTAGAATAAAAGTCATTTGTTTTGTTACTATAATAAATATCATAAGTGTACGTCAATCTGTTATTGTCATAGTTAAAATAAAAACGTTTATACATTGAACCAAGTGTCCTCCAGTATTGTTTCTTGCCACGACCTCATAATCCAACAATAATTATTCATAAATTTACGTTAATGAAGGGATGTTTTGCCTCTACACAAAAATTTAAGGGTATAGGAATTCTTTTGACCTCGGATTCAGATTCAGCGTCGGAAAATATATAGGAATTCAATGGTCAGTCATCTAGATCAAAAACTTTTTTTTTGTGGGCCTGTGTTATCTATTTAATTATCCCGGGATGTTTAAGTGGGACACCATGTACACTGTCAAATGACTTTTTTGAAAATGTCATTGTCTACAAGTTTAGTCCTATAAAAGTTGGAAGTTTTTTAAGCTATCCAAAGATATCATAAAAATGTAGTTTACCTGTAGACAGGCAGATACATTTAATTCGATATTTGAATTCAGGAGGTTGCGAGAAGATATTATTAAAACTCTGTTTCAATCATATGATGATGCTGACTTGGTAGTTGAAAGCACGTTGAACGTTATGGTGTTTGAGAAAACTACTTGTTAGTGTCAATAGCACAATTGTTCCGACCCCCTTTCAAAACAATTTAGTACCTATATAATTATTTCTATCCCTTTATAACTAAATCAAAGGTAAATTTGATTTGTAATTTGCAAATAAGGTGGTAACTCCTTATTTGGATAGTTATCTGTAACCACATTTTTATAAAGTGCCTACCTGTAAAAACAATCAACAATAATCTCATGAGGAGCAAGTAAAACGTAAATAATTGCGAAAGCATTTAAAAATAAAGAACTTTTAATCGCTATTTACGCATTCCAACAGTATAAATTACAATTCCAAAAATAAACCAGAAGAAAACATTGCAGGCTGGTGGGGGGAATTTACTCGATCCAGCGTGGCGACCTGAACAACACATACGTGATCCGATCAAGTGAGGTGCGCTACTGAAATAAAACAAGGTCAAGTTCTCAAGTTTAGCAAGGTCAGTCGAGCGGTCGCCTCGAGGCCAATAGTGGGTGCCATGGGCGTAGACATAAAAAATTGCACATTTTTTTATAAAGTCTATTTGAAAATTTATTTGCGGTAAAATTAGGCGTTTCATTAAAACAAGTGAACAACTAACTAATTTTATAATTTACAATCACAATAACGTACAATCGTAGGTAGTCTTTTAGCATCACTATTAATTTTAAGCAATATACAAAAATTTAACGATACTAGTTTTTTTTAAGTGACATTAAATAGTTAAGTATATATTTGACTTGGAAATTCTGTGGCTCAACATATCATGCTGGAACTGATGGATACGCATTGTCATAATATGGCAATACTGTGTTATTTTTACAGATCAGGCAAAATATCAAGTTCCCATTAATGAAATTAAAGTCGAGATATTCGTCAAAGCATTTATATTTGTATTATTTCAATTACAATTTACTCAGCGTTCTTCTTTTCTTCTCATTCACAACGTCCTGGCAAACGTTTTGTGTCTCTCTTTGCTGCACAGCACGTCCCACAGCCGCAAAGCTTCTTCCTACTAGCGCCTTAGTGGCATCAGATCAACGTATTGGTGGTCTTCCTCTTCGTCTCCTACCATCTAGTCTTAACCACATCTGTAATTAGGTTATATTTTGTTAGGATTCCTCTGAAGAGTTCGAGGGTAAGTAGGGGTAAATAGGAGCTGATAAAATTAAATTGAGATATTTATGTGAAATTTTGTACACGTATGTATTACAACGATATCTGGAACTAGATTATATTTCAAGATGATACCGTTGAAGGAGTGGGGGGTAAGTAGAGGTAAATAGGGGAAAATAAGTGAAGCAAGCTGGTAAGAGTACAGAGACTTGAGATTTGATCTATATACTAGCAACCAGGGTGTCAGATTTCTTTATCATATTTTTCAAACCCTCCACCACCTTGACTCCAATATTAATGGTGTTGATAAAATAAAATTGAGATGTTTACTTCAAATTTGATATATGTATGTATTACAATGACGTCTTATTAAGATGAAAATGAGTATAGCAAGCTAGGAACTTTATTTTTGGCGCGTTTACTGAGAACCGACGCCTCAAATCTCTTAGGACATCTGCCTTAAGTATCATTAAAATTCTATGACCAATTATTTCCACATGCTAGAGTGAAATTATAGTCAAGATGTTTTCTAGAGACTTGGATGGAAAATCTGGATGTGGAAGTAGTGATTCCTTAGGCAGCGGTTTTTTGTTTTGTGTCAATTTACACTCAAACCGTACGCAGAGCTTACTGTTTGGAGGTTGTCCAGCAGAAGCATGAACTCATCCTCACTCGCTGCAAGCAAGGTGGTATTATCCGCAAACCCCAAATGAGAAACTCTAATTACTCCCATAACTACTAGGAGTGGTGACAAAAACAGCAGCCTTGCCCGACACCTTTGTCAACTTTAAATTTGTCCGAGTTAGTGTTGTCAATCTGTTTTCTTCATAGAATCGACGAATACTTATAATTAGGCAGTCTAGCGTCTGTGTAATACTGAGATTTTAGAAATGAAATATTCACTCGAAATTTTGAAATTTTCGGATAGAACATAGTAGAATACAAATTGAAATGGGGTGGAACGTAATGGAATGGAGTGGAATGGCCTGAAATACAGTGAAATGGAATGAAGAAGACATGTTGTCGATTCCATATCTCTTCAAATTTTGATAGCTTTAGTTGACTAATTATTTTGAGATCTTACCTATTTTTAGACATCGTTTTATGTTGATTTTTACCTCCTGCCATCTAAACGAAGAGGCTGTTTATAAATCATAATTTTTCATATTTCATGATGTCAGTCCCTATACAGTATTGATATAATTGTGAATACTAACATGTACCATTTTAAGAAAAAAAATTAAACAGGGCTAATACATCGCTACGCATTGATTTGTAGGAAGAGCAATGATCACTTTTATAATTTAATGTTGTTCCTAAATAAATAATTTCTTGTTTGAGTGTCTTATTGGCCAGTAATTTTGTTGTTTTTATTCTTCTACTACCTTAAATATTATATGTATATGTATGTACTCTACATTTGTACTGCATTTTTTATGATTTTTTTAGATCGGGCTAAGTGGTAGAATACCTCTAGTATGCAAATAATGTGTTGTTATATCACATTATAGTGTATCATTTAGTTCAATATGCCTGCGCCTATAAAAACAATTAATATTATATTTATATCAACAATATTCGAAAATAATGAACATAAGAAAAGTCCCAAAAAGAAATGAAGAACAAACATTCTAACCTGTTCTATGTTTTCAAGTTTATGCCTATGTAATTTGTTTTAGCTAAACATAACCGCCTTCTCCGACAAAGCTAAAAATGTGTAACCGTGTGTCATTTAATTTTCTTTCTAATAAATGAATTATATTTCATTCTAAACGTTCCCTAATTTCAAAATTTTTATTCCACCAATACTTTACACATACAAACATTTTTAGTAATGTTATGATAACATTAAATGCATAGTAATATATAATATTAAGTATATATATGTTTATGTTTATATTATTATATGATAATTACTTCATTTTGAACTCTTTTGTTGAGACCGGAAAGTATTTTCGCGTATAAAAGATTGTTTCTTATCTTGTTAAAGTCACATCACATAATTCAACTGGGAATGCTTAAATATTTTTCACGTGTCCTCAAACCATGTCTTTATTGTTTTGAACTGTAAGATAAATGTTGGTTAAAATCAATTAAAAATATGGCGAAGGCGCAGGTTCTTCCGAAGTACTTTATTGTAAAAAAATGTTCAATTATTATTATTATGTGGAAAATCTCATCAAAATGTTGAAATAACGAAAGATAGTATTAGAGTCATTTAGTACGTATACATTGTATTTTGACTTTTATCTGGTCTGAAGCAAGTTCTAAAATATACAATATAATTTCTCTGTATTTTAAGGGCAGAATTAAGTTTAAAATGGTTGTTATTAAGCGGCAATCATCAATTTTACTATACTGGATAAATTCTACAAGAAAACGAGTTTGTGAAATATTTTTTTATATGTATGAAATATGAAATGTGCCTTTAAAGTTTGTAGGTATACTTACTAAATCATGCATAAACTTGATAATTTGAACAGGTGAGTATTTGGAAGTAGAAAAAGTTTCAACTATACCATATGATACAATATGCACGGAGGTATCTTTATGAAATACATGTATTATTTATTTGGTACAACAACAGAGAGTTTCAAATAGATTATTAAATACATGGAACATTCATAATTATTAAAATTAGTGGTATAAGTGGTTCTTAATATATTAAGTTGAATATGACACGATACAAGAAATTGTCTTAAAACTTACAATAATTTAATAGAATTGAAGCAAAGGCTTCAGATTTTTTTATAATATTTTCCACTCGCCACAACACCCCCCTTATAAAAGGGGTTGGTAAAATAAAATTGAGAATTCACTTGAAATTTAGTATATGTAGGTATATATTATAACTACATAAGGAACTAGATTATATTTTAAGATGATTTCTTTGAAAGGTTGGGGTTAAATGGGGGTAAGTCGAGGAAAATAGATAAAACAAGGTAAGCGTGCAGAAACTTGGGATTTGTTGTATCTACTAGAAGCCATGGCCTCAGATTTTAATATAATATTTTTCGATCCTCCAGGCCACCCTTACTTCATTACTAAAAGAATTGATAAAGTATAATTGAGATATTCACTTGAAATTTGGTACACGTATGTGTTGTAATGACATGTGATTAAGAAGACTCTTTTGAATGGGTGGGGGAGGGGGTAAATAGGGAAAAATAAGTAAAGCAAGCTAATAAACGTCCATAAACTTCCATTTTGGTGTTTTATGCTAGAAGTCGACACCTCAATTTTTTTATGACATCTGCCTCAAATATTATATTAAATTTCTATGACCAATTATTTCCACATATTAGAGTACAAATATAATCAAGATATTATCCTTTAAAGAGACTTGGATGGGAAATCAAGGTGTAGAAGTACTGATTTCTTAGGCAGCGGTTTTTTTTGTCATTTTGATAAATGTATATTTTTGCACATATCAGGAAGATATGAGTAATCACAGAATGGAATATATGCATGCATTTCAAAGATAGGTCCATAAGAGACTATTTTATTTCTCACCTCTTAGAAACCTTTTACTTTTTTTGAATCGATTAAAATTTAATCTCAGAATGGAATATATGCATGCATTTCAAAGACACCCTGTAGATAGGTCCATAAGAGACTATTTTATTTCTCATCTCTTAGAAACCTTTTACTTTTTTTTAAATCGATTAAAATTTGGTGAAATTTGTATACAAGCCCTCACATAAAATACGAAATATAGACTTTTATTATTTAATGATAAAAATATTTTTTTTGTTTGATTTTTTGTATATTTACAATTGTACAAGTCTCATCTGTCTAACTCTAAGTAATCTGAATTTAAGTGTTACGTTCTACAAGGATTTTGTAGAATGTAACACTCCAGTCTTTCCAACCTATCAAATAATACATCTATATTATTTGGTAGGCTGGAAAGACTGGAATAGAAAATGTATGCCATTCATGTGAAAAAGGAGCAATTGACAATTATAAGTCAAGATTCTTGTAGAACGTCAAAGATTATATTAATCAAATTGCAATCTGCTAGATAAGTTAGAGTGATATTAATCACAGGTATAATTGAGCTGGATAACTTGTTCAAGAATCATTGAAAATATCTAAAATTATATCTCCATTATATCGTTCCATATATTGGCAACAAACTTGAGTAGATATATCGTTGGTCAACTTGACGGAAACTGTATTGTATTAAGTTTGAATAGTATAGAAAACAAGACACGATAGGACCCCTTTCATCAAGGGAGAGACAAGAATTACAGTACAGTTTGAGTAAAACCAATAGAAACAGTTATACTCTAATTGAAAAAGACAGAGTAATAAATAACTCAGAGAATGATTGTCTATGGGTGTACTACGCTTTCTTTACACATTTATGAAAATTATACCAGAAAGTGAATTATTGTATTATAATACAGGCAAATTAGCCATTTAGGGTAACAAAAATTAATAAAAGGATCATCTCTGGGATTTAAGTAGGTAATAACCTGGAGAATGAGATGATGCATTCTTTGCACTTCCAAGTTCCGGGAAAATTCAAAAAAATTTGGAAAAACTCTTTGATTTTCGGTTTTTTTACTCTAGCGGCCCAAATAATACATAACTTGAAGCCATTTTAAGTGCACCTGAAATGGTTATCGGACGTGCAATAACTTTTGGCGGTATTTAAATTTTGGTTGTGGAATAAAAAAAAAATCCATTTGTAGCACACTTAATCGACCACACTGTATATCCTGGTGTAGAATTAGGTCATGCCTATCAAAAATGCATTGTCGTGGAAACTGAATCAACGTGTAAAATCTCAACTCTGTAGGATAAGAGAAAGTGGTTCTAATTCAGCTTGCAAGAGTTGATTTAAACAAACTAACACACTAACATTGCAAGTTAAATAAAAACTTTTAAAAGGAATCGCCATAGGCGTTGGAAGTGCAAAACTCAGATATATACTCCCTGTGTTACCCCAAAAGGTATAAAATCCTAATTTTGCTATTACAAAACTATGCAAATCAATGTCCTTACTCCATTAATTAGTATTTTACGTATTTATACATTACATTGTGTTTTATATAATTTATTATTATGAACACTGTGTTCTATTTTTCAATTCACTCTTTAAAGAATTCACTAATTCAAAATGTGATTTACAATCTATGTGCTAACATCGACGTTAATGTACAAATAAATGATTAAACATGCATTTTTTTTGTTAATCTGAAATAAGATATTAGCGTCATAAATTAATATAGTACTTAATAATGGTGTCAAACATAGCACCAACACGCCCCTTACATAATAAAATAAAATAGTTCTTACTTAAAAAAAAAAATCCATTTTCATGATACCTACTCTGTGGACTAAGAGCTTTCAAAATAAATCTTTTTATATGAAAAAATCTCTGTTTAATTTAGAGGCCAAATGAGCAGTGGAGTTACGCACGCCCTCACCGTTTCATCCAGTTTTTTTCTTTAATGTAAACTTCCTATAAAAGTGAGATTTTCCCCCAATATTCCAACTCGAAATATCATGGGAACCCTTGGTGTTAACTGTAATTTTTGAATACTAATACAGTATTTAAGAAAAACATCGGTCTTTTTCTATGCTCCTCGTGACAAAAGATCCAACAATGTGTTGAAACATATTCTTTATAGGATTTTGCAAACAGCAGGTAAATAACTATCTGTAACTAAAAGAAAAACTTTGCATAAACATATTAATGAAATCTTTGCATTCTTTCGATAACCTGAATTCTGGTTATGCTAGCAAATTAAAATGCTAAAATGAATTTGTCTAATTTCTTATTTGACAATTCTCATTCTAACACTAGCATCCACACAGTCCCCTTCGGTCATGCAGATTAAACTAGTATTTACTTAACCCTCTACGATAATGAAGATTTAGTTAAAAATGAGAATAAAGGCCTGAAATAAATTTATTTATCTACCGTGTCTTAAAAAAAATTATCTTCCAAATGGATTACATTTGCATGAAATCTATCATTCTGTTTCTTGGAAATGCTTAGCCTTTGAAACGTTTTTCGCCCTTATTCTGGAGCTGTTTGCAAAATCCTATAAAGAATATGTTTTAATACAATTATAAGCAAACAAATAATAATTCATTTTTTAAAGATCCAATAATGGTATCAGGAAAACCCGGACAATCAGAAATACATTTTTTTGGTTTTGAGAAAACATATACGTAAACTTTGCTCATATTCACGAAATAAACTCTTAAAAGCATGTATTTTCAAACCCCAAATTTTCAAATGCGGGTGTTTTCGTATTATATTATTCCGTCGAGTTATAATGGATTCTCCTCGGAAAACGGTGTAGAAAAACAGGGGATAGCTACGAAATTACCTTCCTGCCCCTTTTTCGAGGATGCTGAATACGATAGCACCCTTCATTTTGCCCATACAGGGGGGAGCCAACTTTACTTAGCCAATCAACCTCCATTATGGGGGTTTTCGGGAAAAGCATGTTTGGAGTTGGGTTATTTGCCTTTCCTTGTAGTTTATGTGGTGGGAGGATAAGAGGGTAGGTACTTGAGCCAGGAACCACCCTCAAGGAGGGTGAAGCTATCCTCCCAGGAGGTGAAAAATAAAAGGAATCCCTTTTGCTGCCTTGAGTGGGAATTTCGTGGAAAGGGTTTCGGATACCACGCCTCTACAAAAACTGCGAAAAAATGATAATAAGCCCGACCCCAAACAAGCTTTCCCACAAAAGACCAACAATTCATTGATCAATTAGGGATGATTCCCCCTCTATGGGTAAAATGAAGGTTGCCATCCTGTTCAGCACCCTCAAAAAAAGAGAGGACGGTAATTTCGCAGCTATACCCGATTTTCCGGGTATTTACATACTTTTCCGGTGGAAAATCCAGTATAACTCGGCGAAATTTTATAATATGTAAAATACCCATACCCATATTTGAAAGTACGTACGTTCAAGAGTTTATGGAAAGCAAGTAACAGGATCGTGTTTCACGGAAAATTCTACGTCGAGTACGGGTTTGCTATTTTTCACGATAACATCAACGAGCATAGACTAAAACTTTTTTTTATTTGAATGCTCTTTTAGTATTTAAAAATTACAACTGGTAGAGGGGGTTCCATTATAATATTTCGGTATGGAATTTTTGGTAGGATCTCACTTTTGTGGGAAATTTACACAAAAAAAAAACGGGATGAAATGAGGAGGGCTTGCAGAACTCTACTGCTCACTTGACGTGGAATGATCCTTAATAACAATTAATAATTTTATTAAACTACAAAAACTACTTAAACCCAGCTACGGCGTTTCAATTGGCTGATGATAACTAGTTGCGAGAGAAATCGACTGACATATCTCAGTGGCACAGACCAGGACAGTTCACTGGGTATTGAACCGAAGCAGTTAGAAATATCATAGTACAGGTATTTCAAACAAACTTTCTCCAAAATTACAGCTCACCATTATCCTATATTATATAATAGAAAGAGATTACTAATAAGCGCCCTTTTATTTCCAAATAGACTTTAGCATGATACTTTGCAGGCTGTACACCACGATCAACATTGGATTATAAGAAATATGTACATTACGTACAGCGTGACTATCACAATAATGTTATTTTTAATTTATCCTGTTCAACAAAACCAAAAACAACTAAAAACAAAAACGTTTACCAAAAAAAAACAGTTACATCAAACTATAAAAACTTTCACATACACGTGTTTCAGCATCAGTACACCTCAGTGCTACTTCTTTCAAAGTTTAAAGTGGACCGAATCATAATTTCTGAGACAAATACCTCTGCAATAATTATTCATGAAAAAAAATATTGTGTCACGCTGAACGTAATGTGCATATTTCTTTTGTGTAATCCAATGTTGATATATGTTTCTGTACTTGGAGTTCAAAGTATGTCGAGTTCGGTGAAAGACGCATGTTTCGTGGCTCCTACGGGATATCGAGATAAAGCCGGATAAGGCGGCAACAAAACGCAGAAATTGTATTGAATTGAAGCGTGAACAATTCTGCATTGATTGATATAAATTGGTGCGAGTATGGCTATTTCATATAGTTGATTTTTTATTAAATTATGTTGGTTGCATAAAGCAACATAAAATAATGTATATAAACAACTCGAGAAAAGTGTACTGCTTGAGTGTTTGACCGTAAAATCTATACCTGGATTCGTCCCTTCTTGAAGTGGGTGATATAAAATAAGCAACAGCAAGCCAGCTATGCGAATGAAACAGATAAGTTTTTTGTTTATGAAGCATTAGCATTGGTTTATTTATGTCTTTATTAAATTTTAAACAAGAATTGGAGATCAAAATTGAAAAGATATTAGACGTAATATATAGGTAATAAACATAATATATAGGTGGTGAAATGTAAAAACTGCCCGAAAGTGAAACCGATTGTTTCAAGGAAACGACATACAGGGTGAGCAAACTATCCTTTCGGACCTGTTTTCTCATAACGCGCAAAAAAAATTGTTACCGCGAGATAGGGCCCTTCCCAGCAACTCATATTTACTTGTGGGGGGTTAATAAATAAAAAGAGAAAGGGAAAAAATACAAAAATTAAATAAAAAATAAAAGCTTCCAGATTCAGAGACAGAAGAAACAGAAAACTTAGAAGAAAAATAAGGAAATGACGATAGATGGAAACTTAAAAGAAGCATGGAAACTGAAAAGAAGCATCTCGTAAACAACTGCATCACACCCCAGCCGATGATGACATATGGAAACTTAATAGAAGCATGGAAACTTAAAAGAAGCATCTCTCAAACACCTACACTTCCCATCCTATATTCCCACCCCATGCGTCATGCGGTTCTCGCTGCTGTCAACAAGCATGTCCAATGTCCAACCCGGTATATGTGGCCGGTCCGGCGCTATATAAAACATCCGAGATTTGGTTCCGGTACGCGGTTTGGCCGTTCGTTGGGCGTGTTCGACGGACGACCAAGCTGCGTGTTGGAACGAACCTCCATGGATGTCCGGAATCAATCAATCAATCAATCAATCAGTCAAAGATATATGTTTCTCTACTTATCTATGATAAGCCTTTAGTAAGAGTTGAAATAATTACTAGTATCTTTTTGCTAGTAATGTATTTATTTCCTTAGATTCTATTTTAGAATACTTTCACATTATAGGAAATTTGCATTTGCATTTAATTATATTTCGGATTTTAACATTCTACATTTAGACAAAGATTAAATAATTTTGAAAAGTAGTAATTTTTAAATTTGTTGTAATGTGATTTTTTTTTAATTTAAAAATAAAGAATTATTTCTTCCTTTAGGTACGTCTCTGAGAGATGTGGGTGCACATGAAGCTCAATTTCTCACCTGGCGCTGCCCCCTATTTAAATAATCGGGATCTGTTTTCTGTTTTTCACAGTTTTTATAAACTTGTTGTCGACTACGCGATGCGATAGCGAGGTTCAAGGACATGTGTATCGTGTACCACGGTCGCAGTACAAACAAGTACAAAAATAATTGAGACAATAATACAACGAGACAACAGCCACTGTGAATATTTAAATTCTGTGTTTTTAAATTTAAAACTGGACAGAAGGGAACAATTGTCCTTGAAGTAAAACACTGTATAGAACCATGAGTGGCAATAGAGTCTTTTGCAGAGTATATTTTATTTGCTAGAGTTTACGGCAACTTTTAATAAAAGGACCTTTTAAGACGTTTCCAAAAGCAAGTATGGCTTACACAGGGTGTAATCAATTTCATGTTATTAAAAAAACTGGTAATGGGGACCGACTAGACAAACAAAAAACCCTTATGACTTTTCCCTCTAGGGGCACTTTGAAAAAAAAACTGACCTAGGTCAACCTTTTAAATATATTTTTTTAAATATTAATGTAGAAAATAATTGAGAACCACTGCTTTTCTTGGTCAATGAACTTGTAGTTCCCAATTATACAACTTTTAAATTGTCATAAAAAAGTGCAAAGGCCTTGGATCATCGACCGCCTTTGATGGACCGCCTCAACCGAACTGAGGCAATTATAAAGAAGTAAATAATTCGTTATCTTTTCCTGCACAACTGCAAACAAATAATGGCCGTAGAAGTTTAAACAGAGCATTTCTTTACATGTGTGTCTTTCTATTTGGAACAAAATATTGGATTAATGTTTATAATTCAGAATATTTAAATGTGATTTATTAACGTTTGTAACATAAATGAGTGTCCTGGGTTAAAAGCTTACCACCCAAGCAAATTATTCGAAATCTGCATCTGCATCAATACACAGTTCGGTACGTCGAATTAAGGACATACGTACTACATTCAACACTAAATAATAAACTATCAACTAACATTGTCAATAAAGAAAAATAAAAGAAAAACTTGGTCCAAAATCCAAAACGGAATACGAAAAGAACGAACAAATAAGTTGTGTCTGTACGTAATCAAGAATTTAACGACTTAAACGATAAAGTCAATAAAATAAATCTTCACTATAAATACACAGCGACCCAAAATTCAAAAATAACAAAAACAACGAACGGCGGGTTGGACGTGTGTACATAACGAAACACCCACAGAAACTAAAATATTGCACAAGGGAGAGTCAGAGTATAGTTTTCTTCAGATCAGATCTACTAAACACTCAGAAAACGTCGACGTCTTTCATCTTATTTACCGCACCGCTAAAGACCGCCGACATTTTATAGTTATCTACACAAATATTGAGTATCATAGGCAAAGACACGTGCGACGATTTAAACCTACCTCAATATTTCAGCAGTTCTCAAAAGATTTTATTGAAAATTTGCGATATTTTTGTTTATTTTTTTTCTCCAAAACTATGAGCTTTAGACCCTATGTTATATAAGGTTTTTTTGTTTGTCTTGTCGTTCCCTACTACCAGTTTTTTTTATATGACATGAAGCTAATTACACCCTGTATGTGCCTTTCTCCGGAAACTCAAATTTCGACTTTCTATTCTGAAAGAAAGAAAATGCCTCTTGGATTCAAATCAAATATATATGTTGACTGGTGATATCGGGAATATCAGGTGTCAATATGAATGCAGTTTGATACTTTATCAAAAAAATATGACTGGCTTTGCATTTTTAAAAAGACACGGAGTTTACTCTTATAACACGGCAACTGCCAGAACAGCTAGAAAATTTATATTATCCAAGTCCATGAATTTCTTGCATGAAATATTTCATTCCACAAATGATCTGAGTACTGCATGCGAGGAGAAAGAGTATAGGTAGGATTTTAGATCTAAAGAAGTTTTTTATTGAATATTACATAATATATGCCAACACTTTAATAATCAGTCTGGTAATCATTTGTCTCTTCATTTTATAATTTTTCTGAGCGAGAATGGATGAAACTTATGTATTTGACCTGCCTTGATTGTGCAGTATGCAGACAGACAAAAGTTATATGCCAAAGACACGGATTTCGATTTCTCTTCAGAATGACCCATATATTACTACTATATGACTGTCTTTGCCAGACGCTGCTGATTCTCTCGATTGTAGATTTTAATAGTTAACCTGGACATTAATTAGACCATCAAATTAATAAACCATTGGTTATACAACGAGCCCTTTTTCATTTCAGCCTCAATAGTTCAGACCCAATGCATCGTTTTAGTTATCCTCGGCATTTGAGGGCTGCTGCTATGAACTCACCCCTCCAAAACAAAATCTCATATTCTACCTCCCTTGGAAGGGGTCAAAATTCGAGAAGCTGTATTTTCTTTAAGGCCGCTATACTGCCTCTAGTATTTCTAATTTTTGGAATTTGAAATTTCTTTCGTCAACTTTAGCTGCCAGAAAATATTTGTAGCAAATGTTGTGCTTCTAGGCGATTGGAGAGTCCCAAAATAAGTTCCGAACACTATTTTCTAACAGACAGATCCACACGTGAGGAATTTTACGTTATGGAATTTCTAATTATGTTAATATATGTTAAATATGATATTGTTGAACATGAGTTATTAATAGTGAGTTATTTATTATTTGTTTGCTTATAGTAATGAAACATATTCTTTATAGGATTTTGCAAACAGAGGAAAGTAAAACTATCTAAGAGAACTAAAAGAAAAACTGTATGTAAAAATATTAATGAAATCTTTGCATTCTTTCGATAACCTGACTTCTGGTTATGCTAACAAGTACAAATTCTTATTTGCCATTCTCATTATAACACTAGCATCCAACACAGTCCCCTACAACTAGGCAGATTAAACTAGTATCTACATAATCCCCTACGATATGTAAATTCAGTTAAAAATGAGAACAATGGCCTGAAATTAATTTATTTACCTACCTTGTCTTTAAAATTTTTTTCGTTCTAATAAATTACATTTTCATAAAATCTCATTTAGTTTCTTGGAAATGCTTAGGCTTTGAAACGTTTTTCGTCCTTATTCTTGACTCATCAGAAAAGCCCAAAGCCACTCATAACGATGTTCCATGCAAAACCAAGGCAATATCCATTAATTAGTATGAAATATTTATATTTGACATTGACTGATAAAAAACAACAGATATTCACCTCTATTAGCTAACTAGTACTGGAGCCTATATACGCTATGCATGTTTAAAAGTGAATTATTTATTATTTGTTTGCTTATAGCAATGAAACATATTCTTTGTAGGATTTTGCTAACAGCGGAAAGAAAACTATCTATGAGAACTAAAAGAAAAACTGTATGTAAAAATGTTAATGAAATCTTTGCATTCTTTCGATAACCTGAATTCTGGTTATGCTACTAAGTACTATACTTACTATACTACCTATAAAGAAAATGTTTCATTATATAAGCTAACAAATAATAAATAATTCACTTTTAAACATGCATAGAGTATATAGGCTCCAATACTAGTCAGCTAATAGATAGGTGAAGATCTGTTGTTTTTATCAGTCAATGTCAAATATAAATATTTCATACTTATTCATGGATATTGCCTTGATATTGCATGGAACATCGTTATGAGTAGCTTTGGGCTCTTCTGATGAATCCAGAATAAGGACGAAAAACGTTTCAAAGGCTAAGCATTTCCAAGAAACTGAATGAGATTATATGAAAATGTAATTCATTAGAATGAAAAAATTCTTAAGGACAAGCTAGGTAAATAAATTAATTTAGGCCTTTGTTCTCATTTTTAACTGAATTTACATATTGTAGGGGATCATGTAGATACTAGTTTAATCTGCCTAGTCGTAGGGGACTATGTTGGATGCTGGTGTTATAATGAGAATGGCAAATAAGAATTTTCACTTGTTAGCATAACCAGAAGTCAGGTTATCGAAAGAATGCAAAGATTTCATTAATATTTTTACATATAGTTTTTCTTTTAGTTCTCATAGATAGTTTTTCTTTCCGCTGTATGCAAAATCCTATAAAGAACATGTTTCATGAGTTATTAAGTTGTTATAATTAATACATTATATAATTAGTTGCGGAAAAGTGTAATAAAATGTATACATTTTAATTTCAATTTGATGAAATTAATGGTTTTGCTTAAAAACTCAGTGCCCGTTAGAATTTCACGCAACGTCCATCGTTGCATTTGCCCCGAAGAATAATTGTCATAAAAATGAGGTAGTGAGCCAACTTGATCATAATCAATTTTAATAAAAGCTTTCTCGAAGGGAAGTACTGTTCTAATCTGACCATATACTGCGGTTTGACGTGGTACGATAAAAACGTCGACGATAGAAAAGTCACGTATCCTAATAAAAATTCAGTGGAGTCCTCACGTTATCTTTTATGTAAAATACTGGAAAACACAAAAGTATATTTCCGATAGTTAGATAATGACGAAAAAGAGGTATTAATAGCATTGCGCCAAATTCACATTACTGTTAGTGGTAAAGGATTTTTATGTTTTGCCGAATGCGCCGGGCATTCTAGGAATAGACAAGTAGTGTTCTCGAGCGTTGTCAATCACGAATTTTTATTTGTTCAACTTTTATGGCACGATACTTTATGACATTATAACGAGCGTTACGAAAACATCGCCAAGTTTTCTTTATAGGATTTTGCAAACAGTGGAAAGAAAAGCTTTTCTTTCCACTGTTTGCAAAATCCTATAAAGAAAATGTTTCATTACTATAAGCAAACAAATAATAAATAATTCACTTTTAATCGCCAAGTTGTTTCTGTAAACGAAAACGCAGAACTTAAATCGTGTCTATTAAGCTGTTATACGATTTTCATATTAGGTTATCTTTTTTGCATGTCATTTTACATAAGTTAATAAATTTTGTTGCAACCCGACATTCATTTTTTAAACAAAAATACAAATAAATCTTTTCAAAAGGTGCTGAAAGTGCCTTATTTAACGACATCAAAAACATTTTGAAGAATCAAATTGTTTTTAATTCTTAGATCTGCTTTGGAATTTTTGCTTGAAGATGACGAATGTCGGAAATAGGAACTTGAAATATCGTCTTTTACTTACCTCGTTTACCGAGGAGAAGTACTGTAGTAGTAAAAAAAGGTTTTTTGATTGCGTCAGTCTGTTTGTTGGCGTTATATCTACAACACTATTTCATGATGAAGAATAATGTTTAGTAGATACTTGACACTATTGCCAATATATCTTTAATGAAAAATATACAGGATGGACATAATAAAGAAACAATGAAAGGAAAGAATGTGATATAGAGTAGTAATATTTGGCATAACTGCCGTCAAGGAAAAAACTCGTATTTTTAGTAAAAAATATACAAGGAAAACATATTTAAAAAAATACAATGTAGAGATGTGAAGACATAATATTTCGCATGCAATATCGAGGGAGTCAAGGAAGAAACCTACTATGCTTTTCATTCGATTATAATTAAAATATACAGGGAGGTGATAGAAAACTAATTAAGAGACTATGGTGGAAATAATGTTTGGAATATAGCGAAGGGAAAACCTGACGTACTTCTAGTGAAAAGTATTCATATTGATTACTCTAAAAAATTGTTAATAAAGATATGACGAGAGAAAATAAAATTAGAAAGGTAGCTGTAGCAATATAAGCAAATTGGAGGGAAACAACTAATATGTAATTTAGGTCAAACTGACTGACGTCACTATAGTAGCTATATGGCCACTTGTTTTCGTGTTGCTTATTCCATATTCGGCATTAGGCATAAAATTGCTTGTTATGGAAATTTCGAACAATTTTGTATATACAGAGTGTACCAATAATTAGTGTACATTAAGCCACTATAGGTTCTTGTGGATTTAAGTAAATTTAGCTCCATTAAAAATTGCCTAATATAGCTGCTAGTGGGTATCAAAGTATTATTGAAAACGATTATCACCTTGAACAATTTTTTTAAAGAGTAGTAGACTACAAGTTTCTGTAAATCAGAATGCGTGATATCGTTTCTTTATTAATTGGATTAATATTGGATACAAATAATTAAGAGTGGATTGAATCGAAGATGTATGAGTGATTCTTAATTAAGCCAAAATTGTTAAGAACACATAAAATTTACAACAGTGAAAAAATTTGAATAAGGAGTTAAAAGTGTGTCGAATTCGGTAACAGACGCGTGTTTCGTGGCTCCTACAAGATCTCGAGATAAATCTGGATAAAGCGACAACGAAACATCGAAATTGTATTGAATTAAAGCGTAAACAATTCTGCATTGATTGATATAAATTAGCAGGAGTCTGGCTACTTCATATAGTTGATATTTGATTGAATTATGTTGGTTAAATAAAGCAACACAAAAGAGTGTATATAAACAGCAATTAGAAATTAAAATTGAAAAGGTATTTATTTATTGGTTTATTAATCCTTGTCACGGGGCAGTTTATTAAGCAACAGAGAGAAAAAAAATAGGTACCTAATAAAATAGAAAATACCTGGAATTGGAAGGCGGCAGTTAAAAATAATTACTGTAAATTGAAACCGATTGTTTCAAAGAAACGACATACATACCTACAAGGTGAGCAAACTATCCCTTCGGACCATTTTTCTCATAACGCGAAAATATATCGTTACCGTGAGATAGGGCCTTTCCCAGCAACTCCACCGAAAATGGATATTTACCCGTGAAACGGTCAATAAATAAAAATAAAAGCTGCCAGATTCAGAAACAGAAGAAACAGAAAACTTAGAAGAAGGAAAATAAGGAGATGGCGATACATGGAAACTTAAAAGGAGCATGGAAACTGAAAAGAAACATCTCGCAAATACCTACACTTCCCATCCTGTATTCCCACCCCATACATCATGCGGCTCTCGCTGCTGACAACAAGCATGTCCAACGAAAAAGCTGCGTGTTGGAACGAACCTCCATGGATGCCCGAAATCGGCAGCAATGCCCACCTTACGCTGGCAAATCAATCAATCAATCAACAGTGAAACAATTTTAATAAACTGTTTATATTTATGACAACAAATGAATTGAATCTACAGTATTGTCCACAAAAAAAATATGACCAGAGTTGCTTAAGAATGGGAGTATTTCTCTCACCTTTCTTAATTCATTTACTTCGGTTACAATTTCATAGAATGAGTACCTAAATATTAGCGTACCAACTTTCAATGTTGTGTGGAAAAAAGTAGAATTTTGTGCAAATTTGGCGCCCCCTGACGACTAAACAAGGCAACTTGGAATAGAGGTACATTTAGTTAAATTGACTTATTATGACCGCAAGAATCTATAGTCGATCCATGTACATGGTATATTGGGGCATCCTGTATAAACGACAAAAATACCAAACCAAAACGTTACCGGTCTAAAACTTAAGACATTAAAAAATCCCAGAACTAAGGATAAACTAACTTAATAAATTGTATGAATACCTTTAGATGGTGTAGAGCCATTTTCAACTAAAATTTAATGCACGGCTTCAACAGTGTAAATCTATGCTACGTGAAACAAATGGAATGGAAGTGAAACAAATGTTTTAATCCAAAAACATATTTAATGTTTATAAATAAGGTTATAAGTTAGCTTCATGCTATTAATAAAAGTTATTATTATTATCATTATTATTATAAATTTTAAACTAAGTTGCTATTTAATTATTCATAATTTGTGCTTCTAGTTTTTTTTTAAATTGTACACTTCTCGTGCATTCTTTTTAAAATGTTCATAATTCTTATATTTACTAATTAATATTTTCAAAATCAATGGGGCCCTCTCTCTAGCTAACACTAACTTATTGCCGGATTTTTAATACAATAGGTTTTTTCCATCTTGAGTTATAGAAATGCGACTGACAGGCAGACAAAAGGACACATAAAAAACTAAACAGACAAAATAAAACCAACACTTTTTAAAGCATGGCCTAAGTATCTATAATCGCCGCTTTTCGTTGAATTGCTGGAAACAAATTCTTTCGTTGAGCAGTTTCCTGTCTAACTACTCGAAAGCTAGTATAATAACTTTCTATTTGTTAAGTTTGTTTTACCACCCCGTCCCCCTAGCCATTGGAATGTTCTAAGCTACACAGCTATTTTGAATTCACTTACAGTAAAATAAGCTTGATTTTATATACATTGTAGAAATAAATAAAACACACTATGTTTTTACCACTATGTATTCGTAAAATCTTGAGTGTAGTTTCAACTGACAAAATCATTATCAAACAGTGAATCTAAACAGATCCAGCACATCTTAAATCATGGCCTAAGTATCTATAATCGCAGCTTTTCGTTGAATTACTGGAAACAAATTCTTTCGTTGAGCACTTTCCTGTCTAACTACGCGCAAGCTAGTATTATAATTTTCTATTTGTTAAGTTTGTTTTACCACCACCGTCCCCCTCCCCATTGGAATGTCACAAGCTACACAGCTATTTTGAATTCATTCACAGTAAAATAAGTTTGATTTTATTTACATTGTAGAAATAAATATAAAGTGTAGTTTCATTATCAAACAGTGAATCTAAACAGATGGTCTATTTTGATTTACAGTTTGATAAACACTTAAGTTAAGTTGCAACTGCAGTCACAGATTTTGTGAGTACATAGAGGTTGACGTAGTACTGTGTTTTAATTATATATACCTATTCTACATAATGATAAACCACCACAGCGTAACTGCTCCGCCAACCTCAACCTTTTTATTTAAACATTCCATGCTGTTTATTGAATTGATAAACGTGAGTAAATTGTCTCGTGGGATGTGTAATCCCCTGCCAATTAAGATCTGTTCAAGAATAAAGGAGTTCGTACTACCTGTAATGTTTAATTTTACAATTTTTTAAAATAATGTAAGAAATTAACAATTAATTGTTGAATTTTAATTTCCTTTTAACACCAACTCATTTAATTTTATGTATTCAAATTATCAAAAAAAAAACCGCTGCCTAAGGAATCATTACTTTCACATCCAGATTTTCCTTCCAAGTCTATTTAAAGGAAAACTTCTTGGCTATATTTGCACTTTAGTATGCGGAAATAATTGGTCATAGAATTTTAATAATATTAGGGGCAGATGTAATAAAGAAATGTACAAAAGTTGCAATTTAGCAAGCATGGTTAAGACATTGAAAATGAATTCACAGGGGATAGAAATAAAGGAACGTTTAATATTACATTAACATTAATACTATTAATATTCCACAGAAAGATGGGTTTCGTAAAAATGCGAGAACATTAATCTAGGTATCAAAATTTATCAAACACGGAAGTTTTACAAAAACGACGCTGGGCGTCGGTCGGCGTCGAGACGTGAAAGTACAAGAATATGAATCTAGGTATCAAAATTGATCT
This sequence comes from Stenurella melanura, assembly GCA_963583905.1. NCBI lineage: Eukaryota > Metazoa > Arthropoda > Insecta > Coleoptera > Cerambycidae > Stenurella > Stenurella melanura. The sequence goes on along the minus strand of OY757312.1, from coordinate 62,599,741 downwards.
AATTCAGAAGTTTTACAAAAACGACGGTTGGTGTCGGTCGGCGTCGAAACGAAAAAATGGAAGAATATGAATCTAGACATCAAAATTTATCAAATTCAGAAGTTTTACAACAGCGGCGCTAGACGTCGCACAGTGGGAAATTTAGTACTATTTTTAGACAAAAGTCCATTTGACGTACAGTTCTTGAGCGATTTGAACTTTTTTTTTTTAAATACTCGTGAATGATTCTAGTTTATCCTCCAATTGTTACAATTTAAATACATATTCTTCTGATGAACGTATCTGACCCAATATCGGAACATACAGGTTTTCAGAATCTTTTCGATATATAATTTATTACTCTAGGTTGTTTAATTAATTGTATGTATGAATAAAATTAGGTTTAAAAAGCCTAACAAATATAAAAACTAAGATTTACTCAAGGATGACCTTAAATTCAAGCTATATAAAATATAATAGATGTATTTGTGTTTACAATTAAGAAGCAGATAAGCAACTTTGAGGTTGCATATCCATCGGCTTCTCATACTTCCAACTTATGCTTTTTTAGCTCTAAAATTGCAATTTGGTTACTTTTTTACCTTACGTGCGTTCTTAATTCAAATAATAGCTATTTTTAATTACATTATATATATGATAACATCAGCGCGCTGATGTTCCGATATTGGGTCAGATACGTTCATCAGAAGAATAGATATTTAAATTGTAGCAATCGGAGGGTAAACTAGAATCATTTACAAGTATTTGAAAACAAAATTATTCAAATCGGTCAACAACTGTGCGTCAAATATACTTTTGTCCAAAGAAAGTGCTAAATGTCCCACTGTGCGTCGGTCGGCGCTAAGACGTAAAAATGCAGGAATATGAATCTAGGAATCAAAATTGATCAAATACACGAGTTTTGCAAAAACGACGCTAGGCGTCGGTCGGCGTCAAAACGAAAGAATGGAAGAATATGAATGTAGGTATCAAAATTTATCAAATTCAGAAGTATACCGTTACATCTTCGTATGTTAAACATTTTCAATGTTAAAAATTAATGCATTGGTTTCTAGCACATACGCCAAAAATGAAGTTCTGGACTCTTATTAGCTTGCTCTACTGATTTCTCCCAATTATACAACCCCCCACCCCTTCAACAAAAAATAGCTACGTGTATCAAATTTCATGTGAATATCTCAAGTCTATTTCATCAACCCCTTTATTAATGGAGAGGTGGTGGGGGGGTTGAAAAATATTATAAAGAAATCTGAGGGCTTGGCTTCAAGTACATACATCGAATTTCAAGTTTCTGTACTCTTATCAACTTGATTTACTTATTTCCCGCTATTTACCCCTATATAACCCACAACACTTCAACGGAATATTCCAAAAATATAATCTAGTTCCAGATGTCATTATAATATATACGTGTACCAAATTTCAAGTGAATATCTCAATTTAATTATATCAACCCATTTAATAATGGAGTAGAGGGTTTTGAAAATATTATAAAAAAATCTGAGGCATCGACTTCTAGTTCATACACCGAATTTCAATTGTCTGACAGCCAGACAGACCGACAGACATACCGACAGACCGACAGACAGAAAATTTGTTTCGCTCAAATTTTATATCTCGACGTTTCATGACATTCTAAAACTATTTCAAGAAAAAAAAATTGATTTTTTTTTTACAATTACTATAATATTTCCAATGCACTACGTGGATGTGGAAGTAATTAAAAATTGAAAAAGTTTCGATTTTGTCTGAAAATATGACAAAAAATTGACTGCGTATACATTTTACCCTATGTTTATTGACAATATTTTTATTACTTTAGAGGGTAAAGTTTCTTTGAAATTTTGTTGAAAAATTGAAATCCATAAAAGTTCTATAATTGGTTGTATACCTATACATATGTACATAAATAAACATTTCAATACAAAACGAAATATAAGACATGGCAAGCCATATAATGGCTGATAATAGCACCTTGTTTTATTGCTTACTTTAACAGTTGTGACATGTGTTAAACTGCAGGCGAATGGAAGAACCTGAAGCATAGCGAAGGGCACATGTCGAACATATTATATGGTTTAGTGAGAGTGTAACAGTTAATTAACTCAAAGGATACTTGAAATAGATACGTCGGTTGACAATTTCCTTGCAATAATTGTCTGAGGCGTTTAATTGCTTGTCAGTTCTCTGGCGTTAATAACCCAAACATTTTAGAAGGTTTTATCTCCACTAGCATTTAAAATAGAATCTCTTTTTATCCAATTTAAAACAATTTTAAAAAGGAGGTTCTCAATTCAACCTGTATGTATGTTTATTCTCATGTTTGTTTCAACGTTTCCCACAAATAGTGGGATGCCAATTAATTGTAAACTCTATATTTTTTCATTCGAAAATTTTCTCGTTTTGGCGGAGTCGCTTGCAAACAAATGTCTAGCATTGTAATTAGATACTTTCAGAGAAGCTGATACTGATATGATGTCAAAAGTTAAAATTTCAAAATGGCGAATAAAATGGCGTTGCCTTAATTGAATTACTTTTGCAGATTTACGTGACATTGGGCAACTAAAAAGGTTGAAAACATTCCTTTTTAGAAAAAATTGAACAGCATTTAAGAAAACTGACACTAAAAATTATAAAATAAAATTTCGCCGTCGCATCGTTCGGTTAATTGAACCTTAGTACCTAATATCGATATTAACGTTGGTGTAAGAATCAATAAACAACAAAATCCAATGTATTTTTATCAGACCTCAAAACCAATGTAGGTAGGTAATAAGGTTCAGTTAACCGAACGACAGTGAAATTATATTTTGCAATCTTCAGTGACAATTTTTTAAACGGAAATTCACTTTTTTTCAAACAATTTTCTTTAATGGGCTTATTTACGTTTGTGGAGCTTAGTCACAGCTATTCCACCACTCAACCAAGACATACGCACACACGGACCATAACAAAACAAACATGACTGCAGTATTGCCATCTGCCATAATCAAAACTCAAACAGTGAGTAACCGTGTTCTCTCACAAAACCGCAATCTTAACCTACTACTACCATTTCGGTAACATAATAAAAACCGCTGCCTAGAAGGGGCCGCTTTAGCTCATTTGCTACCTGGGCGAAATGGCATTTTATTGCCTCCCTCAGGGATGGATTAAAGAATTTGCCGCCTCGCGCAATAATATTAGGGAAACCGCAGTGCCATCGAGAGAAAAAATCGGGGCCCGGAGTTAGTAACATACGGCCCCCCCATCCCGTTCTTCGATATAAATTCCAAAAACGGGCATTGGCATTCCTTACAATACAATATTACTTATCTCGATTAAAAATTAAAAGGAGCGGGGGAAGGGGGTGATATTCCTTACGATAGATCACTTATCTCGATAGAACATAAGAATTACAAATTATATTATTCTACTGAACTGAACTTGTGGTAGGTACCTTGTGAAACATCTTGAAAATAATTGTTAATTATAAATTAAACACTGCTTTTAGATGAATCAATCTATATATTATAAATACTCTACATATGTTTCGGCTTATTAGGCCTTTATCAAGAGTATTACATAGTGAATACAGTATTCACTATGCAATACTCTTGATAAAGGCCTAATAAGCCGAAACATATGTAGAGTATTTATAATATATAGATTGATTCATGTAAAAGCAGTGTTTAATCTATAATTAACAATCATTTATATTATTATGATTTTGCCTGCCGCCCCTGAAAATCTGCCACTTCACGCACGTGCGTAATTGGCGTATAGGGTAATCCAGCACTAGTCCCCCTTCCTGACCTATAAGCAAAATATTCATATCGCTACGCCGAAAATACCGCCCTTACAATACTGGTGACCTCGGCGGTCGCCAACTATGCCCACCGTCTGGAGCGGCTCCTTCTGCCTAGGTAGTCACTACATCCGTATCCAGATTTCCTATCCAATTATTTTTAAACGAAATCATCTTGATATTATATTTGCATTCCAGTGTGTGGAAATAGTGGCTCATAGAATTATAATAATTATAATATTTGAAATCGTCTGACCCAAAAACCCATAAAGTGATGTGCCAATTCAATCCTTGCACCGAACGATGTTTAACGGGAGTGGGGGTGCGTAATGCCAAACATTTTCTTTAAGAACTTTTGCTCTCGTTCAAACTAAATCACAATTTTATTTTATTAACACCTTTAATAATAGAGTGGAGGTGGCAGATGTCATGAAAAAATTGTAAGACCTTGATTTCTAGTATATATGCACCAAATCTTAAGTTTCTGCACTCTTACTAGCTTACTTTAGTTATTTACGCCTATTTACCGCCCAATCATTCAACAGAATATGCTCAAATATAATCCAGTTGCAGATCTCGTAATAATGCATACGTGTATCAAATATCAAGTTAATATCTTATTTTTATCTTGTCAACTATTTTAATATTACAGTGTGAGTGATGGTGAGAGTGCAAAATGTTATATAGGGCCTTGGTTTGTAGTATATACACCAAATCCCAAGTTTCTGGACTCTTATCAGCTTGCTTTACATATTCTCCCATATTTACACCCCAATCCTTCAACGGAGCAAATTCAAAATATGATATATAGTTCCAGATCTCGTTATAATACATGCGTGTATCAAATTTCAGGTCAATATCTTAAACTCTTCTAAAGAAAACGTGTGCACAAAGAAAGTTACAGACAGACCGACCGACCGCCAGACAGACAGAAAATTTTGTATCGCTAAAATGTAAATTTTCGACGTTCTATGACATTCTAAACCTATTTCGACAAGAAAAATTTTTGAACACGATTACTATACCTCCACTCCATTATCTCCACTACGTGGAGGTGGAAGTAAAACCAAGGCTGGAACTCAGGACCGCTTGATCTTAACCTTAATAGTACTGTCCATCGTTTTAGATATTTATTATAACATTCAATTCATAGAGTAGTATTGGTGTGCATTCATTTAGTTTATATTGCTTGATATTGTGGCCATGATGCTACTGCCGAGCGGGAAGTGAACCGCCCCCAGGTAGTCGCTGCACAGAGATATGTTTGTGTCGCTTAGGGGGACATTTACATTAAAACTAAATTCAATGCAATTTCAAATATTTGGGTTTTGACAGTAGCCAGATAGTTGCCCAGTTCATTGCAATAATAATATACAGAATTCTAAGAGGCACGGAACGGAGTGTCTATGAGATCGGGTAGCAAGCACAAGCAGACACAACACTCAGAAGTCGCCAGAAGTCAAAAGTTAAAAATTCAAAATGGCGAATCCAAAATTTCGCAGTCGTTGGTTAATTGAATCTTTTGATCAAATATCGATTGTCAGATTGGTGTAAAAATAAAACAAATAACAAAATCGAAAGAATTTCTACCCAACCTCAAAATTGATATTAGTTAGTAATTAACCGAACAGCGGGGCGGTAAAATTTTTAGCCACCGTTTTTTTAAAGGCTATTCAATTCTTACAACTTTTCTTACTGCTCTACAGTTGACATTTATCCATTTAATTTTTGCTAAGTTTGATTTTATATATCTTCTACGTGCTAAGATATTGTTCAGTATATTAATTGTATTATTTACAACCGTTTGACAGACTACGTTTACATCTGTAAAGAAATGTGGCCAATCATTCTCATTTAATAAAATCATCATATTATGGAAATTGATTAAATGCAAAAAGGAATTTAAAACACAAAATATCTCAAAATTTCATCTAACAAGATCTAAAGACGGTCAAAAAGAATGAAAAGTTTGTTTTGGTTCTTATTTATTTATCTCTTTTCTGCAATATGCGATCTACGACCGATAAATGTTTCACCCGTGATATTTTATTTACTTCAATTTGGCAGCATCTCGCCATTAATAAACAATTCAAATATAAAAAACTATTCAGAGCAACGCCACTGTTAGATTATTCGTACTGGCGGAACGACAACTAAATTTTATGGCCCTTGTCAATATTATCAACAAACCTACTATTTCTTTTGATAAAATTGCCGCTTGTTTTTTGTTTTACTTTTCAATCTTTATGAAACTACCATAATTATTTTCTAGAGTAAACGATGGTAGTAAAATTAGTCAGTTGGGGTATCTGAGCCCAGGGGGTAATTGGGCCATGTTTTTTTTCCGTAGAATTCGTGGGGGTAATTTCACTTCAAGCAGTTGGCAGCACTGAAGGACAATGTTATCTCACTACAACAATTAGTCTCATGTTTCTGAGTGTTGTTGCTTTCATGTAGCAATTTTTTAAATTTTGTAGTGCAAAATTTTCATAGCAACGTGATGTAATCTTGATTTTTATGAAATACTACAGGTTTACTGTATATATTATCAACGTCACAGTTAATTTAGCATAAATTAGAAGCATGATATATCGCTAAAATTTTATTGCAAGCATGTGTTCTGCGTTAGGACATAAGCTTGAGTGGGTGGCCCAGTTACCCCCACAATTTTTCAAAAATGGGGTAAGTGGGCCAGTTAATTGGGGCATTTGGGCACGGCTGGGACCAAGTTACCCCAAGCACATTAAGTATGTTGTTTTTGTTTTTATTTATTAGGTAGATGTAGATCACTGCGCACAGTCACACAAAAAATAGCGATCTGAACCCGGGACCCGACATATTAATCCCTATGTATTTTGTTGAACACGAATCTGATGTCCGTTTAACTCCATCACCCACCATTTTTCTGTAAATCGCAAAAATAGCCAAAGCAACCTTATTTCTTTAGATTATTTTCGAGATTTACAAAAAGTTGGTGGGTAACGGAGCTAAACGGACATTGGATTTGTGTTCAGCACGTCGAAATACATAGGATTACTATGTCAGGTCCCTGGTGTAGATCACTTTTTTTGTGGGCCTGTGTTATTTATGCTTACTTGAAGTTGGATGTTTTTTACATTTAATTTTGCCCTTTTTACTTTAACAGAAGTTGTGTTATTCCTAAATTTGAATAAATTTCCACCTAATTGTTATGTAGTAGTTCTCTTACATCGTCGACAACTCGACTATGGTGTGGTTTAAATGACTTATGGTAATTTTTGTACGAAGTTTACATGTTTACCAACACGCCCACTTACCCCAGTTCAAATAACAATCGTTTGTATGAAACCAAGACCCGTATGGTCCAGTTGCCCCAATTTCTAGGGGTAACTGGACCCATCAGACTTTATATTATTTAATTATAATTATAAAGAAAATTAAATTTGACTCGGGATTTGAATATTATATATTTAAAGACTGTATATTGGATTATATACAAAAAAATATTTTAGATATTAATATAACTTATTAGTGGTTCTCAGGCAAGTTCAAAGTATAATCTTCTCGCTCAGGTTGTAAAATCATGGCCCAAATACCCCAAGTGACCTTATATGCTTAATTTTACTTGAATTCATCAAGGCGTTTGATACATTAAATCGTACAATATAACGCAAATAACTAGAATATTTTGGTCTAGATAACAATGCCCATTCATTTCCATAAACTATTAAAGTTAACGGTGCCAAGTAGTTTGAATAAATAACTGTCTTTCTAATTCTATACATAGGTGTTCCACAAGGTAGTATACTTGGACCTTGATTATTTTAATTTATACATCTGATTTTCATGTTCTTTAAAATTGTTCAATTCATCAATATGCTGACGAAACTCATTTACATTTTCTTTTTGAAGATTTGGCAATAGCTATGGATAAAATTAACATCGATTTGTAAACAGTTTCTGAGATGTCCAGAGTTCATAGGATAGTTTTGAATGAATTTAAAACTGAGATGTTGTCTTCATTAAAGATAAGTGAAAAATAATTAATGATTCAACTATAGATACTACGCTTAAATATAAAGCATTAGCCCTGGTCAATGAAACAAAAAATTTCGGTTTGAACCTTAATATTAACTTAAGTTTGCCTATGCATGTTACTAACTTAGTTCAGAAGTTTTATATTACAAGTGTTAAACATAGATAGGGATATAGCTAGTACCGATATTAAATTTGCTGTTGGTGATTCACCGATTTTCTCTCATTTTGCTTATTGTGGTATGATCTATTGGTAGGTACTGTTATGTAGGAATAGGGCTACGATTCAGAAATTCAAAATGCAAGTATCATATTTTGTTTTCAGTTTCGTAAGTTCGACCATATCTCAAAACCATTTTCTAGAAGTTACTGGGTAAATTTATATGAACAATCTAAATAATCACTTAGCCCGTCTGGTTTATAAAATAGATACATATTAAACCCCCGAGTACTAATATTTAAAGCTTATCAAAGGTATATAGTGATACACATGAGTGTACTGCAGTTCTGCTCGCTTTAAGTATCTGTATAATGTCCCTAAACATTTCAAAGTATGACTGTATATAATTTAGTTAACATTTTTTATGAAATTCCCATGCACATCAAACTTCTTTCGAGAATTGCTTCTTTAAGTAGATACAAAAAACCCGATTATTTTCCAAAAAATAACTCTTAGTTCTAGTTTATTTACTTAGTTTTATTTAATGTGTCGTTTAGTTTTCCATGTTACTGTTGTTTATCGTTATATTTATCTCTGTCGTACCTACAGGGTGTAATTAGTCATTAAAAAAACTGGTAATAGGGACTGACTAGACAAACAGAAAACCTATATGACCTTTTTCTCTAGGGGCACTTTGAAAAAAAACTGACCTGGGTTTACATTTTTAATGTTATGGTAGAAAAGATTTGAGAACCACTGTTTTTCAGGGTCAATGGTTGTCATAGTTCTGAATATTAGAAATAATAAAAAACTGTAATACCCGACTTGTGTTCCCGTCGGTAGAAGTGCGACACTTTGATGGGATTATTGGTATTGAACTTTTTATACCACTAATTATGAAAATGTAAATAATTCCTTCTCTTTCGGCACAACGCAAGCATAGCATGGCCGCAGAGGTTTAAATAGGATTTATTTACATGTATTTTTTAATTTGGAGCAAAGCTATTGTAGCTTTTATTGTCGTTTACAAGAATTTATAAAATTTAAAAGTGGTGTATTAACATTTGTAACATTGTGTTAAAAGCTTAAAAAATTAGTAATTGTTTTATGAAATTGGAAAACGAACAGTTAGACGTCCGAGATACGATAACAGAAAATAGTTGTGTATTTTGTTAGGAAATAATCTGATTTTTTTAACGAATTGAGCGCATAATTTTTCCCAATCAGGTGTCGCAACCTAAAAATCAAGCCTTTGGTCTCTATGAAAATCAATGTAAACAATAATAAACAGACAAAAACAAGACAATGAATACTAATAATAATAATCATACCTTTAATGCCCAATAGGTAACACCCAATAACTAAACAATTTTTATGAATTTTTTACAAAAATTGTTCGAAATGACCTCCATCTCCACGTATACACATTTCGGTACGTCGAACTAATAACATACTTACTCCGTTCAACACATTTGGTAAATTAGGATCACTTTTTATGGTTTCTATGCACATTAAAATACGTCGTTGCAATTGTTCTAAAGCTCTTTCGCACCAGCTGCATTTCCACCACTTTCTCCATGTACCAAGTCCATATTCGCGAGCTCTGGATAAGTGTAATCTCCCATAATGTCCAAAATCTGCGTTTTAAAACACCACACTAAACTGTGAATTAACGTTATCAAGAAAGAAAACAAAAAGAAAAACTTGGTCCAAAATCCAAAAAGTAACACAAAAAGCACAAACGAGAAGTAGTGTCTTACGTAACCAAGCACTAACGACTTGAAGGTTAAGTCAATGAAATAAATCTTAACATAAGTGGCACAAAATTCAAAAAGAAAACAGACAAAACCAAGGAACGGGTACGTCACGTCATGCGTGCGTTCTTTACCAAGTAAGGACAAAACTGAAATTATTACTTGAGAATATTACAAGGGAGAGATAGCACGCCTAATAGGATAATTGGCCGCGAAGAAGCAAAAAACATGACGATGTCCTCTGTCGGTCGCTTTTAACTGCTTTGTCGGCATACTTATTTGCAGGAATGTCAGAGTGAGATACGACAAGACGCGAGGCAATAAAACCTACGCCAATATTCCAGCAGTTCTCAAACTAGGTTATTAAGTATTTTGAAAATTTTTGTTTATTTTCTTCTTCAAAAGTTTGAGCTTTAGACCCCATGTTATATAAGGTTTTTTTGTTTGTCTTGTTGTTCCCTACCACCAGTTTTTTTAATGACATGAAACTAATTACACCCTGTATACACGGTTGACTATTTAAAAAAAAAATTATATTCAAGTGGTTTATAAAATTTTATTTGACTCGTATTTTTTTTGTTTTACATTCCAAATTTATTTTAATAGTGAAATTAATTATTTAAGATACGAAATTTTGAATTTGCGCCTATGGTGACGTCAGATGTGAGAGCATGTGCAATTAACAAATAGAGGAATAATCGACGGGCGTCGTTCGTTAACTGTTATAGGATCGACGTGAGTCATTGTAATATTAATTGTCTTCAAACTATTGTTATTGTCATTATTTAACTTAGATTAAAATATGAAGTACACTGTAAGCTAAAGTAAATATGTAAATGATTTTCTATTAATAATATACTGTTGCAGATATGTTTTAAAATAGAAAATAAAATTAAAATTTTTTGGGTTATGATTTACAAAGGAAGATAAACACAATGTAAACAACAAATACGCAACAAATCAACCAATCACTACCACCAACATGATCAACAAAAACATGTAAATTCTCTAAAATTGAATTCTCATTAAATACGTCATCATTTACCGCCTTGTTATTTTGAAAACTAATTTATTCTTGCATGTGATTATTAGGACTTTCTTTAATATGATATATGAAATGTATATTTAGTATATTTTTTTATGGTATAATAAGATTTTATAAATTTTGTTGAAGGAAACGAGCTTATTGTGTGGAAGAGCAGCTTGAGTTGCAAATTTTGTTCATTCCATTTCATTTTATGATCATGTATCTCCAGGTAATTTCTACATTTTGATTTGAATTGTCTTTGATACGCCATTGTAAGTGATGACATTATTTTTCATATAAAATGTTATTCGCCCGGGTATATTATTTTTGCTGCACCCCGTATGAGGAGTGACATTACAATCACCTTTTATACGCAAATTCAAGGAACTTGCTTTATAAATAGAACAGTTAACATGCTAAACGTACATTTACTGTTTTTTGTATTGTTCATCATGATGTATAAATTTATTTTATTACAATATCAAGGTCGATTAACGTAATAAATTTGGGTGTAGTGCGCCCCTGGAATCGACGAATGTCGGAGAGGTTAGTCAAAGGTTAACCATAAGCGAAATATGATCACGTAGGACGCACCTGCCCGACTCATCTCACCAGTGGACTCCCCTACAAATGTCCCCCTCCCGCAAATTGCCAATATGCTGTAATAAATTCAAGGTCCGACCTTGAACGATAGCGCGCGTTTAATATTAACAAAAAATCTCTTTATGTAATCATCGTCAATCATATCTTGATAGTTCGGTTTGTGGAGGGATTAATCATCACTTGCGATTATGAAGTGGGCTTTGGGAAGGTCATGTATAATCTTATCTATATACGTGTGACAAGTGCTACTCGAGTTTTGCGTCGCAATTTACGTTGGTATACTTACACAATACATTCAATATTAAGCAAAATTGGATCCTCAATTGGCGAATTTTCCGTAGCATCTAGAACTATGTCAAATATGTGTCTATAATATGTATCTGTAAATAGGAGCTATTAATTAATACTCGCTTTGGAATATTCCTTATATATAAAATGAGAATTGATTAAGTAGATATAAACACTATGCTCTACGCCAGTTTATTAAATTACTTCCACATCCACGTAGTGGAGAGGAAGTATAGTAATCGTAAAAAGCATTTAAAAAATTACATTTATTGAAATAGACTTAGAATGTCATAAAATGCCGATATTTTGAATTTCTGCGAAAAAAAATTTTCTGTCTCTCGGTCGGTCTGTCCGTATCTTTTTTGAGCGCACGTTCTCTCAGGAACGGTTTAAGATATTAACTTGATATTTGGTACACATATGTATCATCACGAGATCTGGAACTAGATTATATTTTGCGCTAATTCTGGTGAAGGGTTGGGGGTTAAATTGGGGTAAATAGGGGAAAATAAGTAAAGCAAGTTGGTTAAAGTACCAGAAACTTGGAATTTGGTGTATATACTACAAACCAAGGTCTTTGTCTTTTTTGTAATATTCTTCAACCCTCACTCATTATTAAAAGAGTTAATATAATAAAACTCAAATGTTCGCTTGAAATTTGGTACACGTATGTATTATAGCGACGCCTGGAATTAGATTATTTTTTAGGGTATTCCGTTGAAGGGCTGGGGGATTAAATAGGGGTAAATAGGGAAAAATAAGTAAAGCAAGTTGGTAAGAGTACAGAAATTTGAAATATGGTTTATATACTAGCAGCCAAGACCTCAGATTTTTATAACATTTTCAACCCCCCCCACCACCTCCACTGCACTAAAGGGGTTGATAAAATAAAATTGAGATATTCACTTGAAATTTGGTACACATATGTATTTTAAGATGATTCCTTCGAAGGGGTGGAGGTAAGTAGGGGTAATTAAGAGAAAATAAGTAAAGCAAGCTGGTAAAAGTACAGAAACTTGGGATTTGGAGTAATTACTAGAAGCCAACCCCCTCACCGCATCCACTCTATTATTAAATGGGTTAATAAAAGTAATTGTCAGGAAGCTGTAATGGTAAAAAGTCCGAGATGCCGTGGATGTCCGTCGACTTGATAGATGGTGTGGAAGGTCCCCTTGAACCACTCGGTACCTTTAGTTTAGCTATTGGTCGTGATCTGTAGAATTTATAACCACGAGAAGGTAACTCCGAATGGACGAAATTTGAAACCTGTCTGCAAACTAAAAAATTACATTCTAGGACTGATCAGAAACCCGGTTGCATTCGGTTCACGAGGTCTATGGGCAACTAACCAAATTTGTTTTGAAATTTTTCTCTCCGAGATGTGAAGACCCTTCAAAATCTCTCCCAACATGTTCTCCCAGATAGAAAAAGTATCAAAATACAATCGACAGACAAAACTATTCACCAGAATTTTTTTTGGGCGACTGAAAATTAGGAAAATTCCCAAATTTGATGTTTTTCCACCTAATTTTCGGAATTATGTGGGAAAACGTCTGTCAACTATTTTTCCTGCTAATTGGAACCATAAACAATGGTGAAAAACGATCGACAGACAATTTCATTCCTTAAATAATTTTTGGTCATCCTTCGAAAATTTCCAAAATGTGAAAATTTATGAAATAGCGGAATAAAGTGTCTATTTACCTAAAGCGTCCGTTGTATTCATTAATATGTTGGCCGGAAACCAGGAAAACCAGAAAAACCCAAAGAAAAACAAATTCTGCACCCCAACCCACTCAGGAATTGCAAATTCGCAAAAGGGCTAATTTGCCAATGTAACGTAGAAAAAATATTATCTTGCTTTGTATAAAGGCTTCATTTAATGCATTTAATGCAATCAAATGAAGCCATTTTATAAAGCAAAATAATATTTTTTCTACGTTACATTGACAAATTAGCCACTTTGCGAATTTGCAATCCTTAAGGGGGTTGGGGGTGCAGAATTTGTTTTTGTTTAGTTTTCTCTGGTTTTCCTAGTTTCCAGTCAACATATTAATGAAACAAAGACACAATAGACACTTCATTCCGCTGCACCCGGTTTCTGATGAATCCTAGAATGTAATTTTCTAGTCGATAGACAGGCTTCAAATTTCGTCCATTCGGAGTGACCTTCTCGGGATTACAAATTCTACAGATCACGACCAATAGCTAAATTATAGGTACCGAGTGGTTCAGGGGGACCTTCCTCACCATCTATCAAGTCACGGCACCTCGGATTTTTTACCATTACAGCTCCCTGACTATAAACTTGAGCTATTCACTTGAGAGGAACCCTCATGAAGCTTATGGGAATTGGGCTTCGGTAGAATCGTCTGAATTTTTGGTATATTATAGTGTTAGATACAAGTAATAAACCACAAAATTATGTCAAAATACACCAATTACACATGTTCATTTAAACAAACAAATAACCACTGTTGATAACAGTAACAAGTGTTGAGTATAGGTAACACAGCCCAACAAACATTTCTAGTAACATGCGGTGACCATTAGTTTTATAAGGTGTCGTCTATAAGTGTAACAGGTTTGTATAATCATGTTAAGAAGTTTTATACTGTTACTAAAGTAGTTGCGGAGTTATATAAGTGTTTTATAGCATGACTATTACTTACAGGTCTATAAGATGGTAACAGATATATTTCCGTTACTACATTATAAAACTTAAAGTGGTTGCTACCAAATGGTATATAATAAAGTTATATAAGGGTAACAATTACTACATTATATAACTATTAATTGTTTAGGTTTATAGTGGTGTTAGTTGTTACAATTATATACATCAGTTGCAGATAGTAATAAGGTGCAATCTTTATATAACTCAAGAGCGCCAGTAGATACTATAAGACTTAAAAACTTATTAGTTGATTATAGGTTATGTTTCGTAAAGTAATTGGCAAGAGCAAACACAATGTTTAATAATGAATTTGGCATTACAAAATTGGAAGAAAATAAAATACAGCAGCACATTTCACCGGAAAGTTTAAAAAAACTTTTCAATCCTCTTGAATTCAGTTCCAAAAAATTACACCTTTGAAATTTAAGAAACTGAAAAGAACGAAAGAAGTGCAGGACTGGAAGTCAAACGTTTTGGTAGACAATATACAGAAAACGTTCCTTTTGGCAATGAAAAACAGAATAATATCACGGTTGATAATGTTGATAATGATACTGAGGAGGTCACAAGTAAGAAAAAGCGGCTTACTACTGAACAAGATGTTAATACTGTTGAACATTATGAAAACAGAAATAAGTGGTTTACTGAACTAGAAGATGATAATAAGTTTTCTCAGTTGCATGATTTGGAAACAGACGATGAGAAAAATGAAAAGATGCGTAACGAATTAAGAATGTGGGCAAATATGTTTAATATAAAGCAAAATGCTTTAAAAGCACTATGTAACATTTTTAATAAACGTTTGTCAAATGTTTTTCCGAGAGATCCTAGGACATTGCTGCAAACGCCTGTGATTGGTTGAAAATTAAATAACAATTGTTCCAGCCAATGGCAGGCCAAATCAGCATTATTTACACGAATTAATCGCAAAAAATTGTCTACTGATGGTGTTATAAGATTACCAAGAGTTGCCTAATAAAATTTAAAGATATGTAATATTTCAAACAGTTATATTAAAGTAACCAATATTTATAACAAAGCTTAAAGTTATATTACATTTCTTAAAATACATTAACTGATGATAATAAAACATCGGCCATAAATTTGGCAGCCATCTTACGGCAATGAGTAATCATTATTTAAAATTAATTATGTGTATTAAAAACTCAAAATTTCGTAACAAATGAAGTGCAATTAGTCATAATTGCATGTACAAAACATATTTCTGTACTATTTTCTAAAAAAATGTGTCATTAAAATTGTCATATATTTTTTTTATTTAATTTTTTTTTAATTGCTTAACATTTTAGAGGCCCACAGTTTTTTCAGAAGTATACGGGTCATATTTTACAATAATAATTTATTCGCACCAACATTTGATCTTTGTGGATGTCAGAAGCCAATTTAAAAAGTAAATTTAGTAACACGCACATTTATCAGTGCAAAATTTCCAATATACCCATGTAGGTACCTACGTCATTTAATTTCATTACCACATTATTCTTGTGTCAGTTGGTATATGATCTCTAGGAAAGAGATGAGACATTATAAATGAGAGAGAGAGAGGTGTTAATAACAAGTTTTTTAGTGGTAACGGATATATTTCTATCACCAATATTTATGGAAAATGGTTATATAAAAAAGTGATATAGCAGTTACTGATCTGTTTCTGTTACTTACTGTTCTGCAACCTTGAGGTGTATAGCGTGACTAAATATTGGTGCCTGTTACCTTTATATGATTCTCCATTTAAGCGTTACAAGGGGTTTATAGAAGTAACAGAACTATTCCCAGTCTTGCATTATATCACTTGAATGTATATAACTCGGTGTCGGTAATAGGACGGTTACTCTTATAAAACAAAAAATGTTTGTTGGGAGGTAACATAACTTTAGTGAATAATGAGCTTAACTTGCAGCCGTGTATTCCAGGCAGCATCTAGGACCAGAATGACTAAATGCTGACAGGCGGCGGCATCAATTGTTTTATAAACATTAAAAGATGTGACTAACAATAGCTTTTGTCATCCCGAAAAAAAGTCTCTATGGCCACGATGCTCCATATTCAGTATTTTGGCTCTTATGGAGCACCAAAGCTATGTTGCCTCTTGCAATTATTCTCCAAACTTCTTATTTTTTGATTTTTCCTCACCGGATAATAAAAAAAACATGACAATTTCAGAAAGAATGTTTCGAACAAAAGTAGTTTATTTTTAGTCAGACGAATTTGACCTTGAATGACCTTAACCCTTCCACCCAAAGTCAAAGTGACCCCATCCAATTTTACAACTTTTGTTTGAAACATTTTTTCGTAGAGTGCTTATTACTCGGGATATTTGAAATTTTTAGGTTAAAAAAAAACACCCAGTAGTTCCGAATGCAATCAATGTCGCTGATTACAAATTTGCGATCGAATTCAAAATGGCGGCGTCATTGGTATCTAAAGATAACCAAGGTCGCCGATTACAAATACGAGATTGAAACCAAAAATTTTTAATTTCGGCGTGAATATGGACGACAAATTTTATCATTCATGGTCCGATCCGAATGAAAATTGGTATATGAAGGCCATAGTGGTGGCAGATTATAAATTTGAAATCGAAACTAAAAAATTCGAATTGGAGACGCCAATATGGCTGACATGTTTTATCATTTATTGTGTGATTCGACTAAAAGTCTGATTATTATCGAGCTCGTACATTATAAACATAGAATTGAAACTCAAAAATTCAAAATGGCGGCATCAATATGGCAGATGCATTTTATCATTTATTGTCCGATTTAACCGAAAGTCGGTGCCTCTGAGTATTATCGAAGTAACAGATAACAAACATGTACTCAAACTCAAAAATTCACATCACTGACGTCAATGGCAAATAATATTTATGTCTTTTACAGGGCACTTAAAATTAATTGACACTGAATTCCACGCGTCAACTAGTCCATATATATTAAAATAACTGATTGACCGCTGCCAACTGTCAATATCGTCTATTTGACATTAGATTTGAATTCAGCGACCTCAAAAACATAAAGTTAGGTGTTTCAATAATCAAAGTATGCGTTATAAAAGTGTTACAAAACTACTCAAAGTAGTAACTTATGATGGAGCTATGCAGCTTTAGTGCTCCATAGGAGCCAAAATACTAAATATGGAGCATCGTCGAAATGGAGACTTTTGTTCAGGATGATGAGAGCTATAATATACCAAAAATTCACACGATTCTACCGAAATCCAATTCCCATAAGGCTTGCGCGGGGTCCCTTGGTACAAGTATGTATTCCAGTCAGCGAAGGTCAAAAAAGGCCAAATAGAGGAAATAATTCGTTAGAGGTCAATTTTTGCATAATTGTCGGGGGGAGTGCCCTGAACAATATACTAAAAGTCCTAGCAAGTGGCTAAAGTAATCATAATCAACCGTATAACATAACATAACATAAACACCAAACTTAGTAGACAACCCCCAAATCCTCTCATAGGCTGTCCGGAAGGGGGTTACACTTTTGAAAAAACGCAGACAACATCTATTACCCACCAACATTGTCAGTGCCGGTGCTGGGGATCGAACCCACTACAGGTTAGGCAGTCTGACCAAGCGCGCTCGCCACTAACTACCGTGCCGGTACCATAGAAAAAGATAGTTGGGCTCTCATTGCTGAAATACTATGTGTTCTTCTATGTGTTCTATGTATTTGTGCCAAAATGTCTTTTGGTTGTTATTTTGTAAAGGAATGAAATAATAAGTTCATATTTGGCATATATAATACACTAGTGATCTTGAATAAGTACTTGTATTACACACACACAAAAAATCTAGGTCTGGACTCAAAAAGGAAATGTTTCTGTTGTTCTTCAAGAAAACAACGCCTTATATATGTTTTTTTTTTAATTTCGATATTAAATTCGAAAGGTACATAAAAAAGCGAAGTAAAATGGCTTTATGAATTTTTTTTTCACACTTTTGCCCCATTCGAAATAAATTTCAATAAATAATGCAATATGAGACTTTAGAAAATATAGATAAATGATACGAGTAAAAAATACTTCCACTGTTAAATTGGGCATTTACTTTTTTTTCAGCAATAATTATTATCTTTTAATCACCAATTTTTATGGGGTAAAATAAACAAAAAAATAATGTTACAGGCCACCGAACCTATTTCATTCCTCTCGCTTATTAAACATTAGTAAAACAACAACATTATCTACTTATTGACAACAACAATAACACAGGTCAACAAAAGAAAGTGTTCCGTTCCTTTAAGTATTTTTGGGCGGCGAAACCGAATTTTCAATTGAAAAAATTTTCTAATGCGTAGATTTCGAGTAAATCTCGGTTTTTCCTGCCAAAAGTATATTGGCAATAAAAACCGGGATTTACTCAAAATCTACGCGGTAGAAAATTCCTTAAATTGAAAATGCGGTTTCAGCATACAAAAATACTTACGGCATGATAGGTTTAGTCCTTGGAACCGAACATTTTTTTTTGTGCACAGACGTCTGTCATAAAAGTGACCACCTACAAGTTCTATCCAAACGTTGATAACTAAACAATGTCTTTAACCGTTAAAAATCAATTAGTTGTCCCTATTGGTCATAGTAGCCTTACTTTAAAATGACAACTATACAAACATAAACAAATGATACTACGCGACGCACAGAGGGGCAAAAAGCTACTATTGTGTACAAAAATCGCCTGCTAGCTCAAATTTTGACCAAATTTGATAGTTCTCTTTTAAATGTTCGTGAGAAATGCAGCTTCAACGCTCCACCGCTACAATCTTGAAGTAAATAAAATATAACCCAAAAAATTAAAAATAAGTTTTATAAAAATAACATAGGCACACACAAAAAAAAAATCTTTTTGGCCTGGGGATCTGACCATGTCTAATATATGTTCTTGGGGTCGCTGAATTCAAATACGAGGTCTGTTTAACTCCATCACATCAGGATTTTGCCATAACCTCAAAAAACTCTCAATTTAAGCGATTTCGACATCTCTTCACATAACTCGCTGTAACTGTTTCTAGGCAAAAGTGCCCCTCTCTGTATTGTACTAGATCGATTGCAAATTAAATTTACAATCTGATGATGTGTGACACGATATTGTTCCGGAGCTTTTTAAGTGAGATATCGGCCGCCAAAATGTGAGGTTTGAGGATTTCGCTTCTCGAGCGACACGGCCCAGCTTCGAGGGCCATGTCTGCCAAATGAAAGCTAGCAAGTCTGGAAAAATTCAAGGGTACGTAGAAAGACGTAAGAAATCGTTTGGCGTAAATTGGAGGTTGGTGCGCGCCTTGGAAAACAAAACGAGTTACAGAGCTGCGGTTTCATTCGATTTCTCTCGCCTTCCTACATGCATCTGAATTTTTTCAGATTTTTGCCGGCACTTTCATTTGTTTGCAAAATTTATAAGGTAAAGCATCTAAAAAATTCAGAGGTATGTAGGAAGGCGAGAGAAATCGAATAGAGTAAACCGCAGTTCTGCATCTCGTTTAGTTTTCGAGATATAGCCTCGGGAGGCGGCAAAAAAATTAGATTTTCACCTTCCGGTGACTTCGAGCGGCCAAATAAAGGCATTCATCGACCTCAGATTTACGCCAAACGATTTTTTATATCTTTCTACGTACCTCTGAATTTTTTCAGATTTTTGCTAACTTCCGTTTGGCAGAAATGCCCCTCGAAGCTGGGCCACATCGCTCGAGAAGCGAAATCCTCGTATCCTTGAAAGAATATTGTGCCCCACATCATCGGAGTGGTAATTTAATTTGCAAGCGATCTAGTACAAAAGAAGGGGTTATTTTGGTGTAAAAAAAGTTACAGCGATTTATGAGAAGAGATGTCGAAATCGCTTGAATTATGGTTTTTTTGAGGTTATGGTAACACTCCCGTGTGACTGGAGTTAAACAGACCTCGGATTCGGATTCAGCAACCCCAAAAACATATAGTGAGCATGCTTAGATCTCCAGATAAGAAAACATTTCATTTTTGTGTGTGGTTGTGTAATTTATCTAGATCAAATGAATCTATTATCTACTTTTTTTTTTAGAAAATGTTCTGCTATTATTTTAATTTTTTTAGGTTATGTTAACTGTTAT
Source organism: Stenurella melanura (assembly GCA_963583905.1). Classification (NCBI taxonomy): domain Eukaryota; kingdom Metazoa; phylum Arthropoda; class Insecta; order Coleoptera; family Cerambycidae; genus Stenurella; species Stenurella melanura. The sequence goes on along the minus strand of OY757312.1, from coordinate 62,579,336 downwards.
CAAATTTGTAGCAGATGTCCATTAAAAATGCATTCAGCCTGAACATTAAAAAAAAAGAAATTAAATATAAAGCTGACAGGCGACGTTAGCCAATAATATTGATTTACTAAAATTTATTTGATTATGTAACACATATTCGAATGTATTGTTGTACGCAAGTATTTTTCTCTATTTTCTACCTTAAGACTTCCTTACATAATATTTCTTGTGATAATAGATTCATTTGATCCAGATAAAAATATCACAGCCCCACAAAAGAAAAGTTTCGGAACTGGATGACTGACTATGGTATTCCAATATATTTTTGGACGCAAAATCCGAATCCGAGGTCAAAAAAATCCTGTACCCTTCAAGTTTTGTGTAGGGGCAAAGACAATCCCTTCAATAAAGTTAATTTATGAATAAGCATCATTATGGAAAGAAGTATGAATGGGGACTTCTTATCTCTCGTACTTTTCTTTTTTAATGTCAAGGGCTTCAGCAAAGGGGTAATAAATCTCCCGAAGGGATTGAGACATCCACTGCACCCCTTCTATACCCTTCAGGGCACAGAACTGTGTCATAAAAGCTTCTAGCTTACAAATCTTGAGAATGCAGAAAGATATGGTAGAGGGTGAATGCCGCCCTGGAACCAAGCCTTCAGAAGAGTATATATAAACTACCCCCTGCTAGATGAGGAACACAGGGGTGAAGGGAGATCTGGGCGAGCAAGTGTCTCTTGTTCTTACTGCAGAATGAGCGCAGTGCATTAACGAGAACCTCCCTTTATTGCCTTGACCGCATCTTGAAAAATTAAATGAAATCCCCCATTTTCTATTGAAGAAACGAATTGTACCACCGAAATTACGTAAGGTTCGTTTGAAACATTTTTTTGGATTCGCTATAGATGGCACTGCAATCGCAAAAAAATTACGAAAGGCGTAAGTTTGAAATAATCGGTTTACACCGGGAACAAGAAAACACGTGTTCAATATTAAAAAAAAACCTATCCAATGACACGAAAGTTGACCCTCCATCCCCTGTGATTATTTCAAACTTACACCTTTGAGTTAATTTTTTGCGATTACAGCGCCATCTGTAGCGAATCCAAAAAAATGTTCCAGACAAACCTTACGTAATTGCAGCCGTACAATCCGTTTTTTCAATAAAAAATGGTGGTTTCCATTTAATTTTTCAAAGTTGCACCCCTCCCCCCTACAGAGGGCGTGGGGGAAGTTAAATTTGGTCATTGGATAGGTTTAAAAAAATATTGAACACGTGTTTTTTTGTTTTCCGGAAAGATTAGCAGTTTGCGATATACTTGACCGTTCCGGGACTTTTGGGACACCCTGTATGTGCCAAATACGAACTTATTATTCCATTCCTTTACAAAGTAATATCTAAAATATTTTGGCAAAAATACATACACCCTGTACAAAGCAACGAGGGCCCAACTAGCTTCTTCAGTGAGTGATTATGATTACCCTCGATGTCCTCTATCTACCATTAAACTCATTAAAGCATGTCCGTTTCCTCGTGGAACACTCTGCATTTTGAACTTATTCCTCCGGGTACCATCCTCGCTCCTCTATCAAAAGGAGTTAACAAAATAAAATTGTGATTTAGTGTGTGTAGGAGTATAAAAGTTCTCAAAGCAAATTTTGCCGTCAGTCACGGACGCGGAGTTAGAGCAGAGTTTTAGTCTACGAAACAAGAAAATACGTAATATTCCATTTTTGCCTAGATAATTTTCCGCGAATTCAGTGTTTTACTTCCCCCGCATACCGTAGGGAAGTATTGTAGTCGAGAAAAAATCACCCTCCGAGATTTTTTCGGATTTTAACGTTTCAGATCATGTAGATTACGAAAATATAGGTTTTTCAATTCCATCAGTCAGTCTATCTGTCTGTCTGTTGGTGCATTAACTAAAAAACTACTTGACGGAGAACAGTCAAATTTGGTAGGTAGCTGACGCTTTTTAAATTTGAACAAAAAAAAATTTTTTCCATTATTTATTCTCTTTAGACGGTCCACCCTGCACATTTTCCAGTAAAACTTTAACCATTCCTTCGCTGACAGTAGCGTTGGCTAAATATCAAATTTGACTGTTCTCCGTCCAGCAGTTTATTTAGTTAATGCACCAACAGACAGACAGACAGACAGACAGACAGACAGACTGATGGAATTGATAAACCTATATTTTTGTAATCTACGTGATCTGAAACGTGAAAATCCGAAAACATCTCGGAGGGCGATTTTTTCTCGAATGCAAGACTTCCCTTCGGTATGCGAGGGAAGTAAAAAATATTGGAAATTTCTTTGAATTTTTTTTTTACCACTACTAGAGAATAGAAGGAAATATTTTCTTTCCTTAAATTTAAAATTTCCACGTTTCATGACTTTCTAAGCCTATTTCGGGGAAAAAAAAATTACCAACATTTTTGAAAAACAAAAAAAAAAATGAAATTTTTTAACCACTACTATACTTTCACTCCTCTACTAGAATGTGGAATTGAAAGCATGACAGATGGCAATAATATTTGGCATATGCACCTATTATAGTTTTATTGAAAAATGTACAGGGTGGTCATCCCAAGAAATAATTCAACCATGGTCAATATTTTTGTAAAGGTATTTGCGCAAGCCTTCCATATTTGGTATCTGTTATTTAGTATTGAATTCTTGTGTTGGATGACCACTCTGTATATTTCTTTGACCTATCAGGTTTACTTTGTAATAATAGTGGTAACTATATTCCGGTTATTATTTTCAATGTCATTTCGTAATAAATATTTTTTTAGAGCGACCGCCATGCACAAATAAAGAGGGAAGTTCTGTGTAAATGCCTTTATTGATTTTTTTCTGATGCTGCGTTCTTTTAAAAAAATTTCTTGCTCAGAAAATATTTGCTGAAGCCTGGATTGAAGATTGTACAGCTATATAATATAGATGATTTTATTATCATCATTCATATTACAACTTCAATAACAACTACCTCTCATTCTGTTATCAAATGAAATTTCTAGAAAGTGCAACATTTTTTCGAACCCTTAGTTTTCTTTAATAGGATCGTGGAAATAATAAGTATATCCAGATTAGGATAACAATATGGAATTGATGAGCTCCAGAATAAGGGCGAAAAACGTTTCAAAGGCTAAGCATTTCCAGAAAACAGAATGATAGATTCATGAAAATGTAATCCAATTGGAATGAAAAATTTTTTAAGACAAGGTAGATAAATGAATTCATTTTAGGTCTTTGTTCTCATTTTTAACTGAATCTTCATAATCGTAGGGGGTTATGTGGATACTAGTTTAATCTGCATGGCCGTAGGGGACTGTGTGGATGCTAGTGTTAGAATGAGAATTGTCAAATAAGAAATTAGACAAATTCATTTTAGGATTTTAATTTGCTAGCATAACCAGAATTCAGGTTATCGAAAGAATGCAAAGATTTCATTAATATTTCTACACAAAGTTTTTCTTTTAGTTATAGATAGTTATTTTTTCTGCTGTTTGCAAAATCCTATAAATAATGTTTCAATACAGCAAACAAATAATAATTCATTTTTAAACAATATACCAGTTTTAAAACTGTTTCAAAGTGGTTAATACTGATCAGATTCTCTTTACAAAACCTGTGTAGGCATGAAATTTCTTAAATCGTTTGCTAAAATTCATCATATACTACTACTACTATGTCAACAATATGTCTTGAAGCTAGAAGAAATAAATTAAAAGAAAACGAAATAGAAGACATAGAATTATCTAAGTGAAGAGCAATGGGAAATTTTTTTTGGATTGGCAATTGAATATAAATAGTTTATAATAATTGATTGGAACATTTCATTCAAATTGTTTAGGAAATTATTGTCACGTGTTTCCACCCCTTGGGAAACCACACTTTAAAATCCGTGGGTTCAAAAATTACAACAAGAGATAAACATTAATACACTTTATTGACTAATTTACTGAAAATTTTGTACTTTGTACCACTTATCTGACCTCAATCCATATAGAACTTTCTTTCTCTAACACTATCTCGGAAACTAGAAATTCCACAACAAAAAATTGTGTAGGAACACGTATCATTCTAACACACTGTTAAGGTATAAACCACACGGCTTTCGACAAATCAGAAGCCGTTAAGCCGCACTTAATGGTTCGGTTGCTATGGTTACGTCTAGCTTCGCATTTGACGTTTTACACCGTTTTGAAGTTTTTTTGCATAATTTCTCAAATCTTGTTAGAGAAAGTATAGTCTACAACACGTTTGGAATGGCATATCCCACACTCGCGAACCGTAGTACTCGCCTTCGGCTCGGACTACAAACTGTTCGCTCGTGTGAATATGGCCTACTCCAGAACTTGTTGTAGAATATACTATTCTGCATGTTTACGTTAGCTTATATACCATACAAATGTATTCTAGAAGCATTCCAGCACTTCCATATATTTTTAGTAATGCCTTGAACCATCTTCTACGAGTGCCTAGTCTAGTCTAGTTTAGTCTACAAGTCATTCTACACTAGTACCTCAGAGATGGCGCTTTGTTGGTACTGCAGTTTCCTTTCACCATAGCTACCTAATTTCGGCTTCTACTCATGAGTTATCAGCGCCAGCCCCTAGGGGGCATAGTAACATTATTATAAATATTGCATATACAATAAGTGAAAAGGCCGTTTAAAATATATTTACTGGATGATTATATTTTTGTCATACACGTTTTAGAAATCTAATTGGTGATGTAATTAAATACATTTGATTTATTTTTTAATTGCATCAGAAACCTTGTTAGAAATGTACTATTAATCTTAATGCATTTTTGGCTTGGATATGGATGTATTTAAACATAATTGTTTCTACTAGAATAACCTTAAAACATAACCGTGGACCTTGTCCAAGTTTTATAGATAATGAATAGGACTAAATTTAGTTACTGACATTCTATGAATTTTTGAATAGTCGACACAAAGTCGAGATAAATATATCCTAGGTATTTCCTCTTGTTATAAGATTTCCATAGATATGTTAACATCACTAATGAGAAGGATCCGAAAATATGGGTTGTTGGTGTTCGAATGGAACTATTGTCATTCTAAATATTCTACAAAAAGCTATTTAACTATTTAACCATAAAGTTTACGAAATATAATCCCACTCTTATAAAGCTAGAATTGTGTCATGTTCTAATTAATTATGTTGTAGGAGTTATGTGACAATTTCTCATGGGTGATTAAATCGTCCCTCGATTATGATTAGTTGTAGATGGTGTATTATAAATGAATAAATAAAATAAATAAATAGTTCATAATGGTGACATTGCCTGAATATTCTTCTCAATCCCTTTTGAACTTGTTATTCCACATGAACATACAACTAGTACCTCGCGCTCGATGTGATTTTGAGTTACAAACTCTTCAAGTAGAATTAGGAGAAAATTTAATCGGCAATATCACTTATTTATTACATTACTGCTGAATATTTTGATCATAAGGGAAAGAGCAATGATAACAATAACAATAATAATAATAATAATAATGTTTATATACAACAATGTTTTTTACATAGGTACAAAATAAACGATAATAATAACATGTAAATCAACATGAAAGAAGCACACAAAATATTTCTCTAGATGTTTTCTGAATTTTCCTATGTTACCTATTTTTTTAAATTCATTAGGGAGTATATTGTATAATCTTGATGCATCTTGGTAAGATTCTTTTGTGGCAGGTGGCGGATCTGGAAATTTAATGTGTTTTATTCCTTACTTGATAAACATAATCCAGTGGTTCAAGTTTGTTTTTGTTTTTAAATTGATAAATTACAAAAATTAAAAAATACATTTGTCTTATATCAACTAGAGTAGATCATTTGATTAAGTGCGATTCTTTTATATATTATTTTCAAAAACAATTTTCTGAATAATTTTAAATATTTTCAGATGACTTGCAGCGACCTTGATTCTACCATTGCATAATATAACATTTTTAAATGCAATAAGTCCAGTATATTTCTTAAATATTTAAATCTAATCAGTAAAGTTCTCAGAGTACTTGCGACACGTATTATGTGAGAGTCCCACCTAAGATGGCAGTCGATATATATATATATATATATATATATATATATATATATATATATATATATATATATATATATATATATATATATATATATATATATATACCTAAGTATATTACACAATTTGTTGGCATAATTTTAACATTATTTCCACTATTATTAATTGTTAGTCTATCAAAAACTGGAACTGCAACTCAATGGTAAAAGCAGGCTTTTAAAAAATTTGCTCTTAAAAGTATATGATTAAACCTGACTAAAACATCCTCTACTTTTTGTTTTAAGGCCTCCCATGATACATCTTCGTAAAATATCACGGTATCGACCGCAAAAGTAATAACTGATCCACAGCTATTCAACATAAATAAATTGTTAATATAAATTGTAAATAAGAAAGGACCTAAAACTGTACCCCGTGGAATACCACAAACTATTGTTCTTTCGTTACTAGTTTTAGAGTTTATTTTTACATATTGTTTACGATCGTTTGAGTAATTCGATATTAAATTATATGCGTTTCCTCTTAAGCTTATATCTTACAAGGCTACTAATGTAAGTTTAGAAGGAAAAACAGGCCTGTAAAGGTCTTATTGTTTACAGGACAAGTACCTTTAACCAGTTGTTAGACGAAAGATATAGAGATTATGAATGTTGAAGATTAAGTTAACCTAGATGAAGCAGACTTTTACAGATACTATCTAGTACGAACATGACATTTAATTTTCATTTCAGAATAAATTAAAGATACTAGTAGGATTTTCTTTAGTATACTGCTACAAGATAATGATAACGTCTTAATCACTAATCAAAAAAGACAGTTCGCAGTATCACTTACGTATGGCAGCCCTTGAATAAGATGAACTTGATAACCTTATTGATTATATCAATGTAAACTCATTTCTTTAAGTACTGAACTACTCATGATCTGTATCTTGGTCAATACACTTTTAGTAGTACGCAAGGTAGCGTCATCACTTAACCTGGTGATCTAAGATTTTGAGGAGCTGATTATCCTAACTCTAATTTATCTATAAACTTGAAAATTATTATTCGTTAGGAACTATTACAGATTTTTGCATTATTCTTCCACACAAACATACTACTGTAAATTTAAATTGAGATGATGCTTTATTATATAATTATTAATTAAGCATTTAGTTTCCTTACAAAACTATGTTTATTGATAGTCTAGGTGATGATATTTTTTGCACTCTAATAAATGAGAATATACAGGGTGTCATGGCTAATATCTCTTCAACTGTTTTAAATTTGAAAAAATGCCCCAGACAAAAATTACAGGAGATCAAGAGCAGCATATTTTAAAATTAGTTTTAGAACTACAGGATATTTTACATAGCGGTGACAAGTTACTACTTAATTTTTTTAAATAGAACGATTGCTACTTATCTATCTAGGCATATATCGCGTTTGAACTTAAGCTGCGACGCCGCTACATTATTCCACTTTTTCCGATAAAAAATGTATTTACAGTGGTTAAGAGCATGATCTGTAAAACAGTTATTTTTGAAGGTAGATTACGAAATGTCTTTTTTGCATTCGAGAACGAAAGTTTTTTTAGGAGCGATAGCGCACTAAAAACATGAAGAGAAAATATTGACATTTACAATTAGTTTATTTGACATGTATGTCATCTATAATCTGCTGTACATATTTTAATATCAAATATTATTTGGCGCGTCAGTAACGATAGCAACGCAACAATTAAACTTTAGTAAACAATCAACAATTCTATTAAGATAACACCCGTCTTTTTAAATCTTTAGTTGGTGGCAGTTTATTTAATAATTTTACCATTGGAATTGAATAAAAACATAAAACATGTTATTGTTATTGAACCCAGTAAAACGATCCATTTTAAAAATATCCAAATTACTAAGAAATTAAATTCAGACCAAAATTCCCATGAAAAAATCGGCTTTGAAACATTATCACTTTACAAAAGACCGACAACCACCTTTGGTATCGTCCTTCATCGAAATCTGCATAAAAAATTATTTCACGAAAAATGACCAAAAAAATAGACTTTCTTTCATCTCGAGGACGACAGTTAATCGCCCGTGGGCTTCGTAATATTTTTCCAAGGCAGCAAAAAATTGACTTAGAAAAAATTTCAGGATGCACGGGGCGGAAAACCGCTCCGCCCGGCAAATTTTTCGCAAGTACCACGAATTTAATTTTTCGAAAGTACCACGAATTTGGTTTTTCTAAAGTACCACGAAGAGAATTGCACAGGGCGGAATCCTCAGTCAGGATGTAGCGAGTAGCTATTTTAAATATCAAAATTTAAGACAAAATCAATGGGACGGTTTTTCCAATAAAAACCAAAATCCTCATTTAATTATTCTGAACATGGGGAAGAATAATCCTTGTCCAAACTACAAAAACGTACATAAAAATAGTCAAGAAATTCAAACTCGGAGAGTCGATTCCGACAGACCCAAAATATCTTTAATCCAGGCTCAGGCGGACATCGCCATAGTAGTCGCTCGAAGGCGAGTCGACGGAAAAAAGTATATTTGGGCTCAATGCCGTTAGTACGTTTATGCAAGCAGAAAAACTATTGAACTCATATAGATAGCTTCTTTAAGCACCCTGACAAGGATTTCAAGCATTTCGATAATATTAGTGCAAAATTAAAAGTGAATAATTTTCAAAAAGTTCGACATATATTTTCGAAACGAGTCTCAAAACGTTCATATTTTTCGAAATACACCTTCGGAGGGACCGTATCACGACGGCATCACGACGGAAAGAGGAAGGGTTCTAGTTAATCCGCATCGTAAATCGCGTGGCGCAAATCGAAAATTCGGCGCCACAGGAGCGAACGAAAACCGGATTTTTCGACGTTTCAACAAAAATTTCGTGACATTCCGCCAAATCGTCCTCCCCTACTGTCCCTCCACTGCTCATTCCTAAAAATAAGAGGCGAGAGATAGAGAGGTGACTTTCGTCCATTAATATCGGAAAAACCCGGAAAAATACCGGAACCGAGCATAGCCTTTTTATTATTATGATATTATTATTAAATAAAGTCAGTTAATAAGGGGAGTTCAGTATTATTTATTATTACACAACATCAATTCAACAAATTCCATGTCCATCCAACAAATGTATGGATTCGGCAACGTCAGACTATAGCTTGTGTGAGCTGCATATTCGTTAAAAACAAATGTAATGTTTTATATTATTTTTAGACGTATCTTTAATCATTTCCCACTTACTTTGTTTCACATAAAAGAATCTCATTGATTCATCCTTAGAATCTAAATGTTCAATGATTCTCTAACGCACGCATATTTAATCCAATGCCATAAAATAGCCGACAGCTGTATTGTGGGACACTTTCTTGCAATGATTCATTATACTACTCTTCCGCATAACCCTGAATGAAAAAAAATTACAATTAATAATAATCATGACCTTGAAATTAGACTTCCAAATATTTTCTACAAATCATAAACCACTTCTTTAATATAAACAGTAAATAAAAAACACTTATCGTGCCAATATATTTTGAGCAGACCTTGTAAAGTCTGGTTGAGCATTCGCTATTAATAATCAGCAGTCCGCGATGCCGACCTTGGCATTAGCATTCAGATTTTCTGGTTCTCTCATTTCACAGCTTCCTGGTTGAAATCAAATCTGACTTACAAAGGCATTTACCGTTAATTTGTTTTTATTAAATATTGAATTTCAACTTAGTTGATACGATTACATACAATTTAAATGACGTCGAATATTTAATTGAAAGGCAGAGGTGGAAATCGTGTTGGTAAACTTTGACGCCAAAGGGTGTTTCCATTATGGGATGATATTTAGTATAGTAAAAATAGCAAATAAATTGACAGATAGGGAACAAAGTTTATACTCGACCTGTCTTGGAGTACTTTCCATTTATATCTCTTTCTTACACCTCCAGTTAGTCAGCAGGTTACGCAGCGTGCGACGGCTAGAGTGTGTTGTATAGCCGAGGGTACTTTCAGTCACATTCTCGATGTTTCAATCGCTTACTCATATCAGATGTCTGCGCTTATTTCACTTATTTATCAAGAGCGAGTGTTTAATAGTCTCCGTGATATCCTCGAATTATTTCGTAGACTATGTAGATTACAAAACTAAGGTATTTTAGTTCCATCAGTTAGTCAGCCTGTCTTTTTGTCTGCCCATCTGCCTGTGTATCTGTTTGTCGTTCAGTCTGTTGTCTGTCTGTTGGCGCTATACCGGGAGTTAACGTGATTGCTTTAGAGGCGCTACTCTTTCACGCATCGAAATGATATGTAATATGTGTCCCACGTTATTAAAATGACATTTTTGTATCCATCAACCAAGTTTCTATGACTTCCGGTTTCACCGAAAGTGACCTCAATTTGTGACTTTTAAAAGACACACCCCGCATATTTTTGGAATTTGGAGATCATTCTGCACGTGTACTGACTGTACTAATTTAATGCCTGTTTACACATTTTGATATTTAAAAATGAATTATTATTTGTTTGCTTACAATTGTATTGAAACATATCCTTTATAGGATTTTGCAAACAGCAGAAAAAATAACTATCTATAACTAAAACAAAAACTTTGTGTAAAAATATTAATGAAATCTTTTGCATTCATTCGATAACCTGAATTCTGGTTATGTTAGCAAATTAAAAACCTAAACTGAATTTGTCTAATTTCTTATTTGACAATTCTAATTCTAACACTAGCATCCACAGAGTCCCCTACGACCATGCAGATTAAACTAGTATCTACTAACCCCTACGATCATGAAGATTCAGTTAAAAATGGGAACAAAAGCCTAAAATGAATTTATTTATCTACTTTGTCTTAAAAAATTTTCAGTCTAATGGATTACAATTTTCATGAAATCTATCATTTGGAAATGCTTAGCCTTTGAAACGTTTTTCGCCCTTATTCTGGAGCTCATCAAATTCAATTTTAATTTGCTAGCAAAACCAGAATTCAGGTTATCGAAAGAATGCAAAGATTTCATTAATATTTTTACACAAAGTTTTTCTTCTAGTTATTGATAGTTATTTTTTCTGCTGTTAGCTAATAGATAGGTGAGGTTGTTTTTATCAGTCAATGTCAAATATAATTATTTCACACTTATTCATAGAAACTGACTTGATTTTGCATGAAACATCTTTATGAGTGACTTTATGTCTTTCTGACGAGCTCCAAAATAAAGGCGAAAAACGTTTCAAAGGCTAAGCATTTCCAAGAAACAGAATGATAGATTTCATGAAAATGTAATTCATTAGAATGAAAATTTTTTAAGACAAGGTAGATAAACAAATTCATTTTAGGCCTTTGTTCTCATTTTTAACTGAATCTTCATGATCGTAGAGGGTTATGTAGATACTAGTTTAATCTGCATGGCCGTAGGGGACTGTGTGGATGCTAGTGTTAGAATGAGAATTGTCAAATAAGAAATTAGACAAATTCAATTTAGGATTTTAATTTGCTAGCATAACCAGAATTCAGGTTATCGAAAGAATGCAAAGATTTCATTAATATTTTTACACAAAGTTTTTCTTTCAGTTATAGATAGTTACTTTTTCTGCTGTTTGCAAAATCCTATTTTGATATTGTTGCACACAAATTTAATTTTTTATTTAGTGTACTTGGCCCACCTGAAATTGTTGTGATAGCCGTAAATAATTATATAAAAATATGTATTATGTTTTTTTGTTGTTGATTTGTGTTATGGAAAGGTAGAAAGTTGATAATATTATTTTTTCGAAATAAAGCAAATACCACAATACCACAGTAAATGTTATAAAGAAATTGAATACATTGGCCTATAGTGTTGTAATAACTGGGGTTTTATTCCCCTAATTACATAATTTAATCAGACATTACCATTGGCAGAGTACGGAGTGTCCCAATCACTTTGCAAGCTCCGTCGATCTTATAGTATATCCATCGAAAACAAAACTGTGCTTACCCTTTGCTTTCTAGGTGATTTTATCCTTTTTGGTGTCCATCAACCAGGTTACTTCACCAACAAACTTTACTGAATGTAAAATGAACTTAATTTCATGACCAGCAAATAAAACACGTGATTTCTCAAAACACTTAAACCACTATATTTACATAAGAAAATGAAAGCAAATGAAATTGACAATCACAAACACTTAAAGACGATTAAATAAATTAACAAACGATAATTACTCTATATCAAGAAATAAAATGGTCCGCGGCAATTTCAAATCTTTAGCTAAACCTTAGTTCGATTACAACACATTAATCTTCTACTTATTAAAACCGGCAAAATACTAAACAAAATGTACTTAAACTTTACAATTGAAAAAGGTTCGCAAAATGAGAATTTACTATAGTACTAATACCCTAGATGATGACCGAACCGAAGTTAAACCAAGAGTGAAGATAATCTCTACCTCGAAATAATACGTTTTCAAAGTGGGCAGTAAACTTTAAACTCTCGACCAATTAGGATCTTCTTTACTTTAAACCGTACGCATTTGAAATTACCTAACGAACCATGGCATTTATCATATGGCCTATCTTTAACATTTTATAATACCAGTCCAGCAGATGGAAAAAAACACCTTTTGTTCCTTGCTTTGCCTTTGTATAGGGGAAAAAATCTGCCTTCTTTGGTCTATCTATCTTAGTCTATTACACATGTTCCTGGAATCATATTTCAACTGCCTTAGTCTAGAAAATTTAACTATACCCCCCGTGGATATTTCAACAAGTGCCCTTAACTTCAAGCGGGCAAAGCAAATTGGACATAAAATAATTTGGATGGTTATTTATTGTTTCCAAGTGGCTAACGTCGACTACCTAATAAAGAGTAAAGTTAACAAAGCACGTTTCCTGGACTCTAAAATAACATAAAACAGATGTATCTATGACTGGTATTTTACGATAGTTTACTAAAGTCTCGACCCTTCAAATATTACAGAAATCCGAAGTACGAAAATACGGTGGTTCTATGAGACCAGGGCCGGACTTGGCTCCCTTAATTTGACTTTTGTTACAGTGTATACACCAAATACTAAGCTTCTGGACTCTTATCAGCTTGCCATACTTATCTTCCCTTATTAATGCTCAACCTTTCACGAAAGTAAGTTCAAAATATATGCTAGTCTCAGGTCTCATTATAATATATACGTGTACCAAAGTTCAAGTCAATGTCTTAAACCGCTCCAGAGAAAACCTGTGCACAAGCAAAAGTTGCAAACAGATATACCGACCGACACACCAACAGACAGGTTTTTTGTCACTTAAATTTAAAATCTCGACGTTTCATGACATTCTAAACCTGTTTCGACAGAAAACATTTTTTAAATTGTTTTATGTGTATGTTTAAGTCATAACTAATTGTTTTTTTTTTCATTTTCAGGTCTGTAATTTGGGTGAGGCTTATAAGATAGTAATAACAAGAAACTAATGAAGTTGTGCGTTATTTTATGATATTTCATTTTAACAAATCACCAATAAAACATTTCTTTGTTAAGTGACAATATATTTTTTATTTGCGAATGTAATTTGATAGGTTCTAGACTACATTTACTGTGCTTGATAATGTAGTGTAAAAGTTAGAAGCTGCAGTCATAATTAGAAAAAAGCATAGTGATATATAAGAAAGGAATTTTATATCCGTTATTTTTACTTCCACATCCACGTAGTGGAGTGAATGTTATAAAACGTCGAGATTTTAAATTTGAGCAAAACAATTTCTGTCTGTCGGTCAGGTCGGTCTGTCACTTTTTTTATGTGCCATAACGGGATCTGGAACTATTTTGAGCTAATTCCGATGAAAGGTTGAGGGTTAATTAGGAGTAAATAAGGGAAAAGCAAGCTGGTAAGAGTATTGTAACTTGTGATTTGGTCTAAATACTAGAAGTCAATACCTCAGATTTTTTATAATATTTTCATCCCCCCACAAACACCCCCTCTCCATTATTAAAGAATTTAATAAAATAAAATTGAGATATTCACTTGAAATTTGGTACACGTATGTATTATAACGACATCTGGAACTACATTATATTTTGAGATGATTAAACTAACATTATTTATTATAAATAAATAATTTACATCATGCCTATCAATTAATATAAAGTGGTAAAACAATATTTACAATATTTAAAAAGTGACTCAAAAAATTGTCGGTCGACGCTCATGACATCGCTCGTGTTATGAAGTATTCCCTTGTCCGGTCTTTTTTTAAACTGACACTGGATGAACTGTACCAATCACGAAATAATGTTTTCATTAATGTGCACGACAATGGAAATAAAATTCGAAGAAAAGAACGAAAGAATTATCGGGGTCAGTCAATAAAAAGGGCAAGAATAGCGCTATGTCCCCCAATACATAAGAATATATGAGAAACAAGGGGTACGAAAGTATAATAAGAGTATTTTGTACTGTGTACTAGTGTGTACTGTACTTTCTTGCTTTATTGGTCTTGTTCGTCATATAACAACAATATTTAAGCTACGCTACGCTGATGAGGAGCAATAACTCCGAAATACGTATCCGTAGCTGCACTCTTATTTTTTGTTTTGGATATAGCACTATTCTTATAATTCGAGGACTTGCTAAACACTAACGGAGTGGAAAGATATTATACTTCCACTCCTGAGGAAATATATACAGACTGTCTATTTTACGAGGGCCACACCTCTCGCTTAATATCTATTGTAGAAGAATAAAGTTTTAGAAACAGTTATCCCATTTTTTGTGAGCTATATTTCAGTAAAAAGAAATTTGAAGCCCATAGCCTACTTTATGAGATATATTACAAAAACCTGAAAAATAGGAAAACCACAAACGGTTATAGCTTCCTTATTTGAGGAGATACGAAAAAAGTTAAAGGAATGAAAGTTGACGGCAAAGACAATAAGAATAATAACGTGTAACAAAAAAATCGAAAAATGCAGTTGGCTTTGACATACGCTATTGTGCAAAAATGAAAAATACATATCTCAAAGTAGGCCGTATTCCGTTATTTTTTTCTTATTCCAACGATATAAAACATGTCACAGAAATTTTAACCGATACTGTCAATATTTAATATTTTACGAATACCACAATTCATATAATTGAATCGTAACAATCAGCTGTGCCATAATAGTAAAAATTCACTTTATAATAATTATAATTCCGTAATTATTTATTAATACAAACCAATAAATATCTCATAAATAAAAATACAAGTACAAAACGAACATCCAAAGAAAAAAACGAAAAACTATGTGTAACAGTACTACCTACTACTATATTGAAAAGAAATTGTGTGTATTTATTTTTCTAACTACAAATGCTCAAATTGTGCACCATGCATTCTGACACATAAACGTGCTCTACGAGACACGTCACGCATTACATTTTGGAGCATTTCAGGAGTAATTGCCTCACATGCGTTTCGAATTCTGGTTTTGACGTCCTCAATATTTTCAGGGGCAGTTTGAAATACCTTGTCCTTAATGTAACCCTAGACGAAAAAATCCAAGGGAGTAATATCTGGTGATCGAGCTGGCCATAGAATGGGTCCATAGGTGCCTATCCAGCTATCTGGCATAACTTGATTTAAGTAATTTGTACATATTACAGCAGTGTGAGGTGGAGCCCCATCTTGTTGAAAATATGAATAATTAATCTTTCTGCCACTGTTAATTCATAAAGAAAATCTTGAAATTCGTTTTGCAGGAAATTAAGGTATCTACGAGCGGTTAATTTGCCATCATAAAAATAAGGTCCAATTACTTTAGTCCCTAAAAGACCCAACCAAATATTCGTAGAAAATCTTTCTTGGAAAGCAGTCTCTCTGCACCAATGTGCATTTTCTCGTGTCCACTTATAATGCATATTTCTATTGAAAAATCCATTATTAGAAAAATTTGATTCGTCCGACCAAAGAATTTTGCTACATATCAGCGCGTCATTCCTTTTCTTATTTAATAACCATCTACAAAATCTTACTCTCCTTGGCTTATCTCCCTCATTTAAATGTTGAACTTTCCTCATTTTGTAGCATCGAAATCCGTTTTTTTTTCAATATTTTTCTTGCACTGTCTTTTTTTATGCGACAGTTTCCCTGAATTTGTCTCAAAGAGGTTTCCTCATTTTGGTTAACATAATTCATTACTCTATTCACTTTTCTTACATTATCCGCAACATGCGCTCGCCTTACTACTTTTTTTGAAAATGAACCGTGCGTTTTTAGATTTTGAACTAACTTCCTAAACATAGTTCGATTTGGCTGCGGAGCATCTGGAAATCTATCTCCGTAAACCGTGACTGCCATCTCAGCGTCAAAATTGCACTGACAATAAATGCTAATCATATCGAATTTGAATCATATCGAATTTGTTATTATTGGTGTACACCATAATTACTGATATAAAATTTGTCTTAGAACTCGACAACGCAACATACAACATACAACAGTGACAATCTGTCAAATTTATTAATAACTGTATACATTGTTTTTCACTAATTATGGCACAGCTGATTGTTGCGATTCAATTATATGAATTGTGGTATTCGTAAAATATTAAATATTGACACTATCGGTTAAAATTTCTGTGACATGTTTTATATTGTTCGAATGAGAAAAAAATAACGGAATTAATGGCGTCATGGCCTACTTTGAGATATGTATTTTTCATTTTTGCACAATAGCGTATGTCAAAGCCAACTGCATTTTTCGATTTTTTTGTTACACGTTATTATTCTTATTGTCTTTGCCGTCAACTTTCATTCCTTTAACTTTTTTCGTATCTCCTCAAATAAGGAAGCTATAACCGTTTGTGGTTTTCCTATTTTTCAGGTTTTTGTAATATATCTCATAAAGTAGGCTATGGATTTCAAATTTCTTTTTACTGAAATATAGCTCACAAAAAATGGGATAACTGTTTCTAAAACTTTATTCTTCTACAATAGATATTAAGCGAGATATTTGGTGTGGCCCTCGTAAAATAGACAGTCTGTATATTGTACATATTGTAATGCAAGTCTTTTACAATTTTTATCATTTTTACATGCTATTTAAATTAGAGCAGTAATCAAGTACCGCGCAGATGAAGCATAAGTGTGTGTATTTCATTTGCCTTGTACATCGACACTCAAAATTCAGTACAGATCCTCGATAGTGCCGATGAGCAAAGCAATTATTGGTTTCAAGCGCACGCCTATGTTCAATTATAATTTATAAAACCACACGAACCAATAAAATACATAATGCAATTTAATATAGTTTTGAAGGTCAATGATGCGATATTTATGTCTTTAAATTTATGACAAAATATACGAGGTAGGTAAGCATAAAGACAGTTGAGATCATCATATTGCTGTATACCTATAATGTTATTCGAAAATCTTTTACTGCCCAGTAGGGAATGGAGGCAATTTATAATAATTCCTAAATTGAGTCTCGAAAAATTCTGATACTCTAAATTTCTTATTTTACCTCCACGTCCACATGGTGGTGTGGAAGTATAGTAATAGTAAACAAATTTAAAATACTGTTTTTTGTTGAAATAGGTTTGGAATGTCATGACACGCTCAGTGACATAATGTTTAAGTTTGCGAGTGTCTGACGTAGTGTTTGATGTAGTGTTTAAGTTTGCGATCGTATGTCATGGCATCATATCAATGTCAACGCCTGCCGACAACCTAAAAGAAAGTATTAAGACTTTTTGCAAATGCCAACAAACAGATACACGCCGATTGCTGAATTGCAAAGAAATACTAATATCGCCATGCTACGGGAGTACATGGATGAAATTTTACACAAATTTTTCTCAACTAAAATTCAGTAATCGGCACTGATGGGCATAATGAACGTAGAGACTTCCCTTCTATTACGATAGACGGTGACTATGACGACAAACAGACAAACCTCAAGACATAAAACCTCCATAATCCATTCGTTCTTGCCCCGGAGCGTCCGTCAACATATCAAATAATTTACAGAAATGACACACCACGAGAAAATACACCACCCGCAAATCCTCACTTTTATTCAACGGACTTATTATCTGCAGCAGGTTTATCTGTCCTTCCCTGCGTATCTGAAACATAACATCTAAGATTACTCAGGTAAAATTTTGTTTTCTAGGCATTATCTCAATGTTCTTCAGAAGAACGTAGCAAGGCGAACGCACATAGATATTGACTTGAATGGTAAGTACACGTATGTACTATGACAAGATCTGGAACTGGATTACATTTTTAACTTATTCCGTTGAAGCATGGAGGATACATAGGGGTAAATAAGTATAGGGAGCTAAGAATCCAGAAACTTCAAATGCTAGAAGAGAAGGTCCTAATTTTTTTATAGCATCTGCCACCCCACCACCACCTCTAGTGAATTATTGCATTATATAAACAAAATAAAGATATTGACTTGGAAGGTATATGTATGTATTATAAAGTGATTTTAAACAATATTCCGTTTCACTTTTGATGACAAAAATATGCCCTGCTCACAAGTATGTAGTAAAACATTGATGAAGATATTTGACGATAAAACGCATTTCTATTAAGAGAATGCATATGGTATTTCTCTGCAGCTTCTCTACCGTTACCGTTAAAAAATCCATACACATAAATAATATCATTGTGGTCTCCATTGGTAAAATTTTTAGTCGTGATTATTTACAGACTAATTAATAATTTACCATCTAGGCCCAGTATAATTAGAGTAAAAAGGAAACACTCGAGACGATTCCTATTCTCAGATCTGTTTATTTGTATATTACGATTCTAATCAACTCAACTTAAAATTAAAACAAATTTAAAGATTGTTTATAAAGTGTTCTAATATAAAACCATAACTACTGAGGATAGATTGTCTATTATTTCTTATTTAGATAGGAAAAATCTAATTAAAAACTGAGAGTCTAGAATATTTAAATATTAATAGTGGTAGCATATCAGTTGTGAAGAGTAAGTATATAAACTGCATAAGATTGAAACAGATACTGATAACTAGTATGGAAGTTCTGGCCAAAAGAAATGTTGTCCATAAGTAGTTTATCACCCCGTATCCCGGTAATTAATCACTGCAGATAAATTTCTATAGCATTGCGTGAATGGGAAAGGGATCCTCTATCACTCTTAGGAGTATGTACATTTCGTCAGTAAACATCCTGTATATCAATGGTAAAAAAATATGTAATACAATTTTCAGGCACTGTCGTATGGTTCTTATAGAAATATGAGATAATCAAATCAATCCATTGATTATTAAAGTATAAATAAAGTCTTCAGCATCGAATGATATATTATATTATCTACTCTGACATAAGAAAGTTATGTTATGAGTTAGTGATATGAAATTATTCACCTGTTAGTAAAATTGAGAAATAAAATGTGGAAAAAGACAGCTTTCACTCGTCATGATTTATAGCGTATACAAGTTATGGCGGAGGATCCGGGTACAGAGAAATTACTTTTGTTGGTGCCATAAATGGTTAATATCGCTTTAATCAAATGATGTTTAAAATCTAAGTCGCTGTTTACAAATTAGCGTATACTCTGGTAATTTTAATTTTAAACCATTTTCTGTGATTCTATTATATTATTATACTCTTCGCAAATACAAAACGAAGAGTATATTGCATTCGATCGGCACATTTCTAAAACCGGTAATATCACTCGTAGAGACAAAATTTTCATATCACTGTGTCGGTGATCGAATTCTGAACAACTTTCAAAATGTCCGTCAACCTGACTGTCTATCTGACTGTCCGTCCGTCTTGTTTCTTGTAAGCACGGTAACTTTAGAACGAAAAGTCCGATTGTACTGAATTTTGGACAGTAAGTTAGTGTTAGCTAGAGAAAGAAACCTCCTGGCGAAAAACATGTTTTCAGTGACAGGCAAATTTTTATGCATAGAGGAGATCTTAAACTTCAGCTGTTTTTTTTAAGGTGGCGTTATGAGATGCCAGTGATTGATCCTGATGCGTTGATGGTGCGCTTTCAAAATTAAGCGAAATTAATTAACAAAATTAAATTAAATTTTAAAACAAACATCAAGGAGGTGTTACGAAGTGCAATAATTTATACAAAAGGTCTGTCAGAAGTTAATTAATAAAAATTGTCAGAGATACAAAGTTTTCAAAATGGTTCATTATTTACCAAAACTGCGAAAATTTCAAACAGGTGTTTTGAAAAGTACAATCATTTTTTTTAGCTAAACTCAAAAATTCATAAAAAATAACAATGAACAAATTTTTACTAGTCTGGCGGGCGTCCCATGATTTTTACATGTTTTGCGACCAGTTTCACAATTTAAATTTGAGGTGTTCGATTGGGTATCTTTTTCACTATGG
The DNA here is from genome assembly GCA_963583905.1 of Stenurella melanura. Taxonomy (NCBI): domain Eukaryota; kingdom Metazoa; phylum Arthropoda; class Insecta; order Coleoptera; family Cerambycidae; genus Stenurella; species Stenurella melanura. Next base: position 62,558,932 of record OY757312.1, on the reverse strand, counting down.
GAGCTCGGTCTATAACAGTCTGTCGCGACAGATATTGTGTGGCTGTCGATGGTGCTGTATAGAAAAAGAGAATCAACTAGAACATTGCACTCGCGTCTAGAGTTCACAGGTCACAATATTCCACATTGTGAAGTTAGTTCATGTGAAGTTAGCTAACATGTTTGTTCATAATTATTCCACATCATGAAGTTGTTACATTTGAAGTTAGCTGATCTCTCGTTTGTTTTTTGTTTATTTTATGGAAAAATTTTTGTTAAAAATAATAAAATAAATTCACTCCTTGTCATCATAGGTATAAGACGTTATTTTAATTTGTCAGGAAATTCGATCAACCTGAAAATAACCACTAAATAATACGTTACCAGATTTCTAATAAACATTCCTACGAATTTTTTTTAGGTTATAGCATAGCTATGTATTTAACAACCTTAATTACGGCTTTATAATAAAAAAAATATATATACAACCTCTTATCTTAAAATTATTGTGGTGTACAGTTGTTGAAGTGAAGTCTTCGTCTTAATTAATTTAGTTATGTGTTTATTGAAACATGGATTTAAAAATTGCAGATTATAAAAGTAAAATTAAGACGTGCAAAATAAGAGAAAATTGTAGAAAAAGTACATTAAAAAAAGGAACATTTATTTACAATAATCTGACCAACATTTACTTATTATACAAGATTGTTTACTTTTGCCGAATAATATCGTCATAATTAAAATAAACGTACTCGGTGCAAAATTATGTAGGTACCTATCCCTTATTTTATTAGAAATACGTATATGTAGGTTATCTGCAATAAGTAAATATGAGTACATTTTTTAAAACCATTTATATATTTGAGTACAAAACAATTCATAGAGTTTACCCATAAAAGTTTTATCTGGTATGAAAATACATGGTAAAATTTTAGCATACAGTCTGATGGACACACCAATTACTTATTAAGGGTGCCAGTTGTTTGATAGATGATACCGAACTCAGTTTTTTTAAATAACGAGACTACCATGTAACATGTAACAAGACCAAACGTCAAATGGGTCAATGGGTGATCCATAGATTCAACAATGGAACCAAAGTCCGAAGTACTAAAGCAAGCCTAACTTCACATGAACCAACTTCACAATGTGGAATATTGTGACCAGTGGACTCTAGACGCGTGTGAACATTGCGTGCATCACAAAACCTCTACCAAGACGTTGTGAATAAGCAGATGAAAATCTAGTCTTGAGGATGTTCTAAGATCTGGAAGATAGACCACGGCAAACAACGGAGATAAGCAGCTTGATATTTTGTTGTCAATTAATGTATAGACTCTCGTGCTTTAACTCGAACTTTTTCTTGCTTCTAAGGAATTAGATTTTCAAAACAGGAATGTTCTAGCTAAGCAATGACTTCGAATCTGTTAAAATTAATGAACGGTAAATAGATAACACTCCACATTGTCGAAAGGTTAATTTGTGAACAAGAATTATGACAGAAAAGCTCCCATTACTGTTAATTTAAAAATTCTGTCTACGATTTCAAACGTAACTAGATTTAAGCAAATAAACTGAATAGGGTTTGTATATGGTATTCTTTAGTGTTCCTGGAGAGTACGTTTGATCAATGCTTCAAATTAGTGCCAAAAAATGTGAAATAATTTTGTCCCTTACTTTATGTCGATCCGAATTAAAAGCCATTAATTCTTGACAAAACGTCGTATTTACCTGTCTATAACTCTGAAACTACTTTAGACATTTTAGCAGAATTTGGCCAAAAGGTGTTTTTAAGGATGCCCTATAAGATGGGGGTAATATATAAAAATAATCCCTAATACATTTTCACCCCGTAATCTTCGCGTCTATGTAATAAAATAAATAGATATATGCTCTCCAAGTTACCTCGAAGAAGTCTACAACTTATTCACATTTGAAATTACTCAATTTTTTCATTCCACAGATACAAGGATGTTCTAATGAAATGCAGTGTTTATACCGCACAGAGAGAAATCGCTTTGGAACATTTTGTACAATGTTGTGGAACAACGTCTTGTTGCATTTTTTTAAACAATTGTAAAATTTTAAGGCACAACGTTATATAGTTTTACACATTTTAATTGTGCATAATTCTTGTGCGTTTTATTTATCCAATATAAAGATTTAGTTACGATGAATTTATTGAAAACTTCGACCAACAAATTGGCGAAATTTAGAGTTAAATTTATTTATTTTTTCTCAACAAATCATAGCCAATTTAACTAAATTAATTGTTAATAGTATCCTCAAACTATCTATTTTGTTGCCATTCTATTTACAATTAGTTTTAAGTAATTGTTTAAAGGATTTGCACAACTTCTGTAACATAAAATTGTGATTTTATTTTATAAACGGTTGTTGACAAACTTGTGAAAGTAGGAGTCCCAATATATTTATTTCCGCTGAACAATAATAGTAATCTATGCCGCCCGCACAAATTGCACAATTTAATGACATACTATTCACAATCAGTTTGGTGATATTGTTTTATTTTTTTTTATAATTGTTTCATTTGTTTCACGTAAAGTTTATTGGTTAAAAATTGTACTGACTGCGCCGGCCATGCTACGCATATACGCGCAGGCAATTACTCATCAGATCCAGGTGATATTTCGTTAAGTGAAGACGTATACTTTCGAATTATACAAGTACTTACATTTGTGATGGAATTTGTTGAAAACTTATTAACCGAGTAGGGTTTCCTAGATGTAATTCCATGCAGCATTCACAGAGGTAAGTACTTCACACAGAGTTACAGATTTGCATATATGTTCTCTTAAATTAACTTCGTCAACATATAAATCTAAAAATGGTTTCTTGTTTATATGCGAAGAATGCATGATACCTATCTTGTAATACTTGATTTCGTTTACAGCTTGAGAGTAATTTCGTTTTCTTATGCGAAGCGACAGAAAGCTGTTCCTAAACTACTAAACCCAAAGGGCAAACTTATAAAAGAACTGCTTCAAAACGAAGATATTCTGATGGTAAGCAATACATTTGATTTTGGTGATGAACTGATAAATGTTATTTTTTTTTAGAATATGACGTGACTACGATATAAGCTTTATTACTACAAACTGCGTTAATAGAAGCTAAAAAGAAGAAGCACTGGAAGCCTTCCAAATTAGAATTATTAAATGGATTTATTTTAAGCATAAATGTAAGTCACCTATTTCTTTTCAACTAGAACTTTATGCATATAAAATATATTTGTATTTAAAAAAATAGAAATGTTTTCATTTATCATATGATAATATATAAACGCATGCTCTATTATGTATTGTTGTTCTGTTAAAACAAAATATTTATTCTTTAATTTTTTTATTGAAATCCTTTAGGAATACCTCCAATTTTGGAAATAATATTTCACAATTTGTGTTACAGAATAATACAATTAAAATGAAGTGGATACCTATAGTGTGTAAAATGAGTGCACAATGAACCAAAAAATATATACATAATTTGGAGATTATAGAGTAATAAATTGTGCAAAACTAACCCCGGTTCATACATTACTGAACAGCTTCTTTGAATTAAGTGTATATATTGTGCAAAATTTAGAAATTGTGGGAAACTAAAACACATTCTTTTAAAAAACTATAAACATTGTGTCACTTAAGAGCACAAGTTTTTGTAAATATGTTTTACAAATGAAGAGGTTTAGATGTGAATGTTTGTTTAGGAAACCTTCAGAATATATTTAAAAATTTCACACAAATTGTAGAAACTAACTTCCACAAGTGGAATAAAATTATGTATTTTTATGCAACCATAATTTAAATTTGTAAATAATTCAATTTATGTGATTTTTAAGTTTGTACAAAAATTTCAAACAATGTTAATGCATAAACTGTACAAAATCGTTGCCCCAAAAATGTATTATTTATTTGCACAAATTGTTCCTGTCACCATTTTCAGACCAATTTGGAGTACAATTTTCTACAATTGTGGTAAAATATCACACACATTTTTCTCTGTGCGCATTCTAAGTTTCTGGAGTATTACTAGCTTGCTATACTTATTTGTCCCTTTTCATCCCGATTTACCATCCAACCTTTCACAGAAATAAGTTCAAAACATAATCTAGTTCCAGATCCCGTTATACCCCGTTTACGTGTATCAAATTTCAAGTCAATATCTTAAACGGTTCCAGAGGAGATGTGCTTTCAAAAAGTTACAGACATAATTTTTTTGTTTGGTAAAATTTAAAATCTCCACTTTTAATGGCATTCTAAACCTATTTCAACAACAAAAAAATTGGTTAAAGTGTTTACAAAGAACTTCCCTCTCTATTTAAACAGGGCGGTCACTATAAAAATATTAATTAAGAAACAACTTAAGTATGAGAATAATAATCGTAATGTACTTATCACTAATAGTGCAGAGAGAATCTGATAACTTTTGAGAACAGCAAAAAATAAATATTAAGTAAAAGGTGCCAAATATGGAAGGTTTGCGTAATTGCCTTTACAAATTTCCACCATAGTTGATTTATTTCTTAGGATGACCACCCTCTATATTTTTCAGTAAAACTATAATAGGTGTCTTCCTTGCCAATTGTGTTAACTATGTGTCAAGTATTATTGCCAGCTGTTACATTTTTACTCCTACATCCCACGTAATGGAGTAGAAGTATAGTATTGGTAAAAAACTAATTTTCTTGTTGAAATAGGTTTAGAATGCCATGAAATGCGGAGATTTTAAATTCGAAAGAAGAATGTGTTTTCATTATTTATTTTCTTTAGACCCTGTATATTTTCCAGTGAAAAGTCTATCCATTTTTTCGCTTCCTACCAAATTTGATTGTTGACATGGAAGTAATATGTGATAGAGCATAAAATGATGACATGCCGAGAATTCACCCAGCTACTATACTATAAGTGGAGGTTGTTCTTAATCATGTATTCCAGTACTAGGGCCTTAAATCATCTGCTAAATGTTGTAACAAATTACATTGAGATTGATGAAAAGCCGCCAAACGTTGTAGAAGGTACGAATGGAGCCCTAGTCATATGAATTTTGTTATGTCCTTCAGACGCAAGGTGGTAAGATCGACCATAATATCATTAAGGAGTTGACGGGTAAAAAATTGCGCTCAGAACTGTTGACAGATACAAATACCCTTACAAGTCAATGAACCTGGACCGATATGTCGATACGAATATTCACCAGAGCTGGCTACTGAAATTAAAAATGATAATGTTTATGTAAAAACCCTCCTTACTAGTTGAAAAGTACCTAGCTCTGCACACAGAAGTCCACCCCGGGGAGGGAAGCGTGGGCGGGCGGCCAAACGCGTTAATTTTTAATTAAAATAAAATCTTTGAGTACAGCTCTGAAATTTTGTTAACTGTAGAAATAAATAAACAAATGCAACGTAATTTTAGAATAACAAATATCAGCCAAAAAGTTCAAAACAAATTAAAAAAAGTACACTCGTGCAGGATTAGAACCGAGAAATCCAATGTGAATGTCGTCGTTTAACGCAATGTACTACGGTCGGAGTGGACTTGAAATTTCAATTAGTCTCGTCGGAAAAAGCAAAACATGAAATTTTAAAATGTTCTTAACTAAATAAATACATTAACAGGAAGGTTTCCTACTGTCGATATCGAAAGATCGAAATTGTCATTTTCACGGCATCGTTAATTGCATGGGCGAAATCGAAAATTCTAGTCGACAGAAGTGAACGGAAAATAGGATTTTTTGACATTTCGCGAATTTGATTCGTTTTTTGTTCTATTAATGTCTTTGGTACGTTAATAATCAGAACACCCGGAAGAATAGGGAGATACTAAATATAAATACAAAATCTCCAGAACTGCACCTTGACCAATGTCAAATTTTAATAATTTGAACAATTTTCTTACAACATTACCGACTTCTGGCAACGTTTAATCACTGACCTAGACTTCTAGCAATAATTTTACGCAATTTCGACAGTTAAAAATTATAACTACACAAAATTCCAGAGCTGCACTCAAAACTTTCATTTTGTTTAAAAATTAACGCGGTTAACTTGCCCGCCCACGCTTGCTTCCCCGGGATGAACTTCTAGCTGCAGAGCTATGTACTTTCCAGCTAGTAAGGAGGGTTCTACACAAAAATTTCACCTTATATATTAATTTCCGTAGCTCTTACGCTATCAGAATAGACATAAGTTAAGCTAGATTGACCCACAATAGTTTCTGATGTGATACTAGATCATGAAACACTAACCTAAACCAAAAAACTTGAATATTATACTTGAATACTATAATACTATGCTCGATGCGTGTTTTGTCCAGCACATTACCATCATCCATGGATGACTAGAATTATAGTTAAAATTATCTCCAGATGATGCTAACATGGTTGACGAAACGCGCATTGTGTATGCTATTCGAGTGAAGAGTGTTCAAGTGATTTAGTGTTAGCGAAAACTATTTCGTAGACTGCCTGTAGATCAGTTATGCGCATATTATTAAATAAATATTCTCTGTAAAAGAGTGACTACCTTCTAATGCACGATACTCCCTTTAAAATATTGAATTAACCTCAGTATCTATTTTATGATCTATGATAATTAACTTAGTGAGGCCACTGGCGCTTTAGGTAAGTATCCAAGTACTAACGCTTTGGCTTTACGATAATGACACTCTCCTGAGTCATAACTTAAATAAGCTTAAAGGGATTTAAATGAGATTACTTCAATTATTATGATTCGCAGACATTTATATCAATTGTCATGTTTGCACATAGTTTCCTGGTAGTAACGCGCAAATACGTAACTTAATCCTCTATTTAACGTTTTAGCGAAATTAATAAAAATAATGAAACCTAGATTTGCATACAAGGAATGTTGTTCTGCGATATATTATTAACAATAGGCAAATGCCAACTATACGTAATTTATTGTTAGCAATTTTATAGTCGTAAAAATGAAGGACATACTACTTAAAAGTAAAACGCATTATTCATAAACACATACAACTATACTTTTGAATAGAGGATTTAACAGCGCGCCAATATTCTTGACTAAAGATGACGGTCTCGGATGATTAGGGGTCGAGCTTGAGCTCTTTGCCCCAATCATCGCTGTAGACCTGGACCGGCCTCGTAAGGGGTGGGCCTGCTTTTTCGCCTATCCCCACCGCAAATGCGGACGGTATTGGCGATGTTAGCAAACCTCCCCTGGTCCTGGCTGTTGGACCCTGCCAGCTGGGTCGTTTCTTCTGGCGCTCTTCTGTCTTGGTCTTCTTTCTTCGCTGGCATGTATAGGCTCCCGGGAGCGTCTCTCGTCTGTCGTGAGAGGGAACGGCTCTTACCGAGCCCTCTCGGAGTTTGAAAGGGATTTGGGGGTGTTGACTAGTCGGAAGCCCAGGGTGCCAATTGGCATCATGTGTTCTGATTTCATCGAAAGGGAGTGTGAACTGCGTAGTTCAGGATTGTGTTCGGCCAGAGACGCTTTCTTAGCGTCAGAGGCCGGCACGGACTAGGGTAAGGGTACCGAGCTGGTTGTTTGCTTGGTACCCTCGGGATCGGGTATTGGATGTTTTTGGTCATTGTCTCCTTGCGATGTGGCCTGCAGATCAGGCTGAAACAGATAAAGAGTTAGTTATACTTACCCATTATCCAGGATCTGGAGCTTCGGCCTCTTGTGCCTCGGAGCGTAGTTGGGGGTCATAGTCAGTCGCCTGTCTGACCAGCGGATTCCCATGTTCTTCTGCACGGGCGTATAGATTCTTCGCTCTGTCCCGGATGACTTCACTTACTGGAGTGTATTCCAGGTCTCTGAAGATGTCGGCGTTTCTGAGAAACCATGGTGCATCCACGGCGCACCGAAGTGCGACGTTTTCCACGGCTTGTAACCTCTTCAGATGGGTGGCTGCTTGGTATCCCCAGGCAACGGAGGCGTAGGTCAAGATAGGTGCAATGAGGGTCCTGATAAGCGTTAGCTTGTTCCTCAGGTTGAGTTGCCTCTGTCTACCTAAGGTAAAGTAGAGTCCTCCTCGTCCTCGCTTTCTGTGTTATCGCTTCCGTGTTCTGTCCCCACGTCAGGCTTCGATCCATGATAACGCCAAGGTATTTGACGGTATCGTGCCATTGAATGTTCTCGCCGTTCAAGGAGACGTGTCCTATGGGAGTTTGCCTCCTGACTCCCTTGAAGAGGAGGGCTTTGCTCTTCTCCGCGTTGATTTTGACTTTCCACTTGTTGCACCACTCTTCCAGAAGGGATGCTGCTTCCTGGAGGTTGTGGGTGGCAAGTCTTGCACTCCATGATCTTGCGATTATGGCCGTGTCGTCTGTGTAGAGCGCCAAGGAGGTCCTTGCGGTTCTTGGCATGTCGGAGGTGTAGATGGTGAACAGGTGGGGAGAGAGTACCGATTCCTGCGGTACACCTGCTTCCATGAGCCTGTAGTTTGACAGCTTGTCGGCAATCTTCACACGGAGTTGCCTTCGATGAAGGTAGGATCTCACAAGCTTGACTATGCCGACAGGGTAACCCATCGACAACATCTTCGCCAGGAGACCTTCATGCCAAACCCTGTCGAAGGCCTTGGCTACATCTAAGAAGATCGCTCCTGTGACTTGACGTTGGTTGAAACCCTCCGTGATGTACTCCGTTAGACGAAGTACTTGGAGCTCGGTGAAATGTTCTGTTCGGTAGGCAAACTGCTCATCTGGGATGATCTGGAGCTCATCGGTCAGGGTTTTAAATCTCTTCAGGATGATCCTCTCTGCTACTTTACTCATCGCAGGTTGATTTGACAGCAATGTCAAAATGAATGTGATACTGGATCGACATAGTTCACCAACAACTACAGATGAATTTTTGTAAGAACCTTTATTTCGTTGCTTCAAACAGCGTGTCAAAAGTTCCCAGCTAGGTGACCTGTGTTAAAATTTTTATAGAGGGCCAAAGGTAGAAGAAAACAGTTTTCGCCAAACAGTGCCGCGTCATCTATTAGTTCTACGACCAAAATAGTTATTATAAGAATTGTAGCTTGGGAAACTGTACATAAAAAGGTTCTATGATTTTTTTTTGCAGGAGTTACCGTTTCCATGTACTGCAGTTTACAAGTTTCAACCTTCATATTTCTGAGAAATAACACACTTCTTGCTACACCACCCTCGAGGTTGAATACTAAGCGTGTTTCCTTAAACGTGGTGTCCAGTGGACTCAATATACATTTTTCTAACATGAATTGAAACATAAAGTTTCGTCTTTTTCTTCTTCATTATCCTCGAATATCCATCATTTCGGTATCAACCTCTTTAATTTGCCAAGCTTCCTGCAGAAATTGTCAGAATCTATATCTTGATAGTTGTAGACATTACTTTCTTCTATTAAATCGGAAGCTACATTGAGAGAAGACTGGCCATAGCCGTTACCACACATTGTTGAATACTGTAAATTAATTTACCTATCACCACAGTTTCATTCACAGGCTTTGGAGCTATTGCAAACAACTATATTCAGCGGAATATCTGGGCAGGTGGTAACAAAGTTGGGTTTGTCATTGTCCGTCCCCTATTTTTAGGATTGTGCTCGTTACCTAGCTATTATTGTACTTGGTAGCACATCCAATGCAAATGATGTCTACCATAATTTTATATTGGTGGCAGGTTGAATAATTTCACCACATTTCTGCCTTATGAAGCCGCGTTGATTTAGTAAAACAGTATAATGTCTGCATATGTCTATTAATACCTCATTAGATGTAGCCCCATACATCGCCAAAAGAGAGCGTACTCCATTAATAAAAAATAGTTGTGGTGAACATTATTTTATTTTAAAAACCTCCACAGAATTTCTTAAATCATTATGTGTTTAAAATATTTTAAAATCCTTCGCTTTACCTTTATTGAACAGAACTGATGTCGTATCGTACTCAGTGACTGCATGCAGAGATAAAATTAAGATGGTTTTTTTTATTTTTCATATAGGCCAAGTCGTCTTTTAGAATATATTTTTGTTTTGGCTTGGCTCTTTCCTGGTTAAGAAAACATTTTCTTTAATCACAAGAACTATATGTAATTAAGGGTACTAATGAGTCTCATCCATGTTACCAGCGTTCGATTTTTGAGATAACATATAAATAAATCTACTTAGTTAATTTTATAACTTTTTATTGTCTGTGTTACAAATAAAATATTCCTCATAAATGGGAAAATATAGTTGAATGTAGGAAGAAAAACATTTATTTAAAGAAACATGTTTTAGAGTCGATATAAGAATTGCTTCCCCTTCTTCGATATATTGAGGATATCAGATAATCGCCGCATGTATACAGAACATTTATGAACAACTTAATAATAATAATAATAATAACAATATTTATTAATTTCAGAAAATGTACAAGTACAGTTAAGAAACATTGTCGGTAGAAATGCAAAGAAAATATCACAAATAACATTGTAAAAACATATACACACAAAAGAAAAAAAAACATCTGAACAGTGAGCGATTAAACAAATATTATAACTAGAACTATAGAAAAGTAGTCCCACATTTTGTATAAAATTCGTCAACACTGTAGCTGTTCATGTCCAACAAAAATGATTTTAAAGCCTTTTTAAATTTAAAAAATGTTGTCATAGATATGCCCCGGCAAACAGTTAAAAAATTTACAGCCCATGAAACAGAGACTTTTTTGGTACAAAGCCATTCTGTGTTCTTTTGGTAAAAAGATATGTTTATTCCTAGTGCTATATGGATGATCAGTTCTAATCTTGTTAAATTTGCTTCTATTTTTGTAAACAAAACATGACAGCTCATAAATGTAAATAGAGTTCAAAGTAAGAATGTTTAAGCTTTTAAAGGCTTCCCTGCAGGAAGTGTTATATCCAAGATTGGCTATTATACGTATTGCCCTTCTTTGTAGTAAAAAAACTCTATTTGCTTCAGATGAGGAACCCCAATTCACTATACCGTACTTTATGCAAGAATGAAAAGTAGCAAAATACAACTGTCTTACTATTGAATGGCTGCATTGTTTGGATGTTATAGCCAAAGCATAACAGGCCTTTGACAGTGTAACGCACATATCATGAATGTGATTAGACCATTTAAGGCTACAGTCGATTTTCAAACCGAGCATTTTTTATTCATTGGCATACTCTACACTTGTAGTAGGAGATATAAGGATATTAGTGTTGAATACAATATTAGACTGCAAAGTTTTAAAGAGAATACAGGTGGTTTTACTTTGGTTAATACATAGTTTATTATTTTCAGTCCACAATATTACTTTGGCATATATAGTTTTTGCACAGTTTTCAGAATCAGCAAGAGTATTAGATTTTATTAAAATGTTCGTATCATCTGGATACGAAACTGACAAACATGATGGATACTGAATATAATTCAGCATGTCACTGATGTAAATAATAAAAAAGTGTGGGCCCCAATATAGACCCCTGAGGCACTCCAACGCTGACAGTCTGCGAGTCTGATATAACATCCTCAATACAGACCTGCTGATTTCTATTTGCAAGATATGACGCAAACCAATTGTGAGCAATACCTCTTACTCCATATTTCTCAAGTTTTGTCAATAATATAGAGAGACCTACACAGTCAAAAGCCCTCGAAAAATCTGTAAAGAGTCCCAGAGTTATTTGTCCTTTGTCCATGGATGTTACAATACCATTAACAAAGTCGCTTAAAGCACTGTCTATGCTTCTTTCTTTTGTAAAACCATGTTGACTGGGAGAAAGCTTATTGTGCATCATTAAGAAGATTATTAGCTGAGAGCTTACTACAGACTCAAAAACTTTTGACATACTAGAAGAGAGGCTAATGCCCCTATAATTCTCAAACAAGTTTGGGTCGCCTTTTTTAAACAACGGAATAACTTTTGACAATTTTAAAACCGATGGATACATTCTCTGCTCAAGAGACAGATTTATCAGATTAAAGGTTCAACGATATATGTAGCTATACGTTTTAATAATATATTTGATATTTCGTCATGTCCCGAAGAGTTGGAATTTTTCAATTTTCTGATTAAAACTAAAGTATCCTCCTTAGAAAGAGGCCTAAGAAATAGAGAATGATTCGAGACTTCCAAACATCTATCTATAAAGTGAAAGTAAATATATGGAGGTAAGTTAGAGGTAACAACTTTGGGAGCGTTAATAAAGAAAGTATTGAATTTTTCTGTTAATTCGCTATTATTTAAAAGCTTGTTATTTCCTTTTATTTGTATACCGGTTTTATTATTATTATTTTTTGATTTTCCTAGAGTATTATTTAATATGCTCCACATAGCCTTGCTCTTATTATTAGAGGACATAACTAATTTATCGTTGCAGTCTTTAAAAAAAGCTGATAAAATATATCTGCATTCGTTATTTGCTGCTTTGAAACTGTCTCTAAACTGAGGGTATTTCCTACTTAGGTCTGCAAGGAGTGATACCTGTTTTTTAGCATCAATTATTTTCTGATTAGAAATTGGTACTGAAATGACTTTTTTTGGTTTATTTATAATTTTATTTGTAATTTTTCTCGGTGGAAAGCATGTTTCAAAGTGAAAAGAAATAGTTTCCATAAAAGTCTTAAAAGCCTCATTGCAATTAGGGATTGCATAAACCTCCGCCCAGCCTAATAAATAACAGAAATTGTTGAATTTCAACATAACTTTTTTCTTTATTTTTATAACTTTTTTTCTTGGATTGAAACTTGTTTGTTGTTTTAATATGTTTAGTATAAATTATTCACAATTTAATTATCCGAAACACTATTGTTTGTGTAATTTTCAATACTTTAAGTTTGTACTTTTATCTTCAGATTGGTGTATAACATCACTATTAAATTCAAGTTTTTCCACTTGTTTGCCACTTTTTTCCAGGGACACAGGGTCCCTTGAATGAGACCCTGTTTATCTTCAACTATGTTTATCTTCAACTATTTAATAGTTCTCATATCCACAAAGTCTGTACTGCTCAGTCCTATGAATTCATAAGATTTGCGTGCACAGGTACTATGGTCTTAATATAATTTCCGAATGACAATTTTTTTTCAAAGGTAGAACTTTGGAGTATTTCAACAACTTTCACATACTTAAAGCAATACACTTCATGTACTTATGTGGAAGTTATTGAGATGCTCCAAAGTTCTACCTTTGAGTGTATTAACACCAGAGCAGAGAACATTAATATGTAATGTGAATTATGTGGATTAAGAGGTAATTTATTTAATAATAAAGAGTTGAAAGACTTGCCTACATCGTGAAATTTTTCACAGTCCCAACACTACTAATTATATCAAATAATTTTCGTCACCCGCATAAAGAGCAAAATTCAGAACGAAATATTTGACAGTATTGGTCATAAATATCTCGAACACAAGAGGCCATGCACAGATCCGTGAGAAACTTCTGATGTTGTAAGGTAATAAATTACACAACAGACCGGCAATCTTTAAACACTGTTTTCTGTGAGGAAGATATAATGAATACCAGGTGAATATCTTGTTTATGTCATGCTGATTTCTTTCACAATCCTAACTCTACTAATTACATCAAATACTATTGTACCAACTACTAACTAGATTAAATATTATTCGATATTCGCATAAGGAAGGAAGGTCACAACGAATATTAACGATGGCGTTATTATATATGTCAAGCACGAGGAGTCCAAGAACAGATCCCTTGGGAACTTCTTATGGTGTAAGGCAGTACAGACTTGCAATCATTAAATCAACATTTTGTGGTGCTGACTTTTTTCACAATCCCAGCACTACTAATTGGTACTTAATTACATCAAAAACTAGGTTTGATAGATATTATACTCGTAACACATTACACATAGCCTCAAAATATTGAAATCATGTGATGCAATGAAGTTTGTTATTGTATATTTACTGATATTACAGGTTATCTATGATCTATGTGGTGATCAACATAAATGGATTAGAATATAGTACGTACTAGAGAATTCGTGAAATAAAGAGTGACCGCAAAAAAGGCTTAAAATTCTCCTGTTTTTGCATAGTAGATAGCGGGCCAAGGGAAACAGCAAAATAAATCATATAGGGCTCAAATTAAACTTTGAGAAATTATAAGATAAGCATATTTTTTACTTCTTTGAAAAATGTAAGGGTAGAAAATATTTAAAAGTATATAATGAATATTTTAAAAATAAAACAACAATTTCCCTGCAGATATGGGTTCGACTAGTCATAAAAATAATTCTAGTAAAAATCCCATGACGATTGTATCATGTGGGCAGGACTTATGAATTTTTTCGTTTTCTGGAGTTGGTATTTTAATTATTATAAGGTGTTGGAGGGTTGTAGGACAATTTCCTAGACTCTACCAAGGCTTCAGAATAATATATAATCTGTAAAAAAGTTCATACAATATAAAATCTGAGTAGTAACAGTTGTTTTATTTTTAAAAATTCATTACATACTGCCCTCTTTAAATATTTTATACCCTTAAATAGGGGCGATTTTTACATTTCTCAAAAAAGTAAAAAATACACTCGCCTTCAAATTTCTCAAAGTTTAATTTGAGCCCTAGAGGATTTATTTTGCTCTTTGCCTTGTTCCGCTATCTACTATGCAAAAACAGGCGAATTTTCGGCCACTCTTTACTTAGTGATTTTGACGATCCAAACTTCAAGCTATTCAGAGAACAAACTGATGCCCAGACCATAGATATGCATTTCAAAATTTAACAAGTTCCCAACACACAATCGCACTCTTCCAGAAATCTTCCTTTTATAATTTATTTCCTAAATATATTGGTGTCCCATGATTTATAAAAAAAGAATTAAATTTCCTCTCATTGCTATTAAGTGAGCTTTCCACATTTTAAATAATTATTAACTTGAAAGCCAAATGGTTGTATCAATAGAATGAATACTGCTTTACTAACCCTACTAGGCACGTCTGCCTAGTATCATCATGATCATACATCCCACTTTACCTAATATCTAAATGAAAACCTCCAAATATATAGGAAAAATGTAACACCTCTCATACGATTAAAATTTGGCAAGCATGTTACCTCGGGCATTTATAATTGGTATCTACATCTCACCAAATTGACATGATCAGTGCAAGACCACAGCTGAACTCGAACACATTTTCTCGGATGTGCGAAATACTAAAATGTCCCTCGGACACTGGTCAGTATATTGCAAAAAACTGTATATATTGGCTCCGTTTAATAAGTTCAACTTATTGTCTATAGGATCTAGGATATTTGTATGTTTTAGGTCTCTTAGAAGAGACTGGAATTAAGCAGTAGGTTAGTTTCGTTTCGTTTCGATGCCTTTCCTTATGTTATTCCCCTGCCAACAGTTGTCCTCCCTGTATTGACTATTTTAAGATATCGTGACAGATCCCAGAACGAGAAGCGTATGAACCTGATATATCCCTTCTTGTTATCTTCATATTTTTTCTCTTTCTCGTAATTACTTAAGACATAGGAGTAAGATATTTTAACATACTTCCTCAGAAAGTATCAAGTATAATCATAATCAATAAATTAGTGTAAGATTTTAATTTAGTTTTAAACTTTGGTCTGGTTTTTGACCGAAGTCATGAAGCAAATTTAAAAACATCACTGTACATTTTTATAAATTAGGTCTGCAATTTTTTAAAGACATGTTAATCTTAATTTGTAATGGCTTTCTTTTATAGTTTTTATAGGTTTACGCTGTGAAATATTATTATTATTTACATCAAATTAATCTACTATACTTGGACTATACTGATTACTAAATGATTTTATAACATACTATTAACGAATGTCAGTGTTATTATAATATATGATAAACAAGAGTCTGCATTGTTTAGTCTATTTAGCAAATCAGATAAGTGAATAAATAACTGGGACGACTAGGGTCACCTCCTGAGTGCAAATCGATGCAGCTACACCAACCAGGCTTTGCAAGGTCAAGGTTGGGATCGGTGAGGAACGTGTCACACACTGCAACATTCAGACTTTGAACTATTTCATATTATATTCCCATTAGCCAGCACAGATGGTTCAGACATTTCTTGTTTTTTAAAGTCTGTCGTCTTATCTTTGGGTTATTTGAAACGTAATGTAAATATTGGCACCAATTTGAACGATACACTTGGTGTTGACCTAGAACTTTAAACCCCACAGTGCTTTTCGTTTGAAAAAGTGCAAAAGGCGCCAAAGTTTCTTTAAGTTCTTGGATTATGTTATACAGAGTTCCTCAAAAGTAGCGCTCGTATTATTGTCGTACTGTATTTTTAACAGATTTTTAGAACTTTTATAAAAGTTGAGGTTCTCAATTTTATCCGATGTTCTTTTTTCTTTTTCATGTGTGTTCATTGATTTAACTGGAAGCGCCTAAGCGATTTCTATAATTTTTTTTGCAAACTATAAAGTATGGATCGGCGGTAGTCCAATATTAGTTTTATCCAACTGTGTTTAGGTTGAACAAAAATCAGAAAGAAGTAATTTCTATTCGAGAATATGGTAGAATGTGGCGGAGGCGACGTCAGAAGATTAATAACTAAATATTTCCGGAGCAGTTGATACTGAATCTGATGTCAAAAGTTAAACATTGGAAATAGCGAATCTAATAGAGCTAATATAATTGTATGTTTTATAGATCTATAAGTTTTGGGCTAAATGTCGCTATTGTCATCGTTCGATTAATCGAACATTATTATCTAATACTGATGTTAAGATCGATGTAGAAATGAACAAATAACCATCCATATTTTAAACCGACTTCAATACCGATGTTACGTAATAAGTACATTTTATTTAATAATTTTTAAGACTGTTTTTAAAGCGATTCAATAAAAGAAATGTTTTAAAGGTAACGAAAATTTGCAGACAATTCAAGATGCATGTTTGAGGTTAATTATAATTTGAGCCAGTTTCAGCATAGTTCTTCCTATCGAAAACTTAGCGAACGGTTTAGCATACATGAAAGTAAAAAATTAAGTTATCTATTCAAATGAAAACGTAATACTTAAATTGGTTTCCATGGAGCTGTCAGATGTTGTATCATATTAGATTATTTTACATGAATTAATAAAATCTTGTTGGAGAGTGAGAGTGGACCTCGTCAAGGGTGGTTGTGCCGTGTGACGCCCCCGAAGAAAGCGCAAAAAGAATCCAAAGAAACCCCATTTACTCGATACAATTCAAGTCATCGGTAGGTTAAGAAATTTGGCGTACAATGAAGTGTAATCCTAGAAGAACAAAACACACACCTGATTAAAAATTGAAAATTGCTCTAAAGTGATTGTTAATATAATACTAAAAAAACCGCTGCCTAAGGAATCACTACTTCCACATCCAGATTATTCGTTCAAGTCACTTTAAAGGAAACATCTTGACTATATTTGCACTCTAGTATGTGGAAATTATTGGTCATAGAATTTTAATAATATTTGGGGTAGATGTCATAGAAAAGTTTGAGGAGTTGGTTTCTACCATATACGTTAAAAATGAAGTTTCTAGTTTACCGTACTTATTTTCCACTATTTACAACCTACCACCTCAATGGAGTCATCTCAATCAGATGTCACTACAATACATACGTGTACTAACTTTCAAGTGAATATCTCAATTTGATGTTATCAATCCCATTAATAATGAAGCGGAGGTGGTAGAGTTTGAAAAATATTAGAAAGAAATCTGAGGCCTTGGTTTCTAGTATATACACCGAATCCCTAATTTCTGTAGTCTTACCAGCTTGCTTTACTGATTTTCCCCTATTTGCCCCTATTTAACCCCCAACCCTTCAACGGCATCATCTCAAATTATGATCTAGTTTCAGACGTCGTTATAATACATACGTGTACCAAATTTCAAATGAATATCTCAATTTTATTTTATCAACCCTTTTCATATTGGAGTAGGGGTGGTTGGGTTGAAAAATATTATAAGAAAATCTGACGCTGTGGCTTCTAGTACATACACCGAATTTCAAGTTTCTGTTGTCTTACCAACTTGTTACTTATATGGGGTAGGGGTGGTGGGGGGGGGTTGAAAAATATTATAAAAAAATCTGAGGCCCTAACTTCTAGTACATACACCGAATTTCAAGTTTCTGTACTCTTACACGCTTGCTTTACTTATTTCCCCCTATTTACCCCTATTTAACCCCCAACCCTTCACCGGATTTCCTCAAAAAACAATCCAGTTCCAGATCTCGTTATAATATATACGTGTACAAAATTTCAGGTCAATATCTTAAACCGTTCCGGAGAAAGCGTTCGGACAAAAAAAAAGTTACAGACAGACCGACAGACCGACAGACCGACAGACAGACCGACAGACAGACAGAAAATTTTTTTTCGCTCAAATTTAAAATCTCGACGTTTCATGACATTCTAAACCTATTTCACGAATAAAAATTTTTGAAAATTTTTTTGTGATTACCATACTTCCAATCCACTACGTGGATGTGGAAGTAATAAAGTAAACATGTGTCTAGTACTGGGCCGTTATGTCGTAAACCGCCGTCGTATACCTGGGACCCTTTCAAGTGGATGGTTACTGGTATGAGTAACATGTGTTTATGAAGCAATATAGGCATACCAGCTGTAGACGAAAAGATAAGTTTTTAATTTTTAATTAGTTGTATTAGTTTATTAGTGTATTAGTTTATTTTTTTATTAAAACTGAAAAAATAATTTAATTAAAAGGGAAAATGTATGAAACATAGGTAATAAAATATAAAAATACCGGAAATCGGAAAACAGCAACTAAAACTTATTACTACAAAAACAAACCATTATACACAGTGTCGGTTTATGAGCTTGGGTGCCCCTAGGCACTGGATTTTTTGGCGTCCCCCCACTTAGTGGCTAAACAAAATGACGTCAACCAGTGTCCCAGGCTAATACGTCGTAAAATTTTTTGGCTGGTAAACAAAATGGCATCGCAAGTGAAAATTATTTGCCGCACCACTTATTTGAATATTTTGCCAAAAAATCAATTTTTTGGAATTTTCCTTCTTTTAATTTTGTTATCTTGAACCATCTTGCATTTGTTTAAAAGTGAGTACAAGAAAAACACATTTTTGTTATATTTTATTGAAACATATATAGGACATAAAAAACAGCCAACAAAAAAGACTTGAAAAAAAAACTGTTCAACAAAAACTAACAAAAAAGCCGACAAATAATAAAAAATAATTAAATATGAACAAATGTAGGTTCTGGAAATATATCATTAAATAAAATGATACACACAAATCAAAAGAAATTGTTTTTGCAGACTTAAAAAAGTTTTTTTCTTGCTTCTTCAGATGCAAACTGATCTATTATGCTGTTGGAGTTTATAACATCTAACAGGTCACTATTTAAGTGTAGGAGGGCTGATTCACTTAGTCTTTCGTTTTGTAACGAATTTCTCAAATCAATGTTGAAAAAGTTAGTAATTGCCAAACTTAGAAATATTCGTAAAGCGATTTTTATGTTAGGAAATGTAGAGGTAAGACCTTTAGATCTAATAAATTTTTACATTTTTCCAGGTGACACTTTGGTCATTTCCATGGCGTCAAGAAAACTTTTAAACCGAACACATTCTTTAAAAAATTCGTTCTCAATATCGATAATGTACATTTCCTGCATTTTTTTTGCTTACAGACGAATCTCGTCGTCAGACAAATTTGTAAGTAGCACATTACATATAGCTTAAGAACATTGAAATCATGTCATTGGTAATATGTGTTTACTCGCAAGTCCGTCTTTTCATCAAAATGAATGCCATTGGAAGCTTCCTCTAGACGACGTTTTATAGGTTTTTTTCTTGTCAGATCAACTTTGTGATCAATACAATTTGTTAGTACTTTTCCTTTTTCTTCATAATAGTTAAAATTGTCTCGAAGGCCTTCTGTAAAGAATTAAACAATTTAGTTGCCGTTAGCAGGTCTATATGTGGATTTTTCAATGCTTTACTGCTTTTATTAAAAGTTCGAAGAATGATTTTCATCCAGAATTATTGTTATTGCTGATCGCCCTCGGCGCCCCTCAGAGCGTCTGCGCCCCTAGGTATGTACGTAGAGTGCCTAGTGGGTAATCCGGCACTGAGAATATTTCGCACACTCTGTATATTATATACAGGGTGTGCAAAATATTCTCTTGGGCCTCTTCCTCATAACTCGTTGAAAAAAGTTCTCTTTACCGCGAGACAGGGCTCCGCCTTGCACTTCCACCATTATATTTACCTGTGTAACGGTCAATAAATGAGAACTACTTGCGGCGTGGTAATGCAAGTATGACAAGCGAGGTGGACGCACTGATGCGGGACGTTGAAACGAAAGCACGGATTTTTGGGAATCATTAAACCATATGTGGACGCAAGCGGGCACTTCCCATCCGATGATGGCAGATGAAAACTTAGAAGAACCATGGAAACTTAATAGAAGCATCTCACAAGCACATACATTTCCCAGCTTATATTCCTACACCATTCGTCATGTGGCTTTCCCTGTTGGTAACAAGCATGTCCCATATCCAATTCAGGGCATGCAGCCAGTCCGGCGGTATATAAGAACGTCCAAATTGGATGTACAGAATCAGCAGCAATGTCTACGCTGACAAATCCATCACTCAATCAATCATTAATAAAATCTTGTAGAAAGGGCAACTTTATTTTTAATGAAAATGGAAATTTCTATTTACAAAAGGTACTGAAAGTGTCCACCAGTTTGCTCTGGATACTTATGAATCCTCTTCTCAATAGAGTAGAACACGGTTCGCAAATTATAAGGGTCGTTGTTGATTCGTTCTATTCTTAACTCAATTCTAGCTTGATGATGACCAAAGTTGATAAAATAAATCGAATAAAGTCACATGATCTTGGAAGAGAATCTTGTACAGCTTAAGACTAACTAAACAATTTTCAAAAAATAGACTTACGGCATATTAATCTGTTCAGTTGTTGTATGATGATTATATTTGACTCATTTCACAATGTCTGCCTCGTTCCAGTTACATGAAAAGAAAATGGATCAATACTCCTCTGATTAAAAGAACACCAACGCTCTGCCGAAGAAGAGAGACTTCGAGAAACAAATTGTCTGGTTTTTCAGCACCTCAGTCTCTTATATTCATATTGGAGAATTAACATAAGCACTGATGTGAAACCAGGCTTCGCTGGAGAAGATCTCGTCGAAAAGTTATTCGTTGAAAATTTTTTGAAAAGTTTACGGAACGCCGTTCTATGTGACTAGTTGTCTATCTATAGTACTTGAACGTAGATAAGACGATAATATGGAAATAGTTGCTAGTCTTCATTCAAAACAATATAGCCTGTGCCAACCGATACTCCAGAATATTTGAGTCAAATCACGCACAGTTCTAGAGGA
This sequence comes from Stenurella melanura, assembly GCA_963583905.1. Lineage (NCBI taxonomy): Eukaryota > Metazoa > Arthropoda > Insecta > Coleoptera > Cerambycidae > Stenurella > Stenurella melanura. The sequence goes on along the minus strand of OY757312.1, from coordinate 62,537,603 downwards.
TCATTCTCCACGACTTCTCTCACGTTTTCAGTAAATTTAAGTGTGACCGATCACTACATTTTTTTCGTGTCATGTCATGTCTCTCGAGAGAAAACGCTGAAATTTTTATAATCAAAACACTAGTAGGAAATATAAATTCTTCAAAACAATATCCAACGAAATGTGATTCTCCATCAATCCTTCATTCATTGTAAAAGTAGGACTCGAGCAAGAGAGCCTTTTACCTGTTAAACACCTCAATCTAATAAATTATTTCTAAGGTTCCGTCGTTACACCTATTACAAAATATTGAAAAAATTCTACATATTTAGCAGCTAAATTAGTTAAAATTGTGATTTATATATAGGGTTGGGCAAATGTGAAGGAACATCCGATATCTGGCTAAGCTAAGTTCGAAAAAAAATATCTCTAACAAGAGCTTTTGTAGTATTTTTATTCTATTCAGTGAAGTACTTTAATTTCCAACAGCCATCCTATTTTTCGAGATATGGCGTCATCGGTCATTTTTCAAATGGATGGCCATATCCATTTTGACATTTTCAGATAGACCCCTTTTCATCAATTATAATGATATAGGGTTTGGTGGGTGTGCGACTTGTGGTTTCTTAAATATTAAATAAAGCAAAGAAATTAAGAGTAATAAATGCTTATTAGTTCATGAAAATTAGATTTGTTATTATAAAATATTGAGCACTTTAATATTGAGATAAAAAGAAAATATTCACAATGCATGTTCAAACTGGAGACCTTCAGCACCCTAACAATATCCTAATCGACCAACGAAGGCCTTTAAGGATTCTCGAATAGCATGCTGTGCTATTTCTTGAACAGTCATCCTAATTCGATCTACCAACTCTTCTAACGACTGAGGTTTATCTTATAGACAACGGATTTTAAATGATCAAAAAGAAAATAGTCAAAAGGATTTAAATCTGGCGATCGCGGTAGCTATTCAATATGTCCTTTTCGACCTACCCATCTCATTGACGTACGTCAACTCCAAAATGAGGTGGAGCTCTTTCTTACTGATACTACTGACAGTTCGCAGGAACTAAATAACGGGCAATTAAAAAAAATGAGGAATTTTTTGGAAAAAAATTGAAGTAAAGTCCTCAGTAAAACGGTCAAAATTATGATATAAAATTTCAACTAATTAGTTAAGAGCTCGGAATTACCTATCGCATTCCAGGGATGGCTTTTACAGATATTATATATTGTAAACATGTACTGAAATATTCCCAAAGTATAAAAACAAAAGTCATGCAACATAATAAATTAATTTTATTTAATTTTATAATGTTAATGAGTAACTTAGTTTTATCGAGAAATGCACTATATTAAATAAAAACGAAATGCGTAATGGATTATTTTAAATTGCAGTAGGTATACCTACTGGCTCTTTACCTGAAACCTAATCGCTGGCGGGGAGGGGAGTAATTTAACATTTAACAAGATTGCTCAGTGTCTCTCTTATTGTAGATTTAATCGGACGTAAGTACTAAAAACGCAAGCAACAGTAAATTTTTGAATTCGCGATATTGCCGATTTATATGTCGATGGTAAAGAACTGTATTGCACTAGATGTGACAAAGTAATTTCGTGGACATGCAAAACAAACATTCAATTCACATGTTTGTTCGGAAGACCATAAATTAGGTGGCACTTACAGTGACATGCTCCGTAATTTTAACTTAGAGTCAGTGGAATTTATGACAGGATGTAACATACAGTGGTCGAAACTAGATAATCCACTTTTCAGACAATTTTTGGAAAACTGTATTAGGCCAAATATAGCAATGTTAAGGTGCCTACGGAGTGTGAAAATATTAGACAGAAAATTTCACACCACCATTTTTTAACTAATGAGAGGCTTGTTTTTTGTTAAGTTACCATAGCAACCCAAAAAATTTCTGGAAATTTTTATCTTGCTTGAGCGAAATTAATAAGTGTAAATTTTTCTGTCAAATTTGACATTTGGTTTTACATCAAAATACATATTTAGGTGTGAAATTTTCTTACAGAATATCCCACGAACTTAAATTAATGTCCGGAAATTTTTCCTCGTTCATAAGTTTTTTAAGAAAATTAATAATTTTCAAAATATTCATGACCTCCAAAACATTTTCGGAAATAATTTAACCACTAGGGATATTATAAGTGAAAATTTCTTTTGAGCTTAATGGAAGTACATCTGGCTTAGCGTGGACGAAACAATCAATGCTTGAGGGTTGAAGGTAGTGAATGTTTTAGTGGACGAAAATTGCGGAAAGGACGGACATTTGATTGTCTCTAAAGTTTTGGAAGCTACAAATTCTCGTACTATAGCGGATGCAGTAAATTCAAGTTTACAAGACTTTTGAGGTGACATATGCAGATAATAAGGACAAGTTCTTATTATTTCTTACCGATGAAGTGAATTATATGAAAGCTGCTGGAAGAATTTTGAAGGAAACATATCGGAATATGCTGCATGTAACATGTTTTTCACGAATTCCTCTAGCCATACGTGACCTTCAATATCAGCCAACATGAGAATTTACTACAGTGGATGCAATGAACGTTGTGTTCGATCTTCGTTAATATATTTTTCAATTACAGGGAGATATTGCTACGAGGGTACAAAGACAATTCCAGACTGTTTTTAAAAAATCCCAGATTTGTTACGATGACAGGTGTAATAGACCTTTCAGACGACAAAGAAGTAGACTTTGCTACACCGGGCATGAATTTGCAAAAATTTAGATATCTTAAGTATGCCCCAGTTACACAGTTCCTTGTACTGTCGCCGGTTTAGGTGCGGGCACTCGATCGTCGAAGTTAAGCTACGTCGGTCGGGTCCAGCGCATGGATGGGTGAGTTCTCGTTCAGGTACGTCAGTCTATGTCATGAGCTGAATAGCCTTGACTGGACTGAGACGACTTGGCGAGACAATAAAAACAAGGACTGATAACTTTACCAAAGAGCTCCTTATCAACAGACTCGAAGTCTTGTGAGGACCATGTCTGGATAAGGAGCCCTAAGGTATAAAATGGAGTACTACAATAGACCTATACTGGTCGCAGTAGGCAAGGCCAATCGCCAACTCCTCCATCTAAAATCTAAAAAATCTAAATCTATGCCCCAGTTACATTTGTCGACGTCGAGCGGTCCTTATCGCAATATAAATGGATTTTCAACGAAGGACGCCGAAGTTTAACTTCAAGACATTTAGAACAGATATTAGTAATATATGTATTTTTATTCTTGTAATCGGCATTGAAAAGTACTTGTGTATGTTAACTCAGTGTTAAGTACGTGTCCTTATACCTCCAGTTCTCTTCGAGTGGGTGTTTATAACAAATTGACCTTATCAGCTTTGGATAATATGGAATTCGCTAAAATAATTCAAAGTAAGATATTGTTTCACACATGCATGCAAATATTTATGCGCTGACACATAACCACCTAAAGCCAACCCTGGATTTACCACTTATTCCATAGGTCATTCCGACCTAATATCGATATTGAGATTGATCTAAAAATGAACAAGTTACAAAATATAACATATTTTTAGCCATAATTTTTTTGGTCGGCGCTGTGGTTCAATTTTTTTCATTTTTTTAAATATCTAGTATGTCTCTTAATCTATTTCACAACAATAATCTCTGTATGCAGGTATTTGTTTGAAAGAACATAGACATATGACTACTGCCATATTTTTCTATTTTGCGCGAACATACCCGTACATGTAAATTAGTGTGACCATTTAACCTACGTACGTAAGATTTACTTAAAAAATAAACTATGCAGTGGCCATGGCTCCGTGACTTATACTTACGTCATAAACTAGCGATTGCAGTTTTCAATGTTATGTTTGCATTAATAATTTAAAAATTGGCCACGTGGATTATAACCTTATTTTTACTGACAACAAAATAAGTTGCATTAAGTATTTATAGTGTAAATGAGTAATTAATCTGTTTGTGATATTTTCTCTACATAAGTCTGATAATTTCAGGGAATTTATCTGTTATATACACAACATAAAGTCCAAAATTTCGCTGAAATGGAATACTAGGACAGCTATCCCATGGTTATTCTGGTATTTCCTTTATTCTTATACAAATGTTTCACTTATAAATAAATATTTTAGTCCGAAGAAAATAACTATAGAAGCTGTAAGAAGCTCATAATTCTTTTAATCAAAAATATCATGGTCTACGTTCAAAGAGGCCTCTTTTCTTAAATAACTATAAATCCAGTTATTTTAGAAAATAAAAATGTAGCTTCTATAGTAATTTTCTTCGGACTGAAATATTTATTTGTAAGTGAAACATTTGTATAAGAATATAGGAAATACCGGAATAACCATGGGATAACTGTCCTAGTATTCCATTTCAGCAAAATTTTGGACTTTATGTTGTACTGTCACGCAGGAAATAGTCAAATCCGGGAAAGTAGCAAATTTTTGTATAAATAAAATACATTCGACCCTAGCCCATATTGTATCTAATAACAATAAAACGAAATCAATGCCAATAGTAGAAATGTTTAATAATAAAACAAATATATATAAACATAACATTGACCGGTATAAAGGTCTGCTAATTAAACAATATATAAAAACGAATAATCAATACAAATAGGCGCTTGGTTCTTTTCATTCATTTGATTCAGTTTCGACGTTCTAGTGTCGACAGTCAGTCTTAGTTTGGGCCATCACCTTAAGGATGTGGGACCCAGGCCCTTCAGGCAGTTTTACGTGATCTTCGCCCGGAAGATCACAAGTTAAGTTGTATAGTGTAAAGTGACACCTTTTCCTCACCGCTGTGTATATTGGTAAGATCGTTTAAATTGTGTTATATTTTTATTATGCATATCATTGTTGTTGATTATTTGTATCTGTTGTTTGTTTGTTATCCCTTAAACGAATGTTTTAATAAAGTCATGTAAAACCTCAAAGTTGCCCTTATTAACACACACTCCAAAGAAGCCAAAGTCACATGTAGGGCGTGGGCCCATGGTTAGGGCCCTCGACTTCTCCTAGCGTGACATATGGTGGAGGCGCCGGGCACCATATGTCACGATGGAAAAGGGCGAGGGCCTTAGACAGCAAGGCCCCACGCTAGGATAAGGCTAGGGCCTTAGACCAGTATCTCTGAAATTGACAGACTTATGTACTGATTACTTTTTGATAAATAAAATATTTCAAAAATTTTGAAAACATCATTTATTGCACAATCGATTCAAATGATTGGTTCCACAAAGAAAAAAAATGATTTCTTTAATTAAAAAGATTCCATCTACTTGCTTAGGATAAACCAACATCTGATAGCTATAGTAAGGGGCCCTTATTAGGACTGCGAAACTTGGACAAAGGACAAAGCTAGATGAGGAGTTCTAAGGAAAACAAGCAGGAGCACCACAATAGATCCATGAAGGTCGCAATGGTCAAGGCTAATCAGCCAGCTCCTCCTTCCTGAAAACACATGTGTTTCGTCCAGTAGGATTTAAACACGTAAAAATATGCAGGTTGCCCAATTTAAAAATGTGATATTCATGTAAATAGCATCGAAATCGGAAGTCGGCCATTTTGGTAATTTACATCAAATAATTAGCAACTTTATCTCATATAGTCACAACAAATTTCGAAATAATTTCAATGGTCTTCCTATAGACTCGCAGATTTTGATTTTATATCATCCAATTTTCATGTAGATGTTTGGGTTGTCGAATAGATTTTGAAGAACGTCCAAGAAAGTTCGGTTCAGTGGTATAGTCTTTACGAGGGGTCACGGAGTTCCGACTTCGAATTTTGGCTAGGGTATGGACGTTCATTGGCGTTTCTAATGTGTTATCGATAAGGTAACAGTGAGCTGAACTCTGTCGAGTGGCACAAGTCTAGTCAATGTCATCTCTCCTAAAGTCTCCGCTGCGAAAGATGGCAATGTCGCGTCGCATGTTTATGTGTACGTGTCCTGGTTGAGTCGTGGAATAGCCATAGCTAAACTCCGACAGGGCATTAATATAAATAAGTCGTAAAATAAAATCTTCGAGAATAGTCAATATTTAATCATTTCTAATTCAATCTCAGTTAATTTTTATGGTGCAACAAGGAAAACATTTGTAACATTTTTTATAAGTTTTAAAAATTTCCGAAAAGTGTTGATGAAAATATTATTCTTTGAGATATTTGCAAAAACTCCATTGGTCCAAATTATGCCACTACAGACATACGTAGCAACTAGTAGTAATAATTGATCGAAATTTTCAATTACTTCCACACCCACGAAGTGGAGTGGAATTATAGTAATCGTAGAAAAATTTTCAAATATTTTTTTTTGTTTAAATATGCTTAGAATGAAACATATTCTTTATAGGATTTTGTAAACAGCGGAAAAAACTATCTATGAGAACTAAAAGAGAAACTATATGTAAAAAATATTAATGAAATCTTTGCAATCTTTCGATAACCTGACTTCTGGTTATGCTTGCAAATCAAAATCCTAAACTAAATTTGTCCAATTTCTTATTTGACATTCTCATTATAACACTAGCATCCAACATAGTCCTCTACGGCTAAGCAGATTAAACTAGTATATACATGACCCCCTACGGTATGAAGATTTAGTTAAAAATGAGAACAAAGGTCTAACATGAATTTATTTACCTACCTTAGTCTTAAAATTTTTTTCATTCTAATGGATTACATTTTCATAAAATCTCTCATTCAGTTTATTGGAAATGCTTAGCCTTAAACGTTTTTCGCCCTTATTTTGAGCTCATCAGAAAGGCATAAAGCCACTAATAATGCTGTTTCATGCAAAACCAAGGCAATATCCATGAATAAGTATGAAATATTTATATTTGACATTGACAGATCAAAAACAACAGATCTTCACCTGTCTATTAGCTAACTAGTATTGGAGCTTATATACTCTATGCATATTGATACATATTCTTTATAGGATTTTGCAAACAGCAGAAAAAAAACTATCTATAACTAAAAGAAAAACTATGTGTAAAAATATTAATGAAATCGTTACATTATTACACATAGTTTTTCTTTTAGTTATAGATAGTTATATTTTCTGCTGTTTGCAAAATCCTATAAAGAATATATTTCTATACAATTATAAGCAAACAAATAATGATTCATTTTTAAACTCTATGCATGTTTAAAAGTGATCTATTTATTATTTGTTTGCTTATAGTAATGAAACATATTCTTTACAGGATTTAAATTCAAGCGAAAACAATTTCTGTCTGTCGGTCGGTCTGTCTGTAATTTTATTTTTGTGCACACATTTTCTCCGATATTGGCTTGAAATTTGGTACACATATGTACCATGATGAGATCTGGAACTCGATTATATTTTGCACTAATTCCGGTGAAGGGTTGGGGGTTAAATATGGGTAAATAAGGGAATATAAGTATAGTAGGCAGGTAAGCGTACAATAACTTGGGATTTGGTATATTTTATATGTATTTTATATATATACTCTCACAATGAGGCACCTAGCATATAAGTTTAATGTGTTGTAATTTAATATCGAATAAATGCTTTAAAATGGTATATATACTAGAAGCCCAGACCCTAAATTTTTTATAATATTTTTAACTCCTCCCTCTCCATTATTAAAGGGTTTAATAAAATAAAACTGAGATATTCTCATGAAATTTGGTACACACATTATGACGACATCTGGACCAAGATCACATTTTAAGATAATTTCGTTGAAGGGTTGGGGGTTACATAAGGGTACATAAGGGAAATTAAGTTAAGCAAGCTGGGAAGAGTACCTAGAGTAATTTGGGATTTGGTGTATATACTAGAAGCCAAGAGAGACATTTTTTTATGGTAATTTCAACCCCCTTCGCCACCCTCTCTCCATTATTAAAGGGTTTAATGAAATATGACGACATCTGGAACTAGATTATATTTTACGATTCCGTTGAACGGTTGGGGGTAAAGTGGGTAGGGGGTAAGTAAGGGAAAATAAGTTAAGCAAGCTGGCAAGAGTGCAGTAATTTGGGATTTGGTGTATATACTAGAAGCCCAGATCTACATTTTTCATAATAATTTCCACCCCAGCACCACCCCTTCTCCATTGTTAAAGGGTTTAATGACATAAAATTGAGACATTCTCTTGAACTTTGGTACACGTATGTATTATAACGACATCTGCAACTAGATTATATTTTGAAATGATTCCGTTGAAGAGTTGGGGGTTCAATAGGAGTAAATAGGGGAAAATAAGTAAAGCAAGCTTGTAAGAGTACAGAAATTTTGGATTTGGTGCATATACTAGAAGCCAAGGCCTCAGATTTATTTCTAATAATTTTCACATACTAGAGTCTAAATACAGTCAAGATGTTTCCTTTAAAGTAACTCGGATGAATAATCAGAATGTGGAAGTAATAATTCCTTAGGCAGCGGTTTTTTTAGAAGTTGTTCTTTAATACGTGTTTATAATGAAACAAATTAGGTACCAATTTTGTTCAACTAAATATATTTTACTGTCCTAAATTAAGCTATTATTATCTATTAAAATTAATAATTATCATTCTCCCTTTCACGCATAGAGAAAACTTCATAAACTAAATGAAGAACTTTATATGCACGGACATTCTAAGATACTAAGAATACAGGACACTATACACGAAATAAACAACATAAGTGTGAGAAACAAGTCGATTTGCAGAATGCATCCCTAAAAAACTAAAAGTGAAACATTTTCTCGCCTCCATCTAAGTTATAAATTGAAATTATAGATTAAAATAGTTATCACTAAACATCTGCGTACTTACACAATTTGCAATCTTTAATTTAATATAAATTGGAAATCCCCATTGACTAGCATCCTGTTGCAAAAAGATAAGCGGCTATTATTAGTCGATTGAAAACACAGACGATATTTTCCCAGTGTTATAAACTGTTGGGGATAACCGTTAAAAAATTGTCATTGAAAACTTCATTTTAAGTTCTTTCTCTAATTCAAAGAAATATTTCCTGTGACAGATACCTATGCACGTTTTCTTTATAGCACTATTATAAACCTAAATAATATCACTACAACATTAATTGTTGATGGGTAGTTAACAAGTTAATACAGATGTTTATGAATGAGAAAATTGGTGCAGAACAAACCACTTTGTTATATTTATAATTCCCTATCGATTCCTCTACGCGGAAGTTTGTTACAATTTTCCATTAAAAGAAAACCGCTGCCTAAGGAATCACTACTTCCACATCCAGATTTTCCTCCAAGTCTCTTTAAAGATAAACTTCTTAACTACATTTTTGTACTTTCGAATGCGGAAACAATTGGTCGTGGAATTTTAATAATATTTGGGGCAGATATCATAATAATTTTTACAGAAGTTGCAATTTAGCAAGATTGAAAATGAACCTGGATAACTTTCAAGCCCGGCATAATATCTACAAAATCTGCAAAATGTACAGGGGCTAGAAATAAAGAAAAGTTTGAGAAATGTTCAAACTTTTGTTAAACTGCGGATAAAAAATTTAAAAAGTTACATAACTCAGAGTAATTGTAATAGCCTTTACATTAATACTTCACAAAAATGGTTTTCGTAAAAATGCGAGAACATGAATATAGGTATCAAAATTGATCAAATACACAAGTTTTTACAAAAACGATGCTAGGTGTCGGTCAGCGTCGAGACGTAAAAATGCAAGAACATGAATTTAGATATTAAAATTTATCAAATACACAAGTTTTACAGAAACGGCGCAAGGCGTCGAAGCGTAATGATACAAGAATATGAATCCAGGTATCAATATTTATCAGAATTGATCCAATACACAAGTTTTACGAAATCGAGGCCAGGCGTCGGCCGGCCCCGAGATAAAAAAATGGAAGAATATGAATCTAGGTATCAAAATGTATTAAATTCAGAAGTTTTACAAAAACGACGCCAGGCGTCGGTCGGCGTTGAGACGCAAAAATGCAAGAACATAAATTTAGATATCAAAATTTATCAAAGACACAAGTTTTATAAAAACGACGCTAGACGTCGCGTCGGTCGGCGTTGAGACGTAAAAATGCAAGAACATAAACTTAGATATCAAAATTAATCATATACAAGTTTTACAGAAACGACGCAAGGCGTCGAGACGCAAAGATACAAGAATATGTATTCAGGTGTCAAAATTTATTAAATACACTAGCTTTGCAAAAACGACGCTAGATATCGGTCGGTGTCGAGACGTAAAAATGCAAGAACATAAACTTAGATATCAAAATTAATCATATACAAGTTTTACAGAAACGACGCAAGGCGTCGAGACGTAAAATTACAAGAATATGAATCCAGGTATCAAAATTTATCAAATACACTAGTTATGCAAAAACGACGCTAGACGTTGGTCAACGTAGAGACGTAAAAATGCAAGAACATAAATTTACATATCATTATTAATCAAATATAAGTTTTACAGAAACGACACAAGACGTCGGCCGTCGTCGAGATGTAAAGATACAAGAATATGAATCCAGGTATCAAAATTTATCAAATACACAAGTTTTACAGAAACGACACAAGACGTCGGTCGGCGTCGAGACGTAAAGTTGCAAGAACATATCACAATTTATCGAATACATAAGTTTTACAAAAACAACGCTAGGCGTCGGTCAGCGTCGAGACGTAAAAATTCAAGAATATGAATCTAAGTATCAAAATTTATTAAACACTTACACAAGTTTTACAAAAACGACCCTAGGCGTCGTGCGTCGCTCGGTCTTGAGACGTAAAAATGCAAGAATATGATTCTAGGTATCAAAATGTATCAAATTCAAAATCAAATTTGGATTTTTCAAAAAGTATGCGACGTAATGACATGGAATGCTTTCGTGTCCAAAAAACAGCCGAATTTCCAAGCGTTACCCCCGTTACCGTTACATCTTCGATTTGTTAAACATTTTTAATGTTAAATAAGGCATCGGTTTCTAGCACCCCTTCAACAAAAAATACATACCTGTACCAAATTTCAAGTGAATATCTTAACTTTATTTCATCAACCCCTTTATTAACGGAGGTGGTGGTGGGGGGTTGAAAAATATAAAGAAATATGAGGCTTTAGCTTCTAGTATACGCACCAAACCTCAAGTTTTTGTACTCTACACAGCTTGCTTTACTCATTTTCCCATATTTACCTATACTTACATCCCCACCTCTTCAACGAAATCATCTCAAAACATAATCTAGTTCCAGATTTCGTTATAATATATACATGTACCAAATTTCAAGTGAATGTCTCAATTTTATTTTATCAACCCCTTTAAAATGGAGTAGAGGTGCTGGGGGGTTGAAAAATATTATAAAAAAATCTGAGGCCTTGGTTTCTAGTACATACACTGAACTTCAAGTTTCTGTACTCTTGCCAGCTTGCTTTACCCATTTTCCCATATTACCCCTATTTATCCCCCAACCCTTCAACGAAGTATTCCCAAAAGATGATCTAGTTCCAGATGTCATTATAATATATACGTATACCAAATTCGAAGTAAATATCTCAATTTTATTTTATCAACCCCTTTAATATAGGAGTGGGGGGATGGAAAATATCATAAAAAAATTTGAGGCCTTGACTTCTATTACATATACATCAAATTTCAAGTTTCTGTTCTCTTACCAGCTTGTTTTACTTATTTCCTCGTATTTACCCCTATTCACCTCCCAATCCTTCACCGGAAAAAAGTTACAAACCGACAGATAGACAGGCAGACCGACAGATAGAAGGACAGACAGACAGACATACATAAAAATTTTTTGGCTCACATTTAAAATCTCAACGTTTCATGACATTCTAAACCTATTTCAGATAAAAAAAAATTGAATTTTTTTTACGATTACTATACTTCCAATTCACTACGTGGATGTGGAAGTAATACGTATCGAATAGATTTTATCTAATATAAAAGTGCTATTTCAAAGATAAATTCTAAGATAAAAAAAGCCAACGATAAAAGGAAAATGTTAAATTGATGCGTGCTTCATCAGTTAAGTTAGCATCGTAAAATAAAATTGTCTAAAACCTAACACTATTTACAATACATTGCGAAGAGTATCCTATAGAATATGCAACAATTATATTACATGTTGAATAATTGTCGGATACTATAATGTTTAGTATATATATGTCTATAACTAATAATTATCTATCAATATACTTAATGCAACTTCTAATACTGGCTGAATTTTCAAATGAAAAATTTCTTGTTTACCCACTGAAGCTACCCTTCCTTCGACGTCCATGAGCTTACACGTGTGTAATATGATTATATAAATATCGTATTATCTCTTATATCCGTATATTTTGAATGAAGTGCTGTATATATATATTAATATTTATTTTGTTTCATGAACATTGGTTACGCTAATGTAAATGCGTTAATCCGATACAAAAAACACGTCCTAGGAATAGAACGACGCACACAGGGCTCTCTAACATACGATATAATTTGCACACGTTATCTGTTAACCTTCGAATAAAAGCTAATTGAAAACAAACCAATTAAGGTTTATTTACTGTTTATTTACTTGTCAACGTGTTCGTCGGACACCCAACCGGCCCCGCTGACCTTCCCCGTGACCGAGATGGGCCTTGGCAGTGTGGGGCGCCGCCCAAAATCGATACCAGCCAAAAACCTTGACCTTAGCTCGCTGCACTTGAAATCCAGCCCAAACCTGCACAAATTTAGATCGCAGTTAGTCATGAATTGCGCACATTGTTAACGGCGTGCATATGCATTCAATGTCAGTCAATGAAACTTGATCCATCTTAATAAACGGTTAAGCGGTCTAACGTCTTGCTATTTACGAAGCCATTGAGTACCATATTTCGTGGTGTAAAATTAAGGAAAATAGTGTTCAGTTCATTATTTCTGTTCTCCTGACCATTAGCTATTAATTATTTAAATCTGTTTTGTGATAACAGCCATAATTAAATTTTCTTAGATTATAGATACCTACAGTTTGGACGTAGTATGTCGTGTGGCGTTCGTCTATGTATATAATAACAATATTAAATAATTTTAGTAAATGTCAATTTTTCATTTGTTTCATGAATAATTTCTACGAGAAATTTTACTTTTTCAACCAACTTACTAAAAATTTTAAATGGAAGAAATTCTCAATTCGGCCTGTATGTTTGTTATTACTTCCACATACACGTGGTGAAGTGGAAATATAGTAATCGTAAAAAAATTGAGATTATATTGATTTGAAATTTGGTACACGTATGTATCATTCATAACGAGATCTGGAACTAGATTATATTTTGAGCCTAGTCCGTTGAAGGATTTTGAGATAAATAGGGGTTAATTGAGCAAACTGGTGAGTTCAGAATCTTGGAATTTGGTATATTGGAAACCAAAGCTTCCATTTTTTTATGACATTTGCCACTCCCACTACCATCCCCATTTCATTATTAAGGGATTAATTAAAATTGAGGCATCGCCTTAAAATTTGTTACTTATGTATTGGAGCGACTACGAAGCTCTGGAAGGGACACCTAAAATAAAATAATTTCTGTTTTGAAAATTCCAAATGGGAATTTTACCTTAAAAATTCTGAATTATATCTCAGAATATTAAAATTCCGATTTATAAGTCAAAATTTTATTTCAAAATTCTGAGTTATAAATCGACATTTTAAAATTTCTAGATATAATTCAGAATTTTAAGGTCAAATTCTTAGTTATAACTCGAAATTTTAAAATTCCGACTTATAACTCGGAATTTTAAAATTCTGAGTAAGTCGGAATTTTAAAATTTCGAGCTTTCAACATTAGTTTCAGTATAATTAATATCTACAAAATTGCCAAAAATATATCACAACTATGTCACCTCGAAAATGTCATTAGAAACCCTAAAATTGCTCTTATTTTTTATCAAAATATGAAAGAGTACCATAAGGAAGAGTTGTTTGTAAATTACATTAAGAATCTAAATGTGAAGTTTAGTTTGAAGATTTTAATGTATTAGTTTTTTCATTTTCTTCTAAAAGTATGTAACATTGAATTTTTTAAAAATTTGTTCAAATTTAAAATTTCCACGTTTCATAGCGTTCTAAATTTATATAAAAAAAACAAGAGATTTTTAAAAAAAATTTGAAAAAAATTTACCACTAAAATAGATGGAAATTTTTTTTCTTTTCTTTTTTAGAGTGACCGCCATGCACAAATAACGAGGGAAGTTCTGTGTAAATACCTTTACCGATTTTTTAAATTTAGGATCAAGTTGTATGGACCTGTTTTTTTCGAGATTCTTTTATGATAAAATGAGCGAATTCGGTCTAAACATATTAGATGGTCAAGTTTCGTTTTTAAAAGAATATTTGCAAGAACGAACGAAATGTCCAAAATCTGGAGTGGCAATTCTCAATAAAAAAATTGGTTACTTAAGATTTTTAGCTAAAAAAAAATTGGTTAGAAACATCCATAAGTTTCACAAATTATGGTGTGTCCGAAAAAGTGAAGCTGCAGTTGGAAGACCCAAGTCTGATTTTAGTACAACTTGCGAGAGGACTAAGCGACATAGATCCAAAGATTTACTTTAAGATTTACTCTAATTTCGAGTTTACGTCAACCAGTAAGACGAAAACGGAATCTAGACAGTGAAGGTATCCAGCTGTTAGATGCCCCCTCCTGAGACATTTCAGCTTTTTCAGAAGAAGAATCGGATAGTGAAACAGTCAGTGAGGAAGTGTCAGATTCAGATTAATTTATAAGTTGCATTTAAAATTTAACATATATTTAAAATGTGGACTGTATTATTAAATTTCGGAAATTTTTGAGTGTTCTTATTATAAAATTAGTTGTGGAACGTGGCTTTTATTCAACAATTATTTTTTTAATTTTCACATATAAATTTCATGAAATAGAAAAAATATGCATAATGTCTCACCCTGTATATAATAAAATGCACGAAAAGTCAATTAGTTGTTAATTTTAAAACTCTCTATGCATTATGTACAAGAACATTGATAGATAATCACTAAAAATAATTTTTGCTAACTGATATAATGGAATTTCGTGATCAGGATGCGAGTGTCTGCGTTGATTTTATGTATTAGATACACGCGACTAATTAATTTAATTAGATTTGATTTGCAACTTATTATATATGTAACTACTTTTTAATTGTAAGAAATTGTCAACTTTATACACAGCGTGAACCGTACTTTCAAAAGCTTTATATTCGATGGAATCCTGGAAATTAGTTGATATAATTAAAATATCGAGATATACTGAATCATTCTTCTTCTATCATTTATCAGTATATTGCCAATAATAATAATAATGTATATAGGAAGTAAATAATGGACATATTTATTAATCAAATTACTTATTGACCTTTGAATATTATAATAATCACATTAATATGGTTATTAGGTTTATAACAATTTATAAAAATCAATCGATAGTCAGCAATGACCTTGTTTGGAGCACAAAGCAACTAACCTTGAGAAAAGAAATGTTAGATAACACATCAACTAACGGATGTGTTAGTATTTAATGACATTTGCAATGCATTGCTGCTAAAAATAGACTAGAACTAGATTTAAATTATTTTTAATTTTTGCATCTGTCTCGGAAATTCGTAGAATTTCGACACAAATAGTCATCAGTAATGTAATAGATACTATCACTATGCATATATTAAGTTTGCAGAGAGGTCATGATTAATAATTTTCTGGTTATTTTTGTTCTGTTTTTTTTCTGCATAGTTTCTACTAAACGCATAATATTTATTTTTTGAAGTAGCAAATAGTCGATATACCTCCTCTTTACTAAAAAGCAAGTACCACTTAAGTTTAAAAAAACTTATTTGTAGCAGTCCTAAATTCAGCTGTTTAGCTCCCTCCGTGAAATTAGACTTTTTTCAAAAGAATAAATAAAATACAGTGTACCAGGTTCCCAGATCCGGAATTCTGGAATTAAGACTGTTCCTGAATTCTATTGTGATAAGATCTCCTTGTATAATTTCCTATGTGCCACATTTTGTAATTGCTGATGATAACGTCGTTCGCGTATCTTTGTGCATATTTTTCAAGTTATATTCATATAAAAAAGCCATTTGATCCTGCCAATCAAAACAGCCTCCTTAAAAAATTCTCAGTATTAATGGTAATGGTACCTACTTTATTGCTTTGAATAAAATCGTAACAGACAGAACACAATTGCGAAAATAGGACAAAATAAATCATGAAATATCAAAGGGACTTCTGGAGTTCTACAAGTTCTCCGATTTTATGTTCACTTTTAATTCCACATCCACGTAGTGGATTGGAAGTATAGTAATCGCAAAATTTTTTTTATTGAGGACCTGCAATACATTTTTGGTTTCACAGATGTTTTCAAATTGTTTTCAGTCGTTAGTTTTGAAATGTTGCAGCGTGATATTGACAGATTTTATGATTGGAATTTTAGAAATTTTCTAGAACTCAATATAAATAAATGTAAAATAATAACATTATCTAAGGGAAGTAGTATTTTGTTTCATTATTTTGTATGTACGAAGAATCTTGTGAGAGTAGATTCTATTTGTGATCTGGGCATTAATTTGGACTCCGAGTCAAGATATCACTTGCATATGGAGAACGTTTTAAAACAAGCAAGCCGTCTGTGTGGTTTTATTAAAAGACAATGCAGGGAATTCACCGATTTACTTGTACTTTAAATATGTTTAATTTATTTGTTAGCTCAATATTGGAATATTGTTGTACTATCTGCAATGTTTGGAATTTGGGTGTAATTCCACTGGCGCACATATATGAAATTTTACATCAAAATATTAAATGTAAGTTTGTTCTCTCTTACAAAATTAAATGTAACATGAACCTACCTTACGAGTTTATGATGTATTTTGGCATAATAAATGTATGTACACATATTTCACATACAAATTGTTATAAATCCCCACAGCACTTTCAAGTTTCAAATGTGATATTTTAGTGTGTGTTCATAGTTTCAAAGTATACAGTAAATATTTTTTCAAAACTGTCATGTGAGAGAAGATTTCTTTTAACAGTAAATATCCATTGTAAGGTCGAAAATGATCTTTCGCATTCCACAGAAGGAAGGGAAGCACATATAAAGATATTCATACCTGATCAAGGAAGGCATCTGGTTCTGTTACATTTTTTTTGCTAATGGCAAATACGACCACCAAGTCTGGATTCCTTTGTAAAACAGCAACCCACTTTTTTTATATAACCTCACCAGTTGGACCCGGAATTTCATGAACTGTTTTTTTAACAGTATCTACTTTGTTAAATGTTTCTCCCAAGGACAAATTTGGACATTAAAGGCTTTCAATTCGTGTCATTATTTTAAAATGTTCGAAAATAAATTTTAAATCATTTTTAATATTTGGTATAAGTATTCATTAAATTCTTTGCATGTCTAATCGCAGTAGCATCTTCATTTAAGGTTTCTACAACTTTCTTTAGTGAGTTGAAGTTAACATGGTAGTAACACACCGCGTCTATCCGCGTTCCCACGTGTGATTGTTATTGAACCAAGTAAAACGATCCATTTGAAAAAATATCCAATTTACTAAAAAAGTAAATTCAGACAAAAATCCCATGAAAAAATAATAATATTTAAATCAGTAAAAAGACTTCTAAACACCTTTGGCATCATATTAAATCGAAATCCACGTAAAAAATTATTTCACTAAAAATGACCAAAATATTGAATTTTTCATCTCGAGGGCGACGGTCAATCACCTTTGGGCTCCGTCGTTCGAATTTTCAAAAGTACTCAAAAAATTGCACGGAGCGGAAAACCGCTCCGCCAGACAAACTTTTCGAAAGTACAACGAATAAAATCACGCGGGACGGAAAACTGCTCCGCCCAACAGATTTTTTCGAAAGTACAACGAATTTGACTTTTCGAAAGTACCACGAATTTGGTTTTTCGAAAGTACAACGAATAAAATCGCATAAGACGGAAAACTGCTCCGCACAACAAATTTGTCGGAAGTACAACGAATTAAATTTTTCGAAAACCTCAAAAAATTATTTTTATAAAAATACAATAACAAGACGTAAATAAAGCAGAAAATCGCTCCTCGAGATGAATTTGGTTTTTCGAAAGTACCACGAATTTGGTGGTTCACAAGTCGAAATCCTTAGTAAGGATGTAGCGAGTAGCTATTTTAAACGTCAAATTTTAGGAAACGCTCAATGGGACGGTTTTTTCAATAAAAACAAAAATCCTCATTTATTATTCCTCAAAGGGTTGGAGCATACTCCTGATACAAAACCCCAAAAACGTACAGAAAAATAGTCAAAGAATTCAAAGTCGGAGGGTCGATTCCGACGAACCCAAAATACTGTTTATCCCGGCTCAAGCGGACAACGCCATACTAATCGCTCGAAGGCGAGTCGATGGAAAAAAAAGTATATTTGGGTTCGATGCCGTTAGTACTTTTATAAAAGCATGAACACCATCGAAATCACATAGATAGCTTCTTTAAGCATCCTGACAATCATTTCGATAATTTTAGTGCAAAATCCAAAGTGAATAATTTTCAAAAAGTTTCGCATACATTTTACAAATATTACTAATTGGGAGTCTGAATCTTTTTGTACAGTCGATTGTCATAGTTCTCTCGACGCTGGATGAGTTACACTCCTACGGGAGGTAACGGGTTGCCGGGTGGTGGTGCTCTTTGATGTTTGCCTTATACACATTAGCTAAGTATTGAATATTTATATTTTTTACATTTTATGAATTATTTCAATAAATGAGAATATATTTTGAATTCGATTTCTTATCGATCCACTAATTATAAGATTTGTGACCGACGTGCGATTCTGTGGCGTGAATCGGACAACTACTTTCCGCGGGTCACATCTGATCCCGCCAAGTCTGTGTACTTGTTCGAATACTCATAGAATCCATCGACGGTCTTAATTATTAAGAAGTGTTTCTGAGAAAGTGCTAATTATAAGATGTATTCATTAAAAGTGCACTACCTGACATAAGATTTCGACGGAGAGAGCGGACTGTAGTAATCACAGTAAGTATAATTTTGTCTATTTTCGTCTTGGGGAGTCTGAAGGGTATCTTGAATCCCCCTTGTGAGTAGAGTTGATCAGTATCGTAGCGGCGACACGGCTTCGGCCTAAATTATATAAAATCCTTATCGTGTCCTTCAGATCAAACGATACTAGGTTCATCTACATGATCACTGGTTTTGGAGGAAGCGGCAAAAGAGGACATTTTTCTTGGAAATGTTTTATCTTACTAGTTTGTCAATATTTGTGAAACAATTTCGTACTTTTTCGCAGACGCGATGTAACGCATGAGCTAAACAAGAATCATGCAATACTTGAGGGTATTTCTTTTAATTTTTTTCCAGCACTTAACATATACGACACTGAATCACTAGTAAAAACAACAACTTTCTTTAAATTTTATTCAGCCAAGTCTTGCCAAAGCCATTTTAAAGACTGTTAAAAAAAATTAAACACTGACTCGCCATTGAGTGTTTCTAAAACCTTGGAAGCTATAACTAATGGCACTTGCCAGGACCATCAACATGTAATTTGGTAACTAATAAATTGGTAACTTTATTTCCTAAAGAGCCTGCCGTTTCGTCTATTGTAACTCAAAACCAGCCATTTTGAAAATCACTCTGAACACCTTCCAGTTTTTCTTCATATAACTCGCTGAGAATTTTTTTACGGAGCCATATCGAAATAAAACTCGTCCTTTGAAACTCTCTTTTCCTTTTTTTATTACATTCGTGCGTGTAGCTATTTACATGTTTTAAAACAGCATTTTTCTGTATGCACCTTATAGTGGCATCACAAATATTACAAATTATTTTTTCGCCATCAAAATATAAGACAATCCATTTTTTAAACTTACTCCTGGGAGTAAAACGCGGCGTTCTTCAATGAACACAATTATAAACTAGGCCCTGGGCCAAGTCCTTTCAATTTAAAGGCGAGTAAATAGTAAATAATGTTTCGCGTGTCGACCACGTGTTGTAGGTGAGCATTGTTTACGCGCTCTGTTCCTTTAACTCAAATAGCGTTTCTTGTATAAATAGATTATATAATTTATATTACACGAAAGATAAATAAAAATTTATTTACTTTTCAGTGAATTAAAAAACATATGTGCTGATTTCAATAAATCCTTATAACGACGCACCTGAAATTGAACCCAAAATTCCGATCACTGTATCCGGGAGCCATACTATCAGTCTGACATTGATAGACTCGCATGTGTACAAAAAAAATCATTTCATTTAAGTTGCATATTGATAAAATCAATTATTCATGTGAAGAAAGAGTTCAATTGCTGGGTTGCTGGGCATTACGTTACTTAAGGAACGACGTCTTAAAATTACACAAAAAATTAGTTTTTCATATTATCAGTAATAAAATAGACATTTCAGACGTTCTTCAATAACCCAATTTTAGAGTTTCTAGATTTATACAAAAAATAATGATTTGATCTATGCTGACAATTTTTACTGAAATTACAAGTCATTGTCCTGTTGCAAAAGTCATATCAGCTATTAATAATTTACCAGGAAATATAGATATCGATTTTTGTTTATTACAACATTTTTAAATTGTATGTTTGTTGGTAATAATCTGGCTTAGTATGTTTGTATTTTTTGTCTTTAATTTAAATCAGTGTTACTTTATTATACACATTATCAATTCTTTTTATATTTAGATCCAATATAATATTAGGTTGTGAATTTAATATCATTTGGAATTCTGTCTTATAGATATTTTAAATAAAAAAATAAATTCTTACCTGTATCGTCTTTGCTTCTTACAACTAAAGGTTTGCGGCAAAGCTGTTGTCTATCTCCCACTCTCTCAAAATATATCTTGACAGAACCTTAAAATAATGGGCAAATGCAATCAAAATAATGGAACTGACAATGGAGGACGACAAGCCCTTTACTCTTTACTTTGTCGACGATCAAGTGGTCATCGTCGAGGACCAAGATAACTTAAGCTACATGGTGAGAAAATTGAAAGAATATTATGAAAAATCAGGGTTGATGATAAATATGAAGAAATCAGAACATCTCACAGTAGGAAATGAAGGTATCGAAAATTTTCTATTAGAAAGAAAATCTACTTTGGAAGTTAAATTATGTAAATATCTCGGTGTAATAGTAGTGAAGATGAAATTATCCAAAGAATCAATAAAGGACGAAACATTACAAAGTGTCTGAATTCGGTATTGTGAGGTCGGGATATTAAAAGAGGAGCAAAAGCAAAAATATATCAAAATATAGTGAAAAACACAACTATCTACGGTACCAAGATTTGGGATGTAAGCCAGAAAAACAAGAAAAAGCTTACAGCAACAGAAATGGATTACCTAAGGAGAAACTGCAGAAAATACAGCCTTGCCTATGTTCAAAACGAGACAATCCGAGGAAACATGCAAATGAAACACAATATAATAGTTGATAAAAGATAATTGACATGGTTTGGATACGGAAACAGAATTGACGGAGGCCGATGGCTGCGAAAAATATTCGAATGAATTCTACTGGAAAGAAGAAATAGAGGACGATCAAGAAGAAGATGGAGAGACGATATCCAAGAGGCTATGGGTGGAAGATGTTTGAACACAGAAATGTGTTATGACAAAAAGACTAGGAAACTGGGGACGGAGAGGCAGCGACTGATGTAGAAATCCGATACATATATATCGTTTTTGCTTGGAGTTCAGCCATCATCAGACTTCATAGAAGAGCTGATAGTTTCCTCCCAAGAACATCCTCTGGTTGTAAACACCTTCCTTGACGTAAATTCCAGCGTGGATTTTGTGGAATGTCAAGTCAATCCATCTCTTTATAGAATATCTCTCTGAACGCTCGTCTCTTTGCTGGTGTGCTTAGATACTGAAATGAGGTGTTATAAGAAGCTCTCTGTATTCCTAGACAGGTGTCTATGAAAGTTTCCTTACTGTACGGTGAAATTTTCATTCTGTGAGGTAAACTCGTGTAACTTTCTTGTTCGGCGTACTGGTTTCGATGGTTTTAATCAAGTAAACCAATACTTCAGAAAAATCACATACCTAAGTATTAGCCATTATGACCCAGAATTCTTAAGACTAAAATAGAAAGTGGAGGCAGGCGCAAAAATTGACAAAACAGTTATGATCGACGATATCATGGTCGAAGTGCTTAAGGTAAGTTTTCATTCACTTATCTAATCAACAACCGACGCACAGTGGGGCCAAACCGAACTTTTTCAGACAAATTAACTTTCTGAAGATACTTTATGGCTAAACGAGCTTATTTCTTTTTTTAATACTTAGAACCAAATTCCTAATCGATCCCTCCAGGCGGAATTTCAATTTTCGTTATAATTTTCAGAATAAAAAATGTTCAATTTTTTTCAAAAAATACATTTTCTCAGGTAATGATTAACATTTTGACTTGAAATTTGGAGCAATATTGATACTAAGTGACCTTCATCATTGCTGTAAATTTTAAGGTAAAGGGGCCTATACTTCTTGATATATAATGTTTTAAAATCTTAGTAAGTACACGTTAATTGCGAAGAAAGTTAAATAATGGTTGTTCTTCTAAAACGGACAGTTCTGGAGAAACCATCTTTTACTTTGACAGTAGGCTTGTCAGCTGCTAGGTGCTAAGGTTGCATTATGACAATAGATTCATGATCCGCATTCTTCAAATTACTAAATAGGCGATATTTCCATTAAATCAGTCTTTTTGTGGAGAAATTCAGTGATTTTGTATTTTGACAGCAGATTTGGCAGCTGTGAAGTCTTAATATTTTATACTAACATTGAATTCTTGACCAGAATTCTCAGGCGTCCCTAAAAAGGGTTTTGTTTCTAACTCAGATACCATTGTTCGAGAAATACACAGATTTCATATTTTGACAGCAGGTAGACAACTGTCAAAATTAAAATTCCGCCGGGAGGGATCGAATAAAGATTTTGTTTTGAGGAGACGAGTTACCTCCAAACTGGTAATTTTGCGAAACCTCTTATCGAAAAGCATAGATTTATTATTTGCCTATCATTTAATAAATAAGGGGCCGATTGCTTTACATCCCCTGCAAAGGTTGGTATATTCACTGTACAACTCTCGCCTAAAGTTGCACACTTTCTACGTATGCGGTGATACACAAACCGTTACAAGGTGGAACGAGAGCGCTGTATTTTCCTGGACACCCATCCAAGTACTAAACGTGCTTCGAGTTGCTGCCTTTTCGTATTCATATACGAGTATAGCTAGACTCATCTACACTCATTCCTCTTAAGGTAGTTGATGAAGATGGAGTGAGAATTCTTCACAGACTATGTTTAAAACGTTGATGTGGAAGTAATGTGAGAAACAGGAATTTGGCCCTATGATAGGAGAACCTTTTTTCAAGACAGGATATATGTCATAACTACATTGCTAGCAATAATAGTGTACGCTACTAATACATTGTATATTTTTCAATTCAAGCTTTAGTATTATCTCTGTTGGAAAATACCTCCTCAGCAAACTGGTTTTGTTAAGGGACGTAGTACTAGAGAACAAATTCTAAATTTGACAACTTATCGAGGCTATGTGTCCATGTACCTGTGGTTCGTGGATTATAGTAGGAATTTGGACACATGAAATGAAAAAATAACAATGGGCTGCATTATTAGAAATGGTATCTGATATTTATTATTCGTCGACTGTATGAAAGAAACTTTGTCTTGGTGAAAGTTGGCAACACTAATTCTGACAAATGTAAAATTTGGAAAAATGTTGTAGATCGTTGCGTTCTGTCACCAATCCTCTGTAACATTATTTATAATGAGTACGCGATGTGATGTAAGCTGGAGGAATGGCAAGGCGGAGTAGTTATGGGTAGAACCAAAATTTTTAATTTGAAAGTTGCAGACCATGCCACATTGGTAACAACAAGCATGGATGAGCTCATACATCTGCTGGACAACCTCAATATAATAAGCTCTGAGTATGGTTAGACTATAAATTACAACAGAATTAAAATTAAAATGGGTGTAGACCGAGAAAATGAAAATAACCAAGACACGTTATGGACAGGTGATTGTGAGGTAGTAATTAAGCTACTTTGCAGTTCTTCTGGACAATACCGGAAATTGCGAATATGAAATTGCGAATATGAAATTCGATGTAGAATACAGATGGCAAGTTCCGCAACTTACCAGTTGAGTAAATTCTGACATGATGGTAATATCAAACTTTCTGACGATCTAGTGTTCCCATCTTCCTTTAAGCCTTTGAGACAAATAGGCAACATATAGATGCCTTGAAATATGAGTCTGCAGACGTTTGTTACGAATTTTCTGGACAGTCATCTTCATTATCGTATACTTCCGAATTATCTCATATTTAGCCATCAATTGGAAGGAGAAAAATATATAACCGTTAGTAGTGAGGAAAAATCCGATGGCAAGTGCGAAGAGAATGACCTTCAAAACGATAAGCTAACGTTATCAAAGAGTTGACGGAAGAGAACTTTAATGAGGCCGTGTAACAGATGGCTTGGGGATGACGAACGTGCCATGCAGTAAAGGAATGCTAATTAGAACATTATGTGGGTCACAAGGCGCCTGTAAATACGTTGTGCAGAAGAAGAAGAGATATTAGCTTTAATAAATGAAACAACTTTAATTCAGAACATTTTTGATATTTGTTCTACAAAATTATTTCTCCACCTTGTACAACTAACAAAATAAAAATGATGCAGGTTAAAAGACTCATAAATAAAACATGTAAATGTGTTCGTTTTAATCAGCAATTAACTAGAACAAACAGACCTAATTTTTTATCTTATAAATAGAAATTTTATACGAACTAGAGAGTAAAAGTAAAGAAAGTGTTTCAAATTAATTCGTATTCCAAAGAAAGTGATAGTAGAAGTGATAGCTTAAAAATAATAATTTATTGTGTGTCTTAGATATTCTTCAAGTCTACGTAAGTTGCAAATAGAAAACTGCCGTGAAGTAGGTCGCTTAGAATAATTTAAAGAATTATTAAGTTAATTATCCACGAATGTCTTTCAACATCACGTACGGTCGTGGAGCATGCAGGGAAGTTAATATAGGGATATTGATTGATATGTTTAACAAATAACGTTTAAAGAGGCACTGAAGCATCAATTTGAGATAAGACGTCAATAATAAATCAAATAGTGTGTGATTAATATGCATGTGTTGAAGAAGTTAATCTGTTTATTAACAAATAAAACAATTGTTTTATCTTTTTTTTATACACTTTCAGTTCTTTTCCTGGATTAAATAGTTGGATATTTTGCCAAGGAGGCATTCAAAAAACCTTGTCACTTTATAAGAGTTGATATGAAATTTTCAAAATACTCATGTTTCCATGTTTCGTAACATTCTAAACCTATTTCAAATTTTTTTTTTTTTGAAAATTTAAAATAGAAAAAAAATTGAAATTTTGAAAATATTGTATAAAATGGATGATGGTAAAAATTTTTTGTTTGCTCAAATTTAAAATATCCACATTTCATGACATTCTAAAAACATATTTTAAAAAAATATTTGTTTTTGAAAATCAAAAACAAAAAATTTTTGTATAAAATGAATGGAAAACATTTTTTTCCTTCAAATTTAAAATTTCCACGTTTCATGACATTCTGAACATATTTTTAAAAAAAACTGTTTTGAAATTTTTTTTTTCAATTTTAAAATTTCCACGTTTTATTACATTCTAAACCTATTTCAACAAAAAAACTGTTTTGAAAATTTAAAAAAAATTTAAAATTTTTTCCCCCACCACTATAGAGTAGATGATGGAAAAAAGTTATCAGGATTTCTCTGTAATAATATGGCGAACTACATACTTAATAAATGACATAAGAATTATATCTTATGTCATTTATTAAGTAATAATTTTTTGGAGTGACCGCCCTATATAAATAAAGAGGGAAGTTCTGTGTAAATACCTTTACCGATTTTATTGTTGTTTTTGCGATTTACTGAAAATTGGTGGGTGATGGAGCTAAACGAACACTAAGAAGTATTTCATCAACTGAATTGGGATCATAAAATTAAATACGTTTCAACCTAAGATTATTTACTAAGAGTATATAGAATGTGTAACATTTATATATACAGTTCAATAAATTGACGAAGACCACCATGTTTACTCTAATTCAATTTTGGACATATCTTGGACAGGCAGCTTGGTTGTAAGTCTTCTGTAGGTTCTTGCATATACAGTTCTAATATAGCGCCAGGGTGTAAAATTGTTACTGTTCCTTTTGATCAAGAATCTCTACTAAGGAATGAACTAATAATTATAATTGATAGCCTAGTTGTCAGAGACAGAAATTGATAAAAATCGGTCACTAAATGTTATATGTATTAAGTTTTTCAGAATAAGTATTTTTGTTGGTGTAGAATACGATAAAAATTTACAGCTGTAAGGTGCCAGCGACCCCTAAAAAAATTGAAAATATTTTCCGAAATTCGGTGTTTGGCCAATAACTCGAAAATTAAAAAAATATATGTCAAGAAACTAATAGCTATAGAGGGGGAAATTTCACATCAAAAACATTTATAAAGTTTTTTTGTACGATCAAAAATATAGGCTCCAGATTTTCTTGTTTAACGCCCGAGAATGGAAAGTGGCGACACATAAGTACGGCTCACGAAGCGTGCGCGGTCTCGAACGCGCTGCACTAAGTTTGTTGTAACTTTTGAAGTCATTAATGGAATTGAGCTGACTGAACAAAGCTTAAATGAAACGAGAAGTATGTGGTTATTGGATTATCATATTTTCAAATATAAAATGATTGTATGTAGAAATAGTACATATATGAAAAATATTCTTTATAGGATTTTGCAAACAGCTGAAAGAAAAACTATCTATGAGAACTAAAAGAAGAACTATATTTAAAAATATTAATGAAATCTTTGCATTCTTTCGATAACCTGACTTCTGGTTATGCTAACAAGTAAAAATTCTTATTTGCCATTCCATTATAACACTATAATCTAACATTGTCCCCTACGACTAGGCAGATTAAACTAGTATCTACATGATCCCCTACGATATGTAAATTCAGTTAAAAATGAGAACAAAGGCTTGAAAATTAATTTATTTACCTACTTTGTCTTTAAAATTTTTTTCATTTTAATGAATTACATTTTCATAAAATCTCATTCAGTTTCTTGGAAATGCTTAGCCTTTAAAATGATTTTCGTCCTTATTCTGGACTCATCAGACAAGCCCAAAGCCACTCATAACGACGTTCCATGCAAAATCAAGGCAGTATTCATGAATAAGTATGAAATATTTATATTTGACATTGACTGATAAAAAACAACAGATCTTCACCTATCTATTAGCTAACTAGTATGGGAGCCTATATACTCTATGCATGTTTAAAAGTGAAGTAGTTTCTTTCGGGTTTTGCCACGGTCGTCGAACTTGACTTGACGTTTCGCTGATCATGCTGTCAGCTTCTTCAGAAGGGTTCCAAAGACTGAAGTTGTTGAGTTCGGCTCCTCGTTATATACCTGGGCGCTGCTACGCTTGGTTGCACATTCGTCGTGCTCCGTTGATCGTGACCGATTACATTACTGGTACTTGGCAAAGCTAGTCTCCATGTATTGCTTAGTCGATACCCATCTTCTCTGTTGAAATTGTTCTTATTTTTCATAATTTCCAGTGATTCCCTAATAATTCTTGGGTAATAACGTGCACTTCTGTCCAATATTCTAACGTTCTCGTATTTGATCTTATGGTTCTCATTATGATGAACATGGTCTGCTACAGCCGACTTATCTGTGTATCCGAGTCTAGTATATCCCTGATGTTCCTTGATTCTGCACTGGATACTTCGCCTTGTTTGTCCGATGTAACTTTTTCCGCATATACAGTCCAACTGGTAAACACCTTTCGTCAACTGTTTAGGGATGGGGTCCTTGTTTGTGGGAAGCAACTGTTGTATTTTCTTCACTGTTCGGAAACGTACACCTATTTTCTTTTTTGATAGAATTCTTCTTAGCCTATCCGTGACTCCGGCGACGAATGGTAAGCACGCATATGTTGTAGGTTGTTCCTTTTCTTCAGTTATTGTTCTTATCTGTCTATTAATAATTCGTTGCATATCTCTTTGCTTGTAACCATTCTTTTCTAGTGCTTGTTGGACGTTTTTAAGTTCCTCGGGTTTGCTCTTTTCGTCACATATTGTTGCAGCTCTGTGGAACAAAGTTCTTATCAGCGACCTCTGTTTAAAAGTGAATTATTTATTATTTGTTTGCTTATAGTAATGAAACATATTCTTTATAGGATTTTGCAGACATCTGAAAGAAAAACTATCTGTGAGAACTAAAAGAAAAACTATATGTAAAAATATTAATGAAATTTTTGCATTCTTTCGATAACCTGACTTCTGGTTATGTTAACAAGTAAAAATTCTTATTTGCCATTCTCATTATAACACTATAATCTAACATTGTCCCCTACGACTAGGCAGATTAAACTAGTATCTACATGATCCCCTACGATATGTAAATTCAGTTAAAAATGAGAACAAAGGCTTGAAATTAATTAATTTACCTACTTTGTTTCTTGGAAATGCTTAGCCTTTGAAACGTTTTTCGTCCTTCATTCTCTCACCCACCGTCACCGAAAATGTTCTGTTAGAATATGAAAGGTACACATCATTTAGTGTACAGTTCAAGCATCATGCTTGTATAGAATACTCTGTATCTGAAGAGAAAAATGAAGTCTTTTCTGCGTCCAGTGATCACAAATATTAGTCCGAAATTATCCGTTCTGACTATTAGACCAAGCATATTAGATATTTGTGTCCGACATTACTCCGTGCCACTTGCCGTCGCAAAAAACGGAATTGTCTTAGAATATCATATTCATCGTGTAGTACGTACTCCCTTTTTCGGGATAAAAAGTTATTAACAATAGTAGCAACAAATATAGATAAAAATTAGATACCTTCTATGATTTTTCGTCAACAACTTGAAAACTATTCATAGAAAGTATCTAATTTTTACCCGTATTTGGTGCTACTATTATTAATAAGTTTTTATCTATTCTAGGTTTTTTTTGAGTTCACGGACGATCTATGATATATTTTAGATTGCGTTTTAAATGACCCAGATAAGTTATAAAGATTACTATCAAATAATGATAATAAATATGCCCTGTACACAAAAAGAATTCTAAGGAAGACATAAAAAATTGCAGGCCAATCACCATAATTAATAATAACTCTAAACTATTCGAATTCTTTCCCTACGACTATGTCTTTCCTAATGCAGAAAATACCGTCAACATGCGTTCATGTCAGGTAGGTTTACGACCACAAAATTATGCTTAACTCAGTATCTTTGTGAAGTTGCGGTGGAGGTGGTCAAGTCGACGTTATTTAGGCAGATTTCTCTAAGGCGTTTGACAGGCTTGATGGCTTATGCCGAATCAGAAGTCCTTCAAGGGTCAGTCCTTGGTCCGCTTTTTTTTCAATGTCTTTATCAATAACATAGTTACAGTGCCCATATCTGCTTCATGCCGATGACCTAAAAATTTACTACAACGTTAACTGCATTGACGATATAGAATTGCTCAAGGCAAATTGGAAAATATTGATAATTGGTGCAATAAAAATAAACGACATGTAAATGTTGAAAAATGTAATATTGTCACTTACTCAGTTGGGCATAATATTCTCATTAATGAGAATAAAATAAATGATAGTGTCATTCAAAGAGTTGATAGTTTTAAGGATCTAGGAACCTGGGTGTCACCTTTGATGCATGCTGACGTCTGGAGTCTCCACTATATCGTTCATATTAATAAACTGGGAAATATTCAAGGAAAATTCTTAAAATACTTAACCTATACCAAGGATAATATTTATCTACCTGTTGGAATTATTACTGATATTTTGTTAAATAGATTTTCACTTAATTCACTTCAAACCCGCCGAGAATTATACGGAATTGTAATTCTGTTTCAAATATTAAACAATAAACTCGACTGCTCTGATCAATTAAAACTCATTCAACTCCGAGTTCCTTATAAATCAACACAACTCCATCAAACATTTCATATCAAAGCTTCACGTACCAATCTATTAATATATTCACCTATTAATGTCATATACAGGAATTAGAGTCATATACAGGATAACATCTATATTTTTTTATTGTAGAATTAAGGATTTATTGCAAAATTACATTTTATCGTAGGATTTAAAGTGTATGTATTAACATAATTTGTAATACTTCTGTTATTGCAGAATCTTTATTGTCAATATTCCAACTTTGTAATTCGGACATCTGTCTTGTTGAGTTGTGTAAATAAATAAATAAATGATGAAAAACAAGAACTTCAGACTCCCATTGTGAATGTTTCGAAGCTTGTACATACGTAATTATCATCTGTGCCGTTTTTTTTGTTATAACCATTATTTTAGAGAATTTTATGCTCTATCAAAAATGTACGTATTACTTAGTATTTTACTATCGCTTAGTTTTCAAGGTATTGTATGAAAGGGCATAAAAAGTACCTATTTTCTTTCTTATTCCAAACAAAAGGGGTGGTATACGTCTCAAAATAAATATGTTACCTTAAAACAACTTGTAAAGACTTATTTCCGTAAATACTTATTTGATTTAATCAATATGCCCGGGCTATATAGTGAATGCTCTAACAAATGAAGTTAATGTCTGATCTGATATTATAAATCCAATATTTAGCCAAAATTCTTTCACTATGTAGTCTTGACCGGTATGGGCTGCTTTGTTATGACAATAAGAAATTAACAATTTTGTGAAATAGTTTCTTGGATGTAAGAAGATCGGAAATTTTGCATTTCCCACCACATCTCTTGAAGACATGGCTCTACTTAGCAAGTCTTACTCGAGTTTTACTCGAGGAACGTCTTATTTCATCATTAGAGTCGCAAAACGAACCTAACGTTCTTTAAATAAGTTGATCAAGATGCACATCTTTTCTTTCACCACTTCTCAAGTTGTTTGAGTTACTGGACCAATTATGAGTACTAAAATCACCTCTATTATAGACTTATATGACTAAGGCAACCATCTGGATATTGTTTTTCCGATTCTTTAATTTTTTCGCATAACAAATGTAGCTGGTGAAGACGCTGCCCCGAAAATCATGGCTGTTATCTCATATTTTTTTTGTTTATTAGCTCTGTTATTTTCGTTCCAGAGTAACCTTTGAGTAGATCTATCTACTTGCCTTACTTTCTCATAATAGAACATTTCCTTAATATCACCACAAAATCCAATATTTTTCTATTGCAATCTGAACAGCACCTGTAGCAAAAGATTAAACGTCATTTAAACCCATTCCTTCGATTTTGGCGGCTGTACCAATACAAATCTTATTTACCCTGGTTGGTTCGCATTTTTAACACGGCAAAATGAAGAAGATACCATGTAGTTTTATTCTTGTTCAAAATTCCGTCTTCAGACAACATTTTAGTATATCCCTTGTTATATTCATTGATTTCCTTTACGTATTTCATAACAAAGAGTGTGTTCTTATCCATTTTCCTGTTCACAGTTTTGAAGGCGGTTCAATAACTCTCTGGTTATCATATTTCCACTAATACGAAGAGTTCTCTACTCTAGAATTTATATGAATCTTTGACGTTCCTTTGAAGGGCAATTGTAATTTTTAACACCTAACTGTCAATTTGAAAATATTGTTTTACATTATCATACTAATTTTCATCTTGACGATGTATGACTGCACAAATGGAAAAAACAGCAAACAATGCGATGCACATTATAGATTTGGAAAATAGCATAGATCATAATATGGAGCGGGCAATATAAATAGTAGTGCAGTGTTGTGTTTATGAAAAACAATTAAAATAATTGCACTTTATTACATTTCCATGGTGCAGACCTAAAAATAAGTCGACTTATTAACTGCGATTTTATTACGTTCGAAGTAACAATAAATTATTCTAATATGAATAACAGAAAACTTAAGTTATTCATAGCACAAGCGGCCTTGTAAGTTTCCTTATAAATTCATTACCACACACGCCTGGCTTTTTTTAACTTTTTATTATTTTATTTTTAATTTGTTTATTGTAGTTTTAGCAGTGGGTGGTATGCAGTACTCATTGTCGCTTTTACAGGTACACGTAGCTTAAAAAGAATTTCTGTCGATGCTATTGTCTAGGTATTTATACTGAGTGTTCAGTAATTGTTTTACTGGTTTCACAGGACATGTTATGCTTTATTCTAATTCCTCACCAGCAGGAAGACATATGCGAAATTCAATTTTGTAGTGTAGGTTCAATACTTAACAATTGTTCACTTTTTGATATCAACAGAAAATTTGGCATATTGTTGTAAAGAATAGAATAAGGTACTATGAAAAAGTAAATTTACGATAATTCTGTATGAAAATAATTTTTGCACATCTAATAAATTGCTCATTATATGGAAAATGGTTTTTCTATAAATAGAACGTTGCTTAAGGAATGACTACTTCCACATCCAGATTTCCCATCCAAGTGTTTTTAAACGAAAGTATGGCGGGATTTTGTTAAGCAGTATATTAAAATATTGACATACAGAGTGCAAATATCGTCTATTTTTCATGTTAAGTCAGTTATTTAGGTTTAGAGTGTGTCTAATATGATTATATTTTCTTATACCAAAAATTAACCGCAAACAGGCGTTCTGAAGTTTTTGAATTCGATTACTATCAGTAGCATTTAAACACGGTCCATATATTGTGTCACGTAACTCAACTATGACAATACTAGAAAATCACAGAGTACAGATTTAGAGGTTTGGTCAATAAAGATCTATTTTGATATATTAATTTTAAATTTAAGTATGCCTATACATTTATTAATATGTGGTGTAAATCTCAATTCTTGGTCCATAATGAGTCATACATTTTTAACAGTGTTTTGAAATAAAATAGGCTCAACTTTTACTTTGATGCTGTTCTTAAGTTCTTAAGTGAATTTACTTCTTTTAAATCACGGCTCATTTGCTAGGGTTAAGTTAAGACACATTTTATTTGAGAAGTCAAATAAAGAACTGTCGTAGTTAATGTTAGCAATTGCCTGCTTATGTTCATTCGCATCAAAAGACAAATACAACTGTATCTGCATCTGCATAATAATGTTGTTTACATGAGAGAAAAATAGATGAAAATTAGATGAGTAGATTACAAAAAGCAGAGGGCCCCAAATAGACCCCTGGGGTACCCCTGTGCTAACGGCTAACATATTGGAAGATTCTCCTCCGTACATTACCAGTTGAGATATATTATTTAAATAGTTCTCTAATAATTTAATCGCACCTTCAGTGAAGACGATGTAATGCAAAATGGACATCAACATCTTATGCTTGCTGGTATCAAATGTTTTGGAGTAGTTTAAAAGAATTAATGCTGTTAGTTTATTTAAATCACATGCCGTAAATAATGTCATCTGTGATGCTCATCAATGCAGTACTGCAGCTGTAGCCTTGCCTAAACTGATTTGACGGTATTATCTGATTAACTTTTAGGTGCTCCTGTATTTGTATTTCCATATTTTTTTCTAATAATTTTGAAAATGTTGGTAATATACTAATTGGTCTTAAGTTATTTAGACATGTAGGACTTAACTTTTGGCATAGGTATTACTCGGGCTTGCTTCCATGTGTTGGCAAAGATAGAGTTAATTAGACAATAGTTCATTATATGCGTAATATATGGAAGCAAAAAAGGTAAACAGAGCTGTATAGTTAAAATATTTATACCGTCTAAACCACAGGATTTAATTTTCATTTCCGAAAGTATCTTTAGAACATCAACTTCTGTGACTGCGTGAAAGTTAAATGATGCAATAACAGTGTGTTTCATATTATTATTATTATTATTATTATTAAATTGAATTAGGGATGCATCAGGAGTAATTTGTGGTACAAAATTAACAAAATGGTTGTTTATCTGGTTAATATTGGATAAGCCGTTAGGTAAATCAATTCCCGTATTTCTTGACTGCATTATTTCTTTCAATATTAACCATTTTCCTTTTTGATTTTTAATAGTAAATTTTGTATTAGAATATGATTTTCTTTGCATTTTTTGTTTTTGTGTAATATTTTATCCCATTAATCATGGCACGTATGGTATCAGTCAGCCAAGTAGCATATGGTTTAGTAATTCTTATAAATTTAACTGGGGCATGAATACTTAATAAGGTGGTGAGTATATCAGTAAGAAATTTTACTTTATTATCAATGTCATCGAAAATCGTAAATTTTTCAAATTTCTGTAGGTTTTATAAATAGCAATAGTGCATTAATTTTTATATTTATTAAGCAATGGATTAGCTCATGATCACTGATTTCAGGCACAGACTGTGTTCCAACCTCCCTAACCATGCTTACACTAGTGGTTAACATATAATCGATCAGTGTGGCTGTAGTGCTCGTAAATCTAGTCGGTTGATTTAATATTTGTTTAACACCGAAACCATCCAAAATATTATTTACGAAGTCAGCCTCAGTAGAATCGAATTTAAGTAAATTAATATTAAAACGACCAACACAAAATATTATATCAGCTTTGTGCACAACACTTGAGAGAGTGAGTTGTTGCAAAGGAATTAAAAAAATTAACATAACTATAATTTGGAGGTTTATATGCAACCCCAAATGCACAACCTGCATGCGAATTTCAACCCATAATTGCTCAATATCTATACCACATTGTATAATTTTAAAATTCAATAATGATTTAAGGTATAACCCCCACTCCACTCTATCTGAACATATGAAATTATACCCAGGAATTTTAATTAAATCATCGGAAATCGCAGCACTTAACCATGTTTCACTTATGCCTATTATATCTAGGTTATGTTCTAAAACAATATTTTTGAAGTCATCAACATCTCCGGCAACCCTCTCTAATTTCCTCTGTGGACATTTTGATTGTATATGTTCTAGTTCTCCACACTTATAGCATTTCATACCTCGTCGTCCACTTGGCCCTCCACTACTCTGTTTATTCTCTTCAATATTTCCAGCATTCACTTTCCTTGAGTTCAGCTGTTGACAGTCTCGTTTGATATGCCCTACCTTGTCGTAATTGTAACACTTAATACTTGGCTTTCCTGTTTCCTGCTTTCCGAGAGTATGTAATTTAGCCAGTATTTGAGAAAACATTTTCTCCATCTTGGCCAACGTAGGGTCCTGGTTCTTCTTTTCTGGTTGCGATTCTTCGATAGTCACAGTTCGCACTCTTGAACTCGGGGTATCCTGAAAAACAGCTTCCACCTCGAGTGCACGCACCAACGCTTCGCTACTGTTGTGATAATGAGATAACTTGAGGACTCTCCCAATCTCATCGTCCTGTATACCATCCAGAAAAGTGCCAACCGCCAGTTGGTCTTGGAATTCTTTCGGTACGTTCGGATAAGCCAGGTGAGCCAGTCTCCACACGGCAGCTTGGAACTCTCGTAAGCTTTCTCCAGCCTCTTGAACACGTGATGTCAGCTGGGACTGGTACACTTGAGCATTCACCGTACCTTAAACCTAAGGCAGCTTCTAAAACTCTAAAGTTCTTTTGGTGTTCTACGGGAATTGTCTGGAGCAACTCCGATGCTTGGCCTCGTAAAGCCAGGAGCCTACTCTTCGTCATCCCAGTTGTTTGCACATGCTGCTGCCTCAAACTGTTTCTTGGACGTTGTCTAGGAACTTTGACCGTCAAAGGAGGGAGGTTCTAATCGCTGACCCGATGATACCACTTGCTGGCTTCCTCTATTCCTCAACTGTCTTTTAAGCTGGTCTATCTCTCCTTTGACTTCTTCTTCGAACTTGTTTACTTTTGCCTTGATCTTATCCGTTTTCCCTTCAACCTTGTCTACTTTTTCTCTAACTTCGCTCACTTCTTCTTTAACTCCACTTATTTCTTCCTTGACCTTGTCCATTTTTACTTCGATCTTATTTTTGAGATCTTCAGTGGCTAAAATGAAGGCATTCTGCTGGTTCTCTATAATTTTCCTTAATTCGTCATTTTATTTTTGTCGCTGCTTCTCTTCTTGACGTCGTTTTTCTTGCTCCTGTCTTTCCTCTTGACGTCGTTTCTCTTCTTTTTGACGCCTTTCTTCTTGGACCTCAAGAATTTTTCTGAATTCTCCTTGAAGTTTTTGTTTTTTTTGTCGTTTTCTTTCCCGTTCTTCTTTCTCTTCCTGACGTTTTCTTTCCTGTTCCTCTTTCTCTTCCTGGCGTTTCGTTTCTTGGTCTATCATCATTTTTTGTATTTGTACGAATAAGTCCTGCATTTGTTTCTGGCAGGCCATTCTTCTAGTCCTGACATGACTACGTTAAAATCAACTAAATTTAGCAATCACGTCAATATCGGTAATGTAACTGCCCAAAGAAATCTCGAAACAGCACGAAAAGTCTTATCTAGAGTCTTTGTCATTTAACAACCACTAATGTCCAAATAGAAAACTTCTAGAAAGCTTACGAAAATGCACTTAACAACACGAAAAATAGTCGAAACTAACCCTCGAACAATGTCCAGTAAATTAGTCCTCTGTGTTAGCACTGCTTCCCGAGAATACACTGTCCAACCCTTCTCGAACACTTTCGAAAAATCCTGTTGTTAGAAGTCCGCTTCTGACACCAAATTGTCGCGTATTTTCACCCTTGAACCACCCCTTCAGAATCCGTGGATTCCAAAATAATTTAACAAGGGATGAACACTTTATTTAACAACTTACTGAAATTTAACAATATTTTCTTGAACTAAAATACACTTTTAGTAGACTAAAAATAATCTTTAACAATGGTTGAAATTTACACTCTGTATTTACTCCCGATTTCTAACCTCACTTTGTCATTTTACAAATTTTTCTTTCTCGCCATGAATCTTGCCTTATATACTCTAAAATTGCCTCTAGATGCATCTAGAAATTTTCAATTTCAGAACAATGGATAACTCTAGAGCCATCTACAGGCTTCCAGAAGAGATGGCGTGTATTACTGGTTGCCTAACCATTTCTACTTAATTTCAGCTAATAGTAGTCATGAGCGTAACAGTCTCTACTTCGTAGGGAGTGTAGTGCATAACAATATAATCTATTTATGAAAATGTTTAATATTAATAATTTATTATCTCCAAATTCTAGGAATAAATTTTTTAAATTTTATTAATCTTTTCTATTTTAAAGTTTAGCACAAAATTCTTAACTAAAGGTAAGAACATACTAACAAAAATAGACAAATTAACAAAAATCAGTAGGCAAAAGTAAGGTTTAACTATAAATTCATCTCAATTTAATTTCGTTAACCTCTTTGATAATAGAGTGAGTGTGGTAGTGAGGGTCACAGTTATCATAGAAAAAATTGAGACCTTGGCTATTAACATATACGCCAAATTCCAAGTTACTGGACTGACACTAACTTGCTTTACTTATTTACTCCTCAAACCTTTAACAGAATAAGCTCAAATATAATCCATTTCCAGATCTCGTTATAATTCAAACGTATATCAAATTTCAAGTTAATATCTATAGTATTTATTTATACGTTATAGGAGAATATATTTTGAAAATATGTATTTTCCACCATACCGCGCGTGACCTTCGAACATGGTGTGTCGGCTCTCCTATTGGTTGAAGTGTTGGGTCACATTTTGGCAACTGTGTTTTTCTTCCCCTGTGAGCTTTCACGACATATTATCTTCACTTTCACTGAAATTATGAATGAATGGCCGTCCAGGAGTCCTTAATTGAACACATTTAAAGTTCGAAGCTACGGGTAATCCTTCTTGCTTATTGAAGCAGACCTTTACTGTAACTATGGGTTGCATGTGTTCCTTTACAGATGGCTTCTAGATAAGAATTGTCTCTTTGACAGTTAATCTGAAAACTAACAATTACAGTTAACTAATACTTATCTAAGAAAGGTAATATTTCATTACATAAAAGGTATAGGAACCTTCCCGCTGGCTGCAGCAGATATTGAAAGTCGTTGCAGTGCAACTGGAAGGAATTGAAAATGAGCGAAGGACTCATGATTTTTCCTAGATAACTTAGGCGATTCTAATTTTATCAAATAAACAAAATCAATCTTTTCATTATAGACCATACGTTTTTACGTAAACAATTGACTGAAGTAGAAAATAAGTTATTCTATAAATCTGGCTTTCATTTTCTCACCTTGAATCTAAATTAAAAACTTATTTTCAAAATAAAATTCCATTATTTTACAAAGTAATTCTAATGAACGTTTAATCGGTAAATAATATATGTAATAAAATAAATATTGTACTGTAATGTATTTATATAGTAATATACATATTTAGTTAATTATAATATTGCAATAAATGTCTGATGATAATGAATTTTTGTTATGGTTTAAATTATTTGTATTCTCTGTGCGTATCCTGGATCGAAGGGCACTTAAAATGCCAGTGAAATGCAACTCTCTTAACAGTAAACGTATACAAGGTGAAGGCATTTACATTTACAGAATTACATAAAAGCTGTGTATTAAAGGGATGGAAAATGATGTGAAGAAAATATCGGAACAATTGAAGCGTTAATATTATTTAATTAACAAAACTTGATGTTTATTAAAAAAAAATTGCACCGCCTTAAAAACTAATTCCACAATTGTTTGTATAATTAAACTTTATTACCTAAGATGGATTAAATACGATTTCGTTATGTGTTATATACATTGATCCCAATATCGATATTAAGTAATAAGGTTCAATTACCCGATCGATGAAAGAAAATTTCATGTAATGCAAAAATTATTTATTTATTTATTTATTTATTTATTATGACAGTATACAGCTTACTCAAGCCAATTATAGACTCTGCCTAAGTACTTAATATAACTTAAACTAAATTAAAATATCTAAAGATAAGTCGATGTGACTTATCTTTAGATATCTATCTATCTATCTAACATGGATAAGAACGAGAGAATAAAATGTAGATGTGGTAGGAGAAATGCTCACATAATTTCTATTTCTATAAATAAGAACGAGAGAATAAATTATAGACATGGTAGGTGAAATGCTTACATAATTTCTATTTCATTTTGAGTATTAAGTAATCTACTTTTTAATTTGTTTGTGAACATTCCGTATGTATCACTGAATATGTTTAGATATCGCTGTAATGAATTATAGCTCTTTGCCATTCTCACAGGGGGTGACTTTAGTTCATAGTTTGTAGTTGGTGTAACATATGAAAAAGTTCTTTGAAAGCGTGTTCTTTCATCTGGCACATTGATTATTATTTTATTTAGGGTAGCTAAGTCACAGGAAAGAAGTAGTAGTAGTAGTAGAAATAGAAGAAAGTTATGTAGAAATTTATACAAATAAATAATATCAAAGTTCTTTTGCTATTTAGTGTCATTAAATTATACTTAGAAAGATGGTCTAAGTAAGCTAAATGTAATGTAAAATAAAATTAATATGTTTTATAATTATTTTCTGTACATTTTCTAATATTTAGATATACCTGCTATAGAAAGGACTCCAGACCGTGTAGGAATAATCCTGTCTGGATCTTACAAATGAAGAATATAACATTAAAATAGTTTTCTCACATTTAAATGATTTGCAGTTGCGTAAAATATAACCTAAATTTTTGTAGCATTTATTGGAAATATTTGTCACGTGGTCATTAAAAGTCAGTTTCGAGTCGAATATTACACCCAGATCAGTTTTTGTATGAACTCTTTCCAAATTCTTGTTTCCGATTTCGTATTTATAATCAAACATATTTTTGCATAGCGTGAAAGTCATTATGTTGTACTTTATGGAACTATGGCAGGTCTATTGGGTTCGTCACTTCGAATTATTCATTTTTGACATCATTCGTTTTTTAACATTGTTCTTTCAAGTCAACATCTTAAACCGTTTCAGAGAAAATCCATGTGCACACAAAAAAATAGACGACAAATAGACTGACAAACAGACCAACAGAATTTTTTATTTCACTCAAATTACAAATATCGACGTTTCATGACATTCTAAACTTGTATATATTCCTTAAAAGTGAATTTCTTAATTTATTTGTTTTCTCTTTGATTTAATGTAATTTTAATAAAACATACTTATTCTTTATAGAATTTAGCAAACAGCCGAAAAAGTAATCTATGAGAAATAAAAATAAAGACTACAAAATTAATAATTTCTAATCTTTGCATTCTCTCGATAACCTGCATTCTAGTTATGCTAGCAATTAAATGAAATTATATAAAATATTTTTAAGAAAAAGCTTTTATTTAAAAAAAATGAACTTACTAAAAAGTAATTAATTATTAAAATTCATGCATCTGGAATCCAAAAGCTTTGGGCACGGTTATATAGCATTATTGAACAGTTGATCAATTGACCGCCCCCAAAGCTTCTGGCTTTCAGATGCATGAATTAAAAAAAATATTTTTACATTTTGGTACATTTTTTTTTTAATAAAAGCTTGTTCTTAAAAATATTTTTTTATATAATTCTATTTCTTATTTCTTAGTCTTGACTTATTTTACAGACAAACAGACAGACAAAACCCTATAATTTGATATTCATGTCAAGGAAGTTGTGAAGAAAGAGGTAATCCGCCATCCTAAGACATCCGCCATATTGGATTTAGAACCACGTCACATAGTTTATCGTATTTCAGTCGTCAAACTTTTTTCATTCAATACCCATATCAAGGGGGTTGTGAAGAAAAAGATACGCTGCCATTTTGGAGCATCCGCCATATTGTATATAGAATGACGTCATATAGTTTATCGTATTTTATTCGCCAAACCTTTTCATTTGATACCCATATCAAGGGGGTTGTGAATAAAATGATACTCCGCCATCTTGGAACGTCCGCCATATTGAATTTAGAATGACGTCACATAGTCTATCATACTTTACTCGCCAAACCCTTTCGTTTGATACCCATATCAAGGGGGGTTGTTAAGAGAAAGGCGATCCGCCATCTTGGGAAGTCCGCCATATTGGATTCAGACCGATAATGGCTATACCATGTTGCATTGTCACTGAACTTATAGACGTGTGCAAAATTTCAAAGCTCTAGCTTAATTAGAACTAGTCGAAATTCAGATTGCAAAATTTGACCTAAACAAACACACTAACATTGCAAGTTAAATAAAAGCTTTTATCTAAAGCATTTAAAGACAATAAGATCAGTAAACAAATTCAGCATCGGACTTTTTTCTATCTGGCATAACCACAGGTTGTCAAAGCTTAATTACTTCCACATCCACGTAGTGGAGTGGAAGTAATCGTAAAAAAAATCAATTTATTTTGTTGAAATATGCTTAGAACGTCATAAAACTATTATAAATTTAGGCCAAAACAATTTTCTGCCTGTCGGTCTGTCTGTAACTTCTTTGTGCGGACGGTTTCTCAGGAACGGTTAAAGATATTGACTTGAAATTTGGTACAAATTCTATATATCATGACGAGATCTAGAACTAGATTATATTTTGCACGAATTCTGATGAAGTGATGGGGATTAAATAGGGGTAAATAGAGGAAAATAAGTAAAACAAGCTGGTATAAGTTCAGTAACTTGGGATTTGATGTATATACTAGAAGCTAATGCCCCAAACATTTTTATTATATTTTCCACACACCCCAACTACCCCCACTCCATTAGTAAAGGGGTTGATAAAATAAAATTGAGATACTCACTTGAAATTTGGTACACGTATTAGATTAGATTAGGAAGGAGGAGCTGGCTGATTGGCCTTGACCACCGCGACCCCCATGGATCTATTGTGGTGCTCCTGATTGTCTTCCTTAGAGCTCCTTATCCAGCTTTGTCCCTTGTATCAGACTCCACAGTCTTCATAAGGGCTCCCTAGTGTAGCTATCACCTCTTGGTTCTTCCTCACCAAGTAGTTGGAATCTCCGTCTAGTAAGGCCCCTTGCAATGTCCCAATACGTGGACTGAGGTTTCCTCTGCCTCTTGGCAAAATCTACATGTTGCGTCCTCTGCCAGACCCATTAGACTCAAATGTCTATTAAGTAGGCAGTCGCCGGTTAGAAGACCCACTATTATTCTAATGGGCTGTCCCTGTCGTGGGAAATTTTTCCACCATTCCAGAGATTTGGATTGCACCCATTTGTTAATGGATGCTCGTATGTATGGCTTGGTCACACCACAAAAGGGTTCGGGTCTTATGAGGGAGCTACCCGCGCCGTCTCTGACCAGTTCATCAGCCTTTTCATTTCCCTTGTGTCCTGCTACCCACGCCACGGTTATTTTATTCAAAATTTGTAGGTCTATAAGGGCATTTATGCAGTCCCAAACAAGTCTTGATATGACATGGAACCGATTGTTTTTAATGCAGCCTGGCTATCGGAAAAAATGGAAATGATTGATTGACTGATTTACGGTTCCTTGCCTTATAATTTCCTTTGCACACCGCTGTATTGCGGCCACTTCAGTCTGAAATACTGTGGCGCATTGTCCTAGACTTATTGGGATTTTCGTTTTTGACCTTATCCAATAAATCCCAGCTCCAACTCCCTGTTCTGTCTTAGAGCCGTCTGTATACCAGACTGTTTGCGCCGGTATTGGAGGACCGTTTGTCCAGTCTTCCCTGTCTGGTATTTTGATTTTGAAATTCTTATTAAAGTTATACTTTGGGACTGTAATGTCCGTGGGCATTCCTAGAATGGGATCCGCCTTCAGCTCTAAGTATAACTTTTGGTGTTCTGTTCCATGCTGCTACCTTAAATAATAGAAATATTATTATATTTACTTAAAATTTGGTACGCGTATGTATTGCAATGACATCTGATTCAGATGATTCCGTTGAAGGGGTGAGGGAGGTATATATGGAAAAATAAGTAAAGCTAGGTAATAAGAGTCCATAAACTTCATTTTTGGCGTATATGCTAGAGCCCAACTCCTCAAACTGTTTTATGACATCTGCCTCAAATACAATATTATTAAAATTCTATGTCCAATTATTTCCACATACTAGAGTAGTGAAGATGTGTTTCTTTGAAGAGACTTGAATGAGAAATCTGGATGTGGAAGTAGTGATTCCTTAGGCAGCGGTTTTTTTAGTAGATTTCAATTTTGTATTATCATTTCTAACATATATTGCCGTAAGGGACTATGTGGATGCTAGTGTTACAATGAGATTTGTCAAATAAGAAACAGATACATTAATTTTAAATTGTTCTAATTACCAGCATAACCAATAACCAATGCAGGTTATTGAACGATGCAAAGATTAGAAATAAATAATTTTGTAAATAATTTTTATTTCTATTTTTCATAGGTTACTTTTTCTACTGTTTGCTGATTCTTATAAAGAATACATTTTATTCTATACGTATTTCAACAAAAATGTTTTTAATTTTTTTACGATTACTGTATTTCCACTCCACTACGTCGATGTGGAAGTAAAACAATATGTACACACTGTATACCGCGAACAGATATAATATATTAAGCCAAGGTTCTATGAACGATCTTGAATAAAATAATTTCATTGAGTATGTCTCTTCCTTGTAGTAATATAGTAAGAATTAAAATAATAAAACCAATTCACTTCACTGTAATTGTTTCCTACAATGTCATCACTTTACTTTATGGGTAGCACATAAATTTATGTATTATATTACCCAATGCATTTACTGAATTTACTTGGATGCAGCCTCTGTCGTTAGAATATAAATGTATATTTAAGAGCACGGCGTAAGTTTTCCGTTTTAACTGACTTTAAAAATGTTTTAGCAGGGATTTCCCAAATCAACTTGTATGTTTTTTTTTCTTTAATGTTTGATCAATTATTTCTATGAAATGGCGTGAGAAATTCCTTTGGAAGTTATTTGTAAAGTGTACAGTATTGCTCGGCCATATTAATTTCATCAAGGTTGGTCTAGGATAAGGCGAAGGAAAGCGGAAAATATTTTCTTCTAGTAGAACATTTTCGAGAATTTTGCGAAGTCACCAGCAAACAAATAACTAACAATTCGTAATTAGATATTTTCAGAAAGCTGATACTGAATCTAATATCCAAAGTGCACTTTAGGGGCCATCCTCCCCCTATATCACAGATTGTCACATTCGAGTCAACCCCTCTCCCCCCGTTGTGACGTCACATATTATACAGCACTAAATTTTGAGGTACAATTTTCTGATTTTTGTATTTTTTTAAAAATTTCATTCAATTAAAACAACGGTATACTTAGATGTAAATAATGTGACGTCATAAACGTTTGACCCCCCCCCTCCCCTCTTGTTACACTATGTCACACTTTATGGACCCCTTCCCCCCCCTTCAAAATGTGACATAATTAATATATGGCCCCTTATGAGCAGAGCTCCAAACTTGGCATGCATCATAGCCATAATACACATTGTCAACATTTAAGAAGGTGGAGCCGCCTGCAAATTATCCTCGCAACCAAAGAAGATTATGTTCCCAAAAGAGCCTTATAAAATTTATATTATCTTAATAACATTAATGTATTGTCTAATTTTATGTTCTTAGGAATGCTGAAATAAAAAATGCTTTAAAACATTGTCAAAATTCCATAGGCGAGTTATCCAACATGGCGACCAAAATGGCAGTCATGAAAATGAATTTGTGTTTTTTATTTAACCTACTAGTAGTCTTAATACAATCACCCCAGTTGGTACATGGGTATT
Source organism: Stenurella melanura (assembly GCA_963583905.1). Classification (NCBI taxonomy): domain Eukaryota; kingdom Metazoa; phylum Arthropoda; class Insecta; order Coleoptera; family Cerambycidae; genus Stenurella; species Stenurella melanura. The sequence continues at coordinate 62,492,902 of OY757312.1, read as the reverse complement.
TGTTATTACTACCCCACCCCCAACGCTAACTAACTAACTAAGAGCAATTGCCAATTGGTATCAGTATTCTGCCGACTTACATTTGGTTGATTCTATATTGACTTCTCCAACGTTGCCATTTGGCCCCCCTCCAACCATCCTATCATCCAAAATTTCCTTCCCCCCGCTGACATCTCTATCATCATATTTTAATGGTAATGGTAATGGTACAATTTGGTTAATGGTAATTAATACAAGTCAATATTGTATCTCTCAGTTAGACAAATGATTAGCAATAAGAACATATTCTTCTTCATTTGTATAATCAATGAAGATAACTGTACGTTTATTTATTTGTTTTTTAAAAACCTTTATGCACTATTTTCAAACTAATATGACACAATTTTAGATGATATAAACAAAGACTTTAAGTTGAAGTGGGATCCAGATCATTATTTGTTTCAGGTCTGATTATGTGATAAGTACCTCTATGTATTCGTACATTGTCTTTTTAGAGACAAGTACTATCAGTATGATACGAAAACCTAATTACAAAATTTCAAGTATGAAAATGGCCTGTATCCTCCAAGCACATTTTCTGCTCGTCACCTTCGACGTATAATTGGGAAGTCATATTTATTTGTTAATCTTCTTTTTTTTTTTTTTGGCATTGCGACTTACGTCGATACAGCCAGATGCGAAGTTAATATGTACTTATCAATTAACTAATTGTACCCTAATTCTAACCTAACCTATACCACCGATCACAAATAGAGATTCTGGGATAAAACAAGGACACTCTCTTCTCGCCCAGGGGTCTGTCAGGGCATTTTATAATGGCACACACAAAGAGTAAGACCACGGAAAGGAAGGAATATATACAATGGGATAAAAACAAGGGATGGGAAATCTAACCTAACCTAACTTATTCTAAATATTAAGTTTAATGGCTTTAAGAAATTCGAGAATCACGTCATAGATGGGTTTTTTATTCAGCGCTAGCAAATGACAAATATTATTAGGATGGTAAGTATTTTGATCTGTTAATTTTTTGTAAAAGAGATCGCTTTCTGCTTTGTATTTTACACATTCAAAAAATATATGATCCAAATCTGCAGTGACATTACATGTATCACATAGGTCTGAATCTACTACTCCTATTTTCTTGAGGTGCGCCGGGTAGCACCCGTGGCCGAACTTTAATCTACTGAGTGTTGTTATGTCTTTTCTAGAATACATAAAATCTTTATACCAATATCTAGTTGGAATGTCTGGTTGAATTGTTACATAGCGAGTAGGATTTGTTTTACCATATTCTGTCCATAATGCTGACCATGCTTTGTTAATCTTCACTAAGAAACAAAAGACTTTTAGATTCACCAGTGCCACTTAGTCAGCCTTATACAAATTTCCCCGTCAAGTTGACAAAACCTGACTGCAATATTATATATTCCTTCCGATTATTATCAATATGTGCATCTGCGGAAACACGGAAAGTGAAACGCGACAAGTTTTTCTTGTATTTGAAATAAAAATTATTCATATTTTTTTTTATAAATAGATACCGGACTTGGCGATTTTAATTGATTTCAAATATTCTTGGAGAGATCCCATTTTCTCATTTTATGTTTTCGTAGACAGGAAAGATATTTTTTTTAACAGAATGTATGTACTTGGCGCTATTTCTTTTTACAAAGAATCTGTTTTTTGTTTTATTAATGCGAATAAAATAGATTCAAATCAAATATTATTTTCGCGTGATCCCCTGGATCGCGTTGTATACACTCTACGCTTTGCCTTCTTAACTTTATAATTGATGTACGCTTTCTTGTATTGAGACATAAGTTATTGAATAGCACATTATAATCTAATATATCACGGTTGTTGGTACGACTAGGAAGTGAAAAGTAAAAGCGAGTAATGCAGTTATGGAGGTCGAAGGTGACGGAAGGTCGAAATGCAAGGTGAATCCACTTTCCATAACCAGGAAATATAGTCACTGAATCGAACTATAATCTACGACTGAAAAACTACTTGTGATCTTGACATTTCTAAAATACCACGTATACACCCTCATTTTTATATAGATGTCACGAATATGTTTCTATTTTGGTCTTGAACTTCAACTAGCCGTGAACTTTCAGATTTTGTTAACGGTTCTTGTTGTATAAAAAAGCATTAGACGTTCTTATGACTTTTTTGTGCAATTAATGACAAATAATAGCATCATTCGCATTTATTCAGATAACCTTGATAGTGATGGCAGTTGGTTATATTGACTAAAACAAAATTTGAAAATATGCAAATTACAAATTTGGCACGTTAATTTTGTGAAATAATTGTCGGACTAGACTTCTGTCTATTAACTTAAAATCAACAACACGAGTTACTATTTGAGCTGAATGTGTATGGTGCAACATTATTATGATACTGAATATCTAAAATGGGTTTTATCGCTTATTTTATTATAATAATTCATTGTGAGATCATTGATAAAATGAAAAATGTTATAATTAGCTTTTTAGAACAGAGCATAAGTACAGTGTTGTCCCTATAAAATACTATATACAGCTTTATCGTTGTAAAACACCTTGCAGCCACAGACATGTGTTATGTTTATTTCGTGAAGTATTTATTTCAAATACCACTTAGGCATTTATATTTTATATTTAAATTTTTTCTCGAGTTTGTTGACCAAAATTAATATAGCTGAAGTTATATGTTTGGTACATATATCAATATATAGGCGGACTCTTGGCTATTACAATTCAATCAGAGATAAAGTCCTTTAGGCAATTATGACATACAGACTGTAACATAGCCCAAAAGATGAGCACAATCTATAAATCTTAAAACCGTAATTACAATGTAATTATTACTGAGGGATCCCAAATTAAACAAAAATGCCTACCAAGTGGTCAAATTAATTATCAAATACGTAGACACAAATGACATAAAGCTACATATAGAAACAAGTTAAGATATAAGCTTAAAATGTACTTACGGCAATTCATCAAAAAGCAACAAAACTTTCATGATATGATAAACCAAAAATTGAGCATCGTTATTGGTAGTAAAACAACAATAACTTCTTCTGACAGTAGCACAAACCTGCAGCTTTATCTCTATAATACAATATATACAGTTTTATCACTGAAAAATGTGTTGAAGCCATATTCATATTTGGTTTTAAAATAGAGCCAAGTTAAACAAATTCGCTCTGTGAAAACATAAGCCAATACTGTACTTACAGTAATCCACCAAAAAGTAACAAAAGGTTAATAATTTGGGAAATAAAAACTATGCACTGTACATTACAATTCATAGCAATTCTTCAACTTTTCAGAGAATACTCTCAGATAAACGAAATAGCTTTAACTTATTTTTAATCTTTTTTTATTATATTTCAGTTTTTTAAATTTCTCTTAAGAACTGTTTGACAGTTTCTTTTTCAAGTGTTAAGTTAAATAGTTTTGGTGCCAGAAACACGCGACATCGTTGACTGATTGTTTCATTTACTTTTTTTAGGTACAAGAATGTTCCTATTTCTAATTTTATGTATATTAAGGTACAAAATTATGTTTGATTCCGAATATTGTAGTACTGAGAAACCGAAGAGAGAAGCTGACCTGAATCTAAATTTATTGATTTTTTGTATAACAAATAATTGAAAATGGCCACTCTCAACTGTTTTAACCTAGTTTTGCAAACTTAATAAATTGGCTCAAATGTTCAGACACTTCATCGCAATTTTATTATTTATCATCTACAAAGATATTTAATAAAAACTGGGAAATACACAATAGTTTTGAACATTCGTTTGTTTAAAAAAATGCCTCCCGAAGCTTACATTTAATCCAAACCTTTTTGATATACCTTTTTTTTCTGGAACAAATATTTATAAGCCTCATCTCAAATTCAGACGGGTACACCTTTCTCAGAGATTTGTATGATCATTGTAACGATATAACACCACTAGCGGGCCACTCTCGAGAAATCTCACAAAAATTTTGTTCCTTTTAGTTGGGCGGTAGTCGGCTAATTTCTGTATATTTAGTCATACGGATCAAAATAATGATAAACAAAATATATACTCACAGACAAAAATATTGCATGTTTTATTATATTTTCCTTTAACACTTTTTGACTTTTTTATTGCTAGATGTCTTGCACTGGAGGGTTTTACGTATGTTACAGCCAAATAAATTTTAAATTGAAGTTTTACAGTGGATTCGTAGAAGAATGAATAAAACAGCCCTCATTTTGGTTATAAGATTTAATTAGAAAGGGTAGCAATACCGACTTTATAACAATATTTTCAGACAAGATAATGACAATTTAGTACTTAGAATTTCCTCCTCTAGCTCAAACAATAGCCTGCATCCTCCTAGACATGCTCCGCAGAAGATCTTTAATGGTCTCTTGCGGAATTCGATTCCATTCTTCCTGTGCAGCAGTTCTTAATTCTGCAATTGAGCTAGGAGCTGGATTTCATACTCAATTATGTTACTTCATGATGTCCCATAGATGTTCTATGATATTAGCATCAGGACTCATTGGTGGCCAGTCTAGTACCTCAATCCCGACATCCTGAAGGCACTGGATCACTGTTCTTGCGGCATGGGGGCGGGCATTATCATGCATTAGCACAAAGTTATCGTACCCAATAAAGCAGGCATAAGGTAAAACATGCTATTCAAGGATATTGTGTATGTGTCAGTCAGAATTCATTCTTAAATTTGCCTCAACAAGCTTCGTGCGACTCCCAATTAATGCATCCCCAAAGCACAATGAAACCGCCATCAACGCTAACATTTTGTGCAAGATTATATTCTGCGAACATTTCTCCAGACCTTCAGTATATTCGACCACGTCCATTTGGCTTCCATAATTGTATTCTTGTTTCATCTGTAAAAATGATTTTTTCTCCATTGATGTTTTCCAATTAGCATCCCTAGTAGCACCAATATTGCACCAATACATAATCCATATAGGACCAATATATGAATATTGGTCCTATATAGAACCAATATTATATATGAATATCCTGTATAGGACCAATATTATATATTGGTCCAATATGTTGTGCTACTAGGGATGGGCTCTTGCAAATTGTAACCGTCTGATCTTGTGACGTGGGAGAAGCCTAGGGACTCTAGCAGGACGTTTCAGATTTAAACCGACCTCCTTTAGTCTTCTTATTACTGTTTTGGCACTTACGTTGACTTGTCTAGCAATAAGTAATTCATTTTTTAGATGCGGAATGGTATGTGAGCGATTTTGCAAGGATTGTAATCTCAAATATTGGTCATCTCTTTGCGTTGTACATCTTTTACGTCCTTGACCAGCTCGCCTATTGTTTTCTGCAGTTTCGTTGTGTCGTTTTACTATACGAGAAACAGTCGATTGATGGATAAGCAATCTCCGCACAATGTCTTCTTGTCTGCAACCCTCATTGGTTAAAGTAACAATTTGAACAGAAACGAACTCACTTAAATGTGGCATCTCACTCACCGAAACTACAGAAACAAGAAATACATCACTGGAAATGACATTTTGACAACAACAAACGAAAGAGCAGTCGTTGTTAGTCGCCAAGGCACACTATGATACATTTGGGCTATGTTTGTATGTTTGTAATTTGTAACATTATTGTTTATTCAGTATAAAGGCTATCTCCAAACACTATTTTATCCAAAACTAAACTAAATTATACATAAAACCCTCCAGTGTAAGGCATCTAACAATAAAAAAATGAAAAAGTGTTAAAGGAAAAAAAAAAAAAAATAATAAAATATGCAATATTTTTGTCTGTGAGTGTATGATAAAATGTATCTGCTTATACCATCATAAAGTCTAAAAGACTGATTAGTGACCACATATTTTACTTCAATAAATTTTTGGTTAATCTTATTACGTGGTTCGTTAATCTATATCTATAACGGACGTCACTGTATGCGATTTATTTTTGTAATGAAATTTTCCGCAGTTAAGAGTAACCTTTTTATGAAATATATAATGCAAATATCTACACTATTACCACGTGCGTGTTTTTTAATTCATTCGGTAGATTTCAATGTCAATTTTTACGTTTGGTAGTTTATCGCATAACTAAATTCTTAATCATTTTCGTTCGCTAATTTGGGTATTCGTTTTAAAATCTGATCAATATTTTGTAACTTTTTAGCTATTTCATTAATATATTAAACATTCTAAGGACGCATTTTCACTCTGATTATTTTTAAATTTTATTTTTTAATCCATGGTTCAAGTATTTTTATCATCGATTATCTGCAATTCTTAGAACTTCGTACACCTGGATAAAATATAGCGACCTGGCAAGGTCAAGAAATATTAGAATAACAATATTTTAATATTAATTTATTTATATTAAACATAGGCGCAATAAGGAAGATGTTCTAAGTTTATAATACTGTCAAAATAATTTACCATTATATATTGTTTCAATTACTTCCCTCGCATACCGAAGGGAAGTATTGTATTCGAGAAAAAATCACTCTCCGAGATTTTTTCGGATTCTGACGTTTCAGAACACGTAGATTCCGAAAATATAAGTTTTTTAATTCCGTCAGTCTGTCTGTCTGTCTGTCTGTCTGTCTGTTGGTGCATTAACTAAAAAACTACTTGACGGAGAGCAGTCAAATTTGGTAGGTAATTAACTCTACTGTCAGCGAAGGCTGCACTGCAAAATATACAGGGTGGACCATCTAAACGGAATAAATCGTGAAAAAAAATTTTTTTTGCTCAAATTTAAAATTTCCACGTTTCATGACGCGCTAAACCTATTTCAGAAAAAAAAATTTTTTGAAAATTTTTTTCAATCATTTTTGAAGAAATTTTTACCACTAAAATATGGGAAGAAAAAAATTTTTTTTCTTCAAATTTAAAATTTGCACGTTTCGTGGCATTCTTAACGTATTTAAAAAAAAAATTTGTTTTGAAAATTTTTTTACCAACATTTTTGAAAAAATTTTTACCACTAAAATGGGTGGAATTTTTTTTTTGAAAATTTAAAATTTCCACGTTTCCATGGCATTATAAACGTATAAAACAAATTTAGAAATTTTTCTGAAAATTTTTTTAAAAAATGATTGAAAAAAATTTTTTGAAAATGTTTTTCAATCATTTTTGAAAACATTTTTACCACTAAAATATAGGAAGAAACATTTTTTTTCTTCAAATGTAAAATTTTCACGTTTCGTGGCATTCTAAACGTATTTCAAAAAAAAATTTTTTTGAAAGACTGAAAATTTTTAACCAACAGTTTTGAAAAATTTCAAAAAAAAATTGAAATTTTTAACCACCACTATACCACTTCACTGAGTGAAAGTAGAACTGAAAATGTGTCTAACGGCAATAATATTTGGCATATGCTATTATACTTATTGGAAAATATACAGGGTGGTCATCCCAAGAAATTATTCATGGTAGACCTGTTATTTAGTATTGAATTTTTGCTGTTGGATGAGCACTATTTTTGACCAAAAGTTATCAGGACTTCTTTGTAATAATTACAATAACTATATTTCCATTATTATTCTTCTTCTTCAATGTCATTTTATATTTAATAATTTTTTAGTGACCGCCATGCACAAATAACGAGGGAAGTTCTGTGTAAATACCTTTACCGATTTTTTTTTTTTTAAATAAAAGCGGATTTATTTTATTAAAAGTGGATGAACTGGAACCGACGAGAATTCGTCGATAGTGACGGCAAAGTAAATGTTAAATTGTTATTTAGTAGTACAAACAGCTTTTAATTTACAGATTTCCCATCCCAGGTCCCTTTAAAGGAAAACATCTTGACTATATTTGCACTCTCATATGTGGAAATAATTGGTCATAGAATTTTAATAATATTTGAGGCAGATGTCATAAAAAAATTTAAGGTATCGGTTTCTAGCATATACGCCAAAAATGAAGTTTTTGAAGTCTTATTAGCTTGCTCCACTTATTTTCCCCTATTTACACGCCCCCTCACCCCTTCAACGGAATCAGATGTCACTATAATTCATACGTGTACTAAATTCCACGTGAATATCTCAATTTTATTTTATCAACCCCTTTAATAGTGGAATGGAATGGTGGGTTGAAAAATATAAAGAAATTTGAGGCCTTGAGGTATCATAAAATTGCATTTGAATACGTATTTGAACTTCAGTTGTAAATGCCCTGATCCTCCACAAGATAACAAATAACTGCAAAATTCAAATTTTCTAATTCACAGAAAAATTGGTTATTGGTTTACTGGATGGGGTGGTACAGGCCTTGATTCGGTAAACAGAATAAGCCAAAGCACATACTGCAAATATGTGAAGAGTGGACTACTGATAATAGAAGAAAAAGAAAGTGTTGTGTGGGATGTTATGAAAAGGAGTATGGCTACATATACAAATTGGAAAATGGCGACAAACATGTCAAATTGGTTGCCACTTTTTGTGCAAACTGCCCAGATACTCTATCATTTTGTTTACAGTATTTTCATTTCATTAGTTTCTATAATTTGTATGTGTATGAGGTAGAATAAGTACGTGTCTTTCATTTTTTAAAATAAATGTAAAGAATGATAGCCTGTCACTCTGTGTATACTTGACCAAAGATTTGAGATAAACTTTTCTTATTTACGTGTATCATCGGTGATTATTTAGTTCATTTTTGCACTAGCTGGGCGTTCAAATTCCTTTAGGGTGGGATCATAAATTTTTTTGCAGAAGTTAAATTTATTGTCGTCAGTATCACTGGTTATCCACATAGTACAGAAGAGAACTATTTAAGATGTAACACCGGTGATACCTGGTATCCCGTAGTAGAATGGGCTAGGTAGTCAACTTGTTAATATGTGTACATAAAAATTTGAATAATCCAGTGAAGAATTGTATTATTTACATCTAGTGTTATAATATTATTCCGTAATAGCCTAAGAGCTGGCTACGAAAATTAAAAATGATAAGGTGCAGTGAACATTTTTATGTAAAGACCCTCCGAACTAGCTGAAAAGTACATAGCTCAGCAGCCAGAAGTCGTTCCCGGGGAGGGAAGCGTGGGCGGACGGCAAATTAAGGGGCCTAAAATCTCCCTGTTCTTCCAGGTTTTCCGATTATTAACGTACTAGTAACATTAATGAAACAAAAAACAAATCGAATTCATGAAATGTCAGAAAATGCTATGTTTCGTTCACTTCTGTTGGCTAGAATATTCGATTTCGCCCATGTAATTAACGATGCCGTGAAAATGCCAATTTCGACCTTTCGATATCGACATTAGGCAGCCTTCCTGCTGATGTATTTATTAAGTTATAAACATTTAAAAATTTCATGTTTTGCGTTTTCTGGTGAGAGTAATTGAAATTTCAAGTCCACCCCGATCGTAGCACAGTGGCGACTTTCACAGCGGATTTCTCGGTTCGAATCCTGTATGGGTGTACTTTTTTAATTTGTTTTGAACTATTTGGCTGATATTTCTTATTCTAAAATTACATCTCCTTTATTTTTACCGTCAACAGTTAAAGGTGTTGTACTAAATAACGAAGAATCTGACGGTAAAGTATTCAACTATTATATGATACATAACTTTCGTTGTACAACTGTTTTTTATAAAAATATTAATTTATGTACTAGATGATGAAATAGATATTGATTATACCAGCGACGAGGATGTACATCATCAGTCAGATTGTGAATGTTAAAATCCTATTCTTACTCTCTAGTGAGAATAAACTATTTTTCAAGTAATATATAAAACGAGTTTAATTAATGTAATTATTTATACTTTTCTGTTATTTATACTACTCTTTATATTTCGTTTTGTCTACTCGTAATTTATTTATAATTCATTAAAAGTTTAAATAGTACCAGACAAATTGCCAAAACTGCATAAAATTGTTTTACATAAAAAAAATTGTATTAGCGCTTCAGCAACTTTTGGCAATATTATCATTTTTTTTTATACTTCATCATTTTACCTTCTGGCAATTTATGTACAGCTTTTTTAAGCCATAAATAATAGAAAAACAAAATCGCCAGAACTGTACCTTGACATTAAAAGTTTAACAATTTGCTTATAACTTTACCGACTTCTGGCAACGTTTAATCTCCGACCTAGACTTCTGGCAACAATTTTACGCAATTTCTGTAGTTAAAAACTACACAAAATTTCAGCTGCACTCAAGGATTTTATTTTAATTAAAAATTAACGCGCTTGCCCCGCCACGCTTCCCTCCCCGGAAGCGACTTGGGGAGGCTGGCTACAGAGCTATGTACTTTTCAGCTAGTAAGGAAGGTTTTTATATAAAAATTTTCACGGCTCCTTATCATCTTTAATTTTCGCAGCCAGCTCTCAGTCTATAACAAGTCCTCATAGTAAATCAACGTCCATAAAAATTTCCTTAAAAAATATTTAAACGGAAAAAAGCATTTTCTCCTTGTCTAAAATTTTAAGATACGACCATGAATTTCGCTACCTCGAATGATAATATTATGCATAATTTAGCGTGTGTAGTGTATAAGTGAAAGTCATGCTACGCTAACAAGCTACGTATTGAAAAACGGCTCATTTTTGTAACTGACCTATAGAATGGCAACTGTAGATTCTGCAACTGATGTAGACGTTTAGTAGTTGGTGGGTGTAGGTGAGAGGATGTCTATGTTCGCCTGACTACTCCCACCTTTTTATTTGCAACGGAAAATTATCTTCATTATATGACTGTTATTTATATATTTATTTATTTAAGAATGCAGCTGTTTAGGGAGATAAGTATCTGACTGAAGGGTAGGAAATACAAATAAATGTATATTAAATGACAAACATAAACTAAAAAATCGGTAAAGGTATTTACACAGAAATTCCCTCTTTATTTATACAGGGCGGTCATTCTAAAATTATTTATTACGAAACGATATATGGAAACAATAATCGGAATGTAGTTATCACTATTATTACAAAGAAAACTAGATAACCTTTGGTCAAAAAAATATGCAGAGGTCATCCGACAGCAAAAATTAATATTAAATAAAAGGTGCCAAATATGGAAGGCTTGTGAATTATTTTTTAAAAAGACCACCCTGTATATTTTTCAATGAAACAATAATAGGTGTCTTTCTTGTCAAGTACCTTAACTGTATGCCAAATATTATTGCCAAATTTGGTCACATTTTTAATTCCATATCTACGTAGTGGAGTGGAAGTATAGCAGTCGTTAAAATAATTTCTTTTTTTAAATAGGTTTAGAATGTCATGAACTGTGAAAATTTTAAATTTGAGTAAAAACATTTTTTTTCATTCTAAAGGTAAAAGAATGTAAAAATTTCTGTTTTTTTTTAATAGGGTTGGAATGTTATGAAACGTGGAAGTTTTAAGTTTGACCGTAAAAAATTTAATTCTGTCTATTCTGTGTACCTAGTGGTAAATATTTTTTTTTTTGAAATTTTCCAAATCAATCCAAATTTAGTAGGCATCTTTCACTAATAGAAAATATATCAGGAACGGCCTCAATTCTTTTTCTTTGGGCATTTGCCAAAAGCTATCATCACTCTGTATAAGAATTTTGGCAATTTTCCATGCCGAATTTAAAAATACTTCTATAACGTATTTAAACTATGTAATGAGCTTGTTCCACTATATTATTTTTATCTGGTTTTTATACGTTTTTATATAGTACTCGACATTCTTATTATGCACTTAAAATTACATTTTATTAACTTTTGCCGTTCTCGAGATATAAGGCGTTGAAATTAGTAATAGTTGCAAAAACAGTACGCCTGTTTGTGACGTCACTATACGCAACTTTGAACTAGGTAATCTAACGCGACCACTAACAGCCGTTCAGTAGTAAGTAAATACGTGGAGTCGAAGGTCGCTTTAGGTGTCTATGGAAAGAGAAAGAGTGGCATCTTGTTCTTACACCAAAGTGAAGGGGCAAAACCGGAAATCCAGCTTGGCACTGGCGAACGAAATATGGCCTTTTTGAATTGAAAAACATAGAATTTTCAACAATGCATAACTAATTAAATACGTGGAATGGAACTCCGCTCTAGGTCTCTATGGAAAGAACAAGATTAGCCCTTTCTCCTGATACCAAATTGTATAGGGAAATTTGGAAATTCGGCTCTGCAAGATCGAACAAATAATGCCTTCTATAGAAGTATTAAAACGTAAGCTAAAAAATCAAAAACATCAAATCTTTGAACGCTCATATATAAGTTAATACTTGTAGTGGAGGATCGATATTGGCCTCTAATTAAAAAATGAAGATTGGCATTTTATCGACATCGTAAGTGTCACAGTGGAAATCGGAATTTTGGCTAGGTCTGTGGGAAAGAAAAATGGGTATTTTCTTAAAAACAGAAAATTTGGCTGTCATATTTTGACATTTGGTAACATTTCGCCAAATCATATGTTCCCCTACAATCCCTCGACTGCCTGTTCCTAAATTTAAGAGGCGAGAGAGATAGCCGACTTTTGTGAGTTAATTACTCAAAAACTATTCAAAAGAACGCCTCAGAATTTATCCTAAACAATGTAGAATTAATTCCCGAATTGAATGACACCGGCCGCTTCCCGAAAAACCTCCCCCACGAAAAGCCTTTGGTAGATCCAATCCGCAATTTTAGAGGGGCGCAGATCAACACGATAAGTATATAGATAATAACAACTAAACAGCATCGAGTCGACTGAGATCGCCGAGTCTATGCCTATAATGACGTGGCGCCTGACCACGCCCCATTTTCGCGAGGTGGAGGTTTGTAATTGTATTTAAGACACTAAACGTGCGAATAAAATTCTGATTCTTTGCAGATCCATTATTTTATACTTGCACTTTCGATTTATGAAATTAAAAAAAATGTCGAACAATCCCATTAGTTTTTTTTGGCACACTTTTAATGCTTCGAGAATTAATAACTGAGTTTCACAATAAATCAATTTCAAAAATATTAGGGAGGCTTCCGGCTACAAAATCTTCAGTAATTACAAAATTGTACCCACCAGAAAGAATTTTTAAAGTACACACTGAAAAATGATTTAAAAAATCCTACGGAAATAATATATACTTAGTGGGCCATAAAATATTTTTGTTTCCAATTATTCATTTTATTCTAAGTAACTCACACGCATCAGTATATTCTATAAGATCTGTTTACTTATTCAACTTTAATATATCTCATTTATGTGAAACTTAGAGAAAACATTACAATTGTGATTGTATGTGGTAACAAAACAAGAACTCAAAAGGAAGTTTGTTAAATGTTGGTCACCATGTATCACAGTCTACAGTCAGTAAAACGGAACGGTGAACCGCCTGAACTGTCGAGGCTCACACACAATTTCGTCAAAAAATTAAAGTTTGGGCTGGTCTCATTAATAAATCGAATCATTGGTCCTTATTTTACTTCCACATCCATGTAGTGGATTGGAAGTACAGTAATCGCAAACAAATGTTCGAATTTTTTTTTCTTGAAATAGATATAGTATGTCATGAAATGTCGAGATTTTAAATGTGAACAAAAAAAAATAATTTCTGTCTGTCTTTAACTTTTTTTGGCCGCAAATTTTTGTCTGGAACGGTTTAAGATATTAACTTGAAATTTTGTACACGTATATGACGTATATGTTATAACGAGATCTGGAACTGGATTGTTTTTTGACGACATTCGGTGAAGGGTTGGGGCGTAAATAGGGGGAAATATGTAAAACAAGCTGGTAAGAGTACAGAAACTTACAATTCGGTGTATGTACTAGGATCCAAGGCCTCAGATTTTTTTATAATATCGCGCTGACTCCATTATTAAAGGGGTTGGTAAAATAAAATTGAGATATCCACTTGAAATTTTTTACACGTATGTATTATAACGACATCTGGGACTAGATTATATTTTGAGATGATTCCGTTGAAGGGTTGGGGGTTAAATAGGGGCAAATAGGGAAAATAAGTAAAGCAAGTTGGTAAGAGAACAGTAACTTGAAATTCGGTGTATGTACTAGAAGCCAAGGTCTCGGATTATTTATAATATTTTTCAACCCCCCACCTCTACTCCTTTATTAAAGGAGTTGATAAAATAAAATTGAGATATTCACTTGAAATTTGGACACGTATGTATCATAACGACATCTGGAACTAGGTTACATTTTCAGATGATTCCGTTGAAGGGTATATACTAGAAGCTAAGGCCTCGGATTTTTTAACAGTATTTTTCAATCCCCCACCACCATTACTCCATTGTTAAAGGGGTTGATAAAATAAAATTGAGATATTCACTTGAAATTTCGTACACGTATATGGAACTAGATTATATTTTGAGATGATTCCGTTGAAGAGTTGGGGGTTAAATAGGAGTAAATAGGGGAAAATAAAGTAAAGTAAATCAAGCTGGTAAGAATACAGAAATTTGGGATTTGGTGTATATAATAGAAACCAAGGCCTCGGATTTCTTTCTAATATTTTTCAAACCCCACCACTTCTGCTCTGATTGGGGAACGTGGAACTATTGAATGGGCACCCCGGTCACCCGATTTGACCCTTATTGATAGCCTTTTATGTAGTTAATCAAATTAAAAGTGTATGTTAACCGACCAGACAATATTGAAGATTTAAAACAGGATAAGCGAAGAAATTCACAAAATAGGCCCTGAAGTCATACAAAATGTCATCCGAGAATTCAAAGCTTGCTTGATTATTGTCAAGAGGTGATAAGCGGTCATTTTGATCATTTAATTTAACCATAAAATACATTCATATAAATTGGAAATATATTCTTAATGTGACTCTACGCTTCATTTTATGTAAAGGGTTGAGATGGGTACAATTCTATATCAATAACTTTAAAGGCAACAACACACCAGTTTCACCTTTTCTTCACTAGCGAAATTTGACATTTTAAAATTGATTTTCTCAGTAATTAATGCACCAAATTTAAAAAGATTTAAACTGTTTAGTAGAGAACGTGGCGCCGTACGACCTACTTTCTAATTAAAAGTTTTCGTAACAGATGGGACGAACGAGAGGTACTATTTTCATGCTAAAAAATAGCAATTTTGAATCAAAATTCAACCTATTTCAGGAGTTTTCCCAAAAGTTCATATGTATGATTAAAATGAATTTCTTTCATATATATATGGACTCACTGTATAAAAAGATTCTTGTATTAAATTTATTAAATTTCTTTATTTATGAACTGTTTACTATCTCTACCGTTGTGTATTCATTGATTATGAGATATAATTAATAACTTGACGTTAAGTGACCGTAAACTAACAACTTCTCGCTTAATACGAATCATTTAACTTATTATATTCGATAAGCAATCAGTAATAGCTTTATCTTATGATGTTATAATTTTCTAATAGACGTCATAATACTTACATTCATATATTTTTTGCGCTTAATCAGCTCTCACCATTGTATGGAAAAAAATCGGTAAACTTGTTTACGTAGAACTTCCCTGTTTGTTGATACACACAGTAATCAATTTAAAAAAATATTAATTAAGGACCGACATAGGAGAATAATAATACAATCGAAATGTAGTCTTCACTATCGATACAAATTTCCTTCATTATTCATTCTCCTTAGACGATCTACCATGTATATTTTCCAGGAGAAGTCTAGTCATTTAGCAACTGAATTGGGAACTTCCGGACATTCAATCAGAATATTTTTATATACCGCCCGACCGACTGCATACGCTGGATTGGATATGGGACATGCTTGTGGCCAGCAGCGAAAGCCACATGACGCATAGGGTAGAAATATAGGATGGGAAGTATAGGTGTTTGTGAGATGGTTCTTTTAAGTTTCCATGCTTCTTTTTGGTTTCCATCTATCATCATCGGGTAGGAAGAGTAGGCTTCTTTGAGATGCTTCTCTTGGAGTTGGAGTTGGAGTTTGTGGGAGGGCAGTCACAAAGAGTGACCGCAGCACCTAGGCCCCATTGAACCCCTTGTACATCTCCCGAGGGATACAAGATTCCACTTAGGCCTCCAACCATCCGAATCTTGAGAAGAAGGTGGAATATCCCTCAAGTCAGCCAAAGTAGGCCAACGTTCCCCCAAAATGGATTCTCTGCTAGAGGAAACTACCGGGCACTCACAGAGTACATGTTGGACAGTCTCGTCTTCTTGTTCACAGCCTCTGCATAGGAGTGTGTCGTTCAACTCCATGTTATAAAGGTGCTTTCTCAGCTGGCAATGAGCAGTAAGAATTCCTGTCGCGGAGCGCAGGTTCCTCCTGGACATTGCCAGGTAGGTCATCGTTGTATCCTTGTCGGTGTATCTAAGCAGATCGCTGGCCAACTGACAACTATGAGTTTCATCCCACACTTTTTTTAATTTTCTGTGGGTGTTTTCTTTAATCATTAGCATTATTGCTGAGGTCGGCGGTATGTTAGAAGGGCCAGGTCCAAGTATACTTAGACTGGCTGCCTTCTTAGCCAAACTGTCAGCTTTCCTGTTGCCTCTGCACTGTGCATGCCCTTTGACTCAGCATATAATGACACTGTACATGCTGAAGGCGTCCACAAGTGCTTGATGGCATTCCCATACTGACCTTGCTGTTATTTTGTGTCTTTGTAGGGCCAGTAGTGATTGTCTACTATCAGTGTAGATTCTGATTGTTTTTCCCGTTATTTGTCTACGGGAAATTTCTTTTCGGCTATGGTTATTCCCGCCAGTTTTGTTTGTGTTATACTGGCTTGTTTGTCCATAGCTCATTTAATTTAAATTTGCAGATTCCTGGAGTATACCCCACAACCTGTTCCTTCTTTCTTTTTCGATACGTCTGTGAAGATGTTAACTGTTCCTTCACTGACAGCCTCATTGCTACTGTTGGTGTGTATTGCAATTGCATAGGGTCTATCAAAGATGAACTGTGGAGAAATACCATCTGCGCGTACTTGCAGAAGTGGCATCTGTTTGATTGCCATCATCGGGTGGGAAGAGTAGGCCTTTTTGAGACGCTTCTCTTAAGTTTCCATGCTTCTTTAAATTTTTCATCTATCATCGGACGGGAAGTGTAGGCGTTTAAAATATGCTTCTTTTAAGTTTACATGCTTCTTGTAAGTTTCCATCTATCATCATCTCCTTATTAATTCTTCTTCTGAGTCCTCTGTGTGCATCTCTTCCTGTCCGTTGTTATTTATTAATCGCTCCACAGGTAAATAGCTATTTACAGTGAGAGTGCAAGGAAAAGCATCGAGAGAGCATTTGAGACACCCTGTATACCGATCCGCCAAGGTAAAGCAAAATAAAAAGTAAAATCTGCAAGAAATTAAAAAGAGATCTAGGAGAACATTTGGGACGCTTTGTATATCAAGCAGACTCCTTTGACTTGAGAAACATTTTTGTATTCGCAAATATATGGACCATGTGACAAGGATTAAGAAACCAGTAGATAGAACTTATCTTTTCCTCCCTGTGCATATGTTGGCAGCTTCCCTCTTTGTTCTTCTTAGAAACCAGCCCATTGCCAGATGTTTGTGTCCCTTTCTCAACTTGTTTATATACGCTTTCAGGTGATGCCACATTCATATATCTTAATCAAATATCAACTAAACGAATTAGCCAGATTAATGCTAATTTATATCAACGTAGAATTGTCCGCGCTTCAGTTCAACGCAATGCCGCACAATTTCTCAGTTTTAACTGAGTTTGTTCAAGATTTCGTAGAAGCCTGTCTCTGGCGCCATCCGAAACTGAACCCCCCGAAGATCAATTGTGATTGTTATCAAATTCTCTACATATGTGTTTTAATATGGAACATCAATGTTTTACATGTTCTACATACTTCGAACATTTTACTTTACAATACAATTCCGTATAACAACTCAGCGCTGTTGTACCTTTCAACCCTCTGTGCACTGCCTTTGTTTGGACAATTCCATTTGTCATCGTTGCATGTCTTATTCAGCTGCCAAAAAATTAATAATTGTGCGGTTAGATCATTTGCGTTGTTTATTTGCCAGAAGTGTTGCCAGGTCTATTGCCATGGACGTATCATGGACGCTTTATTTTGTATCTGTCTGACAGCTGATATTGTTTTATTACATTCAATGGCTACTATGATGTTTCCAATGTTATTAGGTTACCAGATTTACACAGAAATGTGCCATTTTAGTTTCCAAAGCCCACTAATCTATTATCTATTAGCCGCATGTTTCTAAAAGCTTGGTTGCATTGTATTTTGGCTGAAATCTCAAATATTTCTGAGCGGATTTTCAAAATTTTGGTATCATTAGATTCGTATGAAAATGAGGCATTTAAAAATGTTGGTGAACGATTAAATTCCCATAAAAAAAATGAGTTAGTGGGTAATAATCACATTTAAAAATTTTAAACGCCTCTAGAGAATTAAGTAATGCAATCATATTGCTCTTTTTATTTTTATAGTAACGTAGCACACAAACTAAAATATATTTTGGGCACCACAGCACTCTGGATTCAGAAATAGATTTTTTAATAAAATTTTTAATGTTTATCAAAAAGTGACCAAAATGGATGTAATGTATTCAAAATTTCCTCTTGATTCCAAAAATTTAAAAATATATATGGTGTTCCATTTAAAAATCGAAAGTTGTGGGCTTTTCCGGTCAAACCGGATGTGTACCAAACTCGATTTTTTATTGAAAAGATGGAATTATAGTCGTGTAATAATGCCTCCAAATTTCAATTTTCTATTCCAAATAATTTAGGAAATATCGGGGCGAGCGCAATTCGTGACTCACCCGGTATAGCAATGGTACGAAATTTTCAAAATTTTTATTTTTTTTGAAATGGGTGTAGAAAGCCATGAAAAGTGAAAATTTGTAATTTGAGCGGAAACAATTTTTTTTCTGTATCTATTCCCTTTAGACGGTCCATCCTGTATATTTTTCAGTGAAAGTCTAACCATTTCCTCGGTGGCAGTAGCGTCAGCTACCTACCAAATTCGACTGTTCTCCGTCAAGTTGTTTTTTAGTCAATACATCAACAGACAGACAGACGCTCAGAGTGACGGAATTGAATAACCTATATTTTCGTAATTTACATGATCTGAAACGTGAAAATTCAAAAAAGTCTCGGAGGGTGATTTTTTCTCGAATACAATAGGTACTTCCCTTCTGTATTTATCAGGGACAAAGCGAAGAATCTATACGCCCGTGTGGCAGAGCATGGGAATCCGCCGGTCAGACAGGCGACTGACTACGACCCCAATGACGCTCCGAGGCACAAGAGGCCAAAGCTCCAGATCCTAGATAACGAGTAAGTATAACGTAAGCCAGGTGAGCCAGTCTCCACACGGCAGCTTCGAACTCTTGCAAGCTTTCCCCAGCCCCTTGAACACGTGATTTCAGCTGGGTCTGGTACACTCGGGTACAAGGTGTTGATCGCCATATCGTAGATCTAGGGCAGCTTCTAAAACTTTAAAATCCCGTTGTTGGTCTACTGGGATTGTCTGGAGTATTTCCAATGCTTGGCCCCTTAATGCCACGATTAACGCCATAGCCTTCTCTTCGTCATTCCAGTTGTTTGCACTCGCTGCTGCCTCAAACTGCATCTTGTAAGTCATCCAGGAATTTTTACCATCAAAGGAGGGAATTTTTAATCGCTGGCCTGATGATACCACTTGCTGGTTTCCTCTATCCCTCAACTGTTGTTTAAGTTGGTCTATTTCTCCTTCTACCTGATGCATTTTCTCTTCAACCTTGTCTACTTTTTCCTCGACTTTGTCCATTTTTACTTCGACCTCATTAACTTTCGTCTTTACGCTACCCATATCTTCCTTAATCTCATTTTTTATTTCTTCAACGACTGTAAACAAGGCATTCTGTTGCGTCTCTATAACTTTCCTTAAGTCGTCATTTTCCTTTTGACGGCGTTTCTCTTAACCGTTTTCCTGTTTCAGCCCGACCTTCAAGCCACGCCACAAGGAGGCAATGACAGAAGAGCGCCAGAAGAAACGACCCAGATGGCAGGGTCCAACAACCAGGACCAGGGGAGGTCTGCTAACATCGCCTACAACGTCCGCATTTGCGGGTTAATAGGCGAAAAAGCAGGCCCACCCCTTACGAGGTCCAGGTCTACAGCGATGACTGGAGCAAAGAGTTCAAGCTCGACCCCTAATCATCCGAGACCGTCATATTTACTCAAGAATATTGGCGTGCCCTTCTGTATGTGAGGGAAGTAAAAATGAACCAAAAAGAAGAAAATATAAAAGTAAAAAATATGTTCCTATCAGAGGATAACATTGTTCGTTATGTCAAGATAAACCGCTAACTGATTATTATATTGTCATTGAGAATATATAATTGTGCCAAATTTCAAGACCCTACATATACAAAAAGAAACAGAGACATTTTTGAAAAGTTAGTAATATCCATCTTTCCAATCTTTATATCATTACTGTAATAAATGATATTTGTAGTGGTTAAAACAATAAGACTGACTTGAATGCCTACCGTGTTCCAGTGTTAATCAATTTCTTTATAAACAACTGCAAAGAAGACGTAAAGTTGAACCAAAATAATTTAACCAGTACAAATCCAATGCCAAATCTATTTTTTATTACATTGTATGAATACCCTCTTTGACGATTCCGTGTATAATAATAATTAAATCATCATTGGTTAGCCTTGGAATTATAACATCCCCTGCTAACATAGATAGCGTCGACGCGACGTCGAAATAATAACACACTAGCGGTCTATACCAAGGCTAGGAGAACGTCATTATTTTTATTTTTATAACCGTTTGTTTCAATGGCATTTCCTTATGGGTGCGTTACGATTATTAAAAACTTTAAGCATCTATCTGTGCAAGTGGCTAGAAAAGGATACATAAGTAATGCATTTGGCAATTGTTTTTAATTAATTCAGTAATTAAGATCTATAAAGATGTAAATTGTAGCAAATAAATATCCCTACAGAGGCGTGAGAAACTTTCAGTATATATTGCTAAATGCAAATGCAGGGTCGTTCCTGGGTCTTTTGCCACCCCGTGCAAAAAGATGTTTTGCCACCTCATAAATTATGGAATTTATTATTTCAAAATATTTTGTGTAAATAGTACTGTATATTTTTGGTTATTGCCTGAACGTTATTTGTGGCATTTTCTTAATTCTTCTATTTCTCTTTTTGGGACTTACTGCCACATGTATTTTTACTTCTAACTGGCGTCGGAGAGGAATCTATAAAATAACACAATTAGCCAGTATATTACTGGGAAAATTACTAAATTGAGTGTAAATGCCATAATGAAACTATTAACTATCTGTATCAAATCAACTTATTTTCAGTTGGAAAATGATTTCTATCAGCAGGATTTCGGTATGGCAATGGGCTATTATCAACGAGTTTAAGCAATATGCTTATGGAGGATTTTGAAACTAGACATGTACAGCAAGCGTCTAGGTAAACAGAAATGGGAAATCTTCGAGCATGTGCATTACCTTGTAAATGTGTAATAAATTCGCGCAAGTGGAGAAATTGAAATATTTCCTGATATTTTGTGAAAAAAAGCGGGCACCGCACCCCCTTTTCTTTGTCTGCGACGCTAATACTGCCTGCGGCGCTAATAATTATTAACAATTAGATATTAAAATAAAAACTTACTAACGTAACCTAAAGAAATCACACGAAAGAATGAAATTATTATATAAAAATAAGGAAAACCTAAAGAAATCAGAAGATTTAAAAAAAAAAAAGTTAATCGTTGCAAAATTAAAGAAAAAAAACTTAGCTGACGTAGAAATTTGATCCCGGGACCCTTCGCATCATAAGCAAAAGCCATTGCCATTGCCATTGTAAATCTTTTTATTCATTTTTTGTTTCATTTTACAGTGTAAAGGTTCCTTTGTTACAGTATAATAATAAATATATGTGTACAAACAAAAAAGAATAAAACACAACAGATAAATAAAACTACACTGCCTTGTATATAAAATGTCTGACCGTTTAGCTGCCGGAGCAGTAATAACGGTCCGACCCGCCGATGTTGTGACGAGGAACCTTCAACGAACTGTTTACGAGATTTCGGCAACAATGAAGCACTTGTAACAATCTATGCTTGTTACATATGCGCTAACCACCTGGCTAAAGGTAAACACTAAAGCAAAGTAAAAATAGTTAGACAAATGATATTACGTTTTGTGCATGGTCGAAGTTTTCACATTTTGGTTTCCTCAGACGCTTATGTACAAAATAGTATATACTGTTATGAATTACACCCCCTTGGAACTGGAGATGATACGCCTATGCCTACTAATTGTGACTGGAAGCCAGCAGAAAGAAATGGACTTTTCTGGAATGTGATTGGAGAAGATTCTTGATTGCTTCTAGATGGATCTAGAGAGTCAAATTCGGAGTATATAAGGCGCGATTACCAGCGCGGAAGAAGAAGTTTTATTAAGAAGGCAGTTTATAAAAGTGAACAAGTTGAAAAGTGAAAAGTGAGGTTAAATATTAAGTAAACAAAGTGTATTTTCAAGTATTGTATAGTCAGTAAATTGTTAAATAAAGTGTTAGTAGTGTTTATCTCTTGTTGACATTATTTAGAACCCACGGATTCACACAGGGTGTTTCCTAAAAAGTGGAAAATACGCTACAATACAAACCGGTTATCTGGTAGAGATATGTAAACGATATCTTTGCAATTTGGCCCCACGGTATTGAGTTACTAGATAATTTTTTAGAAAATTTGTATAAAAAAGAACCTTCTGTTACATTTACTTTAGTTAAAAAAACAGATGTTTAGATTTTAATTCAAATCCGCTCACCCATGTTAAGAGGGATGCTATGTTATAAAATGTTTGTATGATAGGGCCAAATCATTTCTAATGATGAGATATTAAACAATAAGAAACGGTTTATCAAAGAGATTCATATAAACAATCAATTCCCTTAAGCCTTTGTTGATAAAACATTTATAAATAATGAAAATAACAATCAGATACGACAGAAACCTGAAAAATGTTACACGACGTGAATTCCTTATGTACATGGATTATCCGAAAGTTACACCGCATGGGTGACAGATTTGATATTAGGACGGTATTTCAAAGGAGCAGACAAAACCGAAAAACCATGAGCAGAATAACAAACTGCATTTAAAATATTTCGTGTAAGTGTAGCAAACATTACACGGGTGAGTATGCTAAAATGCCGTAGCCTAAATTGCGACGTCCCGTGCGACTGCACCTCTTGCACCCCCGTCAGGAACGGCCCTGCTTAAGGGTTAAAATAAAAAGCCATGTATTAAAACAATAAAAGAGGGACACATTTTTAACGGTATTTTCTATTTACTGCAGCAAAAATAAACTACTTTATCACATAGAAGTAATACGTAATGGTTATCATTAATGTTCTAATCCCATATGGTTTAATTAAATCGGTAATTATAACCGGACAAAACTTTTAATTATAATCGTCGTAGAAAAAAATATGACATGTTATACTATTAGTCGGGGAGGCAGCGTTGCTTTTTGGTAGTGTTTTCATATCAATTGAATTTTAATAGATTTGACATTAACAAGCACCAGACTTCACACCCACGCCGCAGTGGACCGGGGCGGAATATCGATTTCAATTTGAAATAATTTCGTCGGAGATGATAAAACTTCAAATTTTCAATGAATCGTAACTAAGTAAATACATCGACTGGAAGGTTGTACGATGTCTCTGTGGAAAGACGAAGATTGACATGAACCAAAAATAATATTTTTTACATTTCGTCAAACGTACGACAAAAAATCAAAAACCTTTGTAATTAAAATTTCAGCAAATCTGCGTTGGTGTTGGGTCACTTGAGTACGTACATAACGTACAAAATGGAATAAAGTAGGTAAAAAGCGGTTTTTTTCTTTCTAACGCTCAGGGACGTCAACAGTTCCGATTGCCTTCACACTTTTAGAAAATATACTGTTTGTTGAAAACAAAACACTCTGAAATTTTGGTGCCCAAATATTGAACCTTGTGGACACTAATAATGAATTTTTTATCTGAAATTTGAATTGCCCGCCATTTTGTGCCATTAAGTCCAAGATGGATCATTTTTTTTCAAAATGTAGATCTAGACGTCAGTTTTCTGATGATATTGAAAAACATTTCCATTAAAGCCAATTTGGTCACTTTCTTGGCATTTATTTATAAATCAAATGACGGCCATTTTGAAACATTTGTATTAGAAGATAAAGAGAATTCCGAGAACTTTAATTAAAAAAAAAATAATTATTTTTAGAAAAGGAAAAAACAATGCTTTTAGATGTTTCAAATAAAAACTGTATTTTTATACACTCTACATATGTTTCGGCTTGCTAGGCCTTTCTCAAGAGCATTACAGATGAATACTAAAGCTATGAGGGTGGTTGTTCTAAAAATAAATGCAGTAATACCCAAACATGTGGAATTACGGGGATTTCAAGTAATAAAACTAAGGATCTACCTACTCGGAATAATTCAATGGGCTATTCTTAGAACCTTGTCTATTATAGGAGTGTTTATGAAATTTAATTGGTCATTGGTGGTACAAGTATTGCTTTTAAGGGATTTTTTTATTTCTAATTGTTCAAGGAGGTTTAAGCGTTTTCCTTTACTTTCTGAATGGATTAAATTAATATTCTCTGTATCAATAAAATGATTATTTTCAATGCAATGTGTTGACATTCCTGTGTTTTTGGTGTTATTTAAAATGGATTGTTTATGTTCTTTTACCCGATTAGCTATACTTCTACCACTTTGGCCAATATATACCGCGTTACAGTCCTTACATTTAATTTCATAAACCCCCGATTTGTTGACTTTACTTATTTTTTCTTTATTGTTAACTAAAATACTTCCTAAATTTGTTTTGTTTACACTTATTGTGGAGATGCCTAACTTATTTAGTTTTCTACTTATTTTATCACTAAACCTAGGAATATAATTAATAAAATTGTACTTTGTTGTTTTGTTGGTTACAGTAAAAAATTCCTTTTGAAGTAATTTTCGCTGTTTGTTTTTAACCATGTTCTCTATTAGTGACTCCTTATATCCATTATTCACTAATAGAGAACATGGTTAAAAACAAACAGCGAAAATTACTTCAAAAGGAATTTTTTACTGTAACCAACAAAACAACAAAGTACAATTTTATTAATTATATTCCTAGGTTTAGTGATAAAATAAGTAGAAAACTAAATAAGTTAGGCATCTCCACAATAAGTGTAAACAAAACAAATTTAGGAAGTATTTTAGTTAACAATAAAGAAAAAATAAGTAAAGTCAACAAATCGGGGGTTTATGAAATTAAATGTAAGGACTGTAACGCGGTATATATTGGCCAAAGTGGTAGAAGTATAGCTAATCGGGTAAAAGAACATAAACAATCCATTTTAAATAACACCAAAAACACAGGAATGTCAACACATTGCATTGAAAATAATCATTTTATTGATACAGAGAATATTAATTTAATCCATTCAGAAAGTAAAGGAAAACGCTTAAACCTCCTTGAACAATTAGAAATAAAAAAATCTCTTAAAAGCAATACTTGTACCACCAATGACCAATTAAATTTCATAAACACTCCTATAATAGACAAGGTTCTAAGAATAGCCCATTGAATTATTCCGAGTAGGTAGATCCTTAGTTTTATTACTTGAAATCCCCGTAATTCCACATGTTTGGGTATTACTGCATTTATTTTTAGAACAACCACCCTCATAGCTTTAGTATTCATCTGTAATGCTCTTGAGAAAGGCCTAGCAAGCCGAAACATATGTAGAGTGTATAAAAATACAGTTTTTATTTGAAACATCTAAAAGCATTGTTTTTTCCTTTTCTAAAAATAATTATTCTAAAGATGTTTCACAAGGAACCTACCACATACTCAATCCAGTGTAATAAAAAAAAAAGTAAATTTTCGTCTATCTGAACTCGAGATATTTAACTTTTCGCATTTTGGCCAATTGTTTTTAATTAACAAATGCCTATTTTTGGCGGATATTTGAACTATATTATTTGGAAACATATTTACTTCAAATGAAGTGCCCAAAATCCATTTCTAAATTATAAAAACTAATTTTCAAGCATTTACATTTCATTGTTATTAATTAGCCTAAATAACTTTTTTAAATTTATATATGCACCATATTCAATTGTTTCCGGCTTACTTAAGTTGGTAGTTAACGTATGTATTTAGGGGAATTTGATATTCTGCTAACTATGCTTTACAAAATTATAACCTTATTTTTCTTGACTAATGTCAAATATTTGTACTGTTCGGAGACAACTGTTTCTTTGTGTGTGTGTGTATTTACTGCTATTTATCTTTTTACAAGATGCTAAAAGTTAAATATCTCGAGTTCAAATGGACGAATACTTACTTTTTTTAAAATATGGCAATTTTCCTTCTTTTCTGATAAAAATTTTTCAAAATTGTTTTCAAAATGACCGAGAAAATATATTTGTTGTCCTTCGGTTGATAAATAAATACCAAAATAGTGGCCAAAATGACTTTATAATAGAAATGTATTATAATCTCATCGGAAACCTGACGTCCAGAAGTACATTTTGAAAAAAAAACGATTGATTTTGGACTTAATGGTGCAAAATGGCGGGAAATTCAAACTTCAGATAACAAATTTATTAATTATATCCACAAGATTCAGTATCTAGGCACCAAAATCTCATAATGTTTTGTTTTTAACAAAAGGTACATTTTATGAAAGTTTAAAGTCCATCGGAACTCTTGACGTACTTGGGCATTAAAATAAAAAAAGCACGCTTTCTAGTTAGCTCACTCCATTTTGTACGTTATGTACGTAATCAAGGACCCAAAACCAACGCAAATATGTTGGAATTTTAATTACAAAGGGTTTCGGTTTTTAGTTTGGCCCGATAAGACCTCTAGAACCGGAGATCTTCACTTTCTTACCTAAAATACGCTGTCCAGAAAACAAAATTGGTCATAAAAAAAACGCAATAGGCTTTGGAAGTTCAAAACTCAGATACATACTCCTGCTGATACCCCAGAAGGTATCATATGAAATCATAATATTGCTGTTATAAAACTATACACATGAATGTCCTTTGTTTACTCGAAATTTTACTAGAAATAAAAATCAATCGGTATAAAAACACTACCAAAAAAGCAACGCTGCCTGCCTCCTCAACTATATACATTGAAGAATAACGAATGTGAATCTACTACATGACAATACCATCTTATCAAATCAAATCTAATTTTATTTCGAACATGATATAACACATAACATAAGACATAAATTTGTTCATATTAGAATTAATTAGAATTATACTGTTATTAAAGGAGTATCCATGTATTAAATTTGAGAGAAAAAAAAGTTCTACTTTTTACCATTTTCTGGGAGTAATATCCCTACATTTAAGGTAGGGCTAATTTTGCCTCGAAGAGGCAAAATTGGCATAACATAGTTCAATTTGGTGTGAGTTTTAGATGCCAAGAGGAGAATAATATCACTATTGCTACAAAGAGAATCTGATAACTTTTGATAAAAACAATATACAGAATGGTCATCCAATAGAAAAAATAAATAATAAGTAAATAAAAAGTTACAAATATAGAAAGTCTACTTAAATATCTTTACAAATTTCCACTATAGTTGGATTATTTTTTAGGATGACCAATCATTCTGTATAGTTTTCACTAAAAGTTTAATAGGTGTCTTCCTTGCCAGTTGTGTTAACCATATGCCAAATATTACTGTTATTTGTCACATCTTCTTCATTATTTATTCTCTTTAGGCGGTTCACTCTGGATATTCTCAATGGAAAGTTTACCGATTCCTTCGCTACCTGTAGAGTCAACTACCTACCAAGTTCTACTGTTCTCCGTCAAGTAGTTCTTTAGATATAGTGCCAACAGACAGACAACAGACCGACAAAGACAAATAGACCCACTGACGGAATTGAAAGACAATTTTCGCAATCTATATGGACTGAATCATGAAAATACGAAGAAGTCTCGGAGAGTGATTTTTCCAAGATTACAATACTTTCCTTCGGTAAGCGAGGGAAACAAAAATGGTTTCTTGGGTTCAAGGAACTTAAGGTTTATTTTTGAATCTTCCTGGCAACATTCTTCTGAAATTCTAGAAATTTAAATTATCGATAAATTGTCTCCTTTACTCAGAAAATATAAATCTTTTAGACGTAAGAGTATCATTAAGGTCATCAGCAGGGCGGTTAAACCACATTTTCAAATAAATATTTACAAATAACGAATAAATGGACCACTGTGTAGCCTGAGTCTTCCGTCAATGTAGACATTGGACAGTTCATTCATAAGCCTGGTGAATTCGAAAAGCGTTTCGGCTCAAGCCCTAACGTGATCGAGAATAATGTGGACATAGCTTAGCAATGTCTTCTGACATTTAGAAAAATATTGGATTCCTTTCGTTTGTAAGCTTGCAATATTATTTTATCCGTTCACATGTTTCAAGAAAGATTTGTGGATATTGGTATATGCATGCAGTGCGTTCGTAAAGTGCTGTATAAATTCTACAAAAGTTTGACAAAGCGGGAAGAAAAGAATTGTTTGGATAGGTCGATTTTTAAATATACTTCTTAGTCGTGTCAAGATAGCAAAATAGTTCTGATTTCTCATAGACATTACCGACTTTCATCATTCTTTTTGCAAAGTGTTCTGAAACACTTATTATAATCAAGTTTGACATGTATTTAGGACCCGCTTTTCATTTTTCCCATTATTTATTTAAATTTATTTAAATTGCGGATCTCGGAAAATAATGAACAGAATTAGACCAAAAAATTCTATGACAAATAATGCACCCTGTTCTGATGAGACATAATTGCTGTTGTTGAATCAGAGTATAAAACATGTTGTCGAATCAGAGTATTGGAATTTTAGTGGTGAACTACTTATAAGAAGAGCGGATTAAAATAAAAGATATTTATTTATATACAATATCGTACTTTTTGCATCGCAACAATAGAAATCTAATATAAATTCTTTGGGGGATGATTAAATTCTAAATGATTCATGAAGGCTAATTTTACACAATGATAATACTCACAAAAATTATGTTAACTGTTTAATGACTAAAACCTTGACCTATTTACTATTTATATTTTTCATATCACATTAGCTTTGTCATATGATAGCATATTATTAAGAAAATAATAAAGTTAATTTTATCTTGTATTAGATAAAAGTTTATTCAGCAAGTCCATGACACTTAGATTATTTTACAAATACTCCATAACATTGTAATATAAAAGTTAACAAAACGGTAAAATATAACAAGGCTGATATATAATATTTATGTTAAGGATTTCGCCATTGAAATTGATAATTGAAATTGAAAACGCTTGATAAGCTACGAACGTTTAAATAAATTGTTTTATAACAATTGAAGAAGAGATATTATTTGTGATAACGAATATATGCTCAGCACCACCAGTTTTTAAAATAAATTTAAAATTTTTTATAGTGGTGTTCTAGAGACCAAAGAGATGAGAGTCCAAACCGAAATAACGCTATTTAAAAATGCGATATTTCGGGCCAAAATTGTAAGCTAGTAAGAAAGTAAAATATAGTAATATATTTAATTTAAAAAATGGCTTTCTTACATAATCAATCAGGCAAGTATATTTAATCAGAGCTGGACGTGTTTGTAATTTCGTTTACACAAACAAGTGATGAAAAGTGTCAATGGATTTTTTCTAAACCTTTAATAAGATCAAAAATTAGTGGAAAATAATGTGATAATAAATTATTATGTCTAAACAGAATACAATTTTTTCATTATTACTTATTATTAAACATAGAAAATAATTTATCACTCAGTCTAGTAAGTAGTGGTAGTTTTATTAGGTCAGGAAATTTGGTTGGAATTTTAATCAGTTAGGAGATTAAAATTCTAAGGCTAAGAGTCTCTTCCGTCTGGTCACCATGGTCCTTGATATTTCGGTATCTGCTTTTGTTTGTATATGCCTACCTACTTCCTTGGTAATAAAATAGTGTGAGGGTCAAAATTTTATAGATGTATAAAATTCGTATATGTGAAAATATCTTCTTTTATCTTAAATGGACAATTATAATAGACCTTTAAAAAATTAAAAATCTTGTTGCCACTATACTCAACTTTTGTACCTTCAAGACAAGAGTATTGTTCCTCAGTATACCGGGTGAGTCACGAATTGCGCTCGCCCCGATATTTCCTAAAATATTTGGAATAGAAAATTTAAATTAGGATGCCTTATTACACGACTAAAATGCCATCTTTTCAATAAAAAAATCAAGTTTGGTGCACATCCGGTTTGACCGGAAATGCCCACATCTTTCGATTTTTAAATGGAACACCCTATATATTTTTACATTTTTGGAATCTAGAGGAAATTTTGAATACAATACATCCATTTTGGTCACTTTTTGATAAACATTAAAAATTTTATTAAAAAATCTATTTCTGAATCCAGAGTGCTGTGGTGCCCAAAATATATTTTAGTTTGTGTGCTACGTTACTATAAAAATAAAAAGAGCAATATGATTGCATTACTTAATTCTCTAGAGGCGTTTAAAATTTTTAAATGTGATTTTTACCCACTAACTCGGTTTTTTTAAATGGGAATTTAATCGTTCACCAACATTTTTAAATACCTCATTTTCATACGAATCTAATGATACCACAATTTTGAAAATCCGCTCACAATTATGTGAGATTTCAGCCAAAACACATATAAATCCCATATGCGACACTCCTTTGATCTAGCAGAAATGCCGCCGATGACCTCGAACTTTTATTGTGGATTTGACAGGTCAAAATTAAATACGCGTTGCGGAAATCTCTTTGAGTAAAAATTAAAGAAAATGAATAATTTTAGTAGAAATGAAAAGGTCGATATGTTACTGATATATGGAGAGCGTCTCAAAAATTCAACTGCAGCTGCAGAACTGTATCACCAACGATATCCCAACAGACGTCATCCAAGCAGACACTTGTTTGCCAGAGTGGAACAAGAATTAAGAAACGAACCCAATCAACAAGATGACCATCAAACATTTATTGTAAGTGAGGACAAAGAAATTGATGTATTAGGATTTGTGATGGTACACCCAACAACATCAACAAGGGAATTGTCAATGGAATGCGACATTAGTCAGTCTTCGGTCTGCAGAATTTTAAAGAAACATAAGTTTCGGTCTTATAAATACCAAATACACCAACATCTTTATGGAGGTGATAACGACAGGAGGCTAGTATATTGCAACTGGTTCTTAAATGCAGTACAACAAAACCCAGGATTTCCTTTTCATATTTTATATTCAGATGAAAGTAGATTTACGAACCAAGGTATGTTTAACAGAAATAATACTAGGTACTGGGCTCATGAAAATCCGAGGTTGGTAGGGCGGGGGAATATTCAGGAAAGATTTGGGTTTAACTGTTGGCTTGGAGTACTTGGAGATCGAATAATTGGACCCATATTTTTTCATAGAACACTTACTGGCGAACGATATTTATTTTTTTTTACAAAACCAGACAGCAGAATTTCTTGACTTACTTCCTCTTGCCTATTTACAAAATCTGTTTTTACAACAAGATGATGCTCCCACACATAATTCCAGAAGAGTGATGGAATGGCCTCCTAGGTCACCTGACTTAACACCCCTCGACTATTATGTATGGGGCACTCTCCAAAATAAAGTTTATAAAACTTCTTCAAATACCCGTGAAGAGCTGCAAAATAAAGTTGTACGGGCTCTTAATGAGCGCAGAGCCGAATTGTGTATAGAAAAAAATGGTGGACATTTTGAACAATATCTATAAATGTCAATTTATGGTTTAATTATATTAATTATTTTAAAGATACCTACTGTTACCTAGTTTAAGTTTAATTGTTCAAACGGAATTGATTTTTATTTATTTATAGGCCCGATATTTATGTTCATTTAAATAAAACTCTGAAAACCGAACTGATGTCGCATTCTATTGCAAATGTCCTTGTGGATGTAATTGTGTTTACCTCCACATACCTATGCTAAACTAATTGTAACGTTCTTTGCGCTCACAATTATTAAATGTTTGATAGCTCAAGATTGCCTATAACTACACGAGCCTGTCTGACAGCTGATATTGTTTTATTACATTCAATGGCTACAATGATTTTTCCAATGTTATTAGGTTACCAGATTTACACAGAAATGTGCCATTTTAGTTTCCAAAGCCCACTAATCTATTATCTATTAGCCGCATGTTTCTAAAAGCTTGGTTGCGTTGTATTTTGACTGAAATCTCAAATATTTCTGAGCGGATTTTCAAGATTTTGGTATCATTAGATTCGTATGAAAATGAGGTATTTAAAAATGTTGGTGAACGATTAAATTCCCATTTAAAAATCACATTTAAAAATTTTAAACGCCTCTAGAGAATTAAGTAATGCAATCATATTGTTCTTTTTATTTTTATAGTAACGTAGCACACAAACTAAAATATATTTTGGGCACCACAGCACTCTGGATTCAGAAATAAATTTTTTTATAAAATTTTTAATGTTTATCAAAAAGTGACCAAAATGGATGTATTGTATTCAAAATTTCCTCTAGATTCCAAAAATGTAAAAATATATAGGGTGTTCCATTTAAAAATCGAAAGATGTGGGCATTTAAGGTCAAACTGGATGTGCACCAAACTTGATTTTTTATTGAAAAGATGGCATTTTAGTCGTGTAATAAGGCCTCCAAATCTCAATTTTCTATTCCAACTATTTTAGGAAATATCGGGGCGAGCGCAATTCGTGACTCACCCGGTATAGTAAACCCTATACTAAATATATTTAAATCGTAGAGAACATACAAAAAATATAAAACATTGTGAGTACATTCTTAATGGTACATAGGTATAATAGTAATTCTAAATACCTAGAAAACGTATCTAAATAAGGGGTGTAATAGGATCATGGAATACCCCCCTTTTATCCTTTAGTTTTGAAGAAAATTGATTGAAATTTAGGATATACCACATAAACAATAAGCGGTACTTTTTGGAATACAATTGATTTTTTGTTCACTTCCGGTTTCGCCAGAAGTGACACTAACTTTCGATTTATAAATGGAACATCCTATATTTTATTGCATTCTTGAATTCTGAATAATTTTCTGAATCCAACGATGCCAAATAAGTGACATACGTTTCTTATGTATTTCTCGACGCTGAATTCGAATCGATGTTTAGTTTGGCTCTATCACGTCAGGATTTTGAAATATTCTAACCGAAAAGTGCAAAAACACGCTTTTTTGACATACTTGAGGTTATGTAGCTTTGCGATTTTTTCCTCTCGAAAATCCATGTTTGGGATCTTAAAGTACAAATCTTCCTCTTTAAATTGCCGTAGAGTTTCCTCAAATATATTTTTTCTCTCTGAGATGTCGAATGTTTAAAATAGTCTGTTAATATCATATCTTCCACAATACATTTAATTAGTACGGAAACCTTACGGTCATTATTTAAATTGCAATATCTCGGCGGAAAAAAAAAGATATTGGAGCATTTTAAAGGTGAAGACTTGTATTCAAGATCCCATACATGGTTTATTGAGAAAAAAAATTTCCAAGCTACGTAACCTCAAATATGTCAAAAACCGTGTTTTTTGCACTTTTAGGTTACGATACCTCAAAATCCTGACGTGATAGAGCAATTCTGAGACCGGATTCAGATTCAGCGCACTGAAAACCTTCGGAAAAGTATAGTAGTGTTTTTGGTACAAAAAATTTTCCTAATTTTGTAGACCTGTGGTATTGGGAAAGATATGATATGAACGGTCAATTTTCAAAATTCGATATCTCGGTGAAAAAAAAAGATATTTGAGCAAGATGAGCGGCACTTTAAAGAGGAAGATTTATACTTTAAGATCACATACATGTGTCTTAAGGAAAAAAAATCGCAAAGCTACATAACTTCAAACACGTCAAAGAACCGTGTTTTTTGCAATTTTAGGTTAGATTATCTTGTAACACGCGGAATACTCGATAGCATCCTTTGTTACACTGTTAATAATTATTAGAAAATTATAAGTTATCAGAAATATTATTCCCACAAATTTTAGTATTAATAGAGTGCCCTTACTCCCTGTACTATGATGAACGTACGTCATCTGTGAGAGTTAAGGCTAGCGAATACTAGATAGCGCTCGAGGAATGATATTTCAACTAAATAACGCCGGGTAAAACTCTTTCTCGTTGAATCATTGAACTAATAAGACGTATTTATAATTTCGTTTGACCTGTAAAGGGGATAATAGAATTTGAAAAACCTCGTGATGATCACATGAGGTAAGGTTTTAATTATTATACCGGCAAATATCGTCTAACATTTGAAATATTGTTTTAGGTTTTTCTTATAATTTTCTCATAGTTTTTTCTTATAATTTTCTCATAAACGATTTTTTTTATAATTTTTTTTTGATAAGTATTTTCTTATAAAGAATTACTTCTTAATCAAATTTAATTACGTCTAATGCTGTTAACGTCGAAGTATTTCCACGCTACATTATTTGCTTTGAGCAAGATTATTTACATTCATGTTTTAAGACTTACTACGTTTTCTACTAAGCCAGTAATATTCATTTGAAGTCAACCTTTCTATACTACATTTTGAATTGGAATATACGAAAACATTCTGGGCGAAGAGATTTTCTTCATTTTGTCTTGGCGACAAATATACGAACGTTTCTACGATTTTATAACTTCAAATTGGGATTGAGGCAGCCACATGTGAAAGCATAATCCACAATCATCGAAGAGTAGGACCGTATCTAGGAATTTCCTGGATCAGGATAATAAAATGAAAGATAAGTACTGTTCATTGTTACCAATAAAAGGGGTTATTTTCACATGATCGTTGAGTTATAAGAGTTAAAAGTGTCTAAATTTAGAATATTGGATTCAAGCTAAATCTATTATATTTTTGGTTAGATTACATTTTAAATCCGTTGTTATAATTAAATCCATTGTTGTATATTAATTCGTAGTTGCTTATACCTTGAATTCGTTGTCGCAAATACTTCGCCGTAGTATTGTTTCGTATTTGCTTTTGTCGTGCTTCCTTATGATTAATATCTTATTGTAGTACTATAATGCACTTTTGTTGTTGATACAGTAAGTCGTGGTTCAATTTTTGTTGTAACGAGAGTGTCTAATGTTTATAAATTTTGAGATAAATTTACGAGACGTATCTCTTGTAGTATATTTTGGTTCTCGTAAACACCTCAAGTTTATTTTGCGGTTGAGCAAATTTGTAATATAGTGTAACTTGTAATATAGTATTTTATTATCTTGTAATATATACTTTTGTTTCATAATTGAGACAATTTACATCATCTCTTTTGTAATATATTTAATTTGGCTCTCGTAAAAGTCTCAAGCTTATCTTGAACTTCGGTTATTGTAATATAGTATTTTGTATATATTTCTGTGTGATATTTTGCTATACAGTATCGCTGATGCTGTGATAGCTCGTTCATTTTTTTGTAATATAATATTTTTGTAATATAGTACTATTGTATATATGTAACTTTTGTCTTTTGTTTATCTTTATCTTTAATTTTCTTTGATTACCCTAAGTAATCAATGGCGCCCAAGCCTTGAACTCCATGCCCTTTTGCTCTCCGTATCTTTACTGTGCTAGCCAGGTTACACCAGTGACGCTAACCACGTCGCTCGTAGGGTGGCCCACATATGAACACTTGGGCAAACTAAAACCTTTCCAAAACAACGCCACAATCTCAAAATCCTGACGTGGTAGTGCAAAACTAAAAATAGGTTCGAATTCAGCATCGAAAAATACATAAGAAACATATGGTTTGACCCCAGATCCAGACATTTTTTTTTTGTAAACCTGTGTAATTTATTATACTTAATAATAGATGAATTTATTTTAGTGTTATTTACTTGTACAAAATACTTAATAATTATTTTGCTTATGGTTCATTCACTAACGGAAATTTATCAAATGAGGTCTCCTATAGTTACAATGATGAGGAACTATAACAGTATTCAACAATTTTGTGACATATTTGGAGTCTCTTCCGTACCATTTTGTAATAACTCAAAAACAGACTTTATGCTGTCTCTAATATTATTAAAATTGATCCATGATATGTTTTTAGTTATGGTTCTATTTATAGTTTTAGCTGTAGTTGTATTTTAGTTCTTAATTACACTTACGAGTATATACAGATTAATTATTTTCTATATCATGTGCGTGTGTATAATTACAATTGTTATATCAATTTGGAGTAAGTACCACTCGCACACGTTTAAACAAATATATGAAATTGGGAATCTATTTCATGTAGACACGTTTAAACCAATAAATAAATAAATAAGTAAATACTTACTCAGGAACTATAGAACTGATAGATAAACTCATAAAAGGTACATATGGCCTGAAGGCTATAAAAAACTTACATAGATGCACTAACATTAAAAGTGTATTAAACATATGGATAAATAAATAAACAAACAAATAAACATGGCAGCACAGCTTAGGGTGTATATCCCGGTGTATATTCTATCTGCCTTATAGATTGACACCGATCTGTTCTTGTCACTAGATCAGCTATTCAATTTATTTTCAATACTTTACTTATTTAGGTCCGTAAAGCTTTATAGAAACCGACAACTTCTAGTAACTAGGTAAAGCAGATACAATTTAGAGTAAAGCAAATACATTTTAGAGTTAACAGGGAAGATATTCGTAAACTCTAATACGGGTCAAATTATTATTTTCGCAAGTATAACATACCATAAATCTCATATGTGCTTAGATTTTGTAAAGAACTGTTTACTAACTTGTGTGAAATAATTAGAAAAAGCTATTTAGATAGTTAATTTAAGTAATTAACAGAAGCTATTTATATAATCCGACCAAATGTGTTATGACCTAGTGGCAGTCAAATATAGAAGGCCTTCAGTTTTGTAAGAGTTACATCTTTCAAATTGCCTAATATTGGGTGTAAATGTGTTATAAGGTTTCTTCAAAAAGAGTTCAATGTATTGAATGTGTTACAATACCTATTAGATTTAGTCAAATAAGTATATTATAATTGGATAAAAATATTTAACAATAATAGTAGAAATAAAAATCGTGTACAGAAATTCGCATATAATAATATCATGAAATTATGTCGATGAAAAAAAATTGACGTCTCTATATGTATGTTTGTGTGTGCTCTGTGGGTGTATGTAGACGAAGTAAATATAAAAATTCTATTAGATTAAATTTTTTTTTCAGATTTGGAACAGATATCACCAGAGACGCGCAAACCACTATGTTTATTATAAACTATGCTTTATAATAATTTCTAAGCAAAATCTACTAAGATTTTAATTAAGTATATCAAAATTCAACGATATCGAATCTGTATTACGCAGTGTGTCTCTGTGTATCGAATGAACTTTACATAGGTTACGTTATGTTAATTTTTCTTCCTAATGTTTGGTGCTGGTATTTCTTATTAGACTATTACGAAATGAATAATAATTGAAATTGACGATGAAACTTATTAAACACGATAATTTCCCTTAGACTTAAAGTAGACTTTCATTTCAGATTTATATTTATGTAAAACAATTTGGTAGACTAGTTTCTATTAAAATTGGGCCATGTCGATCATAGAGGGTAGTTTCAGAGACATGCAAATTGTCATGTTTATATAGACTAAGTTTAATTATGTATTACGCAGGTTTTCGATAAAACACACAAAAATGCAAAAATATACAAGATATCGAAACTAAAATGTGGAATAATTATGATTGAAATTGGGACAAATCCATCAAGCAGGGTAGTCAACAGAGCCGTTAAATTGTTAATTTTGTACAAACTGAGTTTAATTACAATTTTAGAGCAGTCTTTCAAAAGTTTTTGATTAAACGCAAAAATACGAATATATACAAGCTAGAAAGTCGGGTCCAGTTTAAAATGATAATGTTGCGCATGCGTTTTCACTATCTCTTGCACACAAACTTAAAGCAATAGCCTAAAGACATTGTCAATGTATGTCTACCAAGATTCTTTTCCACTTCTCTTGAGACGGAAATATGAAATGTACACTGAGGAGTGAGAAACATAGTCATAAGCTCAGCGATTCTCAAACTGTGATTTGACGACGAATATTCATTATTCCCGTGAACTAACACTACTCTAAATATGAAAAACGTCTTTATATGAAACATTTAAGTTAATTTTAGTGGTGAATAGCGGATATTCATCCGTAAAACGAACAATGTCAAACCACTAAGTCTTACAATTTTCTAGTATGTACATATTACATGTTTTAGAATATAATGGACATAGGATCGCGTAGCTCAACCGGTAAGATACTCGAGCAACAATAGATTAAATATGTTTTTTGATTTTGATTTAGATGTAAATGGGGTGGTCGCAAGTTCAATCTCGATCCTCACTTCTAGTTTTTTTCTTTAATTTAAGCTCTATTAAAAGTTAATAATTTACTTTCTAAAATTTTTATTTTGTTAAGCCGCGCCGCGAGTTTTGTTAAAACTTTATTTCCCCAAAAATGTGTCTTTTATTGCTACTAGCGCGTGTTTATCTCTAACACAATCGACTTTCTTACGTTATATATTAATGGTGAAACGTGCGTCGAGCAGATAAATTGTTCAAGTGTAGTGTTGTATTGTTTTTGCAAACGTGTCGTAAATTGTTAAGTGTGTAAGTTTTAATTGTTTAGTGTTCAAGTGTAGTGTTCAATTGTTTTAGTGTTTATGAAAACGTGCTAATGCGTTGTTCTTTCAGAATTGGTTTATTTTATTTGTTTTAAAATTATTGTTAATTTTTTTAATACATATTTTGTCTATATTTATTTATTACCGCAAGAAGAAAAATAATTTATTTTCGTTATTCTCATAGAGATTTCAGATTTTTTTTTATTATATGAAATATTTTATTTTTACTAACATCATTTCCCCTACTAATACTACGATACTATCCTTTCCTGTCAAGAAATGCCCATACCTCCCCGTGGTTCTTACTGGACTGTAACAATATTAGTCTTTTTCTGATAACTCATTGTTATTGACTGAATTGGACAATTCATTTTTTGTTGTCAGTTTCATTTGTGCACGAGCTTATATACCTACAGTGTCCGTCAGAAAGTTAGCTACATATGGGAAAAATTTGTATTAATTAGATTTCTAAAAAATGCTATTTACACTTATTTTTAGGTTAATAACATCATCAAATTTACAAAAAACGGCTTATTGTTAATCATTAAAATTATGATTAACAGTGAGCTATTTTTTGCAAATTGGGTGATGTTATTTAACTGAAAATAAGTGGAAGTTATACATAAGTAAATACTACAAGATTGTTGAAAACTATTTTTGGCTAAAATTTGGTTGTTAGGGAGATATCTCCTCATTTGGAGCTTTATCCTCCTCCCCACTAACCTTAGGTGGTGTTCACTCTTAACATATGTGCCTATGTGCCCATATTATATCCAAAAAATAAGTACATTCAGAAATTTTAGGTTCGACGTATTATTATAACTGCATTGTGATTAGAATACTACGTGCCGTTCTTTCACTTAAGACTGAAAAAAATTACAAAAATTTTTAGAACGTAAATATATACTACTAAGAATTAAAAGAAATGACCTTCAGTTTCCTAAAATATATACAGAAAAAGAACAAAAAAATAACCTTCTAACTATGTGGTAATACAAATAAAAACAAAAACTTGAATAATCTAAAACTGTACGTAAACCCACACAGTCGCACGTAAACCGTTGGTCTAATTTCTAGGTGTGATTTTGTTCTAAAACTGTAATATTCTAATTATACACAGCGAGGTTAACAATACGGAAGAATTTTTCTGGCTGTCAAGCCTAAATATTGTAACAATAAGCTGAGAATTATACAGGTGATCACCGAAGTAACATTCCTTTTAATCAGGAAATTAAAACATAATCATAAATGTCAAAAGATATGAGAGTTAGCGTAAATAATTTGTCGTCATGTTTAGTCAAAAGCTGTTAATTTAATTTTGTGATCGTATATAATAATAATAATAAAAATAATAATAATAATTTGTTTACTAAAAATTGAAAAATATTTTTCAAGGTATGCATAAAGTAATAATTTTAAATATCGAACGAATCCCACAAAGTCCAAGCCTGCTCGTGGGTAAAATTTTGTTATACCTGGTGGTCCAGCCCATACAGACACTCTTGTAACTATTGAATAGTCGAACAGATTTAATGGCATGAAATCTTATTTTTAATTACGTGATGCAGAGAGCCAAAATGTCTGACTCCGATTTCATCCAATGAGCAAAATGCATAATTTTTTTAAACATCACAGATGAATAGACCACTAAAAAACATTATTTTTCCAGTATTTTATTTTTGTTTTATGTTCTAATTAAATGGAGAAGTTTCCGCGCTACTTGTGTGTGACGTCATAGGGCACATCGCACCGACGGAAAACGTATTGTGATTGCGAATGTGTACACATTATTTATGTTGTGTTATGGAAAATACAAAGAACAGTAGCTATAAATATTGTATTGTGCCCAAATGTACAAATACTACAATAAAAACTCCAGAAAAGTTATTTTTTAATGTGCCTAGACGAGATAAAGTTAGGAAGAAATGGTGCAGAGCTATGAGACAAGACGACCGAAATGCAGAATTATCGTCATCCTCAAGATTATATTGCTGCCAGGATCATTTTGATGTAAATTTACTTATTAAAACTAATTATTTTATAATAATATTATGAAAATATGTACCTAACCCTAATATTATTGTGATAGTTTGTTTACATATCATGGTGAATTTGGTCACTTTCCTATTTACAGGAATACAAAAGTTTACTAACTTCTGTTAATAGGAACCCTGAATTAAAATGTATAAATGTATAAGAACGGTGGAAATAATAGGTTTGTTCATTTGTGTTGATTTAAAGTAGCTTCAAGCAGTTAAATAAAGATAGTGCTATCTCAAGTAACGTGAGTGTGAGAGAGATAACGTGCTTCAAAGTTGCTATAAATCAACACAAATGAACAAACTGATTGTAACTTCTCGACACTCTACATATTATCCAGTTATATATTTATATATACCTATGTATGTCAACAGTTATTTTTACTATTAATATACCTACCTACCTAAAAGTACGTACTTAGTAAGTGACGGGAGGTATGTATTATATAAAAAATAAAGCATTCTAAGATGAAAAATATTAATTGATATAACATTAAAACATTGCCTTGTTTACCTATTTTGAGGTTAGGTACATAAATAATTTGTTATATTTAACTACAGTAAAAGGATAAAAATGGGCACAATTGAATTAATGTTTAGAATAATGAATGACACATACCTTGTTGCTTTAGTACCTCCAATTTCTGCACTAATAAAATCAGTATTAGTAGCAAAAAAGTTTGTGATCATAAACACATCAACAACAGGCAAATTGTCACTCTGGCCCCGTAAAAACCCACTGTCCGTCATTTTTACCACTTAATAATTAAAATAAATAAATAAATGATTGATTTCTTTTATGAATATCAATACACATTTACAAAACACAAAACAATTTACGATTTAACCCCTTGGCAGATAGACGACCATTAGACATTATGCCGAATGACGTCAGACCAATAGCGTGGTGTTTTCAGTCACGTGGATATGTTCCCATAAAATTTTGAATTTCAAAGTCGTTTATTTAGGCTACACATTTTTTTAAAACCTTTTCTTCATTACTTTCTCAACTTATATAACATATATAACGAAAAAATAATAAATTATTGCATTTCTAAAATTCATGCATGTTGCTCATTTATATGAAAATTAATTTGTTAAATGGGACAACCTGTATATTTAGCATATCTAGCCTGCTGAACAAAATACATATGATTCGACATTTTTATTGTTAGTTTTAATCATAGAAGGCTGCAATTTAACCCAAATTGTTAAAAGCCGGTCTTTTAGCAGCTACGTATTATCTTTTCAAATGTTAAGATTAAACACTATTTATTCTTTATCAAACTTACTCAGGATCAACCTATTCAAAATAATTATTATATAAAGGCGATTATCAAAATGTTTCTTTTTTTAATTACATGGACCAAGTCTCTGCCATCTGTGATTAGCATGGAGTCAGTAGGTTTGCCATGAACTTCAATTGGATTAGTTCCAATATCCGAAAGTGATCAATCAGATTGCCTGGTTTCAATTTGAGAGTATGTTGCACTAAATGTTTACGGCACTAGACGCTACAAACAGATATTAAAAATGATATAAAGAAATTCTGATTCCATTCCTCATAATGTTGCATATAATGATGTCCAATACGCAAATCTCCAGGATATTGTCAATGCCTTTGCTACTTTCTTTCAGATTGCCTATTTAAAACCTAATAATAATAATTTAGATAAATAGCGGTAAAAGGGGAAGTGTCTCCATTCCCCATAATATTGCATATAGTGGTGTCAATATACAAATCTCCAGGATATTGTCAATGTCATTGCTAGCTCCTTTTAGACTGTATATTTAAAAACTGATAATAATAACGAAGATAATTATGATTCCTATGGACAGCAACAGCACCAGTTTGTCATTAATAGTATTTTCAGAAATGCTTGAGTCGTTGGAAAAAAATCAAACCTACCAAAGCACAGTGGGCTAATTTAGGCAATTTCTGGCCAAAAGTAAGAAAGATTGGATTTTTACGACTTCCAGGAAATAGAAAATGTTGAAGGAACAGATGACCATAATCTTTATACCTGGTCTTGCACCCTGCAGCCCTTACAACGAAGACGTGTTTAACGTACATTTGTGCAGTGTGATTTTAGCCATGTCTCATACAGAACAAGGCAAGGGATATACATTAGATCAATACTTCACTTTATATAATAATGTGTGGCTTGTGACTTAAGGCTGGTCATCAAATAAGAGGTATTAGGCACCCGGGCAGTAAAATCAGCTAAATTTGATTTTATATTTCGATTTCAATTTTTCTTTAGCAGACTTCAGCTTCGCCGTATTTTTTTGTATTTAATGAAATATGGACCTCGATATTCTGCAGTTTTTGACTGCGTTTAGCTGTGTTTTTTACTATAACAACGTTTTGAAGATAATGATGCAGATCAAAAATCTTACTTTTTATGAGTATTATGGTACTACAACGACCGATCCAATGTCATTCATGAAATGATTTACTGTTAACGAATAAAAAGTGTAATTTATACTAATAACGAATCACTCTTAATGAAAAATTGTATTTGAGGGGGTGACTCCCCTTCAATCACCATTTCTTGTAGATGTAAATAAAATACAAACACATCTTTTGCCAATCATTTTTTATGCATCTATTTTCTAATTACGTATAATAATGTAATATTTAATTTTGTAGGTTCTGAAGCTCGTGTCCCAAAACACAAACCAAGCCGATTTGAGCTCAAGTATAACAGGCCCTGTGCAATGTTTGTAATCAATTTTCGGGTGGCAAAAAAGTCAAAGGACTCTGGACATATTTAAAATAGTGATCAGGTAGACAAGTGTGTATTCTTAATAGGTCTTACTTTATTTATTATTTCTGTACAAAAATCTATAATAAATTTATATTTCGAATGCCTATTGTCTCTTTTTATTTCACAATATTAACACTATATAATTATTTTGATTCTTTTTCTAAGAACACTGATTAAACAATTTTCTGAACTCTTACATATCACTCTCAGGACGAGAAGGTAATTTAAAAATATTTTTCCTGTAAATACCTAAGCGCAATCAACACGCACGCCAATTTTGAGAAATCGTGTATTATTTATATTTTCCACCCCCAGGATGGTGTCAATTTAAACAAATATTTTTTCCTTAATGACCTATACACAATAAGTACATTTGCAAAAAATTTTAGATTCTGACCCACTGTGCAAAGGACCAAACAACATTTCTGCATTTATCGTCAAATATTGCGCAACAATCTTCGCCGGTCCATTCACAATGATATCTAATTTATCATCAAAAACGCGTATATTTTCTGATATGTCGAGATATTCTCGCTAATGTCCTGTTATAAAAAAAGTAACGAGGCATGGCTGGAAACTATAGGTCAATAACAATTACCTGCAATTTCGCTAAGGTATTCGAGATCACGTTGTATACGTCATTATCCAAGTATGCACTGAGCCAAATTGCAAATGATTAACATGCGTTTGTTGACGATAACTGAGACTAATCTTGCGTGTATTGAACAATTCTAGATTTTTTACGAAAGAAATTCCCCTGCAAGTTAGAAGAAGTATCTGGATCCATCAAGATGGTGCCCCTCCACATAATCCCCGTATTGTTTCTAATTATTTAAACAAGATTTTTGGAAGCCAGTGGATGGGCAATAAGGAACCTGTACGATGGCCATCTAGATCACCAGATTTAAATCCGCTGGATTTCTTATTGTGGAGTTACCTTAAGAGATTTGTGTATAACACCCAACCTGAGAACACTGATGATTTAAAAAATAGAATAAGACATTAATGTAATTCTATTCGACGGATTACTTTATTACGTACAGTGAAAGGTGA
This sequence comes from Stenurella melanura, assembly GCA_963583905.1. Taxonomy (NCBI): domain Eukaryota; kingdom Metazoa; phylum Arthropoda; class Insecta; order Coleoptera; family Cerambycidae; genus Stenurella; species Stenurella melanura. Next base: position 62,448,354 of record OY757312.1, on the reverse strand, counting down.
ATTAATAAAAAAATTTAACTGCCACTAAATTTACATTAATGGGCAAAATTTTGAACAATATTTGTAAAAAACTATTAATTCTCTCTTTACCTGATAAAATTTTTTAAGAAAACATTGATGTTTATTGCAAAATCAACATTGTTTTATATTTAGTATTCTTGTTAACATATTTAAGAATTATTTTCTTTGTTTTTTTTTATAGTTTGCACAATACTTTTAATTTTTAATAAAAATAAATCTACCAGCTTATAATTTTTTTAAAAGTGTTTTTATTAAAATTTTCATGGCTAACTTAGAAAATGTGAAATATTACTAATAACAAAGTTATGGTTGATTTATTAAATCTGAAAAACTTGAAAGTCGAAAGAACAAAATAAAATAAACAAAAGTGAGGAAGTTCATGAAACTGAATCATGATTATAAAAGTTTTTATTTAAATATCGGTAGAGCCACTAGAAGAGCAACAAAATTTTATTAGTAAGAAATGTGTATTACATGAAAACATGCACTTATTAGCAATCATCGTCATCAAGTGATATCACAAAAGAGAAAAAAAAACGTTTCCTTTTATTTGTTGTTGCTGTTTCGCTACTTTAAATATTGTTTATTATATGCCTTTTACAAATAAAACTTAAAATTATTATTTACCTTCGAAAGAGAATATCGAATAAATATATCATATATAGACTTTTGCGTCTTTTTTTTTAGATTTTCAACCCAAATTATGCATTTTGGTGAAACATGTCAGAAGAGCATAATTGTAGAGCATAAAATTTCCTACAAATTTTGTCTCTACGTTTTTAAATTTTTTCGAATTTCGCATAGTTTCACCACTAGAGAGACAAAATTTGTAAGAAATTTTATGCTCTACAACTTTGTTCTCCCGATACTTTTCACCAAAATGCATAATTTTGGCTGAAAATCTAAAGAAGGCCCAAAAGTCTCTTCATATATCTCTTTCGCGCCCTCTAGCGGTGAAACTATCCGGAATTCGGAGAAAAATGTAGAGACATAATTTGTAGATTTTATGCTCTACAATTTTCCTCTCCTATTTCACCAAAATGCATAATTTTGGCTGAAAATCTAAAGAAGGCGCAAAAGTCTCTTCATATATATCTTTCGCGCCCTCTAGCGGTGAAACTATCCGGAATTCGGAGAAAAATGTAGAGACATAATTTGTAGATTTTATGCTCTACAATTTTCCTCTCCTGATATGCACCAAAATGCATAATTTTGGCGGAAAATCTAAAGAAGGCGCAAAAGTCTCTTCATATATCTCTTTCGCGCCCTCTAGCGGTGAAACTATCCGGAATTCGGAGAAAAATGTAGAGACATAATTTGTAGATTTTATGCTCTACAATTTTCCTCTCCTATTTCACCAAAATGCATAATTTTGGCTGAAAATCTAAAGAAGGCGCAAAAGTCTCTTCATATATATCTTTCGCGCCCTCTAGCGGTGAAACTATCCGGAATTCGGAGAAAAATGTAGAGACATAATTTGTAGATTTTATGCTCTACAATTTTCCTCTCCTGATATGCACCAAAATGCATAATTTTGGCTGAAAATCTAAAGAAGGCGCAAAAGTCTCTTCATATATATCTTTCGCGCCCTCTAGCGGTGAAACTATCCGGAATTCGGAGAAAAATGTAGAGACATAATTTGTAGATTTTATGCTCTACAATTTTCCTCTCCTGATATGCACCAAAATGCATAATTTTGGCGGAAAATCTAAAGAAGGCGCAAAAGTCTCTTCATATATCTCTTTCGCGCCCTCTAGCGGTGAAACTATCCGGAATTCGGAGAAAAATGTAGAGACATAATTTGTAGATTTTATGCTCTACAATTTTCCTCTCCTATTTCACCAAAATGCATAATTTTGGCTCAAAATCTAAAGAAGGCGCAAAAGTCTCTTCATATATCTCTTTCGCGCCCTCTAGCGGTGAAACTATCCGGAATTCGGAGAAAAATGTAGAGACATAATTTGTAGATTTTATGCTCTACAATTTTCCTCTCCTATTTCACCAAAATGCATAGTTTTTCTTCAAAATAGGGGAAAAGGCGAAACAGTGTTAAAATTCATGTATACAGAGTGACCCATTTAAAAGCGGAGCACTTTTATAACTTTTTTCTTTTTTATCCGACTTGAACCAAATTTTACCAAAAGATAGAACAAATTAGGATCTACTTATGACCAAAAAAACATTCGCGTCTTACAAACGCAAAGCCACCTGCGGTACCAAAACAAATGGAAAAAATAAAGAAATCATATTAGGCAGTTTTTTATCGAAAAACCACTTTTTGCACGTCTCATAGCTGTGGGAAGTTTTCCATAAAACGCGATTTTTTGACTAATTTAAAAGGACCAAGATATAGCATTGTTTTCCATAGCTACGGTAAACTAGGAACGCATTGCCCCTGTAATCCTTAAACAGGCAAGGCGTTGTAATTTCTGAAACTTGCCTGGTGTTGATTTTTATGCAGTTTTTTGCCATCATACACATGACGCATAGATCACCATGTATCTTCACAACTGAAAGATAGGATCAGTAGATCATTTTCAGTTTCAAACCTCAAGTTTTAGCAACGACATATGGTGGCTTTTGAAATTGTGTTTCCAGGCGGGAATTCCAGGTAAGTTTTTGATTCAGTGTTAGTCTTGGATATTTGATCTGTGATGAATAGAATGATTGTATTTTCCAGGACACATTTCTTTGGTCAATCCAAATTTAAATAAAATACACATTTCAAATTTTACCGAGATACAGCAAAGGTTAAGTTGCTCTATTGCATCCCATATATAATCAACATTCGCTAGACAGATTACTAACTGTATATTAAGCTCAAAATGGCCTTGCATACAATCTAGATAATTCTTTTGTTGATATTTTGGACGGAAATTTAAATATTTGGTATTTGTCATTGACCATAACTATTGCAACAATTTAATTGTTGCAGGTAAGCATGACTTGCTATACAAATTTTTTTATCTCTATAACCTATCGCATTCTTGTAATTGATTATGTAAATATTATTGTGGATGGGGAGTGTAAGATATGCTAAAATTTCCTTATATAATAGAAATTGTAAATGTTACATTGTCTAATTGCTTAATTTCTTGCATTTAATTGAATCCTAGTGGTAGCTCTAGCCTTAACAGAATATCCTGAATACTAGATTATAATTTATGTTCCCTAACAATAGTAATTAATTATAATTAGATACACGGAAATTTAATAATCTGAAATAACTGATAATGTCAGGGACTTGTATTATATCGTGTTTGTTATTATAATTCTCTACGTTCAAGTATTTTCAAAGATAAGCGAACGGCTATAGACTACGTTATTCCACTTGTGCTCTTTCAGGAACTTTGAATTATACCGGGTGGTTCCGCCAATAAGGACACTCTTGTAACTTGTGAATGGGTCGACTAATCCATTAACCCATTCAAATTTGTTGTAGTGACATAAACAAAATTTCAATTATGTGATTTAAAGAAACAAAATGGCCGACTTCTGATTTCGATGCAACTTATATTAAATCAATTTCTTTTAGTGAGACCGTCTATATATTTGGATTCTGTTGTCCAAAATACACGTGATCCAATCTTTAAATATTATTTTGATTTTCCAAAAGAAAAAAAATAATTTTTAGTTTCAATCATAGAAGGCAGCGACTTAAATTATTAAAAAAATCAATCTACAAACACCCGTTAAATTTTGTCTCTTTAAGACTTTAAATACTAGAATTAAATAAAATTTACTCTTCATTATCTTCAGCGATGTTAGTTTTCAACGAACACTATTTTTTTTAATGGAATCCCTACTTGACGACCTATTACTTAACTAGACATTTTAATTACAAAAAGTGTGGTATGCATAATGTATACTTTCTCGTTAAAATAAATCAGTGGTTAAAAAAGAAATGTTTTGTTATTAAATTTTTTTAATTACTATTTTCAATAAGTTGGCCCTGAGTAAAGTTGACTTCTCAAACCTACTTAATAGGGCGGTAAAAAAAAGACCAAAAAAAAAAAAACGATGAGATATGCTTAGTTTTGTAACAGCAAAGTTATGATTTCATATCACCTGGAGTATATTATATCTGAGTTTTGAACTTCAAAGCCTATTGCGTTCTTTTATAAACAATTTAGATCTTTGAACATCGTTTTTTAGGTAAAAAAGTGAATATCCCAGTTCTCGAAGTCCGACCGGGACAAACAAAAAACCAAAATCTTCGTAATTAAAATTACAAGTCTGCATTAGTTTTGGGTCATTTGAGTACGCACATAGCATGCAAAATTGAATAAACTGGCTAGAAAGCGTTTTCTTTTTCATTTTAACGCCCAGGTAAAAAATAAAACACCCTAAAGTTTTGGTGCCTAAATATTGAACCCTGTGGATACAAATGAATTTGTTATCTAAAATTTCAGTTGCGCGCCATTTTATGCCATTAATTCCAAAATGGATCATATTTTTTCAAAATGTAGATCTCGATGCCAGCTTTCCGCTGACATTAAATAAAAAAAATTAGTCATTTTGATCATTTTGAAAAAAAATTTGAAAAATTTTTGTCAAAAAAGAGAGAGAGAAAATTGTGGGAGCTTTAATTAAAAAAAAAATAAATAAATTTTCGTCTATCTGAAATGGCCGAGAAAATACATTTGATCTTATTTGGTTTATAAATAAATACCTAAGAAAATTTAACTACTTAAATTTTTTTATAAGATCAAAGTTACAGATTTGGCAATAACTTGATGCCTTTTACTTAAAGCCTGCAAAATGACGCTTGGTTTATTTTAGAAGAGAACTATATATCATATAGTATATAAAAAATTATATAATAAAATTATATTTTGTTCAAATTTGGTATAACGGGATTTTTGATGATTCTGAATAAGAATGTAAAATCAAAAGTTCTGTTAATAAATCGTTAATACATATTTCTTGAAAGACCGTCCCCAATGTTCCCTACGAGGGTGGCACGCTCATAAGTGACATCAAAGCTGATTATGTCAAAACAATCACATTTTGAGTATATGTTTATCACCCTTTGAAATGAATCCGTTTTTTAACTCTGGAGATACAAGATACTCGTGAAATGTGAAACAGTGTATAGTTTCTTTCTCTTATATTTTATTGTAATATTAATTAATTAATGTATGTCTGTCTGTCTGACCAATCCGCTGTTTAGTGAATTCTTGCAAAATTGTGTGCATAGGAAATATGGAAATGATAGCCTCCTGCAGTATTGATAAAGACAAACTGTATATACTACATTGCTGTATGAGAGTATTTAAAACAAACGTTTTCTCAGAACTTCAAGACGAATACATATGGGTTGGTGCAGATGAAACGAAAATGTTTCAATGGGAGTACATTTGATACCATCAAAAAAGTTCAATAAATGCCTGTTTGTCTGTCCGCTGTCCGACTATCTGTCCGTTCGTCCGTCCGTCCATCACATTTCTTGTAAGCACGATAATTTAAGTCCGCCTGTATTGAAATTTGGACAGTAAATTAGTGTTATGTAGAGGAAGAAATCTATTTTTTGAACAAAATAGATCAATAAATAAAAAAATTATTAATTATTTAAATTTAAAAAAGTATATTTTTTAATGTTTTGCAATTAAACAAAAAAATGTGTAAAACTAATACTGTTTAAAAAAAATGCGAAGAATATCCTATAGAATATGCAACAATCATATCACAAATGCGGTAAATCGGCGAAGAGTATAATGATTAGCTTGTTTAAATTCTACAGAAAGGTGAAAACTGAAATCTTAAGTCAACTCGAACTGGAATATATAATATTGTTATATATTTTTGTCATGGCTATTGTGGTTGACTTTCCTTGGACAAATTCCTATTAGTTTTACTAGTCACCTTGGTTATGCTTATCTTATATCGTTTTTCACTAGTAACACTAGATTGCACTAACTGTGAGGTATGATATTTCATAGGAGTTAATTGTTTTTCTATTGTTATATTGCTCCAAACGCTTCTCAGTGTCGTAAAGAGTCTCGTAACATGAAATGCCATGTAAAATGGAATTTTGAAGGATTAAAATATGCTGTGTATCTTATTTTATATCTTTTGGTATGGGTATTATACAATACCTAATACATCCCCTATGTTAGTCTGGCGATATTGATGTCCAAGTAAACTCAAGGATGAAGCCACCAACATTAGAGAATAGTTACAGTTTTGTCTGTTTTTTCTAGACTCTGTTATTGTATACTAATATTTATTTTTTTATTGTACGTACTGTACGTATTGTCTGGATTATCATCCTAGTAGCCTAACTAGATGATACTACTACAACCATATTCTATTTTGATTTCTGATACGAGACCATGGATAAATGTATTGGTCAATATAGTATAGAGGAGTCAATAAGTCGAAGAAAACCTGGAAAGAGACAAATGCCGTCTAAAGTTACGAAACATACTTACCCCCATATTTGAGGGTGCTGAACAAGAATGTGACGGTTATTTTACGTTTTAACCTTTTCCACCCCCACAAACAAAATTCGTAATTTAAACATTCATAGTTTAAACGTGTACTCCCACATTTAAACTATGAATGTAGGTAATGTGAATTTTCCATCCCCTGATAGGGTAGAATCAGCTCCCAACGGTTGTTAGGATACGCTCGCTGTCATTGTCCGTCTCCCTTCAATGAGCTCTGGAGGAAACAAAACCACTTTCCGGGTTATACCAATATTCTGGGCCATGCTGTTCGAGAACCATGAAAAGGAGTGATTTTTGGTCACTTGAGATAGTAGGAAAGGCCAAAAACAAAACAACGGTCATATTCTAATTCAGCATTCTCGAGAATGGGGGTTAAATCTGTTTCATAACTTTAGACGGTATTTGCCTACTGAATCGATTTATTGACTCCACTAGTAGTACTGTTTCTGTCTTTATTCGTCATGTCTGGGGCAGTCTATATATTACAGTATCTATGGTTCAGAATTTTTATTTCTGGTTATCATAGAAATAGCCACTAGATTACATTTATATTATAGGTGCTGATTTTTAAATTTGTGCAGCTGCATTTGTTAAATTTAAAGATGGGTCGCTTTGTTAATACATCTTTGTGGAATAGATAGAATAGAAGAATAGAATATATTAATTTTTGTCAGCTCGATTTATTGATTCAAAACATAATATTTTTTTATGAATTTGGAAGGCGGAAATTGAAACCGATTGTCTCAAAGAAACGGCATACAGGATGAGCAAACTATATCTTCTCTTTTTTTTCTCATAACGCGCAAAAAAATATTGTTACCGCGAGATAGGGCTCTTCCCAGCAACTTCACTGTAAATGGATATTTACCTGTGGAATGGTTAATAAGTAGAAACAAAACAAAAAAAAATAAAAAAATGAAAGCTGCCAGATTCAGAAACAGAAGAAACAGAAAACTTAGAAGAACAAAAATAAGGAGATGACGATAGATGGAAACTTAAAAGAATCATGGAAAGTGAAGAGAAGCATCTCGCAAACACGTGCACACCCCAACCGATGATGACGAATGAAAACTTATGAAGCATAGAAACTTAAAAGAAGCATCTCACAATCACCTACACTTCCCATCCTATATTCCCACACCATGCATCTTGCGGTTCTTGCTGCTGACAACAGGCATGTCCAATGTCCAACCCGATGTGTGCAGCCGGTCCGGTGGTACATAAAACATCCGAGATTTGGTTCCGGCACGCGGTTTGGCCGTCCGTTGGGCGTGTTCGACGGATGACCAAGCTGCGTGTTTGAACGAACCTCCATGGATGCCCGGAATCGGCAGCAATGCCACCTTACGCTGGCAAATCAATCAATCAATCAATCAATCAGTAAATCAAAAGGTTCATAAGTAACGTTTATAATTATAGAAAATAACAATACTGAGTAAATAAACAAACAAATTATTGACAAACAGTTTAAAGTATCTGTACATGAGTATACAATAATGATAAACTTAAATAACTAATAATACAGAATACACCACAGCTAGAAGATACGCAATCATCGCCACCGAGGCTCGCTAACCCTAATGGATCATTATAGTTATACTTTATTCCGCTAGTGGAATAATGAAAAATAAAATCTTAAATCAATAACAGTTCATTTCATTTTTATTAATATTTATATTAATAGACATTTCCTTATTTGTTTTATCATATTTCACTTCGTTTCCATTAATAACAAACTTGTAGTTGTCATCGGTTTCAAAACGCATAGTGCTTGTCGAAGTTTTTGATAAACCTGTAGAACAATGGATGTCTCCTCTTGTAAGGAACGACTAGTACCAGGAGTACCTTGGATTTTCCTTGCGATATCAAGCTTATTGGATATAGAATCCCCGGTATAACGCTCTGCTATAACAGAACTTCTCCACCCACCATGTCGTTTAATTGTTGTGAGGTCAACACCTTTATTAACCAGTAAAGTTGTTGAAGTGCGCCTCATGCAATGGACGCTATAAGCTTCTGCGTTTGCCATATTCAAAAATGAAGCAACTCTTGGAGAAACTTTCGACAAAGTGTTGATTCCAGCAGGTTGTGAAGTACATTTTTGATTAGTGTATTGTGAAAAGAATCTGTCGCTGGATAAGTTCTTCGGACGTAAGGACATCGTCTCCATAGTATTGATAGAGAATCCTTCTTCCATAACTGTGAATTTTCGTGAGAAGCGGGTCTTGGTATCTGATATAGAAACAAGCACATATGCACCGTTGTCTTCTACATCATTGATTTGATTCGTCAGTTCAGAGCAACGACAGGTACCAGATACTCCCATTATTAGTGCAACCTAAAATATTTCAAAGTTTATTATCTACAATGTCTAAGAGGTTAAGAGATATTACCTTAATCATCAAATATTCTTCATCGCAAGCCCTTTTCAAAAATTCTTCCACGTGTGCTCTGTCCAATACCGCAGCTTTCTGCGCTTTGTACCCTCTCGATTCACTCTTCAGATAGGCAGTAAGCTTACATATTTTTCAATGTCTATGTTTTTATGGACATTTATAGCGACCTTCAGCATCGAATACTTCGACCACATGAATGAAATTGCATACTTCTTCAAATTTAAGAAATGCGATAGCAGAACTTCCTCATTTACATTTACATTACCCCCCGTTTTTCTTTCCATTCATTAAATTCGGAAAACACTTTTTCATAATGTTCCCTGAACTTCACAGGCAATAATTGGAGAGTTGCTTCTTCAGATTCCCGAAGGATTCTCTCAGGAACAAAATCGCTTTCTTGCATTTTTCATCAACTTCACAAATGTTTACAAATGGAATCGATAAGCAGTCAAAATTAAATAGTAACCATTCAACACCTTCCAAGTTTTTTAAATTAATTTCAATAATTTTTGACGTTACAGCCGTTGACAGAGCGAAATGTCAAATCATTTTTGATGAAATCTGATTATAAATGACCGTGATTGTGGATAAAACGTTGTATAGCATTCCTGTTTTAGTCATGTTTTATCCACTCAAGAAAATTAAACTCTCGAACTTCTTTCTCGAGTTTAAACTTTCTTGCGTGGATAAAACGCTATCTAAAACATTTATGCAATAAATAACAATTTTTTTAAAATGATACTAAGAGCTAAAGAACATTTTTTTTAATTCATACAAGAATTGACCTAGTATACATACTAACAAATGAACTAACTAACATACAAACAGGCGAACTTAAATTAAAGATTTTAATAAAAAAACCGCTGCCTAAGGAATCACTACTTCCACATCCAGATTATTCGTCCAAGTCACTTTAAAGGAAACATCTTGACTATATTTGCACTCTAGTATGTGGAAATTATTGGTCATAGAATTTTAATAATATTTGGGGTAGATGTCATAGAAAAGTTTGAGGAGTTGGTTTCTACCATATACGTTAAAAATGAAGTTTCTAGTTTACCGTACTTATTTTCCACTATTTACAACCTACCACCTCAATGGAGTCATCTCAATCAGATGTCACTACAATACATACGTGTACTAACTTTCAAGTGAATATCTCAATTTGATGTTATCAATCCCATTAATAATGAAGCGGAGGTGGTAGAGTTTGAAAAATATTATAAATAATCTGAGACCTTGGCTTCTAGTACATACACCGAATTTCAAGTTTCTGTAGTCTTACCAGCTTGCTTTATTTATTTTCCCCTATTTGCCCCTATTTAACCCCCAACCCTTCAACGAAATTATCTCAAAATATAATATAGTTCCAGATGTCGTTATAATACATACGTGTAGAAAATTTCAAATGAATATCTCAATTTTATTTTATCAACCCTCTTCAAATTGGAGTAGGGGGTGGTGGGGGTTGAAAAATATTATTAAAAAATCTGACGCTTTGGCTTCTAGTACATACACCGAATTTCAAGTTTCTGTACTCTTACCAACTTGTTTTACTTATATTCCTCTATTTACCCCAAATTAACCCCCAACCCTTCAACGGAATCATTCCAAAATATAATCTAATTCTAGACATCGTTATAATACATACGTGTACGAAATTTCAAATGAATATCTCAACTTTATTTTATCAACCCCTTTAATGGGGTAGGGGTGGTGGGGGGTTGAAAAATATTACAAAAAAATCTGAGGCCTTAACTTCTAGTACATACACCGAATTTCAAGTTTCTGTACTCTTACAAGCTTGCTTTACTTATTTCCCCCTATTTACCCCTATTTAATCCCCAACCCTTCACCGGATTTCCTCAAAAAACAATCCAGTTCCAGATCTCGTTATAATATATACGTGTACAAAATTTCAGGTCAATATCTTAAACCGTTCCGGAGAAAGCGTGCGGACAAAAAAAAAAAGTTACAGACAGACAGACAGACCGACAGACAGACAGAAAATTTTTTTTCGCTCAAATTTAAAATCTCGACGTTTCATGACATTCTAAACCTATTTCACGAATAAAAATTTTTGAAAATTTTTTTGCGATTACTATACTTCCAATCCGCTACGTGGTTGTGGAAGTAATAGAAAGAACACGCATACATCGATCTATTACATAACTGTATATTACTTATGTTCGTGAACATTGTAAATTTTAACGTCATATGAGTTAAATACAAAATATGAGTTACATACAAAATATTAAATTAAATATACAATAAGAATTTTGTAAACTTTATTATTGTTTTTACATCGATTACTCTGTGGATGATAGATCCAGTAGTATTTAACATAGTTTTTTTAGTTTTCTCTGAAATACTCTAGATGATTTTTCGCATTGGATGTTTTAAGGGAGACTATTATGCAGCCTTGGAATTAAAAAATAGCTGTAGCATTTTTGGCATAATATGGCTTTGTTCGCTTTTGGCATTGTATAGGAATCTTGTTGTTTCGTGTATTGCAGGGATAGGTGACTAATTGCAACTTATTATTTAGGTTCTGGTTCATATTTTCTTTTAGAAAAAACAGATGTCTCAGATTCAAAACTTTTACTACTCTAAATAATTGTTCGTTTGGCTGAGATTTTTTATAAATCTTCATTGTATAATTTAGAAATTTAAAACGTTGACATTTGAGACTCCACTCCAACCTATAAGATACCATAAGATAAGTTCGATTCTACTAGTGCATGATAAATTACTTTTAAGTACCGTTGATTTAGTAAATTTTGAAAGTATCTGAACCTGTACAATATACAACATTTTTTACGACACAGTTAACATGACTGTCCCATTTTGGGTGCCTGTCAGTCATGACACACACACACACACACACACACACACAGATATTTGATTTCTGTTGCCGATTTTATTATATGAAGTATTCCGTTAATTTGTATACCAATTTTCTTGACATGTGGTGAGGATGTTGCAGCTAAACTGAAGGAAATATAATGTGTTTGTTTCAAAGTTTTAACAGCTCCACTCTAAACTGAACACAAGCTATTTATATAAATAATTAACAATATGGGCTCTAGTACAGTTCCCTGAAGAACTCTATAATGGACATTTGTATATATATTGTATATATCATTTATTGTCACACACTGTTTCCGATCTCACAAATAAACTTTGAATAAGGTTAATATCCCAGAAACTCATATCTTCAAGCGTATTTATGAGAAGTGTATGATGACTTACCATGTCGAAGGCTGTTGCCGGATCAACAAATACGCATAGTGTTTGCAGTAGTTACAGTAGATACGTTCAGTTAGATTTACTGCAGCATTTTGGTTGGATATACCCTGCTGGAAATCGAACTGCATATTTCAAATTATGCATATCATAAAGGTTCAAACTGAAAAAATGTCAGTCAGTAAACACAAAAAACTGCCAACAAAGAATCTGAGAAATTAACGGCATTACTTACTCTTAGAGACTTATTTTACGTATTTAATTCATTTATTCATTAAAAATTAATAAAAATAGTTAAATAATTAATAAAAAATTTACCAATGATTTACTAATGATATTGCATCTCTCAATATTGATAGAATATTTCTGAAACTGAAATGATTCTGCCGTAATAGTTTCATATTTTTTAGTTACTTCTATTATTATTATTGTATAATTTTTTATGTAAATAATCGTATAATTTGCAATTGGGGAAAACTTAATTTACTTTGTAGAGATCTTAAAAATGTATGGCAGTCTGAGATGATATATCGATCGGTACGAATACACACTTTCTATTACGAAGACCTATTTTGCCGAATAAAATTTGTTTTTTTTGTTTAAAAACAATTTTGTCATAGTACCTTCCTAAAATTATGTTAAGGCTAGTCAAATATAATAATTATATTAGGTAGGTACCTATCTAAATATTTCAAAAGTTGTTAGGAAATTCTGTTTGCTTTGTAATATTTGTTTGCTCGTTCTTATTTTAAAAGAAACGACCAAATACCTTATGTACTTTTATATAAACACATGAGAGTGTGACACATTCAGTAAATCTTCCTAAATATATATTATATAAATAAATATTTACCTCCATATTTAATGTAAATAATTACCTATTCATGAACAGTGTTACAAAATTCAGTTACCTAGTTATCTACTTTTTCATTTTCAGTGATACAGTGTGTCACAAACGTAATAAGAAATCAATTGATTTACTTATAAAATTTCATCTTTTGTTATCGTATACTAAAAAAATATATATCACGATTTGTATGATGATTGACGATTTGATTTTTTTTAAAGGAACGCAGTAATTTTTTTATAAGATCTTGGTATACTTTTCTATTTCAATAATATATCAATAAAAAACCGTTGCCTAAGGAATCCTACTTTTACATCCGTCATAAAAAAGAATCTGAAGTTTACTTACTTCCTCACCACTTCAAAATAAAAGCTTGCAACCACAACTTCTCAGCTGGGTGCTGAGGAAGCTATGAAAGAGTAGCAACCGGTTAGCTCAGGGTTGGTCGAAGGTCACTCTGTGGCGAGAAGAGTTATTTAATAATTTGAATGTTAAAAACAAAAATAAACAAAGAAACTGGGCGCCAGCGTATTCATACAAATGATATTCCTGCAACTGGTTAAGGAGGAAACAATCAAAACCAAAATTAACAAAATATAACAATATATTAACAATAAATAAAGTTTAAAATTTACAAAGACTTTACAATTAAATGTGAGAATTAATGAAAAATTCAAAATTTACTACAATAAAAATATAATGCTTAGTGGCAATGAAAATCTGTTAAGAGAAAACAAAAAAAAAATAATTTGAAAAGGAAAATTGTTAAATTGAAAATATCAACTGGTTTACAATTATATCTAGTAGTTATCTTCTGACCAAGAAAAGCTACGATGATAGTTAATTGCTTACGTAACTTTGGGCGGAGAGTGCGGAGTTCCAAGGTGTCAATTCCTGAAGATGGCCACAGGTACCTGGGATTGAGGACTTATATTGTTTGTCCGGGTCAACGAGGAGGTTCTAGGATGATACGAAGTTGGAAATGTTCAGCCAATTATTATTCTCGTCCAGCCACTAGCAAAACTACCATGTGCTTGATCCAGGGTTGGTCGATCCAGATTATTACATGAAAACAGTGGTAAATCAGGAACCAGTTGATACAAATTAAGTTACACAAAGAAAAAAACTAATGATTTAAATTTAAAATGACTCTAAATAAATGATTTAAAACTTTAAAACTTATTGAAAAGACTAAAAAAAAAATTGGCCAATTGGCCATTGACTTTTTATAAAAACTACACAAAAAAAATGGTATTAGAATTTGTAAAATTTAAGCATTAATTTAAGAAAATGGTTGAGGACCGATAAAAAAAACTCTGCTACTAACTTATCAAAAAAATTAGGCCACAAAATTACTGTAAATGACAAAAGTTAAGTTATTATGAAGCAAAATGGTCCGAAGAAAAAATTGTTAATAATACCAAAATGTTCAAAGTAGATGCTCTCCGGTTCTATGACAAAATTAATTCAGATAAATTGACTTTACGTCTTGCTTTTCGACAAATTCAATAATTTAGTATATCAGTCGTGAAATGAGATTATCTAATAAAATAAATTTTAGAGCGACCCTAAATACAAAAAAATATATACCTATATATGTAAGTATTTAATATAAACTACCGGCAAAAATTATTAATATAATATCTGAACATAAAATAATCCGCAGCAACTGTCCCAAAATGACGAATAAATAAACTACAGCTGGGGCAATTCACTACAAGTGGTTTTTCATTAACCACGTGGTTAACTTCAAATGTATTATAATTCAATTAAATGCCAGCTTAAAATTCAATAACAAATCAAAACAACTAGGTTATTATTCTAATGCAATAATAATTCAATAATAAAAGTAAACTTTCAACAAGGTATTATAGGATGGCTCTAAACTTCAAATCTTTTAAGAAAAATATTAGAATGATCTCACCTCAGCGACATCAAGACGTAAAGTGCCGGTTTTCTTTGCTGTTAATTCCATCTCTCTCTAATATTCCGCTCGCGCATGCTCAGTGGTGACTTTGCATTGGGGTTTTTATCGCGGGTGATTCAAATTTTATGTTATGGGTGCTGAATGGAAAATATTTGGCAACTAATTAAATAATTGACAAGTTGCGAAAAAAACTTGTTACAAGCTAATTCCAGATGTTGTTATAATACATACGCATACCAAATGTCAAGTAAATATCTCGGTAGTATTTCATTAACCCTTTTAATAATAGTAAGTGTGAAAAATATTATAAAAAATTTTTTATAAAAATATCTTGGGCCTTAGATTTTAATATATACACCAAATCCCAAGTCTCTGCACTCTTACCAGTTTGCTTTATTTATTTTCCCTTATTTATCCCTATTTAACCCCCAACCCCTCACTGGTATGATATAATATAATCTGGTTCCAGATCTCGTCATAATACATACGTGTACCAAATTTCAAGTCAATATCTTAAATCATTCCCGAGGAAACAAAAAAATTTACAGACCGACAGATCGACTGACCAACAGATCGACAGACAGAATTCTTTTTCGCTCAATTTAAAATCTCGACATTTCATGACATTATTTAACAAAAAAACATTTTGAAAATTTTCTTGCGATTACCATACATACACTACGTGGATGTGGAAGTAAAAGAACAAAAATATAGAACACGATTAATAGTTATGCATCAAAAATCAGTTAGAAGAAAATTGCGTAAATATGTGGTTTACAAGTGTTTAATAACTATCTAACAAAAATTAATGGCAATTTATAAGGTTTGTAGGCATTATGTTATTTAAAAAATATATTTTTCATGACAATGACGTAATAAAATCTAGGCAAAGGATTATTAATGTAGCAACTTTTAAATGCAGTTCCTAAATGAGTTTTTAATCGGTTCTTAACTGTGATTAAAGCAATTTTAAGTTATATGAACTTGACACTGTGATTTAGCTTTTCATTTTTAATATAATTATAATATTTAAATACATTTTGTACTATTAGTCATAATTGTTTATCATACTTTTTTGATAAAAATCAAGTTAGAAGATACAAAATCTGTTTCCTAATTCTCAGTGTTTATTTGAAATTTAGAAATTTCTGAGAACTAAAAAAAATAACTGAAACTTCTCTAGCTAACACAGCGACATGGAGAATTGATTCATGGAATTTCTACGATGATTTAGGGCAAACTAAAATAGCTGTTTCTCTTATATGACCCCATTTCGTTAGGCATATCTAATTAACATTTTGCTGTCGATCATAAAATAGGTCGCTGATTAGAATTATTTCCTTTAACACAATTTTTGGATGTGAAAGAATATACCAAATAGACGCAATAATATTACTAAGTATTCAATAATAACAAAGTCTTCATTAGGAAAGCGTGTACATCAAATACATTCAATCACAATTAGGCATTTTCTGAAATGGTCTTTGAAATTTTCCCTTGTTAGCATCAAGTAGTGTGAGAGAACAAGTTGTTCATATACTTAAGGGATACAATTCATTTTTTAGGTCAAAGTCCTAAAATACAAATTTTTTAATCAATTTTTCAGTGTTTTCAGTTATGAAAAATTTTTCTGTTTTTTTTCCCCAAATATAACTCTTTTACACATGAAGCGCATACCTTTTTCGATTATCCTCGTGAGAGGATTTATTTCCATGGCTCATTTGAAATCGTTATAATTTGACGGGCTTTTAACCAATGAAATTTTTTTTTTTTGGTTCTGGATAAAAGTATACTATATACTTTTGAGATATACACTTTATGTTTGGAAACAAAATACGAGTAGCTACCTAGCGGCAAAGAGTGTAATCCAAATAAATTATTTTGTCAGTAATGAAAAAATGTATAAACGTTAAAACACTTACAAGTAAAATATTACTAAATTTTAATTAAACATTTTTGTTTCTTGGTTATTTCCAAGTGTTTTACAACAAATAAAATTTAATTTTTAATAATGGAATATTGTCCATTAAGTTTTTTTAATTAAAGAACTGTATTTACAAGATATATTTTTATTCATTTTATTTATTTATTTATTACTGCAACAAGATTAACAAAACAAAAAGTCTGACCCTATTTTACAATGAAAAAGAAATGACACCTGAGGAGACCTCGTATTGTGTCAAGCAGTATTTATAATAAACTTATTTACGATAGTTTTATTTCTAAAAGTGCTAAGTGCTCGAAGAAAAAGTTGATGTATTCGAGTTACTGTATTGCAAAGGGTTAAAATCCAAAAATGTGGATAAAACGCGAAAGGGATCAGCTACGATTCTAAATTTCATAAATTTTGAATCTACTTTTAATGTAGAATCAGCCTGCGCAAACCGATTTTGGACTCATTATCATCACAGTTTTTCCACCTTCAAGCACACTGTGTTAGTACTTATACAGGGTGTCCGTAAACAAAGTAGAAAAAAATTAACTGAAGATTCCTTAGCCCAAATTGATGGGAGTTCTTCATATAACATTTTTCAAAATACCCCTTCGTTGTCAAGTTACAGCCCCTTTAAAGGGGTAATTTAAAAACTGTTATGATTTTTTTACTCAAAAAATAAAATTTCAACAAACACAATATTTGGCGTATCTACTACATTTATTAAAAGGCATCTTGTGAATTTTTTTCACCCCCTTGAGTGCCTCACCAAGGGGTAGAATGGGCAACCCCTAATATATTTTTAAAAATATTTTAAAATCTATTCATTTTACATTTCAGAATAAAATATTTTTTGAATCCCTTGTTTATTCTAAAACTTTTTTATCTCTTTAAAAAATGCCGTAGTACCAACCGTTTTCGTGATAAAAAATAAAATTTATGTTCATGCAATGGAGTTCATTTCAATCATTACTGAACGATAATGTTTTAAAACTTTTAGTAGGCTGCTTTCAAGTTTCAATTTGACAGTAGTATTAACATTTAAGTATTTATTGGAATTGGTCTACCACATCTAGTAGGCTCATGTCAATTATTGGAAATAATTACATAGTTTATTTCTTACTTAAAACCATTATTTTTTCTATGTCGTAAGCTTTTAAAATGCCTAGACATATTTATAGTAGTGAAGAATATGCTGATATGCATTTCATTTATGGTGAATGCAAAGGAAACTCTCTAGCAGCCCAAAGAAAATACAACCTGAGGTTTCCTAACCGTGTTACACCTAATGTGGCGACTTTTACCAATATCCACATACGGCTCAGAGAAAGGGGTTCTTTTGAAAAAAGGAATCGAGATACTGGTCGTGAAGTAGAAGTGGCACCTGTCTTAGAAGAACAGATATTAGAATATTTTGGAGAGAATCCTGAAATGAGTATTAGACGGGCTGCTCTTCATTTTAATGTAAGTAGATGGAAAATATGGAAGATTTTGAAGCGGCAAGGACTGCACCCTTACCATCTGCAAAGGGTTCAGGAATTGCTCCCGCGTGATTTTCCAGTAAGGAAGGCTTTTTGTACAACTATTTTAAGGAAACCATTAGAATTCACAAAAAAAGTATTGTTCTTTGACGAGTGTTGTTTTACTCGTCATGGGATTATAAATTTTCGTAATCAGCACCTATGGAACGATGAAAATCCGCACGCTGTGGTAGCTAAACGATGTCAGTACAACTTCTCTATTAATATTTGGGCTGGAATTATAGGCGATTATTATTAATTGGACCAGTTGTGTTACCTCACAGATTAAATGGGATATCGTACTTGCATTTTTTACAGAATGACTTGTTTCCGCTTTTCGATGACTTACCCATTGAATTACGCCAAGATATGTGGTATATGCAAGACGGAGCGGGTCCCCATTATTCCGTACAAGTTCGGGAATGGCTTTCGCAATATTTTAGAAATCGTTGGATTGGAAGAGGACAAGAAGCTACAATTAAATGGCCCCCCCGGTCCCCGGATTTGAATCCATTAGATTTTTACTTCTGGGGGCATATGAAAAATGTCGTTTACTCTACACCACTTCCAAATGAAGACGTTTTGAGGGAAACCATTTTTAATACTGCTGACGAAATTCGTAACTCCCCACTAATTCTACGGAGCTTGTACGGCAACTTGAGACGAAGGTTACAAACATGTGTTCGTACTGAAGGGCGCCATTTTGAGCAGTTAATTTAAGTTTGGAAAAATATGTTCTTGTTTGTCAAAATTGTTTCACTTTTTTTAATATTATTGTTTGTATTTCATAAATTATTCCATTAATAAATATAGTATTTGTCAATTTGATTAAAAAATATGTACGTTTATTATTACATAGAATTTGTTAATGAATATT
The DNA here is from genome assembly GCA_963583905.1 of Stenurella melanura. Classification (NCBI taxonomy): domain Eukaryota; kingdom Metazoa; phylum Arthropoda; class Insecta; order Coleoptera; family Cerambycidae; genus Stenurella; species Stenurella melanura. The sequence goes on along the minus strand of OY757312.1, from coordinate 62,429,135 downwards.
TAGATTATTCGATTATAGCCTACTAGCAGCCTACTAAAAGTTTTAAAACATTATCGTTCAGTAATGATTGAACTCCATTGCATGAACATAAATTTTATTTTTTATCACGAAAACGGTTGGTACTACGGCAGTTTTTAAAGAGATAAAAAAGTTTTAGAATGAACAAGGGATTCAAAAAATATTTTATTCTGAAATGTAAAATGAATAGATTTTAAAATATTTTTAAAAATATATTAGGGGTTGCCCATTCTACCCCTTGGTGAGGCACTCAAGGCGGTGAAAAAAATTCACAAGATGCCTTTTAATAAATGTAGTAGATACGCCAAATATTGTGTTTGTTGAAATTTTATTTTTTGAGTAAAAAAATCATAACAGTTTTTAAATTACCCTTTTAAAGGGGCTGTAACTTGACAACGAAGGGGTATTTTGAAAAATGTTATATGAAGAACTCCCATTAATTTGGGCTAAGGAATCTTCAGTTAATTTTTTTCTACTTTGTTTCCGGACACCCTGTATATTGAATATAAATAAGAATTCATGTTAGCCATTATCTAAGATACGTCAACTAGATTGTACGAAGTATACATTTGAGTCTCATGTATATACGGAATTTACAGAATTTGATTTTTTCATGTAAATCAAATATAAAGAACAAAAATATTATAGGGCCCAAGATTGACCCTCGAGGCACACTTTATGTTACAGACCTTTCTTGAGACATCAGTGGTTCTTCCGAACAACATAATTCCATCTGCTGAGTTCCTCTAGATAAACAACTTCTGAACCAATTTATCGACTCAATTTTCAAGTTAATTAAGTTTATTCAATAATAGTTCGTGATAAATAGTCAAAGACCTTTGTGTAGTCCAACATTACAGTAGTTGTAACTTCATTCACCAATATTCTTAAAAGACATGCGTCATATATACGAATATGGTAACAGGTTCGAAAGTCGGACTGAGTTTGTGGTAATAAATCGTGAGATCGTGGGGGGAGTATGATTTAATAATTTCTTGAATATGGGTCTTTCGAGAACTTTTGGATTTGTTAGCTCTTCATGCACTTTGAGGCTGTAATATTACTGGGTGCTTCAAGAATAAAGACACACTATCTTTTTAAAAAGAGAGCAGAGAAAGAAGTTCTTCATGCTTTGGCATTACTTGGATCTCTAGAAGAATTTAAAGCAGAAGATGAACAACTAGTCGAGCAATCCATTTATCAAGTTTACTTGCCAGGGAAAATAATATTAGACATTTTGTTGATTAGCGCTGATGGATGTTAACAAAAAAAGATGTGCAAATTGAAAATCAGTCTCCTACAAGATCCTCTCTAACACCATATATTTTAAGACTACATTACCAAGTGTTTAGAGTGACGCAGTGTTGATAAACAATAGCGAAACCTCCCAGAACCGTCACAATTTTGATGGAAGAAGTCTGGAAGCCTGTATGGAATGGTTACTTAATCTAGTACGTTGTGGTTGTGAGAAAGGAGGCTGTGCTGTAAATTGCAAGTGTAAAGCAGAGTTTTTAAGGTGCACAGAAATGTGTAAGTGTGGTGGCAATGAAGAGATCTGCAATAACAATCACTTTGCGGACAATGAAAAATAACCCCCGGACTCGGAGGATGACCTGTGAAACTTTCTTTCTAGAAGACATTTACGTATCAATTAAAAAATATATGTAATAATAAGGTACAAGTTATATTATAATTAGGTTTCCTAGAAAAATGAAATGGAATATTTTCATTGTTACCAAGCAATCACATATGAACTTTTCTGTGTTCGAATACTAAAGCATATCTAAGAAACAGTACATCAACATCAAAAATGTGTTTCAACCATTTTTGTTCCTTATTTTGTTAGGAATAAACAAGATTCCTAGCAAAATTTCTATAGAGTCAACAACAAACGAGTTATAGAGCAAAAAAGAGATTATCGTTGATTTCGGCGACCATCTTGAAATTGTGACAAAACGTAGATAAAACGCCTGCTAACCCCTAATTGTATGGTTCATGAGCTATCCATTCCATATAGTCACACTATTCCTTCATTCATAATCCCACGGACCCGGAATTATTAAAAGCCTTATTAATGTAAAATTATGGTAAAAGTGTATTCAAATTGTCCCATTGGGTTTCCGAGAAAATTCGTAAAAACCAGTAGTAAGGCTCCATTCTCAGAGGGCCGTAGCTCCCTTAGGAAGCATTACTGGCCACAAGTTCATTGGAACTTTTTTTTACTAATTTAAAATGCAAAATCAACTTCTAAAAGAATGATAATTAATTATATAAAACTCTGTATGTTTATGAATTTAATCTGGAACTTAAACAAGGTTACAAATCACCAAAACATTAATTCAACAATTATAAACCAACATTTTGACTATTTTGTCATATAGACATTTTATAGTGCACTTTAATGTAACATAATTTATTTTATTTGTTGGGAACGTAAAAACCTGAACGTATTTTCAATTATTTCGTTGATTTCGTCACAAATTAATTACACGTCATAAATTAAAAATTAATGATTACATTTTTGTGCACGTCCACAGATAAACAGAGGATTTTATAATCTATAAAATATGTAGGTAACCGAAAAACTGGGTCACGAGTAGCAGGTCAAGGCAAAAACTATCTTTCAAATTGGGGTCGTCCTAAAATTATGTTAGGTACAATAAAATTATAAATGCAAAATCTAGAATAAATTGGCCCCCAATAAAAGGTCGGAAGTTCTCTAATAAATCACCACGAACAAGGAACTGACTGATAATAATGTATAGAGATTTTTACAGATTCAACTTCACTGAAAGAGAAAGTAATAAGAATTCATCGTTGACCTAGAAACACACATTGGGCACTGATCGGTAAAAGTGAAAGCTTTTGTTTTGCTTTCCATGCAGCACAAATAGGGGAAATGTGCTCAAAAAATGACTTAATTCCTTTTAGTGTCGTTCACTAGTGAACTATTGTAGAAATTTGCGTGGGAGAATTGTATTGCAAATCAAATTGCCCTTGCCCCTTGCTGTTAGAAAACGTGTACGTTTTCTCTTTGTGACCTACACACCATAAAGAGACGCTACATTAATTTATGATAAATGATCTTTTGTTGGCATTTGCATACAGACAATTGGGTTGGATCGGAATAAATACTGATATATCTTATTTGCTTCAATTTTAAAATAAAAATGTCATATGATGTACTTTTGTTCATATATAAAATATACACTGTGTTAACCAAGGTTTTAAAATAAGTTAGCAGCAGAGTATGCATGGTTTTTGTTATACATATATCGGAAAAAAGGAACGGAGGTTAGCTGCCATTTTCTTCTACATATTTTGTCCGTAACAAAGGAGGTCGGCAGATAAGGCTAATTTTTGGCGTTCGGCAGGACTAAAAAAGATATACATATATTGCCATGAAATTCACATATTTTAAAATATGCTTAATTTAATTACTTCCACATCCACGTAGTGGATTGGAAGTATAGTAATCGTAAAAAAAAATCAATTTTTTTTTTACCTGAAATAGGTTTAGAATGTCATGAAAGGTTGAGATTTTAAATTTGAGCAAAAAAAAAAAGGTCTGTCTGTCTGTCGGTCTGTCTGTCTGTAACTCTTTTTTTTACTTGAAATTTTGCACAGGTATATATTGTACCAAGATCTGGAACTGGATTATTTTTTAACATATCCGGTGAAGGGATGGGAGGGGGGTGGGGTAAATATGGGTAAATAGGGGGAAATAACAAGCTGGTAAGAGCACAGAAACTTGAAATTGGATTTATATCTACTAGAAGTCAAGGCCCCAATTTTTTTATGATATTTTCCATCCCCCCACCACCCCCACTCCATTATTAAAGGGATTGATAAAATAAAATTGAGATATTCACTTGAAATTTGGTACACGCATATATTATAATGACATCGGGAACTAGATTATATTTTGGGATTATTCTGATGAAGGGTTGGGGGTTAAATAGGGGTAAATAGGGTAAAATAAGGAAAGCAAGCTGGTAAGAGTATAGAAACTTGAAATTCGGTGTATGTACTAGAAACCAAGGCCTCAGTTCTTTTTGTAATATTTTTCAACCCTCCACCACCCCTACTCCATTATTGAAGGGGCTGGTAAAATAAAATTGAGAAATTCACTTGAAATTTGGTACACGTATGTATTATAACGACATCTGGAACTGGATTATATTTTGAGATGGTTCTGTTGAAGGGCTGGGGGTTAAATAGGGGTAAATAGGGGAAAATAAGTAAAGTACGTTGGTAAGAGTACAGTAACTTGAAATTCGGTGTATGTACTAGAAGCCAAAGCCTCAAATTTTTTTATAATACTTTTCAACCCCCCCCCCCTCCGCCACCCCTACTCCATTTTTAAAGGGGTTGATATAATAAAATTGAGATATTACCTTGAAATTTGGTACACGTGTGTATCATAACGACATCTAGACCTAGATTATATTTTGAGATGATTCCGTTGTAGGATAGAAGAACTTGTAGTTTGGTGTATTCACTTGAAAGTTAGTACACGTATGAATTGTAATGACATCTGATTGAGATGATTCCATTGAAGGGGTGGGGGGTGGTAGGTTGTGAATAGTAGAAATAAGTAGGGTAAACCAGAAACTTCATTTTTAACACATATGGTAGAAACCAACGCCTTAAACTTTTTTATGACATTTACCCCAAATATTATTAAAATTCCAATAATTTCCACATACTAGAGTGCAAATCTAATCAAGATATTTCCTTTAAAGTGACTTGGATAAAAAATCTGGATGTGGAAGTAGTGATTCCTTAGGCAGCGGTTTTTTATTAATACCTATGGTCTACTGAGAAATATCTTGAAGCTAATATAGGGGAGCATATTTTCATTAATTTTAGTTTTTGATTATTAGACATAAGTTTTATGTTACAAAATAGTTACCTTTCAAGACGGTACATCTAGATTTTGTTTTAATATTCATTGGAAGTCTTATATCTCACAATTAATATTTAAAAATTGACATTTAACTATTTTAATAGATTATTTTCATTTAAGAGTGTAATATAATTTTTCTAACATGACATGGTGAAAGAGCCATGCATAGTATAATTTTAAACAGCCATGAAGCTAGTAAATGTCGGTATGTACGATAAGGATAATGACAGATAAATAAAATAAAATCAAATTCAGTTGCTACTAAGATAAGAAACTGTTTGTAATTTGTTATAAGTTAGTTACTATGGTACAGGCAAATTAGCCATTTAGGGTAACAAAAATTAATAAAAGGATCATCTCCGGGATTTAAGTAAGTAATAACCTGTAGAATGAGATTTTGCATTCTTTGCACTTCCAAGTTGCGGGAAAATTCAAAAAAATTTGGAGAACTTTTTGATTTTCGGTTTTTTTTGCTCTAGCGCCCAAAATAATGAAAACAGAAAAAAAGTTTTCAACAAAAGTTGTAGCTCGTCTCTTTCTCTTACTTAAGCCGTTTAGAAAATAAATCGAGTTTTCCACTTAGCCGCTTCGAAATGTGCGAAAAATGAGAATTCTCTGGGAGCTTCGTACGACCGGGCTCGTCGATAGATAATTCTTACTATTCAGAGCCCATAAGAAATTAAAATAACATAATATGTAGAGAAAAGTCTCAGCTTTAATGTGGAACGAATAAAAAAAATTAAAAAAAAATTATCATAGAGAAAAAGTGTTAGAAGATGGCTTAGCAAACTTTGTACAGTTGATCCACAGATTTATTAAAGTAGTTAGAATGATAATTCATTTTGCTAATATATTCTTATATAATGATATTATTAATCCAATTAATATTTTATTGCAATTACTTTTGTTGGAAAAATATGCCGTGCGATCAAAGTATATTTCTCATCGATCAGTCACCCCCAATGTTTCAGTTCAATTCGCTATATCTTAAGTAATAATAATGGCACAGTCTTAATTTTTGGATTATAAGTACAATAAAACATATTATTTCCAATGACTTTAAGAGTTCTTTGAATGCGTACTTTTTGAATTTGTCTACATTATTCATACACGTTCAGAAAATGCACAATTGTACAGTAAAACATACACGACCTATGTGTTTGTAAACATTCTTCAATGAGATTTTCACGACATACAGATTAAAGTGCGTGGGATCGAATAGATGCAGTGAAAAATCGCTCATTGTTGCGGGAGAAATAGGGAGGATGCATAAAACTCAAAGATATAAATAAATCAATTGTATAAAGTTTGCTAAGCCATCTTCTAACACTTTTTCTCTATGATAAAAATTTGTATAAATTTTGTGATTAGTTCCACATTAAAGATGAGACTTTTCTCTACATGTTACTTTATTTTCATTTTTAGCGGCTCTGAATAGTGAGAATTATCGATCGATGTGTCCGGTCGTACGAAATTCCAGGGGAATTCTCAATTTCCGCGCTTTTCGGAGCGGCTCAAAACATTAAGTGGAAAACTGGATCTATCTCCTAAATGGCTTAACTAAGCTTAACTCTTTTTTGTAGAAAAAGAGACGAGCTACAACTTCTGTTGCAAATCTTTTCTCTCTATTTTCATTATTTTAGCGACTAGAGCAAAAAATTTTTTTTCAATTTTCGCGGAACGTGAAAGTGCAAAGAATGTATTCCATGTATTCCATTCTACAGGTTGTTACCTACTTAAATTCCCGAGATGATCCTTTTATTAATTTTTGCAAGGTTTTTACAAAATTATGCCTTAATTGCTTGAACTATATGCAATTTACTATAATTGTAAAATCTGTCTGTTAAGGGGGAATTCCCATTAAACGAGCTGATAAATCGCGTTTTTTAGGAATCTTTATTGGGAAAACTATTAGACAAATTATTTTCAAACTCTGAAGATACATTTATTACACATTAAAGAAACTACATTCAAATTTTTATGTGATTATAATGAAAATTGTGGCTGTGGTGCCCCTTGAAGTGAGACGTCTCCCAGAATTTCTCGGTGCTGGCTGACACAATTCCATCTTTCCAGATCATCTAAAACAGAACTACGGAGAATTTCATTATTCAAAAAATGAGGATACTGCGACGAATGAAGAAAAAAAGTTTTGCATGTATTTTATTTTCCGTAGTTTATGAGAAAGAGTTGTTGTCTTCCTGATAAATGTGCCAAATTTCAGACCAATCCGCTTAATAATTCTTGTTAAGCCGATTGCTCTGAAATTTGGCACTTTTATCGAAAACACAAGTCTTTCTCATAAACTACGGAAAATAGAATTTTATTATCATCATAAAAAATGTGAAGAGAAAAAAGTAATTTTATTTTCATACGTCGTAATGTCCTCATTTTTTGAAAAGAGAAATTCTCCGTGGTTCATGCTATACCTATATTCACAAGAAGTAAAAAGAAATTTGATTTTTTTGTTTTAGATGATCTGAAGAGAAGGAACTAACTTTTAAACACAATTATTTAATTAATATTCTAAAGAGATTAGAAAAACTCGAAAGTGAAAGGCTCCAGTATGAAGAAAAACAATAGCTGACTCTTCTTGACAAGCACATAAGCAAAACGATAATACACATCTGAGACGCGCACAGCGCACAGTGGGCCAAAATCCGCAAAAAGTGTACAAAAATCTGAAACTACCGAAATGTACGCGGGGTAGATAATTATTGGAAAAATATTTAAAAAATCAAATCTTTGAATGGGGCGAGTCTCAGGAACTGAAACATGAATAAATTTCTAAAAAATTTAAAACTTCAGGTTTCTGCTCATATTGAGCATTCATTTTAGAAATATTTAAATAAATCAAATCTATGAATGAGGTAAGTTTCAGGGCGGTAGGCCACATACTTCGTCTTATCTAGACGTTCTAACGCCATCTTTAAACTTTCGCATCTGCACACATATTAACAAGGCAGAAATAATAAATGAAAATTCATCTTCAGTGTGCAAGCTTTCTTTCTGGCATTGTTTTTCTAAATCTGATACTTTTATAGCTTTTCGATGAAAACCATTTTGAAATACTCAAGATAAATGGCAATGATTAAACCGTTATAACTTTAACTTTGTATTAAAAATTTATATAGAACCTTATTTTCTCAAAATGTTATTCTCTTTTGGTTCCAATGGAAATTTTTTTGGCCACCCCTAAAAAGGGATGGAACCCTCCATAAAATGGAAAATCCCCACATCATATGACAACGTTTTCTGATGCATTCACTATTAAATTATAAAAAAACGCACATAAAATGCCACTTGTTAGTTCCGCGTGCGGTCTGCCGATGCATCATGTAGTGATGAATGTGTCGCACGTTACAAAAAAACCGCTGCCTAAGAAGTCACTTTAAAGGAAACATCTTGACTATATTTGCACTCTAGTATGTGGAAATTATTGGTCATAGAATTTTAATAATATTTGGGGTAGCTGTCACAGAAAAGTTTGAGGAGTTGGTTTCTACCATATACGTTAAAAATGAAGTTTCTAGTTTACCGTACTTATTTTCCACTATTTACAATCTACCATCTCAATGGAGTCATTTCAATCAGATGTCACTACAATACATACGTGTACTAACTTTCAAATGAATATCTCAATTTGATGTGATGATCAATCCCATTAATAATGAAGCGGAGGTGGTAGAGTTTGAAAAATATTAGAAAGAAATCTGAGGCCTTGGTTTCTAGTATATACACCGAATCTCAAATTTCTGTAGTCTTACCAGCTTGCTTTACTTATTTTCCCCTATTTGCCCCTATTTAACCCCCAACCCTTCAACGGCATCATCTCAAATTATGATCTAGTTTCAGACGTCGTTATAATACATACGTGTACCAAATTTCAAATGAATATCTCAATTTTATTTTATCAACCCTTTTCATATTGGAGTAGGGGTGGTTGGGTTGAAAAATATTATAAGAAAATCTGACGCTGTGGCTTCTAGTACATACACCGAATTTCAAGTTTCTGTAGTCTTACCAACGTTTTACTTATATTCCTCTATTTACCCCAAATTAACCCCCAACCCTTCAACGGAATCAGCTCAAAATATAAACTAATTCCAGACCTCGTTATAATACATACGTGTACGAAATTTCAAATGAATATTTCAACTTTATTTTGTCAACGCCATTAATGGGGTAGGGGTGGTGGGGGGGTTGAAAAATATTATAAAAAAATATGAGGCCTTAACTTCTTGTACATACACCGAATTTCAAGTTTCTGCAGTCATACCAGCTTGCTTTACTTTCCCCATATTGACCCCTAATAACCCCCAACCCTTCAACTCAATCATCTCAAAGTATAATCTAGTTCCAGATGTCGTTATAATTCATACGTGTACCAAATTTCAAATGAATATCTCGATTTTATTTTATCAACCCTTTTAATAATGAAGTAGGGTTGGTGGGGGTTGAAAAATATTATAAATAATCTGAGACCTTGGCTTCTAGTACATACACCGAATTTCAAGTTTCTGTAGTCTTACCAGCTTGCTTTACTTATTTTCCCCTATTTACCCCTATTTAACCCCCAACCCTTCAACGGAATTATCTCAAAATATAATCTAGTTCCAGATGTCGTTATAATACATACGTGTAGAAAATTTCAAATGAATATCTCAATTTTATTTTATCAACCCTTTTCAAATTGGAGTAGGGGTGGTGGGGGTTGAAAAATATTATTAAAAAATCTGACGCTTTGGCTTCTAGTACATACACCGAATTTCAAGTTTCTGTACTCTTACCAACTTGTTTTACTTATATTCCTCTATTTACCCCAAATTAACCCCCAACCCTTCAACGGAATCATCCCAAAATATAATCTAATTCTAGACATCGTTATAATACATACGTGTACGAAATTTCAAATGAATATCTCAACTTTATTTTATCAACCCCATTAATGGGGTAGGGGTGGTGGGGGGTTGAAAAATATTATAAAAAAATCTGAGGCCTTAACTTCTAGTACATACACCGAATTTCAAGTTTCTGTACTCTTACAAGCTTGCTTTACTTATTTCCCCCTATTTACCCCTATTTAACCCCCAACCCTTCACCGGATTTCCTCAAAAAACAATCCAGTTCCAGATCTCGTTATAATATATACGTGTACAAAATTTCAGGTCAATATCTTAAACCGTTTCGGAGAAAGCGTGCGGACAAAAAAAGTTACAGACAGACAGACAGGCAGACCGACAGACAGACAGAAATTTTTTTTTTTGCTCAAATTTAAAATCTCGACGTTTCATGACATTCTAAACCTATTTCACGAATAAAAATTTTTGAAAATTTTTTTGCGATTACTATACTTCCAATCCACTACTTGGATGTGGAAGTAATAGTATATTTGGGAATGGCACTTGAAGGTGTCTATGGTTTTCCTTTTATTTTATAAAGGAAGGTTTAAGGTATTTTTTAAATAATTTTTCAAGGCATGACTAAGTAACAGCCTGTACCATAAACAACGCCAAAAGGATGCTTTTAGAAAAGGATACTTTAATGCTAAAAGTTGACTTTAAGCATAAAGTATCCTTTACTTATAGGATCCTTTTGGCGTTATTTATGGTACTGGCTGGTACAGCCAATACCATAAATAACGCCAAAAGGATCCTATAAGTAAAGGATACTTTATGCTTAAAGTCAACTTTTAGCATAAAGTATCCTTTTATAAAAGGATCTTTTTGGCGTTGTTTATGGTACTGGCTGTAAGACTTTTTTGTTTCTCTACACAAAACTGGAATGACTTATAAAAGTCCTGCCAAACATCCCATAAATAAAATAATTTATTTCAAAATTTCAATTCAAAATCTTCTTTGTACCCTATTCTATTAAATTGAAGTACATGCCATAAATAATCTTCTAGAAAAATTTCACTTTGAAGTAGCACATTTTAAATTCACACTATCTGCTCAAAGTTCGTATTACAATTAGCTGTAAACTCGGTCGATCGGTGTCAGGCAGAAGAGTTGTGTTTGCGATTCCTATGCAGGAGATTTTACCCAATGAGAAGGTTATTCTAGAAAATAATATATTGGCCTTCTTTTTAACTATTCACAAAATATAGAAATGATACAGGATATTTGAAAAAAAATATTTTTGTCCACTTTTTGCGGATTCTGGCCCACTGTGCAGCGCCATAAATAGTGAGATTGGAATAGGTGAATGAAGGATGCTCACTCCAAGATATTTGCATTTATTCAAAACCAGTTTCTTTATGGGTAAAGAATTAGGTACAAAGCGCTTATTGAGAGTTAAACGTTTGCAGATTTATCTTTATTTCCCTAGAATTATAGTTTTAAATTATTTGCAGGAGTCAGATTGATTGTATGAAAATATCACCATTTTGTGAATCACGTGTTTCAAAATATTTTCTGATAAAATGTGAAATATTCAGAAAATGAAACTAGAGTAAATATTATACTCTTTGCTGATTTATTTCCATGTATTTGTTGCACATTTCATGGGTTACTGTTCGCAGTTTGTGTAAATAATGTTAGTTTTAGACAATTCAATTTTTGTGATTCCAATTTAAGTGGAGAAACACTCGTCAATATGAAATGAAAAGAAAAAGAATACGAAATAACCCACTGGGACCTCAAATCCATAACCCTTTTATTTCGAATCGAAAGTTTTAACCACTAGGTCATCCATCATTCATTGCTTTGAAACATATTAACATCCATAATACACAGATATTATATTAAGAAATGTATTTATTATATTAGTAAAACATGTAAATAGATAAGGACAGAAAGCAATATTTTACAAGATTTTTATTCAATTACTAAACTTAAAAGCGACTGGAACCTCCCCACTCATATTTGAAGCCGAAAAGAGCACTAAATTGTGTTCCATAACGACACTAAACGTAATCAAATCTCAACCAGAACCTTTTCAGGGAGGTGTTCCGGTTTCGACTTCCTGCATCAGTGCGTCCCCTTCGTTTATCTGCCAGGACATACATACATTAGCTCGCCGCAAGGAGCTCTTATTTATTAACCGTTCCACAGGTAAATATCCATTTACGGTGGAAATGCTGGGAAGGGCCCTCTCTCGCGGTAAATAAAGCTTTTTACAGCGGGATATGAGAAAGAGATTCGAGGAAATATTTTGTACATCCTGTATATTGGTTTGTTTTTGAAGCAATCAATTTCAATTTCCGTTTTCCAATTCCGGGTAATTTTTCTATTTCATTACCTATGTTTAATACCTTTCCAATTTTGATTTTAATTTTTTTAAATATTAATAAAGAAATGAATTAATACACTAATAAACTAATAAAGTAATGCTACAAATTAAACAAAACTTATCTCTATTTATTCACAGCTAACTGTCTATATTGCCTTATAAACATGTTGCTCTTATCCACTTGAGGAGGGTCCCAGGTATAAATTTTTCGACGTGCTCCAGCTAGGCACTGCACTATTATAGACACTTATTTACTTTATTTTTGATACTATTAACAAACACTTTACAGTAATTTTTCAATTATTAATTCGGTGTGTGCTTTGTTCTTCTATTATTACATTTCATTTTACCCAGAATTTTCTAATCCACTGACACTGACTTAAATTTTATCGAGTTTAATGAAGTCTTAACTGGTTTTTTTCGCGTTCTCTTTAGTAGCGTCACACTGCACATCTACCCTCGACCAGCATCAAGCTGACTCTATTCCAACAATTTTGTGGGGAGGTTAAAATTTAAAAAATACTTTTTTAAGTTTAAATGACTAATAACTTTTGTTTGCTGGTAGTTTTGTTTAAACACGCTATGATCGTTCCTCTATCTACCACTAAGTTAATAGCCAAATTTTAATACAATCTGACTTTTTTTAGTAAGTATCGTGCTTACAAAAAAAACATGATGAACATGCAAACGAACAGACGGGCAGGCGGGCATTTTAAAAGACGTTTAGTATTCGAGCAGGAACACAATTTCTTTATCTATTAACGACATTTACAGTTCTCGAAACGTGTCGATCAAATGAAATATGCTCCTCGTTTTCGTAATTGCGAAGACTGTACTATACTATACTGGCAATATTTCAATAATTAATTTGCAATTTTTTTACGTTTGCTTTAACATATTTCACAGCAAAAATTAGTTTATAATTCCTGAGAAATTGCGAAATTAACAAAAATTACCATCTCATCTCATGTCATCAAGTGTACAAGTTCAATTTATACCATTTGATAAATAAATATATAAAAATAAGTAAACACAATTTTTCAAGCTAAACGGTTTTATTGTAAAGAAACATAATGATGATGCACATAATGTACTAAAAGTTAAAAAATAATTAGGTAGGTACCAGGTGCCAGTCATCACACCACTCTCCTAATCAATCTAGAGCATTGATCAGACTAAAATAAAATCGTGCGGCTAGTCGAATTTCTATTATCTACAGTCGACCGCTCATATCATTATAGGCATGCTTTGGATGCATCTTCTCAATAGACAACTTATGCAAAATGTGTGTAAATGTAAATCCGTCACTATCATCGTGCGACATCGCAGAACGATCATTTACAATATTTACTCAGGTTACGCTACGCCCCATGATTTTATTTTAGTCTGATCAATGTTTTAGATTGATGAGGAGAGTGGTGTGATGACTGTTACCTGGTACCCGCCTAATTATTTTTTAGCTTTTAGTGCATTATCTGCATCATCATTATGTTTCTTTACAGTAAAACCGTTTAACTTAAAAACATTTTTCAACTTATTTTATTTTCAAGTTTTTAGTTTTTTATTTACTTAATATTTCTCATTATATTTAGTTCATTTAGTGCCTCATTATTACAAGGGTTTCTGTTCTGTCAATTTGTTACCTAGATTTCAGTTTTAATGTATTGACTGTCTAAACTCTGTGATCCGCCATTTTGGATTAGGAATTCATTTCTAAAGTTTACTGTGTTCTACTTGTCAAGCCCTTTCGTTTGATACCCATATTGAAAGGGGCTTGAAAAAAAAAGTATTCCGCCATTTTGTCGTGGCGGCCATCTTGGATTTTGAATTTTCTTTCATGGTGTACTGTATTCTACTAGTTAAGCCCTTTCATTTGATACCCATACTGAGGGGGTTGAAAAAAAATGTAATCCGCCATTTTGTGGCGGCGGCCATCTTGGATTTACGATGATAATGAATGCACATAATTGTATTGTCATCAGAACTAAAGGTGTGTACCAAACAGATCAATCGGCCAATAGGAAGGGGGTGAAATTTCAATTACTAGATTTGACCCAAACAAGACACAAAGTGAGCTAAATATAAAACCGTTCAAAAGCCGTTTAAAAAAATCGTTTAAAAACCGTTTAAAAATAATTTATCCTATAAGGATTTCTTTGTGGCATTTTACTCTAGGGTAAATGTATGACGACTGTGAATGCAAGATTAATTTTATTTTTAAAATTAAATGTTCAGTAATATACATCAACGGTAACTGTTAAGAAATTAATAAATTGAGATTATGAAATCGTCATTTTTACACGGCTTTTTATTTTATTTTAATTCTATGATTAAAAAAATACGTATTACATTATCTTTCTGAGTGCTCACCCAATATCGAGAGCTGAATGTACTGCTCTGTTCTTCCCCTACCACGATTCATTCGCAATGCCTTTTAATTATTTACTCGAAGACTGTGACACCTAAGAAAAAAAAATTAAAAACCTTTTTCGTAGAATTTCCTCATCCATCCTGTTCTGTCAAATATAAAAGTAATATTTTGTACACCTACTGTAATTAAAAACCGGCGTCGGGTACATAAATTACCACATTATTTGGCGAAACACCAGCTGCTGTTTTAATCGAAATCCATATATAAAATGCCTTAAAACGTATTCTTAACCATTTCTCAAGTCACCGAGGTAAGTCCATGGAAAGCCAGAATTTAGCATTAGGTAAAAAGAGCCTACAGTTTATAGTGGAGTCCGAACCACTTTTGGAGATAAATCTAGAATTAAAATTATGCCACAGTGAGCAGGTTTTGAACCCGTTTCGCTAGGTAAGCCAGTTTCCATGTTAAGCGCGCTAACCCTACCGAGCTACAATATCACTTGTGTACTCGAAAACTCATTCTTGTGGAAAAGCCTATAGACAATGGACTGTAAGCTTTATTTAATATCACAAGTTCGAGGGCAACATTTGATTTTTACTAATCTTTCCTAGAAAGCTGATTTTATTAACATGCTTTGTCCGACGACAATAAGATGTTTGTGTGACTTTGTATAACAAGACAATGTTGTTCATCCAAATAACACACTGATTGTTATTCTATTAATATTTTACTGCTGATTTAAATAACAAATTTTCAGACATCCTTGATACATATTTTTCTGTAATACTTCCCATGATAAAACAGCTATTACGTTATTACAAACACTAGTCTATTCAGGAACATGTCAGTTGTCATTGATTTTTGTTTACAGGCTAATACAGGTCATGAACACCGCTTAGTTTCTTACAAATCTATGCAGAATAGAACATCAGTTAATAGAGGTTACCCTACATCCTGCATTACGAAACGCAGTGCGAACAAGATTCCATTTTGTAACATCCTAAAATCTAGCACAAAACAATAAACTGTGGACACATGGACACATTTGTTTGTAATTGGTAAATTAGTATTGTTAATAGTATTAATTTTATTACTTGGTTGCAACTCGTAATATATATTTGTTTAGTGACATAAAAATTAGGAAATCATCTCTCTTATAATTAGTTAGTGTTCCACTTTTACTTTTTCTTTCAGGTGTTTGTATATATAACGAATAACTTAGATGGTTTGTAAGATTTCGCAACTTACGTATTTATAAAAATTAAATATGTAATGACAGATTCAGACAATACTATTTTGTCATACAATGCAAGTTGATTTCTCCTAGTACACTTTTTAAAACAAAATTTACAATGTACACACTTGTATTGATCCAATGTATATAAGGTACCTTGACGACCAAGTTTTATTGAAAGCTATTGAACTTTATAAAGAACGTCGACCCGATCCAACCTACTACCGCCTAATATCCTTGGCTCCCATTTTTGGAAAAAGATGAAGCCATTCCTTAAAATTATATAACTGAATACATGGAAGTTCGTGTCTTGCTTTATCAATATAGTCTCAGGAACAAATGCTCAACTCCATCGATAAATAATTTTAGTAACATTTTTTGAATTACTTTGAAAACAAAAACTAATTCAAAACCACCGTTTATGATCTAACAGAGGCATTTCATTATGTGACGCACGATACCCCTACAACTTAAATATCACAAGAATAATTTAGATCTCTTGTAGTCATAGGCCTCAAACAGATATCAATGTGTATACAGGAAAAATTACAAGAGAAAATAAATAATCAACGAGTCCCTCAAGGACCAGTTCTCGGACTGATATTTTTTCTTATTTATATAAATGATCATTTGCAATAGTTTAAACTTGATAATTTTCATTGAGGACGAAACAGTTTTTCATATCAGATATCTTAAATCCAAATAATATGAAAATACTATCAAGTGCCAAAAGACAGATTCAAACCACTTGAAACAAAAAGAATATAATACAAACGTTGACTATCTCACTGAGAAATATTGAATATAACAATACTTCTGATTTTCTAATGGTTTCAGGAGTTTGCTTGCCCCTTGAATCTTCCACAAGTATCAAAGACGCATTAAAAATACGTGATAGAATTGCCCCAGCAAACATTTAAGTATTATTTGACGTCAAGACTACCCAAATTATGTATAATAAATTTAGTCGCAAAATTAGAATTCACCATATTTTGGTAAAATTTACGTCGATGCTACGTGGAAACGACATAAGTGGAGAATAAGACGACGTCGAAATGAAGCTATATCAACTAAAACAGGTAAAATTACATGTAAATCTTACTTGTAGTCGCACAGTACCTGTTTAGGTAAATTTTACTTGAATTCAACGTCAATTTGACATCAAGTTGACTAGTTTTAGGTAGAATTTACGGACATAGGTGAAATTGAAAAATGACACCAAGTGGAAAAAAATAAGATTTTTACACTTATTTGGTATTTTTCTCTATAAGTAGTCGACATATGGTTGTCAGTCACTTACAAAACTGAAGAGATACCTAACTCACAATAACAAGATGAATGCCAGTAACTAAAATAAATACAATTTATGAGGAAAGTATTTGCAGTTCTCGCTTATTGAAATCAATGCGCCGAAATTTTTTTCGTGAATAATAGCAGCTCTACTTCATAAAATACTAATGCGCCTCAAAAATATTCATCCATAAGAAAATTTCTATTACCAAATAAAAAAATTATTGTAAAATTTTGAGCCGAAAGTATACTATAATTGTTAAATATGAGTTTACAGGTATAATTATGTATTTTCTTAAACTTTTCGTCAGTTGTTTCCATATACACTCATTTAACAAACTATAATTTGGAGTCATACTTCAACTACGCTGAGAAAACATGGCGTCTTGTGCTAATTAGACCTCTAAGTTAAAATTACCATGACAATCTACGTATTTTATAGGTGGAAATTGACAGGTCAAGTTACACTAAAATTTGCGACACTTTGGTTAACTTTACCTATTTAAAGTATTATTAACTCTGTTGTTATATCAAATAATTACTTGTAAGTCAATATAACCTAATTATATTACCTTATTTTGAATATACTACCTATTGGTAAATTCTACTTATTATGTGTAAATTTTAACTTGACTAGTGTATTGTGTCGACGAGTGAGTTGTCATAATGGAGCCATATGATATTGCCTTGGTATTCGACAGCGCCCGAAAGTTCTGGAAGCTCGGCTGGCATTCGGCAATGCCCTTTTATTGAAATTCTATAGGCAAATATTTCCACATACTAGAGTGCAAATATAGTCAAGATGTTCTCCTTTAAAAAGACTTGGATGGGAAATCTGGATGCGGAAGTAGTGATTCCTTAAGCGGTGGTTTTTTACCTTTGGCATACTTCATTTGTATATTGGCACCACGAATTATCCAACCATGCTAAGTTAATGGCCTCTTTTAATGACTGAAATAATTTTTAGATAATAACTATACCACCTAAGTACCTAGTTGTTCGAATAACCTAAATAATATGAATTCAGGTTTAAAATGTATTTTTTTAGAGTAACTTTAAAGTCAGTTTAAGGGTAATTTACTTAATTGGTGAAATCAGGTAGATAATCTAGGTAGAATTTATCGATGTTGTCTGCCTAATATTACTTCAAAGAAAAGTAATAAATGTGACCAAATAAGTTGCTATTTAGGTATATATATTACGTAGGATTTCCAACAAAATCTACCTAGAAAGATATTCGACTATTAGAAATATTTTTAGTCGCTAAAAAGGTAAATACTACCTAATTATATTACCTATTTCGACCTTATTGGAAATTTACTCTTGAAGTCAATTTTTGTAGATTCTTTTAGTAGTTTTCCACTTGCTGTTTTCGTTAAATTTACTTTCAAAGAAAATTGTGTATAAGGTAGATTAATTGGTATTATTTACATAAACTTAAATCTAAATTAAGACTAATTGGTCAATTATTATCGGATGTCTATTTTTTCAGCCAATTTTACGTTATAATTACCTTGGTAAGTAAATTTGTCTTGTCCCATATCGAATTGGAGCTAATTTTGACAAAAACGTTTGCTGGGATGGTAGTTCCCTAATTGGAAGTTAATCAACATTTTAATTGTAATACCGAATATATTTCCTTATCTTCCTGAATTGCTTAGGGCCACATTAATAACTATTTATAAAACCAAAAGTATAGACAATCGTTATTTACAACATTTATGTTGTTATGTTAGTTGAATGTTATCCTTGGCCTTAACGCTTTATAACCGGGCGGAGATATGTTAGCTTATGGATCTATCGCATGTCGAATAATTTAAGCTTAAATGGATTTCATGTACATGAAAACGCAAGTATTTCCAATACTAAAATACATCTTATCAAAAATTTAGCAAATTCATTCACAAAAATTATCAGAGTCTGACAGCATTATCTAATGATCTGAAGTTGAAGAAAAGTGATAGGTCCTACACATAATTGTTTGTCCACGACTATTAAATAATATACTTATTATGTATGTGTTTCCTCAAGGATAATACATTATTCCCTGCAGTGAATAATGATTTCATTATTTACTGGTCGCAGTGAATAATGAGGACAGTCAGTTGTTTAAAAGAAATGACATTAGTGACTCTTTACTCAAAATTTAAAACTTCAAAATTGTAGTAACCAAAAGACAAGTATTGTTTCTCTAAGTTTTCTAGTAAGCACTCAAATGGTATGCCGAAGAGGTACTTTTATGAACATTCAAAAAGTACATTACAATAAGTTTTTCTTCAAAGCATCATCCATTAGCAAGACGCGGCAATCCCCAACATTGTTTTTGAAACCATTTACCTACGTGCCTGCAAACTGCATTTTTTAAATAGTAAGCCATAACAATGTGTCAAAGTGTAATTCTGTGATTTGAGACGTAAAAATTTGTGCGATTTCAACGCCAACGTTATTTACAATAATTTTACATATTAGATACTCAAAAAGAGTAACATAATTAAACAAATGAATACTGACAATGAAAACGAGATTTCTTTGACACCGCCACAGATAAAGGAAGCTGCAGAAATCGTCTCATTGAACTTGTTGCCCGAAAAGTCGAAAAAATTATATATGATGACTTATGAATCTTTCTTATATAGGAGAAATTAAATGAAGATGAATTAAATAAATATTTAATAGTCGTGGACAAAGTATAGTATTCTACTCGCATATAAAGGCTATTATTCACTCTGGTGACTTACCCTCGTGAATAATAGCCATAATTATATGCTCGTTGAATAATATACTATAAAACTCCTAAAAATCTAAATAAATAGGTATTTTATTCTGTTTATGTTCAATAGTACTATCAAAAGTATTTATTCTAGACAACATTGTTTTATATATTCATTTCGTTAAATAACTATAATGAATAGTTTTTAATTTTGTTTTACATAAAACCAATCAAAAATTAAAAGTTAACATTTACAAGTACTAATGGTACAGGAACCAGTATGCAATTACCTGAAACATTTTTATAGCTCACGCCATATTTATACGGCATATAAAAAACTCAAAGCTGCTGACCGAGCTAATATAAGAGGGGAGACCGGGGCATGCTTTATTTTTCTACACTTTATTAAATAATAAATATAACGTATTAATTAATAGATAAACATCATTACTCTTATGTTCTGGCATGAATAAGATAAGCAATAAACGGAAACATGTCTCTTTTAATTAAGATTTCTAACTCTTGTGATAAAGTTACGCAAATCCCCCCTAACTAGAACGACACACGCAGGGAACTGATTATTCTCTCTCACACAATTGCTGACCTAAGGACAGTGATGATCCAGTTTACCTATACATCTAGAAAATAAAAATAAATAAAAATTAAAATTTTATTAAAATGAATAAAAATAAAAAAAACCTTTATCTAGTTTTGCAATAGTACAGTTATGACGTATTTGTCTAACACTGATTTGTTTTTTTATCTAATTTTTGACCAAAGATATTCTTACGTAGCCCCATAAAAAAATCACAACATGGAGAAAACCGGGATCTCTCAAAAAAAAAAACAAAATGAAGAGTATATTGCATTCGATCGGCACATTTCTGAAATCGGTAATATCGCTCGTATAGAAAAAAAAAATTCATATTAGTGTGTTGGTGATCGAATTCCGAACAACTTTCGAAATGTCCGCCCATCCTTGTGTCCGTCAGTCTGTCTGTCCGTTTATCCATCCATCCGTCCGTTCGTCCGTCCGTCACGTTTCTTGTAAGCACGATAACTTAAGAACAAAAAGTCCAATTGTATTAAAGTTTGGAAAGTTAGTGTTAGCTAGAGAAAGAACCTTATTGTTTTTAACAAAAAAACATGCCTCTTTTAATTAAGATTTTTAACTCTTGTGCTGAAGTTACGCAAATCGCCCCATCATATCATACCAGCTCGGTGGCGCAATGCTGAAGGTGTTGATGAGTGTCAATTCGGCTTCAGGAAAGGCAGGAGCACGACGCATCAGGTCGTTAGGATCGTAAATGACGTCAAAGTACAATGCAACCTCGGTAAAAGCATCGCCATGGTGCTCCTAGATGTTGAGAAAGCCTTCGATACCGTCTGGATACCGGGACTTATACACAAACTAAACATACTAGACTTCCCTACACACATAACCAAACTGATTCACTCTTTCCCGACAGACAGGTCGCTGCAGGTCAGAGTGAACAATAAACTCTCAACACGGCGGGATATTCGCGCGGGCGTCCCCCAGGGGTCGTGCCTATCACCTAAGTTTCTTGTAAGCACGTATCAGACTTCCCGGAATTCCCGAAAACTTGCCAAGTACGCTGACGACACAGCCACGTATGTGCATTCGCACAACGCCCAAGCAGCGAATATGCTGCTGAAGGCACACATGGCTCGTGCCACAGCGTATTACGACAAGTGGAAGATTCGGGTCAACATCGAGAAGTCTGAGACCGTACCCTTCACGCGCCGAGCTACAGAAAATCGTATTTTAACGCCAATTTCGATCAGGGGTCAAGAAATTCCAATTAAAAGGTGCGTGAAGTATCTGGGGGTACATCTGGACAGACGGCTGACATTCAACATACATACTAACGAGACAGTACGAAAAGTCTACTCCATGTCCAGGAGTCTGTATCCGCTCCTGGCAAGGGGTAGCGGATTAAACAGGACAAATACAAAATTATTGTACACAATGATGATCAGGCCGGCCATCACATACGCGGCACCGGTGTGGTGCAGCATCCCGGTCACGACAATGAAAAAACTCCAAGTCCTGGAGCACAAATTTATGCGCCTCATCTCTGATTCGGGCAGATACACCTCCCTCAGAGATTTATATGATCGTTGTAACGACATAACACCACTAGCGGACTTCATCCGGGACACATCACAAAAATTCTACGAGTTTCGACTGGGTGACAGTCCGCTTACACGCAACATTACCCAAATAAGAATGCATAATGCCCCATTCCAAATTAAACACCCATTACCATACCAGGCGTTGCCTATCTTTCGGCAACCTCTATAGCCACACTCTATCCTACCAAAACTTCCAACTATCATACACTTTTCACCACCATATCTTTTATTCTGTATCTATCTCTTTCCTTCTTCTTGTTTGTCATATGTTTGTATTTTGTAATTTTTGTTTTCTGTACTTTTTTGTTGAAAAATTCAATTTAGACCGATAAACCTTGTAAAAATTTGAACTATTTTAAACTCAATTTTCCTTTCCTAAAACCAAAAATTCATAACGGCGAGCAGACTGTTAGGGTAACTTGTTTAAATTGAGCTTTTCCAATTGAGTTCGTCTCCATCTAAGCAACAAAATTTTAAAAAAAGTGTTTTCCCATAAAATAGATTAAGGATTTTATTCATTGTTTAAAATTAAGTTTTTTAATATGTCCAAATTTATCGATAATTTTAAGCCGCCACAGGCGGCAGGAGTATTATCTTATTTTAATCATTTTATTGAGCTAAACCGGTCACGACCCGTCCAACCGCACTAACACCACGGCGCTGCGCGACGTGGTTGTACGGTTGGCTCCGGGTCATGATCCGGGGAAGCATTAATTGTATAAAACAGAAAATAAATATGTTGATGATGATGATGATGTTTGGCTTGCGACCACGGAGTCCCGGGTTCGAATCCTGGCCAGGGTATGGATGTTGGTGGCGTTTTTTCAAGTGTTACCGAGACGGTAGCAGTGACCTAGACCACTGTTGGGTGGCACAACATGTCTAGTCGCTGTTATCTCTCCTGAGTTCGAGTCTCAGCTGCGGTAGATGGCAATATCGCAGGGAATGATTGTTGTGTTGATGTCTATGTGTATGGGTCCTGGTTGAGTGGTAGAGCAGCAATAGCTGAATTCCGCCAGGACCTTAATATAAATAAGGCATTAACATAAATAAATAAAAATAAATAAATAAATATCCAGGGAACTGATTATTCTCTCCTACACAATTGTTGACCCAAGGATGATCCATTTTACGTATACATCTAGAAAATAAGAAATAAAATGTTATTAACATGAGTACAAATAATTAAAAAAACTTTATGGAGTTTTGCAATAGTACAATTATGACATTTGTCTAACACTGATTTGTCTTTTTATCTTATTTTTGATCAAAAATATTCTTAGGTAACCTCATAAAAAATTCACCATAGAGAAAAATGCGATCTTTCCAAAAAGTACAAGACAAAGAGTATATTGCATTCGATCGGCACATTTCTAAAACCGGTAATATTGCTCACTGAGAAAAGAATTTCATGTTGGTGATCGAATTCTGAACAACGTTTAAAATGCCCGTCCGTCCGTCCTTCAGTCCGTCACGTTTCTTTTAAGCACGATAACTTAAAAAAGAAAAATTCGATTGTATTGAAACTTGGACAGTAAATTAGGGTACCGAATGGAAGAAACAAAAAATGTTTGAAACTAATATCATTTACAAAAAAAACTACGAATAGTATCCTATAGAATGTGCAACAATTATATACCAAGTGTAGTCAATCGTATAATGGTTAGCTTGTTTAATTCTTCCATTAGATAAAACGCATTCGACAGCGCTTCAAACATTTTAACGTATCCACACAATATCTACAAGGAAACGGTTAATTCATAAAAACATGAACCATACAATTATACCTTCATAAAGCGTTCAATTCAGTGCTAAAATAAATTGTTGCGAATTAGGAATAATTAATTTTAAAGTTCCTTGCCGTGAGCCATAAATGCAGGCTCGTCCGAGTGTGATTATGAAATCGCATAGTACACAAAGCGGTAGGCCGTCAGCAATTCATGACCTTGCTCAAACTAACGGAACTCGAAACGAGCAGTCAAGGTCGCTTCTAATCAACGTTCAGATAGTGCACTTGGCGACTTGTCAATTCCCCTGGTTCAGAAAGAGGCCTGCGAATAAATTGAAAAGTTTGTGTTAGACTTATTCTCCTTTCACAGTGTTTTAGCTTTAAACTGTAGATGATGATTTCATTATATAGATGCACTTAGTTCGTGAGGTGGGAAGGAGATATTTGTTTGCTCCTCTACAGATTTTAATGTGTATCGTTTAATTCATGGAACACAATTTATTACCAAATATACATACAATATGTGTTATTATTATATATGCATGCAACCCACAACGTTGAATTTGGGATCTAGTGGTGAGAAATTGACACCACCAGTTACGACCAAGACGTTTTCTAACTGGTAGAAGAATGACCAGCTAACATCCAGAGAAAAAAACATTTGTATACTCGGTAGCAGTAGATGGAACAAAGTTTTCTTTAGCGAAAAACTGGCAAGGACTCGCACAAACAAGGTTTTGTCAATGCCACATTCCTCTAATATTTGCATTAGTTTGTGACGGTACAATGCTTACTTTGTTCATTCGCAATACTAAGAGGTACAGCCGACATCCTACGTGAAATCATAGTTTCTTTATCCATTCTGTTGATAAAGGATTTACTGTTGTGCATTATAACGCCCAACTTCTCAGTACAAGAACCATTAGATACTACTTAGGAGATATTGATATTAGCGCAATGGACTGGCTTTGCTTTTTGATCACTTCATGATAGCAATTTTCTCGATTCTAGATTGGTTAAGTAAATATTCCACTGCCAAGCAGCCTTGAGGGCTCTTGTGTCAAACAAAGTGACCTCAAGACTAGTTTTAAACTGTCGGAATATTTTGACAGAACTGTGCGAACACAACTCTGTCAAACTTATATGGGTGCCCGGTCACAGTGTGGAGGGCAACGAAGAAGCAGACCGATTGGCGGGAGAAGGAGCAATAACTCCGTTCCCTGGCCCTGAGCCAGCCTTCGGTTTGCCAAGAAGTCTGATTCAATCAGAGTTACGAGATTGGGCCACTGCAAGGTTCAGCAACTATTGGACTCAGGCCCCTGGAATGAGGCAGTCGAGGCTCCATATAAAGGGGCCCTCGACTGACTCAACCATTAAGTGGCTGCTTGGGCTCGATAGAGAAAAATTGAGACGGATAGTAGGCTTGTTAACAGGACACTGTCCTCTGAACAAACATCTTCACACAATGGGGTTGAAAAACAGCCCTATTTGTAGGATGTGTAGAGTGGAGGATGAAACCATCACTCATATCCTATGCAATTGCGCACCCTTAGGTGCGTTAAGGTACAGGCATCTCCAAAGGCAATTTCTACAGCCGGAGGAGTAACGGGATCAACCATGGAATAGACTGCTATCCTTTGCGGAGAGCACTGGTTTCTTCTAGAAGATCCCACATGACGCAAATGGACAATGGGCCGACAGGCCTGAGTGCTGCGGATACCACAGATCTGCTCGGGCGATAATAATAATAATAAAAATATTCCACTGTATCTGTTGTAGTACCACAATATTTGTCTGCCATGCCCATATTCTTAAGGCGACCTCTTAAGAGGCAGTTATCTGCTAGTCGATCAACCTTAAGTTAGACCAGACCGTTCGAACTCTAAAAGCCTTATGAAAATCTTTATAGAATAATTGAATTTTTTCGCTTATCTTTGGTCTGGAGTATTCCTCCAATAGGACTTCTGTTCCTTTTCCCATTTTAGGAACTCTTCCGTTATGTGTTCCTTAGCTAAGCTGCAAAACGGTTTGCTCCCAATAACCTCTCAGCACTTTTTTACACGACTGTCAAATAATTCGTTACCTTCTACAGGAAGGCAATCGGGAACCGGATGTTTTTGGAATGCATAGTATAGAGCGGTTAGAGAAGGGCAAATGTGATGTTATTACCTTTGAAATGTTGTGCTAGTAATAATGGAGCAGTGGACAGTAGAGCATCGAATTTTTGCATACGACACGTTTATCCGAAATGGCGAGTCAGTGATAACTACACAGTGTGGTGTGCTATTGGCTCTACTTGCATTATTGGTACATATTTTTTTGAAGAGGCCGGGCGTACCGTCACCGCTAATTCTAACCGCTACGTTCAGATGATCTAACATTTTTGTTATGCCAGAACTACGCAGAAAACGGATAAATCCAAGGAATGTATGGTTTCAGCAAGATGGTGCTACGGTACATACTGCGAACGTATCAATGAATGTTGTCCGCAAAATGTTTCCAGGAAAACTCATTTCACGTTTTGGAGATGTGCCGTGGCCCCCAAGATCCTCAGACTTGGCAATTTGTGATTTCTTTCTGTGGGGGTATTTGAAGAGTTAAGTATATGCTCACAAGCTTCGTAATTTGGCCGAATTGAAGAATGCCATTCATCAGGAAATCATCGATATTGATTCATTAATCAAGCGATGTTGGAGCGTGTCATGGACGAATTCATGAAGAGGGTCGAAAACTGGATACCATGCGATGGACACCACATCCATGACATTATTTTCCATATTTGATACACATTGTAAATGGAATTGTGTAAGCTTCATTCTGGTATTAATAAAATCGTTTTATCTTGCAAATTTTTTGTGTAACACTTATTTCCAATCGTCCGGTTCCCGGTTCGCAGCCTGTATTTTTTCGTGTCCTGGCACCATATCAAGATAACCTTATTGTTTCTTGTCACTTGTTTTAGAGATTGTCTGCATAGCCAGCCAATTTTAAATTTCAAGCCCTAAGACTCGAGAGCCTTTAATACTGCCTGATGAGATGGTTGGGATGCAACCTAGGATTCTAGACAGTGTATGCAATTAGACCCCGCTACGCCCATTCCTAGCTTTCCAACCATATTAGATCGGTCTGAGTACCTTTTCTCGAAGCGCAAGCTTTGATCTTACTCATTTAACGACTCTCAATCAGCACATCAAAGGGAAATCGAAGTCCTACTTGATTGGCATTGAGTCAATAGCTTTAGTCGTGGATTCCAATTGGATTAACTCGAAAATACATAAGTGACCCACCAGATCACTTGGTTTGAATACGAGTACCTGCTGCAGTCTTATGGTACTGCCTCCTTCCTTACATGCAGATGTCGAGGAAGTAGGTCTAGCACTGCTTCCATTGCTGCTGTGGGGCAGAAACAAATTACTCCTGTAATCCCTAAACAAGAAAGCTGTTGCAACTTCCTTTGTATCAATTTATGTTTTAACCAGGCACATGACGGGTATATTACCAAGAGTCTTATAATGAAAAGATGGAACCAGCAGACCACAGTTGGTTTTCAAAGAACATATGGAATTCCTAGATGAGGGGCTTAGATGCAGTCGATGCATTGGTTTGTCAACCGTCGGAAGCTAAGCGTTAAGAAAAAGAGGAACAATAAATAAAAAAAAGCCGATGAATAAGGAGGTAGAAGAGAAGAAATAGACGACAAATTTTGATGTTAATTGCGTTGAATTAGTTCAACTACTACTGATTGCTGTTAGAACAACGTCAACGGTATGTCTTGATATATAGTTGCGTCCTGAGTATTTTATAAATTTAGTTTTCAAAATCAGCTAGCGCCCATATATTCATATTTCTTTAAGGAAATGTTAAGTTAAGTGCAAATTTATATTGTATAATTAATATTAAGAGTAATTGGGTAGAATTACTAGTGGTTTATACCCAACAAATCACGCACTAATTTTATGGAAAAGTGGGCCCGTCAAATTGGTCGAAATTTGGATAAGTTTTAGTTCATGTAATGCTAATAAATAGGCTCAATAGGCACTAATCTATGGCTAGTTTCGTCACTACAGTCATCCGAACATCGAATTGTTGTACTATACGAAGATTTTAGGAAAATAAACAAAATGGCGTTTTATAAGATTAATGCGTGGTCCTTTCTACTTCTACTCGTATTATTATGTAAAGCACCACCAAATTGACCGACCGAGGTAACTGACAATTTACTGCGTATATTTTATGGTTCCAAGTTCGTTAGAAAACCAGTATTTTCTTTAACAGCGTCAAACTGTCTATGATGTGTTAATCAAAAGCACTTGTATATTATATAAATAGTATTTGTAGCGGAACATTATTATTCATACCACTTTTTGTAGTATCTCTCTAATAAAAATAGGTTAACCAATACGTATCATTGTAATAAGTGAATTGTGATTTAATTGAATAGCAGAACCAAATGAATTAGCTTTCTTCTTAATAATTATGAAAAGTTTTTATTTCAGTAGAAAATAATTCCAATATTTTTAGTTATGTTTCAATGATTTCGGTGTACTGTATTTAAAAAGAGTGATTCCTAAATAATTATTGTGTATTGTTTTTATAGAAATTTGACACTAAAAAAAAAATAAAAAAAATGAAAAACACTCTTTTAAACAAAAACTGAAACTGTTCAAATATGCACTAACAATAAACGTAAAAGCGTAGGGGGTAAGATAAATTAAATTCCAAGTATTTTAAAGTTAACTTTAACTTTGTAACTTTAAAAGAGTGTACAGAGCAATTAATTTAATCCCTGTACATAGTAATATTTACCTCATTAATATTCAAGGTATGATAAGTAATGAACCCATTAGGATATTAAAGCGTAATTCAATGCCACTTCGATGCTTAATACACAGAATTATCGATGTGCTATTTAAAGCAAATATGACCAACTATAACGGCAGTTCAAACATTTGCAATACTCGTAAATGAATTGAAGGTCCGTCAAAGTAGAGAAACAAAAACTGCTGCCTAAGGAATCACTACTTCCACATCCAGGTTTTCCTTCATAGCCTCTTTAAAAGAACATTTTGACTATATTTCCACTCTAGTAGGTGGAAATGAGTGGTCATAGAAGTTTAATAATATTTGAGGCAGGTGTCAATAATTTGAGGTGTTGGTTTCTAGCATATATGCCAAAAATGAAGTTTCTAGACTCTTATTAGCTTGCTGTACTTGTTTTCCCCAATTTACATCCCCCCTCCCCCTCCCACCCTTACAACGGAATCATCTCAATAAGATGTCGTTACAATAACACTTACGTGTACCAAATATAAAGTAAATCCCTTTAATAATTAGGCCAGTTGAGATAGAGATAAAAGGGCTTTTTTCGAGTAGAAAGCTGATTTTTTGTGTACAACTAGTAAAAATCACAAACAACAACATATATTTCCCGACACTTCAAATCGTGGGTAGTTCATTGTTTAAACCCGATAAACATGTGATTTTAAAGCCATTTTTACGTTTTTCGCTTATATTTTTCCCCTTTGATCCCACAGAAAAATACTTTTTTATTTGTTTTCAATAGATCTACAAAACAAAAGCAACCGCGTTTGGAAATATTAATTAGATGAAGAGCAATTTGCAAAAAACTTTTGCTTTATCATTATTTCGTTAATTTTCAAATAAACCATATGCCAGTAAGTATTATTAATATTTATTTATTTATTATTATACACTACCCAACAGGACATTGACAGGACAATGTCCCAATTACAGTGTAGAAAAAAAAATACACTGTAGCAAAATACTTAATATAGCAAGAATACACAATATAACAAGATTATAAACGGTACATATAGGTTAGAGATAATTAGTTAATGAAGATATGATGAATTAACTGCTAAGCAGGCAGTTCTTATATTTGCTTCATTGCGATTGAAAAGGTTAACTTTATCTTGAATATCATGCCAATTGTGACACATAACATACACCGGCGAGAACTCTAACAGATTTGTCCTTGGTGTGGGTAAATAAAAAAGATTAGTTAATCTTGTTCGCACCAGTGGCATATGAACAAGCGCATTGACTTTCGCTAATAGTTCAGGGCACTTTATCTTGTCATTGACAAGTTTATGCAAAAACTGAACAGAGTGAAAAAACCACCAGCATTGAACCTCTCTAGTAGTTTATCATACGGAAATCCTATTGATGGATAAGTTTTGTCCTCCTCAAATGCCAAAAATTTTAAAAATCGTCTATGAATTTGCTCGATAGTTTCACTATGTACAGCGTAATTAGGATTCCATATGACAGATCCGTACTCAAGTTTCGAACTCACAAAAGACGTAAACAGCATTTTTAATGTGTCGATGTTGTTGAGCTCACCGGAGTTTCTAATGATAAAGCCCAGGATTTTGAAAGCTGATGATACAATGATATTGATGCGCTCAGCCTATTACCAAAAGTTATGCCCAGATCTTTAAATACCTCTGGTCTATTTAATTGTACCTGATTTATATTGTAATCCCGCAGCACAGGATTTAATTTTCTAGTATAGGTGACAGCGTTACATTTCGCAACATTGAGAGGTTGGAGGTTTGAGGTGCACCAATCGCTTATTAAATCCAAGTCAGCTTGTAATAGTAAACAGTCAGTCCAGTCAGATTCATCCTTAATAACGAGATATAGTTTGAGGTCATCCGCATATATTAGACAATGGCAATTCAGACCAAGTACAATGTTATTTGTAAACAAAATAAAGAATAAGGCGCCCAATACTGACCCTTGTGGTACCCCTGAAGTACAAACTATTCGTTCAGATTTATGCCCACGATATTGAACATATTGGTTTCTACATTTTAAGTAAGACGAGCTTACTGAATAAAATACTGTGGTTAAGTCTGTCGAACGCATTTGAGAAGTCTGTATAAATGGCATCTACCTGTATATTGCTATCTAACACCTCCGAAACAAATTGTGTAATACAGACCAAATTGCTGATTTTTGCCCGGCCTACCACAAAGCCGTGTTGATTGGGTCATATTTGTTCATTGACATGTGTGTGGAGCTCCTCGTATAGAGCGAATTCAAAGGCTTTACTAAAATTATTGATGATGGTGATGGGACGATAATTTTTTACGTCAGTCCGATTATCTTTTTTAAAAACGGGAATAATTTTGAAATCTTTCCATAACTCCGGGAATGTGTTACTGTTAAGGGCTAAATTAAATTAAATAAGCAAGGGTTTCGTTAAAACATTAGCACAGTCTTTGATAAGAAATGATGGTATACCATCAGAGATAGCGGTACATTTGTTTTTTAACTTCTTGATAGCTTTACATATCTTATCTTCGTTCAGTTGTACTAATTGTGGCGGCACCTATCCATTCTCATTTTTCTTGTCAGAGTCTGCGTACTCAGATGATTCTGTATAAGCAGTTTTAAAGTGCTCAGCAAATGCGTTGACAATTTCCTGAAGATTGCCTAAAGAATTATCATTGTAGGTCATATTATTTGGAATAGTTGTTATGTTCTTTTTGCTATGAATATGTGACCAAAAATATTTAGGATTCGCCTTAAAGTTATTTTCAAAGTAGTTGACATATTGCTTATGCACTAGCTTAATATCATTTTTTACTTTTGATCTTAGTGTTTTAAACTTTTCAAGGTCCTGAGTATTATTGAATTGCTTATATATTTTCCATGCTATTTTTTCCCCTAATGTCATTGATTGTCTCTTTTAAACCATGACGGATACCGATGACCTTTCGGATTAGTCGAGGGATAAGTCCTTGGGACGCATGTCGTAAATATATTATTGCTGTAGAAGTCTTTTACACCTTGGTTAACATCTTCATAACTCGTTAGAAAAGACCAATTCGTCTGCAGAAATGGGTTGTGCATTGTGATATAATCGGCTTTTTTTAAATTAAAAGTCAATTCGGGCTTAATTGAAAACACATTCCCCGCTTTGCCACTTCCCTGATGGAGGTTAATACACAGTGGTGGATGGTGCAAATCTTCCCTTATTATGGAAATTTCTGACCTATTAACTTGCAATGAAGTGATGTTCCTTATGACTAGATCTAACAGTCTACCATTAGCATTGGAAATTAGGTTATGTTGATTTAAATTATAAAATTTACAAAAGTTTTGCAAGGCCCGTAGTAATATCAAGTATCCATATTACATTGCTACAATTGCCGATTATGCATGCCAAAGCTGGACTGTATAGGTGAAATAGTTTACGACTTATAGCCTTATAAACAAATTAGCCTAGTGTTCTTTTTTCAATCGGTTTGTAAAAGCCGGACCCTTACCCAAACCGGAACTAATTTTTTTGTAGATATATTTCATACCAAGGAACCACAGTCCATCAATTTTTAAGCAAAAGAGTAAATTGTGCAAGTGAGGGAGTTTTTCGAAAATATTTATTTATAAACAATTTGAAATATACCATATTGCCGACATTTTTTAATAACTTATTTTTATATACATTGAAAGTTCACAAAAAGAGCTCGAACTTGATGAAAAGAAAGTTGAGATTCGTTGGAAAACAGCGGAGAAACAGGCTAGCAAAGTCGACCGTTTGTTGAACAACAATTTAAGCGAGTAGCGTTAAAAAATTGTTTATAAATAAAAATTTTCGAAAAATTCCCTTACTTGCAAAATTTTATTTTTTGCTTGAAAATTGGTCGACTGTGGTTGCTTGCTATGAAATATCTACGAAGAAATTAGTTCCAGTTTGGGTAAGGATCCGGCTCGTACAGACCAATTAAAAAAAAAAACACTAGGCTAATTTGTTTACAAGGCTATAAGTCGTAAACTGTTTCACCTATATATTCCAGCTTTGGTATCCATAAGTTGCCTGTAGCAAAGAATAACACAGGTTTACAGCAAAAAATATGTCCGACCAATGAGATTCTATTAGCGTACTCCGAAGGTTTTTGGCGTGCTGAACATAATGCCGTAGTCCATTTGCACCATCACGTCAGGTTATCGAGAAAACTTAACCTAAAATTGCTAAAAATTCAAAATTTCAGAACTTTGTGATTTTTTTTACTCGAAAAAGAAGAATTTTAGACAAAAATTGCAAGAGGCAAAAAGAGTTTGGAATCATTCCAGGAATATTGTCAATTTTTTTCGGAATTGTCCAGTGCCTTTTTTTATGCACTTGAAAACTCCACAATGCTCTTTCCCGCAAAGGGCATTGGAAAATTCCGAAAAAATTTGAGAATATTCCCGGGATGATTCCAAACTCTTTTAGCATCTTGCAGTTTTTGTCCAAACTTCTTTTTTTTTCGAATAAAGAAATCGCCAAGTTCTAAAATTTTGATTTTCCTCGCCGGACATCTAAAACAAAATGACAATTTCAGAAAAAAAATCTTCGAACAAAAGTATTTTTAGTCAGGCAATCCGAATTTGCAATGAAATTCAGGCCAAAATATTGAGTAAACTAATTTGTGCATGAACGAAGGCGAAAAGGGTATTTTTTAGCACTTTTAGGTTAAGTTTTCTCGAAATCCTGACGTGATGCGCAAAACGGACTACGGCATCGTATTTAGCTCGTCAAAAACCTTCGGGTACAGTAACGGAATCATATTGGTAGGATATTTTTTTTTCTTATTGTAAACCTGTGATAATTCAGTGTAATGTGAAGGCGTTATATTAATAACTTACTTGTTTATTGTTTATTGTTCATAATTTTACCTAAATTCTACAATCAAAGTATTTCTTAAACATCCTCGTATCAAGTAATAAATACTATTTACAAAGTACATAATCCTACAAATTACGCCACCCAAACTCACTGGGAGTTTGTCTTGTGCCTACCTATACATAGCTGAAAAAAAGTTTATAAACAGTACCTGAAATAGTAGAATAAATAGAATAAACAGAACAAACAGAGTACGGGGGACATACTCAATAGAACTATTTTCTTATATTTTTTTTGAATTGATCTATGTCTTCTTGTACATATACCTTAGTTGTTATTTTATATTTCCTTAAATATTTTATTTCTTTTATTGCTACAGATAAAATATTATGCATTTTAACTCCAATGTAATCTATAGACTTTGTAAAGGCCGTATTTGTTGGCTTTGGTACTATACTATCATTGTTTGTTGTAGAACGGGTTATGTGGCCATGATTTGAATTATCTTTATCTTGGGATTCTTTTGTACATAATTCAGAATATCTAAAATACATGAGCTTTCAACATCTAATATTTTGGTACTTTCAAATGATGATTTTGTTGAGTAATATTTAGATTTGTTTAGAGTAATTTTTAATATGCATCTTTGGATTATTTTAAGGTTATTTAAAGTATTGTCGTACGCTCCTCCCCAAATTATTAAGCCGTACCTAATTATAGAGTCGACTAAGGCTTTATAAATATTTAAGAGATATTGTAAGTCCATGTATTGTCTCAGTTGATAAAATTTGTACCCATACCAATTTTCCAATTTTTCCTGTTATTTTCTCCACATGTATGTCCATTTCAGAAACTGATCAATGTATTCTTGACAACTGTTACAAATAATGAGGTTTTTACATTCATGACATTTTAATTTATTTATTTGAGATTTTCTTGCTGCATTTAGAGAGAAAGTTACAAATTTTATTCTTGTTTTATTGAGAGTTAATAACTTATTTTTTGGCCAAATTGTTACATGGTAAAATCCCCTTTCCGCTATAATTTTAACTTCCTCCCAGCTGATATCAGAGAATAATAAGACTATGTCATCGGCATATGAGAGGATTTCCCCTGAGATATCCAAGTTTAGCATATCATTTATGCAGATTTGAAAAAGAATAGGGCCTATGACTGTTCCTTGAGGTATTTCATAGGTAACTGTTTTTTCTTCGCTTTTTCCTGAATCTATACTGACCGCATGCTTACGATTTGTTAAATAACTTTTGAGTAAATCACCGCATATGCTTCTGAAACCATATGTATCTAATTTTTTTAGTAGCTTTTCATGACAAATCGTATCAAAAACTTTCTCTAGATCTAAAAATATTGCAAAAGGCTTTTGATTGTTATTTAGCTTTTGATACAAGTAACTTGTCAGATTATACATTGCGTCGATATTGTATCCGGTTTATTTGAAAATTAACGAAATAATGATAACACAAAAGTTTTTTGTAAATTGCTCTTCATCTAATTAATATTTCCAAACGCGGTTGGACTTGTTTTGTAGATCTATTGAAAACAGACAGAATGTATTGAACAATTTTCCTGTGGGATCAAAGGGAAACTAGATATAAGCGAAAAATGCAAAAATGGCTTTAAAATCACATGTTTATCGGGTTTTAAACAATGACCTACCACGATTTGAAGTGTCGGGAAAATACATGTTGTTTGTGATTTTTACTAGTTGTACACAAAAAAATCAGCTTTGTACTCGAAAAAACTGATGATATTTGAGCTATCCCAACTGGCCTAAATGGAATGGGAGTGATGGGAGGGGATGGAAAATAGTATCAAAAATCTGAGGACTTGGCTTCTAGTTTATGGACCAAATCCTAAATTTTTGTACTCTTGCTAGTTTGCTTTACTTATTTTTTCCTATTTACCCCCCAATCTTTTACCGGATAAGTGCAAAAACAATCCAGTTCCAGATCTCGTTATAGTACATACGTATACGAAATTTCAATTCAATATCTTAAACCGTTTCAGAGAAAACGTGCGCACAAAAAAGTTACAGACCGACAGACGGACAGAATTTTCTTTTTTTTTTCAAATTTAAAATCTCGACGTTTCATGGCACTCTAAGCCTATTTTAAGAAAAAAAATTGAATTTTTTTTTTACAATTACTATACTTCCACTCCACTACGTGGTAGTGGAAGTAATTGAGAAAAACGCCTACCGACACAACATTATCTGTACTGTTCTGTTTTGTTTTCAAAACATTAGCGATCCTAAACGTATTTTAGAAATAGTAAAATATAAAGTTAATAGACCTGTTATTAAAATATTTATATTACTGTTATGAGGAAGTCTAAAATGGAATATTAGAATAATCAATACTGATTCTGCTCCTTTATAGTCGCCTTGTTCTAGTAGTGGACCTATCTGGGAACAAATTGGTTTCTCGTGTCTAATAGCCGTATTTCTCTTGATAAATTTGCTCTTCAGTGATCATGAATCTGAATCGAATAGGAAGATTCTCATAAACAAATATGGGATCTGACGTAAATTTGAAACATACATTTGTAATAAGGTAGAAAATTCAGGCTCCTACAAACTATTCACAACGGAGTACCCTTTCAGGTTGAAAAATTAATGAAACTAAATTATACAGGGATTATAACGAAACACGACATTTTTCAAATATAAGTTATCAACTACAGTATTTTCTAAACAATCAATAAATCACAGACTTTATTATTTATTAAATTTGAAACAAACATATTTCTCATATTGTTGAATGAAAATAGACTTCTACGAGTTGAACTAGATAATGTTTATTTGCTTCAAATCAGATTTCTCAGTATTATCATTAATGTATTCTGTTTAAAATCAGACACATTACATTTAATAATTATGGAATTCCCTACAATAAAAATTTCATAGAACTGTTTTTGTTATAAACATGATTCCTATCTTAAACAAATATTGTCTAACTACTATTAAAACAAGTACAATTTTGGCAGGGTCGTGGCACTTACACAAAATTTAATTAAAGTAGTAAGTCCATAATAACATTGTTTTTATATTCTCGAGATTTGTCTTCATATAAGTTTGACGCATACATTTATATACGTCTGTCTGTGGTTTCACATCTCTTGATTGATTGATTAATTAGCCAGCGTACGGGATGCATTGCTGCCACTTCTTGATATAAAATCTGACATTTTTATATACCGCCGGACCAGCTACGTACGTCGGATTGGACTTGGGATATGGGACATGGAAGATGCTGCTATTAAGTTTCCAGCTATCATCATCTCCTTGTTTATTCTTTTCTCAGTGATCCGTTTCTTCTGTTTCTGAATCTAGCAGTGTGCACATCTTTGATATTTCCTTATTGTATTCTTGTTTGCCAAGACATATGTTAACTTTCTGTAAAAGGCTTTTATTTATTAGCCACAAGTAAATGGCTATTTACAGTGGAAGTGCATATAAGAGCCCTGCGAGAACATTTGAGAGATTCTGTATATTGATCTGCTAATTTAAAGTAAAAAATTAAAACAGTGAAATCTGTAAAAATAGTAAATAGATCTAGGAGAATATTTGGGACACTCTGTAAATTAAGCAGATAAGTTTAATATATGGACCACGCAACAGTTGTCAGTTGAAATTGTCCTATTGTGACATGTTTATGTGTAAGTAAACATTTCAAAAATAACAAAAACTTATGTCTTTCTGCCATCACCGTTTTGTTGATCGTTAATTTTTTTGAGCTGATTAACTTTATACTTTCCAAATTCATTCCACCTTGGGTCTACATGATAGTTTATTACCATTTCACTTCATATATCTGTCACTGGTCCGTCCCTATCTGTTGCACGTGTTAACTTTCTTTAGTCGATATTAGATACATATTATTAAAAGATCACTTTACTAGTAATTTTCAGATATTAATTCGGTATGAACTTTGTTCCTTTATTAGGAGACCTCAGTTTACGCAGTTTTTTAACCTACTGTTTACTTAAATTTCATCGAAATTAACGGAGTTTTAACTTTCAACCGATTCTTTTCGCGTGTTCCTCGGGAGTGTCCTACGGTACGTGTGCCCTAACAGTTTAATTTTTATCAAAATATTTTTCATTAAATATATCTCCAATAACCATAATTCATAGAAAAAATGTAACGAATCTGAAACCAGCTGACATTTCCTAAAAGGCCTGTATTCAAGAAACGTGTCATATATTGTGAGAGTTGTATTTTCGAAAATCGGTATTTTGAAATCGTGTGGAATAACGGGCAAATTTACTATTTCCCGATGTCGCCTAAGCGCTGCTCGAACAAGGAAGAACAATGCCTGGCGCCCTCGTACGTCATGACATTCTAGATAGTGAAAAATAAAATGAATCGCATTATAAAACATATAAAACAGTTCAATGATTAATTGCTATTTTATCTGTTGTTACTTACTTACTTCCATTGTTAATTGGCTGAATAAAGAAATGAGTTATTTATAATATTGTTATTGTATAGAATCGTTTAGGAAGCAAGAAATGTATTTTACAAGGTAAAGTCACCTATGGTTATGGAATGATAGATTTATGTCTTGAAAGCCAAACTAGAAAGGGAAGGTTGTAGGTCACTGAAAAAAATGCTTATGAATACAATTAAGTAAGTATAAAAATTATGTTAACAGGTTCTTATTTGCACAACTGATAATGAAGGGCAATCTACAAATAGAAGAATACTTGCTATTTAAATAGTATATTCTACAACAAGTTCTGGAATAGCCCATATTCCACATGAGCGAAAAGTTTGTAGTCCAAGCCGAAGGCGAGTACTACGGTTCGCGAATGTGGGATATGCCATTCCAAACGTGTTGTAGACTATACTTTCTCTAACAAGATTTAAGAAATTATGCAAAAAAACTTCAAAACGGTGTAAAGCGTCAAATACCAAGCTAGACGTAACCATAGCAACCAAAGTACATACAGGGTGAGCCACGGTGGGTGGAGTATTAAAAGTATATGGAGAACTGATCAACCGATTGCTTTCAAATTTTGGTTACCAAAATAATTGAGTATGATCTCTCCAACTAAAATATTTTCGAAAGTGTGGTGTTGCCACTTATACGTAAAACTGGAAACATCTTCGTTATTTTAAATGGAATACCCTATATATTTTTACATTTTTTGGATCGTCGTCTCTTTCTGAGTAACTTTTGTTAATATTTCCTATACCTATCTCAAGCCGTTTTCGAGATAATAATTCTTTTCTGAATTTATTTCCAAAAATTTGACTTTCAGTAAATCGTGTTTTCTCCTACCTACGCAGCAATTAAAAGATAATTTTTTAGTTGCTGCTAGGCAAGGCCTGGGCGCATCTCCTCCATTAATCAAATCTTTCGAATATCATACAGGGTGAGTTAGAGAACGCTTCCTATAAGTGACTTAGAAAAGTGCACGAAAGTCAATTTCTTTAAATGGAATGTCCTGTATATTATTACTGATTCGGAAAGGTGATACATTTACCTATTAAAAAATGTGATATACCCTATACCTAATGCGCACCGTTTTCGATTTATGGACACTTTTCTGTAACCTTACCAAGAATATTAGTCTTTTGGTATATCATAACGGGTGGGCCATGAAATTTGTATGTTGTCATTTTGTAATGACAACTGACATGCTATTTTTCTAAATAAATTTGACGTTAGTGATATTTGCACTTAATTTGAATAGCTGTAGCACAAATATGGCAGAAAATAATCATACAAACACAGTTTTAATGGATTTGTTTATTATCCATGGAGAGTGCAATAAGATTATCAGCAGAACTTGTAGAAGATTTAATGAGAAATATCCGGATTTTCTGCAGATGACAACAGAAAGTTTCTACGAATTCAGAGGAATTTTATTAATTTTGGTTCGTCATTAACAGAACAATAACAGTGTCATTAGGAAAAAATAATACCTAAGCAGCAATAACAGTAACAAAGTCTAAGTAGCAATAACAAATAATATTAATAACAGTAATAAATAATAAAAATGTTAAAACTATTGTAATAATTGTTCGAAATGTAGACCGTTAACTTCCAGGCACCTTTGTATACGACGGTGGACGGCGTTTGTTGTAGCAGCTCTTATTTCAGCGGGGTCCAAGTTTTCAATCTCTTGAATCAGTCGACGTTCTAATTCTTTCCTATTGCGGACTGATGTTTTATAAACTCTATCTTTAAGAGTACCCCAAAGATAAAAATCTAACGGGGTAAGGTCCAACTCCATACTAATTTCGTGTATACAATGTGGAGGAGCCCCGTCGAGTTGATACCAACAAATTCTATATTTTTCAATTGACAAATTATCAAGGAAGTCTTCCACAATTGTTCTAATTATATCTAAATATTTTCTGGAACTCAATTTTCCGTCGTACATGTAATATTTTATTTTGTCATCCATTAACATACAAAACACATTGAAACTAAATTTGACTTGAAAACCAGCCTCTCTACTAACGTGGGGGTTTTCTGTGGCCCAATGGTGACGATTTCGTGCGTTATACATACCTTCCCTAGAAAATTTGCATTCATCAGTCCATATAATTTTCTTTAAAAAACTGGGGTCCTCTTGCGTACGTACAAGTATCATTGCACCAAACTCTATTCTCTGTAGATAATCCTGAGGCATGAGAAACTGGACTCTTGTAAATTTATAATTATGCATTTCATGGTTTACTAGTATTCTTCGAATGGATGAATATGACAATCCTAAATCCCGTTTAGCACAACGTATGGAATGCTGGGGATTTGCATGAAAATATGCTAGCACATTGATTTCATTTACCTCGTCCGATGTCACAGGTTTAGGTAAATATCTTGGTTTTCTTAATGACGAACCAAAATTAGTAAAATTCCTCTGAATTCGTAGAAACTTTCTGTTGTTCATCTGCGGAAAATCCGGATATTTCTCATTAAATCATCTACAAGTTCTGCTGATAATCTTATTGCACTCTCCATGGATAATAAACAAATCCATTAAAACTGTGTTTGTATAATTATTTTCTGCCATATTTGTGCTACAGCTATTCAAATTAAGTGCAAATATCACTAACGTCAAATTTATTTAGAAAAATAGCATGTCAGTTGTCATTACAAAATGACAACATACAAATTTCATGGCCCACCCGTTATGATATACCAAAAGACTAATATTCTTGGTAAGGTTACAGAAAAGTGTCCATAAATCGAAAACGGTGCGCATTAGGTATAGGGTATATGACATTTTTAAATAGGTAAATGTATCACCTTTCCGAATCAGTAATAATATATAGGGCATTCTATTTAAAAAAATTGACTTTCGTGCACTTTTCTAAGTCACTTATAGGAAGCGTTCTCTAACTCACCCTGTATGATATTCGAAACATTTGATTAATGGAGGAGATGCCCCCAGGCCTTGCCTAGCAGCAACTAAAAAATTATCTTTTACTTGCTGCGTAGGTAGGAGAAAACACGATTTACTGAAAGTCAAATTTTTGGAAATAAATTCAGAAAAGAATAATTATCTCGAAAACAGCTTGAGATAGGTATCATACTCAATTATTTTGGTAACCAGAATTTGAAAGCAATCGGTTGATCCGTTCCCCATATACTTTTAATACTCCACCCACCGTGGCTCACCCTGTATAATCTTATCACTTATAACCAAAGAAATAGGAGAAAAAAATTAGTTTCAATTTGAAAATTATATGAAGTTTTGGTGGTTATTTTATAAAATTAATTTGACATGTATCTACAATTTATATTAGCTATTAAAATACATGTTTCTTATAGCTATACAAAACTGATGCTGTGACACTGATTTGAGATTTTCGGGTATACCGTTGTACAATTTTACAGCGTTATACGAAAACGACCTTTGAAAGATGGTTGTAGTACGTTGGGGTATTGTAGGTCTGGTGTGAAACCTGGTATTAATATTGCGTATAGAATTTCTAGATGTAAGTTTTCCTCTAAGGTAAACTGGAACGGAGGTCAATAAAAGTTTGTGAATAAAAGCTAAATAATGGTAGTTTGGTTGTTCCGTCATTTTTACCATTTAAGTTGTGAGACTTTGCCAGTTACGTGATCAAATTTCCTCAGATTGCATACAAATCGACAGCAAAGATTTTGTACTCTCTCTATGCGATATTGCATAAATGTATCTAGGCATAGAAAATATACAATGTCACAATAGTAAAAAATAGGCATTACAACACAAAGTTCTTTTTTCAGTTTATAATTTATTATATATCTACTCAAATATAATACTTTGAGTTTGATGTAGGCCCTTTGAATTAGTTTAGATTGAAGGTCTTCATTAATTTTACGTGATGCAGATTGGGTTTCA
Organism: Stenurella melanura; assembly: GCA_963583905.1. NCBI lineage: Eukaryota > Metazoa > Arthropoda > Insecta > Coleoptera > Cerambycidae > Stenurella > Stenurella melanura. The sequence goes on along the minus strand of OY757312.1, from coordinate 62,387,486 downwards.
GAGGGATGAAAGGAGTATAACACATGTGTATCGTCTGTATACGATTGAAGATGCGAATGCTGAATTTGACTTGAAATATCCACAGTATATAATAAAAACAGTAGTGGACCGAGAGTTGAGCCTTGTGGTACGCCCGAAATAAAAAGTTTTGCAGTGGATGTTTGTTGACCGTCAGTTACTCGTTGATAGCGATCGTATAAATATGACTTAAGAAAACTAATGGCTCTTTCATCAAAACCGTAATATTATAGTTTATCGCACAGTAAATTATGGTCAATGGTGTCGAATGATATGAGAACTGTCGCAAGTTTTTTATCATGGGTTTGTAGAATGTTTTCAAGTAAGTTTAAGTACGCTGTGGTTGTACTATGTCCTGCACGAAAACCAGACTGATGCATAGAGAGTAACATATTTGCCGACAAATATGCTGTAATCTGCTGTTGAACAACCTTCTCTAATATTTTTGACAAGACCGGTAAAAGACTAAAGGGATGTAAATCAGAAATTATCTTAGGATCCTTTAATTTGGGTAGCGGACGAATAAGAGTGTTTTTTCACTTCGACGGGAAATAACCTTCTTCGAAACATATGTTAAAAATGTGAACTAAATATGGAGCAATAACTAGAAAACATAGTTTAACCATTTGATCGTCTCCACTGGCATTTGATTTAAAAGTAGACATGATGTTATTTATTTCTTTAATATCGGTTGGTATAAAGGAAAACACTAAATTCTCGCTAAACTTAGAATTTTTGTAAAAATCTGCAGCCTGAGTAGAGTTATTTTTAATAAATACTGAGATAAAAAATTCGTTAATCTCCGAGGGGTTTTGTATGTTAGGTGACAATTCTATATCATTTTGAAAACGAATTTAATACTTTCAGACCTCTCCAAATTTCTTCCTGGTTTTCTGCTTTTGAAAAAATTTTAAATATGCTAATTTCTCTCTCCTTATTGACGCTAAGGGTAATTACGTAAATTTTTATAATTACTCTAGTTTTCCTCATTTTTGTGGCATTTATATTTTCTTAAAGTTGTGTCGCGTTCTTTCAAAATTAATTTTAAAGTGTCTGTCATTCGCGGGCACGAGTTTTATTAACTCGAGCAGTATTTACAGAAGCATGAACCGAAAATAAATTCATTATACTGTTTGTTAGGAATTCGACCTTCTACATTCTGTATATATAAGATTTCATCCCAAGTAATATTTAATATATCATAAAATAGTTCTTAAGATTTTTAAACAGCGATAAGTGACTATTTTAACATTGGAAATGTTTATGTTTTCGTATATGGGGTAGAGATACCAGTTTTTGTTCAAGGTCAAAAGACAGCGGTGTTGCGGCACAGTAGAGAGAGGACCAGTAGGCTCACTTACTCTTGAGATTTGTTGTAATCGATTTTATTTTTTATGAATCCACTGCGCATCCGGTATTTGTACGCGCATCTACATATACACACACATATACTCAGCAGAATATGAAAATTGAAGAACTAACTAGTGAAATAAAAGGATTGAAAGAAAAATGTGTGGAGAAACCCAACAAGAATATTTGGCCAGAGTTGCCAACACCAAAAATAACTTCGAGAAGAGAAGAGCATGTGTTACTGGTAAAACCTAAAACAGATCAAGAATGTGATAAGGTGAAAATTGATCTAAAAAATTGTATTAATCCAGCAGATTTACAAGTCGGTGTGGAAATGGGGAAACCAGTACGTGACGGTGGTGTAATAGTAAAATGTGCAAATAAGCAAGCCCTTAATACTATAAAAGATAATATTGTTGTAAAAATGGGAAAAGAGTATGAAGTTCAAGAACCAAGAAGAAAGAACCCTAATGTTATAATAGTTGGTGTTGGTGAAGAAGAATTGAAAGCAGAAAGAGGTAATTTGTTGGCAAAAATAATTAAACAGAATAAAATACCCCAAGAAGCTAGTAATAAATTTGAATTGATATATACGACAAAAGTAAGACGAGGAAGTTTTAATGTCATCATTGAAACAGACCCAAAAACATTTAGATTCTTAATTTCAAAGGAAGTAAATGAGGTTCATGTAGGATGGAGGAATTGCAAGATTTATGAACATATGAGAATTAGGAGGTGCTTTAAATGTGGAGGTTATAATCATTTTTCAAGAGACTGCAAAGAAAATCTGAGTTGTGTGTCCTGTGCTGGTGACCACGAAAGTAGTGAGTGCCAATCAAATTTAAAAAAGTGTATAAACTGTGTAAGAGCAAATGAAAAATATAATCTTAATTTGGACATCAATCATGCTGCTATCGACCGAGAATGTAAGTGTTACTTAAAAATAGTGGAAACGGTAAAGAAAAAAACAGAGTACGAACAATAGCAAATACAGAATCGTAACGAACTATTACTATCATGTATAAACGCACAAAGTTTCTATAAACACAAAGATGAAATATCTGAATATGCTATTAAGTACCTGCCATCTCTGTTGTGTATTACCGAAACTTGTATCACAGATGATTTTTTAGATCGTGAAATAACACTGCAGGGGTATAAAGTAGTTCGTTGCGACTCAACAAGTCGTTTTACTGGGGGGGTTCAGATACACGTCAAGAACGGTTTAAAGTTTCGAAATATTCAAACTTTTCGACAACAAATGGATTTTTGGTTAGTGTCATTGAATGTTACTATAGACAAAAGCACCTACTGGGTAATAACGGTTTACCGTTCACCTAGTGGAAATGCTCAGGACTTTATTAATAATTTTTTTAGATAAATTTGGTAAAAAACTGTAATTATAATATACTAGTAGTAGGAGATTTTAATATCAACTGGAACGAGAATAATGCAATAAAAAGAAATTTGAGTAATAAGTTTGAAAATATTGGCTTCAAACAGTTTGTAACTGATTATACTAGGGTGACAAATATTAGTAAAACGACTATAGACTTAGTGTTCGGGAATATTGCCAATATAAATGTAAAGGTGGATCATAATTATGTTATATCTGATCACTCTATTGTACAAATTTTTACGGACCACATTGTTAACAGTTTTCAGGTCAAGTTAACACGAGGAAAATTAGATTTTGATAAAATATCAAATTTATTGATTGTAAAAGATTGGAGATATAGCAGTACGGATATAAATGTAGTAACTAATGCTTTCCTTGATAATTTGATAATAACCTTAGATACAGTCTCACCACTAAGAGAGACCAAAATAAAGTTGAATAATAGATGGATGAACGAGGACTGCAGAGAGGCTATTAAAAACAAAAATAATGCATATAAAAAATATGAATGGACTAGAAGTAATGAGGACTGGGTAGCATATAAAAGATGTCGAAATTTAGTAACAAAAACTATAGATAACACAAAAAAAAAAATTCTATAATGATGCAATAGACAAAAATAAAAATAATTCAAAATTAATGTGGTCTAACCTAAAGGACATATTAGGATGCAAAAAGCAAAAAATTTGTGGCATTGTTTGTGATGATACGTACTACCATAAACCAAGCGACATTACTAAAGTGCTATATAATTATTATGTTAAAAGTATTGAAGAAATTGTAGCTGACATTGATAATAATAATGATGAAACTATTTTGACAGATACTATACCACTATATTCGTCTTCCTTTTCTTTCTTTAAACAGATATCGATAAACGAATTAAAAGAAATTATCTATAGTCAAAGTAAAAACGGTAGTATAGATGAGATAGACTTAAAATTAATAAAAGAACTCTTTCATGTCATAGGATATCCCTTAAGGAATTTAATTAACCTTAGTTTAGAAAAAGGTATTGTGCCTGATAGATTTAAAACTTCCGTTATTATTCCGGTCCCAAAAGTGCCTAATACAATCTTAGCACAAGAAATGCGCCCCATCAATATGTTGCCATTTTGCGAAAAACTCTTAGAACTAGTAGTATATAATCAAATATTAGAATACGTAAAATGTAACAGTTTGCTGTGTACATATCAGTCAGGATTCAGGGACAAACACTCTTGCGAGACTGCATTACAATGTGTAATATCTGATTGGAAGGAGGACATAAGTCAAGGACTTGGCATATGTGCTGTCTTCATAGACCTAAAGAGAGCTTTTGAGACAATCGATCGCCATACGCTAATTTTAAAACTTAAAAGGTATGGATTTTCTGGCACTGCTTTAATGTGGTTGGAAAGTTATTTATCATTTAGATGCCAAAAAACAAAATATGATGGTCAGTATTCTGAAAGCAGCTATAACAACAATGGAGTCCCGCAAGGGAGTGTTCTTGGTCCTCTGTTATTTATCCTTTATATTAATGATTTGGGTAAAGTATTAGTCAATTGCAAAATACATCTCTTTGCAGATGACACCCTAATCTACTTTAGCCACGAAGATTATAAAATTTTGATTTCCACTATTAATGAAGATTTAAATAGGCTTACTCAAAAATTTAATGCAAACAGACTAAAAATAAATGAAGCAAAATCAAAGTGTATGTTTATAGGATCCGACTGGGCTTATAAAAACTTTTGTAATTTACAAATAAAAGTCAAAATTGGCAATAAGGAGCTAGATTTTCAAGATGACATTAAATACCTGGGATTATTAATAGACAGGAATTTAAAATTTAAGAATCATGTGGATTATATTTCTAAAAAAATTGGTAAAAAAATAGGATACTTTTATAGACTTAGTAGACACATTTCTATAAACACTAAAGTTACATTATATAACAGTATTATTTTACCCCATTTTACCTACTGTTCGTCAGTTATATATGTATCTCAAGTAAACTGTTACAGGCTACAGATTCTACAAAATAAATCCATGCGTATCATCTTAGGTGTAAATCAATTTACACATATTAACACAATGTTGGAAATATTAGGTTGGCTCGATATAAAAAAGAATATGTATATTCAAACCATGTTATTTATTTACAAAATATTAAATAAGATGGTACCAGATTATTTATCCTCGAGGCTAGTGAGTGTAAATGAAGTCCATTCCTATAACACTAGGAATAAAAACAACTGTTATGTAAATAACACAACTAACACCCTCACGTACAATAGCCTATTTCATAAAGGTATTATTGAATATAACTCTCTACCCAACCACCTGAAAACTGTTAATAACATTCGTTTATTCAAATCGAAGCTTATTAAGTATGTAAAGGAAAATATGTAAATATAGATATGGATATATATGTGTGTACATATATGCATGTATATGTATATATGTGTATATAAAATGCAAGTGTATGTTATTCGTAAGCTGTTTATATTATTACTTATTATTATGTTATTTATGTTATTCATGTTATTATAGTAGGTTAGTCATAAATTATTATTATTATTATCATTATTATTAATATTTGTACATTACTGGGAGACATGCACTAAATTAGTGCATCTACTATTGTATTTACTTTACTATTGCCATGTATTATCTTTTAGATAAATAAATGCTATTCATTCATACACTGCTCGAGATAGAAAATGCTAATAAACTGGCCAACACTTACAATGACACTAAATTGTTTTTGTTCCTTGGCAGATGATTTATTTTGCGATTGAATTTAATGTTTACTGATTAATCGATAAGTATTGAATTACAATTTGACCTGCATTTACTTAAATTGATTACATAACATCCGCGTCTGACATCACAGACTGAAAATGTATGACTTTATATTATTCAAGCAAACATTTGTACACGGCTGCCGAAAAGGCCGCGCTACTATCGATTAGGCTGTTGCGTTTACCAATTACATTACCTACCGTGTCGGAAGATTACCTAAAAGTTGTACAACGATGCTAACGTTAGAATACAAAAGTGTACAGCTTGCTACAAATAGGTGCCTGCTTGCAAATAAATGATGTGTTAGAATTGCAACTAACTGATATAGGTTGTCTGTTGTACAAATTGAGTGACAATAATAATATCTCTTTATTTCAAAGTAATGTGTCGCGGTCGACTGAGACTATCATATGCAACGGCTGATATACGCAAATGTAATATGGGTTTCATATATCACAGGGGGGCAAGTTACCAGTTTTCATTTAAGGTGGAAATACGGCGGTGTCGCGGTGAATTTTGAGTAATTTCAAAAATAGTGATGTTATTAACTTTAGATTTTTCTGCAAAATAAATCAACAAGTAAAACAATCCAATACGTATTTTACTTTCGTTATATATGAATATTAAAACAATTTCAGGTGGATCGCAGTACACTAGATTAAATTAAAATTGGCTATGAAGTTTTCAAAATGGCATAAAATATCGTGAAATTAGTAGTCATATGTTATATGGTATTTCATTTATAAATCAAAAGTTGTGGTCACTTTTGGCGAAACGGAAGTAGCAAATACTTGCCAGATAGATCAAAAAGTATGGGACACACAAGTTTCATCTCGACGCTTGAAAAAATAAAGAAATGGCGGCCGGGAAGTGATCTCGTTGACACCCGTATAATAGTTTCAGAGATAAATCACTGCGATAGACAGAAGAACGCACAAACTAGTTGTCTTGTGAAACTTTTTCACTTAAAACCCATTAACGGCCAAGTTATGAAAAAAAGATAAAACACAATGTGTGTGCTAGCATTTTTATTTTAGAAATATCGTTTTAACATAGTTTTGATAGCCAAAATATTTTATCATTAAAATTGACACATATATGACATGGTGCGTATAGGCACCATTGGCTTAAACTAAGAAATAACACATGTCTCACTATGTTAAGCCTCACTTCATTCACAGCAGGTTCCTTTGGAAGTCTTCCGATAGCAGTTTTGTCTTCAGCTGCATCATCACATTTCAAAAGACGTACCGCTAAATAAGACTTGAATTCTAGCTGTGTTATTTTGAAGTTATTTACTCTACGGTAGAGCTTCCAGCAGTTAGCTATAGTGCTGTTTAAGCTGTTTATAAATCAAGGCCACCACCATTTTTTGTCTCTAATGCTTGTTCTGTAATTAGCAACAGCATTCGTCGTGAAGATCAATCCCGGTCATGTAGGAATTGTATTGCCTGATCATATCGGGTTGTGAAATTTGAAAATCTTTGCACTCTTTGCACAACAGAATTGTCATTCCACATTTCCGCTTAGTTGTGTACTTTCTTCGACTGCAAAATCCGAAAGACTTTGCATTTTCTAAGGACACTTATTTCTCTTATTGCCTTTAATAGTGCCTGTTGCAAAATATTGCATTTGATGCAATTTATCAAATAATTTATAGGATGAGAAATAGTTATCAAGAAAAATCCTGTAGTGTAGCGGATTTTCTAATGCACTCGAAAGATCTAGAACTACTTGTCCTCACAATCCGTAAGTAGATTTTTCTTTCTCTGCATTTGCTCGTCCGTATGGTATAAATATGTAGAGGTATCCATCAGATGAGCATAAACACCACAACTTGAACCCAAACCGAACGGGCTTTCCTTTTGTAAATATTTTACAGAATGCCTACCAAAATATGGTACCAATTCCTCGTCAATAGCACGGTTGTGCGAAAATATTCCAAATTGCTTGTTACGAATGTTCATAGCATCAAAAAATGGACGCAGTTTGTCAAATTTATGAATTTTGTCTAGACTTGCGTTGTCTGCCAAAAGAAAGTTTCTTTTGATACTTCTATTTCTACTCATACATTTTCGTACACTACCAATCTTTTCTCCAGTAAAGATCAGTTTGTGGTAAAATATGATAACAAGAAAGTATTAGAATACCAAGAATATTTTGGAGTAAAGTCCACTATCATAGACAGAATTTTTTCATAAAAAATAAGAAAAATAAGTCTAAAGGTGTTTTTCCTCCCCTATATTTTGTAAGGTTTCAGCTTCATTTGACACAGGCAAAGAATGTGCGCTATTTCCTTTTTCCCCACTTAGGTTCTTATGATTTGTACTCGCATTTGTTCAAGCTTTCTTCTTTTTTCTGAAAGGGGCCCTTCATCTGATTCATCATATGAATTATCGTCAATTCCAACATTTGTTTCAAATGTACCGGCGAATTCCCTGTCCAGAGGTATTTCATTCAATAGTTCATTTTCGTCAATATTTTCTTCGTCTGTCAATTCATCAACCTCTGGCGGGATGTACACAGTATTCAATACCACTATTTAAAAAAAATAAAAATTTTGCTACCACACCTATAATATAAAAGTATCACTTATCACGATCATCTTCATCTTCCAGCTCATGCATAATATCCTTCATTGCCTCTTTCAATTCTCTTTGCGTCAAAAACTTTCTTCCCGCCATTTCACCAAAAATCTGTCGTTTGCACTTTACACTATAAATTTCAACTGTATTGTCTAGCAATTAAAGTAGAACTGAGTAATGGTGACGCATCCACTGATGAATATGCATTTGTGCACTTCGTATATTTACTTTCCATTCCGTTATTGCCATAGATAAACTACACAATAGATAGTCTACTCAATGTTAAATTTTTGAATCTCAAAACATAAAGTAGCGACACATTACCATGTGTAAATGTAAATGTGCAATTCTCTCATTTACCTACAACTACTAGGATGATTTTTACAGAACACTATAAAAATGGTTCTGACCCACACAAAGCGGCAAATTTAAAAAATATATATTTGCACAAGGGGTGGCTTTTATCTCGGCAGAAGGTACAATTACACCTGGTCTTTTCATCACCAAATAATTAGGTATTTAGTCGTTATATTCTCTGTCAAATCAACAACTTTTTTTATTATCAATTTGTCAAATAATGTACCGAATAGTTAAATAATCAGAGGTAGAAGAGACGAGACGTCTTTATGTACCTAATTTTACTGAAAAAAAGTAGCACAGCCACGAAAAATGTATTAACTACTTAAAAAAAACAATAATATTTAAAATTTTTATTTAATTTACATAGAGATTTTGCTTACTTTTTTGTACATGTTTTTTGTATGCAATTTTGCATATGGGGTCTAAATCTCTACGACGAGTAACTTTGCCATTGACAATATTATTAACAATGTTAATACAATAATAAACACACACATTAAAAGTTATATCCACAAAAATGTTTTTTATTTCCTGTGGCTTTCACAAAAAATTTCACTCATTTCGGTCAACAAGTGTTGATTCCTTGGAACACAATAAGGCCTCATTCGGGTAGTCATGACGTCAGAAATTAAATAAATGTACATAAAATATGTACAACAAACACATATTGTTAATAAAAAACATACCTTATACCTGTTAAATGCTTTATATCCTATTCTGCTAACAAACTATATAGACGAGTAAAGTTGGGAAGCAAAGTCGCTTAGTTTCCGAGAAAAAAAAAAAACTGGCGTAGAACCAAACCAAACTTGGTGCGATTCTTTAATTAGGTGATCGTGTACATGAAACCACTTTTCACGACATTTTCTGGTGGTCAGGAACTTTTTTATTTCGAAAAAACTGAAAAAAATTGATTTTTTCATGAAACATGTTTTTTAACGTCCCCACCGTTATATCTTTAAAAATAATTGTGCTACGGAACTGATTTTTTTTTTAAAATTGAAGTAGACACAATAACGCTTCTAACTATGTACAATGTGATTATAAAATATATATTTTTTAATTGTTAAAATAATAGCAAACTAAAGTTGTTATTTTCGTGAATGAATTTTTTAGCAATCGAGAAATTTTTTTTTTTATGAAAATATGTATATACATGCTGTGAACAAATTGAAGCCAATATATGAAAAAAGTTTTTAGAATCATAATTTTTGATGTGCAGGTTATAGTATGTAGTCAGCGATTTTTTTAAAACGGGCTAAAACATATTCTTGCGCGCCCGGCTCTCATTATTTATACTGCTTACCGCCTGCAGACTACGGTTATTGGGTTCATTATTAACAGCTCCATTAATACGTACGAACCTAAGGTATAAACCTACCTTTTGTTGTTTTAAGGTAAAAAATATTTAAAAGCAGGTAAATATAAATCATTGTTATAAAGTAAGTACCTACCTAATAAGTAGGTTATTACACATTTTTGATTGAATTAAACCAAGACGCAGGAATAAAACAACTTAATTTTTTTGCAACTATTTTTCTATGGACAAATGAGTATTTAGTTACGTAGGCCCTGCGTTAAAAGCATTCTAGTTCGTCTGTACATTCATCAAAACCATTAAATAACAGTATTTCAAGTACGACATTTACACTCGTTACAACATTGTAGGCCTTCTTTAACACAATCATATTTTCGATTTTCACAATTTTTATCTGAACAATAAATACTTAATGAAAATATTGTCCAAACATCGTCACTTAAATTCCGTCCTAAACCATGTGCATTTATAAGTGTGGTTGGCATATTGCTTCTGTACGATATTCTAAGTTGATACATAAACCTGCAATAGTTAACTAAATGGTCTAAATGTATTAGATAGGAAATCTATTATTTAAATATATATGTTTACCTTAAGAAGGGGTGGTAATAGGTGCCTTCATTTGAAGGAAGCTCCTGTTTGCTAAATAAATTTTTGGTCATTTCTGAATGACGTTTATGTAGTGAAACTACTTTTTCTGTTAATTTAAATCCTCCATCTATTATTTATATTTCGTATTCGATTAAGTACTGTGCAGCAGCTGTTGCATCGGCGCGGCGCGGCGGCACTGTATGATTGCAAAAAACGTTCATGTTTTCAAAACTTGTCTACCTATACGACAGTCTATATGACATTTTAATTAAATTTCGTCATTTAAAATATTGTCTTTTCTGACACAATGTTTCCGCGATGTCGTCTTTTTTCAGCACTAGATATTAGTAACCACAAAACTTGTATCCTAGGAAAATTTGAAAAAATATGTGTTCATTATGTGTCTATTGTAAATTATTCACTGACGTTTGAATAATGTACATTGGACGGTTTTGAGGTTCTGCTAAGTTATATTGAAAAATGCCCTACTTTTTAAGGAAATTTTGACCATACCAGTTTTAAATTCATTATATCTTGAAAAATATGCCTACTATATGAATAATATTTTAGATATCGATAAAGCACGGCATTTTTTGTACGAAGGAATTCTACAATAATGTTTTATTCTAAAATTTGGCAGTTACCGTCAAAAACGTGACCTCATGTTTATTCGGATATTTATTAAGGTATTTAAAAGATTTTTAATAAAATAGTTAATCATATAAAATGTAAGGATTCTCAGAAAAAGAATAGAGCAGTAGCAGTGACGTCACAGTATTGCCAACTGTCAGTTGCCTGGGTGGTAAATTCAGAAATTTGACATTTGAGTTGGGGTCAATTTTTGTTCAATATAAATTAAAGTGGAGGATTTCTTAACATCAGATAGATGTAGTGATGTTTATAAATATATATTTTTTAAATCTACTGTGAGAGAAAATTTTATATATACTTTATTAGTGTTGTTTTTACCAGTGTAAAGTTTGGTGTCAACAACGTTGACATCTTTGTGAACCCATAAATTAGTGAAAATAAAGGCTATATTGGATTTTTTACATTTTTTGTACATATATAATATCAAGACATATTTTAGTAAATGTTTAATTAATATACGCTCAGTTACAGCTAGGCAGTGACATAGGTTAGGTAGTATTATTACACTAGGTTAAAAGTTATCAAAACACTCATTGATTTATGCCAATATATCAATCATATATGAATGGTTTTATAAACCTATTGTAAAATCTACGTTTTTTGACGATTTAAAATATTTCCCTTCAACTTTTTATTGATTTATATCTTACTTTTGTTAGGCTCAAAAGTTTGTAACGAGTGTAAGTGTTTATCACATTACTAACAACAATCAGAGGTTTGTATTATGAAATGCAGGAGTAATAGTAAATCTAATAAAAAGATAGGACTGTGAGATCATTCCAGTTTCCATTTAATATAAATTGCGAGCAAATATGCAACCTAATACGCTCCGAATACTTTATATAGCTATATACCTAGTTTGGTATCTGTTCTGATTCTTACAATTATAATTACAAAGGTTCAAAATATTGATAATGTACACAAATAAAATACCAGTGAAGGTAAGTGAGCTAAAACACAACAGAATTTAAAAAATAACACACTTTTAACAGCATCGTCTACCATCATTGAATGTTTCAAATTATACATATTATACATAATTATAAGGGTAAGTATGAATAATAATAGTCTTATAGTTTAGATATAAATTTTATTTTCAAGAAGGGTCACAATGGTTCATTAATTCAATGCTATATTATATTTTTGAAAAATTGTCCAAGGATATAGTTTCAATCTCTCACTTTTAAATCATATAGGTTGGCTCCATTAATACATTTCAGCTTAGAAATGTAATGAGGGGACTCCTAAAATGTAGAATATAAATAAAATTATAATAAATTCACTGAAATTCACTTACCATATCGAAAATTAATAACTTTTGACAGGTACGCAAGATAACACGCCGGTTGAAAAACAGAAATAAAACACTAAATTAAAGTCAGATCAATAAATCGCGAAATGAATAATAGACGAAAAACACCCAAAATTGATGTGACACGAAAAAAACGTTAAAAAAGCACTACAAATTCTTTAAAAACTCGAATTAATCAGAAAGCACACAAATGCAAAACTAGGTCATTACCACCCAGGCAACTTTGGCGGCCATGTTGTGACGTCAGCTGCTACTGCTCTATTGGTATATATCAAATATTAATTTAGTTATCAAGTGCAATAGATAATATTGCAGAACGCGGGCAATAATATTATCTATTGCACTTGATAACTAAGTTAATATTTGATATATACCAATTCTTTTTTCTGAAAATGCTCACATTTTATATAATTAACTATTTTATCAAAATTTTTGTAAATACCTTGATAAATAACCGAATAAACATGATGTCACGTTTTTTAGAATAACTGCAAAATTTTATAATAAAAAATTATGAAAAAATTTCCTCGTACAAAAAATACCATGCCTTATCGGCATCTAAAATATTATTTATATAGCATGCATATTTTCAAATATATAATGGATTTAAAACTGGTATTGTCAAAATTTCCTTAAAAAGTAGGACATTTTTCAATACAACTTAGCAGCACTTCAAAACTGTCCAATGTACATTATTCAAATTTCAGTGAATGATTTACAATAGACACATAATTTTTTCAATTTTTTCCGTTCCTTCGGTTTTGAGATATTCGCGGTTAAGGTGAGGGGTCAATACATTTGAATAGTATATTAGTTAGACGCATCTCATCCTACCTTCCATACGCGGTGTACGTACCTAGATTGTAAGCCGCAATAATACATATAACTAATTTAGCGCGCTTTAAAAAAAATCGCTGTTGCCAAACGATACACATTGGGAAAAAAATAATTATATTAAAAACTTTTCTAATGTTTGGGCTACATTTGCTTCACTGTATGTGTATAAAAATGTTCAAAAATAAAAAAGTTTATCGATTGGTGAAAATTGTAATACGTAAAATTCAAATATCTAGTTTTCCTAATTTTTAAGGAAATGAAAATGCGAACTGTGTAAAAACCATTAGTACAATTAAAAGCGCTATTGTGTGTACTTTAATTTTAAAAAAATACAACGTCGATAGCAACATAAGTTTTGCAGATGTGACGGTGGAAACAGAAGAAAACACATTTTATTTAAAATACAATATTTTCCCTTTTTTTTTAATTTAAAAAGGTTCAGACCACGAAAAAATGTCGTGAAATACGATTTCATATGCCCAGTGACATGCTTAACAAAACCTACCATGTTTGACCTGGTTCTACGCCAGAAAAAAAAACGGCACGATAGAGTCTCGAATTCGCACCTCTAATACAAAACACCAAACACCTTAGTATACAAAACTAATGCGAAAAATTCAAATATGGCAGATCTGAGATCTGTCACTATGGAAACAACATTGCGTCATCTTTTGGACAAGAAAGGAATTGATAAAAATGGTGATGTGTCCCTACTACTGATGGCTCTTAAAATCGTGTTGTGATATATCCCTCCCCCTGGTTATTGCGCCAATGGTGCGTATACGCACGTAGTTTATCTATGATACGCACCACTATAATTTTTAGTCAAAGTTATTGTTATTGAAAAGTATCTGAGATTTTTCAACTATGCAATATTACTTTAGAGTGCTTTAGTAAGAATAAGAATATCAAAGATATAAACCCGAAATATGTAAACAATAAATATTTTTTCTTCTCTATTCTTTATATGTCTGCGCTGTTAGTAAAAATTATCACAATTTGGTACGTTTTCAAAAATATTTTTCAGAGAAAAGATTACATGTAGGTATGAAAAACACGGTTGATAAATATTACTTTTTCGTTGGAAAACTTAGGATATACAAAATATTGCGAAACATAACCTTAAAAAAATATATTTAATAGGTTGGTGCATATACGCACCATTCGGCCGTTAATGGGTTTTAAGTACAGAACCCTAAAAATGTTGTTATGTTCCAGCGCGTTCTTTAACCAGTAAATCGTTAACGATGCCAATGGTACATTTGATTTATGTTTACTTATTAAATTCTTAATTCTCCTTTTAAAAGCCCACTGAATTCTACATAATATGCCAATGTAGAATTGTGAGAACCTTTGTGATATTTGTTGTTCAATGTGGTTGTTCTCTACTGTTCATTTAAATGCCATTTATACCAGGTATTTCAATTTAAACCTAACCCATTATTTAAGTGGAATTACCGAGGTAATACGATCGCTGATGTTTTCCTTTCATTAATTTACTGACGGATCCAAGGTTTCAGTTTTCAAATGCATTTGTAAAACATAAATCATGGCATGTCAACATTTCTTATGTTTTGGAAAAAAATATTCTCTTTAATTTTTCCTAAATGGACATTATAGGTAAAATTAAAATCAGAACTAGAGGTAAAATAAATTTGCGTTTTATTTATTGTTACAAAAAAAGATCAAGGTGGATATTGACGTCATATTTGCCAAAGATTATGCATGATAATCGAGCTTAATAATAATTATCGAAGTATTTAATTATTTATTGGGGTAACAAACAAATACTTTGTTCTCAGAAAATATAAAATACAGGTCATTGACCTTGTGGACTTTAAACAATGAATACTCTTATTGATAATTTTTGTTTTTAATATGCCTTTACAATCAGCGATTAATGAGACATTGCTATAAATATTTATCAAGCAATAAAATAATAAATGTTTGTTAACCTTCTTCCAGGTAATTGATTTCACGACTTGTCCAGGGAACAATTATTTACTAACACTTTTTATGATAGGTTGGCATTCAGGTAATATTGTCTAAACCATTTTGACCTATTAAAGATGTTATTTGGGTGGCTATAACTAGGTGGAGAATCTATGTACTATTAAGCTGTCTATCAACTGGTTACATAACAATGAATTGTCGAACAGATATTCTTCATCAGTATGATGATATACTGCCCTTGTTTGGATTTCTGGAGCAATTTTTCGCCGACAGAAGTACCTCGATCACCGAGTTTGACCTCATTGGATTATTTTCTGTTCGGTCAAATGGAAAAGGAAGTATTTAATATTCATACCTTTGAGAAATTGGAGAAAGTTATAGATCAATCATGAAAACGTAATTCCAGAGATATTGTGAAATATCTTTAAAAACGTGAAAATTCTATAGGATTGGTTGCAGCCTGACTAGCAGAATTATGGAATGGAATCGTTTTCACTCGATATTGAAACGGATTCATAACATTCTTTTATGAATTTTGATATTACTTGCTTCTGTTTCCTGACTCAAAAATAATCATTGAATTGTTTTTAATTTCTATACTCCTAATTATAATAATCATTTCTGGCTAGTAGTTTGCGGGATTTAGAAACTTTTAAATAAATGCGATGCTGTACAATATGCGCAATTTAATTTTCCAAAATGGTGAAGCGTATTATTTGTAAGAAAATTGTGAGGGATGATGACGAATCTGTGGTACAAAGACCTAGAATACAAACTTTGTTGTAATTAATATCTAGTGCTGAAAAAAGACAAGGCAATCGCGCAAATGTTCTGTCAAAAAACATTATATTTTAAATGGCGAAATTTGAATTAAATATCATATAGACTGTGGTATAGACCAGTTTGGAAAACATTGAACATTTTTTGCAATCATGCAGTGCCGCTGGTCATTCAGATTATTCTGGTGTACTATGTGATTTAAACTGATTTAAATCACATAGTTTTGATATCAGAAAATGTGCCTAATTTGCAAGAGATGCTGCACAGTACTTAGTCGAACACGAAAACTAGCTGAAGGATTTAAATTAACAGAAAAAGTAGTTTCGGACATTCATTCAGACATTACCAACAATTTATTTAGTAAACAGGAAGAGGCATATGCCAGGATGGTTTTGCATGCAATGTACAACACTAAATATAGCAAAAAATTGGTGAAGTCAGTTGATATAGATGTATTAATTTTACTTTATCACTTTTTTGTTCGGTCTCTGACTTAAATGGAACTGATTTACTTGTGCAACTTGGACAGGGTACTATATTAGCAGCCGATTCTTGTCAATAAAGAAGGCAGTGCAACTACAGTTTGTTCTTACTTTTGGCACTTCATTGTTTTACTGGGTGCGACATCGCTAGTGTTTTTTTTAAATAGGAAAGATTGCAAATTGCTTTTGATATTCTTAAAAAAATATGATCCTTTTTCAAAAATTATTGGAACTGTCATTGCTGTCTAAAGGCGATGCTTTAAAAATCGTTACAAAATTTATTTTACTACTGTAAAAAACAAAGGCAAACAAATTCAGATATTAAACGACCCAATGATCAAATTAACAACAACAAACGGAGATTCCTTCAATTGAAGGCGCCCTTTACTAGCACTTCGTAAGGCAAACGAATATATGTATATAATAGATTTCTTATCTAATACGAAATTGTATTGAATGAAAGCGTAAACAATTCTACATTGATTGATATAAATTAGCACGAGTCTGGCTATTTCATACAGTGGATATTTGATTAAATTATGTTGGTTGAACACAGCAACACAAAATCGTGTATATAAACAACCCAAGAGGGGGGCGAGCGTGGAAGGCGCCTTGACTGTTCTGTATTTTGATACTGAAAGTTAAGCAACGTCAAGCGCGGTTAGTACTTGGATGGGTGTCCAGGGAAACACAGCGTTCTCGCTCCATCTTCTAACGGCTTGTATATCAGCGCATGCGTAGAAGGTATGTAACTTTGGTCGGGGGTTACATAGCGGATATACCATCCTTCGGAGGGGATGTAAAACAGTCGGTCCCTTGTCTATTAAATGTTAGGCAAGTAAAAAATCCCTACTCTTCGAAAGAGAAGAGGTTCGGCAAAATTTCCAGGTTAGGGGTAGCTCGACACCTGGCGTCGGTGATTGGCCTTGGTAGCGGAAATAGGCCGACGTTAAATAAGTGATAGAAAAAAAAACAACCCAAGAAAGTGTACTGCCTGACCGCAAAATCTATACCTGGATCGGTTCCTTCTTCAAGTGGGTGATATAATAAGCAACACGGGGCCAGCTATGAATGAAACAGATAAGTTTTGTTTTAATTTAGTCTAGTTTAATTTATTAATGTAGTCTATTTCCTTATTTAAAGTGAAAAAAATAAAAATTAAAAATGAAAAATAAAATTGGAAAACGAAAACTAAAACTGATTGCTTCAAAAACAAATCAATGTACAGGGTGCACAAAATATTCTCTCGGGCATCTTTTTCATAACCCGCTGAAAAAAGAAAAACTCTTTTTATCGCGAGACAGAGCACTTCCTTGCACTTCCACCTAAATGGTTATTTACCTGTGGAACGGTTAATGTAAATAAAAGCTCACTGAGGCGAGCTAAAATGCAGATTTCTGGGAAATAGGAAACCATATACTTATGGACGCGAGCAGGTGGGAGGCGGCGTACACTGTCAGAAAAAGAAGAAACAGGAAACTTATAAGAAGAATGAATAAGGAGATGATGACAGATGGAAACTAAAAAGAAGCATGGAAACTTAAAAGAAGATGGATATAAACACATCTTGGTTATTGTTGACGTATTTTCGAAATTTATTAAGTTATATCCCACCAAAAGATGTAACACCATAACGGTTAAGAAAAAACTCCATCATTACTGTAAAAATATAGGAAAGCCTAAAAAGATATTGACTGATAATGCAACATATTTCAATAATGATAAACTAAAGGAGTTTTTACAAAAAAGAGACATTAAACTATCATTCACCACAATACGACATCCACAGGCAAATCCTGCGGAAAGATATATTCAAGAAGTAATACGATTCATGAGACTAACCATACAACATAATCATCGAGAGTGGTTATTTTCAGTATCTGATATAGAAGATTATATCAATAATGTACCGAATACGTTGACACAAATTGCGCCAGTTCTAACCATGTTAGGTCAGTTACCTGACAGGCCGTGGACAAACACGGAAAACCTAAATTTAGAACATATTCATAAACAGGTAAAAACACGGATAGACAGAAATGCTAAACGATATCTCAGTAGGGTTAATAAAAACTTTAAAAAGAGGAAAAAATTTGACAAGGGGGACTTAGTAGTCATCAAACGATTAAAAGTGTCTGACTTCAAAAACAATATTTGTGCTAAACTTCAAAATCCTTATGAAGGACCATATGTAGTAGAAAAGGTTTTGACTGAAAACACATATGAACTAAAAGATGTAACGAGAAATATAAAAAGGGGAAATTTCCATATTGAATTAATGTATCCATACGAACCTGAACCGAAGGTAGAGTAAACTGGAATAAAAATTTGATAAACAGTTGTCACAAAATGTAGAGCTAATAATAAAATTTTCAAAATTTCAAATTTTTTTATAGCTGAGGGGGATTTGTTGTGACAACAAGGTAGTCACATCCCAAGGAATTGTACAGATTGTTAAAAATTTGATTTCACAGAGAAAACTGAAAAATCCACTACAAAATGGCCAAATTATAAAAACCTATGCGTTAGATGTAAAACATTACTGAAATCTTTGAGCAATAACAGCATGATATTGTAAACAGGATAACAAACCTAAGTTCTAATGAAACACAACCAAAAGTATTAAATTATTGTAAACGAAACGTAAAAGGTCAAATGACCAAAAATAATATTTAAATGTATCATACCCGAATATTTTATATAACATAATATGTACAGGACGTTAAAAATGGTTTAATATCTATTAAGTTACGTCACCATGAACTATAACATGTAGATATAAGTAAGGACTTGACCCATGGTAAACATAAGCAGCATACTAGTGGGAAATATAGACGAAAATTAACAAAAATCTATTTAAATGTGAAATAAAAACATTATTTGTAGTGAAATTTTCAATAAGTACTCATGAGTGAGCTATAAGCACTAAAGGACTTGATAAACACATATCCAAAATCATGGATACAAAAACATTATTAGTAAGAACGGTAGACTCCACCGCAGAAGTGAAAAGTGATAAAAACTGTAGAATTTCACATCGTATTGACTTAAAAGTAATGAAAATGGTAGATACTTACTATATTTCACTAAAGAACGTGAAAGTTCTAGAATACTTGGACTATTAGAGGTCTCAAGATCCATTAATTAAAATAAGGGTGCATATTTCAGACTGTATCTCACAAAAGAGAAAATTTATGTTGATAAAAACCAGACATATGGTGTTGAAGGGAACTTTTCCCAATAGTTTTCATAAGTTGTATGTTAAAATTTCATCAAGGTAGATAAGTTGTAAGCCAATCAAGAAAACCAATGACAGTTTGCGGTACCCTAAAAGGGCAAAAAAATGCTTTGGTCATTATTTTGATATAAAATATAGTAGGATAAGTGTTATTAGTATAGAATTGTTCAGAGAGGATTGCTAATCAATTTACACAATAGTTATATTAGTATAAGATAGTTTTTAGTTGAATATTTGTAAAAATAGTTGGTAATAGAAACATTTTAAATATTGACAAAAACATAATATATAGTATGGCATATCAGAAAACGCAGAATAAGCTCTAGTAAATTAATATGAAATCAGTTTTATCATTCTCAACCTACAAAAAGAATTATATTAAAATAAAGTTTTTCATAATAAAATGACAGAAATCAAGTATTCTGTTTTATAATATAAATGTCAAATTAGGCTTGTGTGGGCCAATAGAATTCCACAAATTCAAATTTAGTATGTTGAGAGCATCGAGAGCGTGAGGACGCAAAAATTCAAAGAAAAAAATAACCTCACTTTAAAAAAAATAAAATATAAAGTATGTCTTGAACGTCGAGAGCGTGAGGACGCAAAAATTCAGAGAAAAAAAAATAACCTCACTTTTTAAAAATCAAAATAAATAATGAAACCAGCATACTCGCATTAATAAGTAAACCAGGTTGAAGATACAATTTAAAATATTTGATATCCAAGTGGATTAATATATGTTGAACAAGTAATAGTTCCGTTCCTGAAAGAAATCATAATTTAAAATAAAATTTCTATAACCAAATATGTCAACAAGTTTTGTTTACGAATAAGAAGAAGTAATTCAAAAGGTATTAATTTGTGCAACGCATAATTCTGAAGTGCAAATAATCTGGTAAATACTTACCTCGATTTAATAATAAATCCAGTGATATTTAAAACAAAGTGAATTTCATCGAAACGTCAAGAGCTCCGTCAAAACAGTGCTGCCAGCCGTATAAAGGAAGTCGACAGTTTGAAAGTGAGCGTGCGCACGCAGAAGAATAAGGAGCACCGATCGATAGGATTCAAGGTAACATCTAAATAACCAAACAAATAAAACCCTAGGTAATTGAAATCAAGCATATGATTAATTTTCAACTAAATAAAGGCCAAATTGTAATTTTATTTTAGTTTTAAGTTTAAATATTATCCAAATCTTATACTCTTTTGTCAAATTTCATTTTTATCTTTAAATTGATTAGCATATTAAAAATTTGTAAAAAACCAGTGGTTGTGTTTTTCATTGGAACCTACAGTTTGCTTAGGAGGATAGAAACGTGCATTTTGAGCAATTGAAACCACTCTTGGCCCTGAAAGAGTTAATAATCTCATGTTATAAATTATACTGTTTATAGAGGAGATAAAAATAAAATCGGTTTGGCAACAAACCTGGCGCTCAACAAAATTTAAATTTAAAATAATAATAATTTAAAATAAAAAAAAACAGTAAAATACATTACCAATGACAGCTGCATCATTGGCCATTAAAATATAGTTTTTACTACGATCCGATTTTTTCTGCAAAAGTAATCAAAGCTATTGTACCGAAATGAAAGAAAAAAAAATGTTCGTGCGCTGGAGCGTGACGCCATAAGTTTGATTCTTATTTTACGCCAGAAGCGTTGTAGTGTGAAAGTTTTAACATTGGAAATGTTTATGTTTTCGTATATGGGGTAGTTACCAGTTTTTGTTCAAGGTCAAAAGACAGCGGGGTCGCGGTCGACTGAGACTATCGTATGCAACGGCTGATATGCGCAAATGTAATATGGGTTGCATATATCACGGGGGTCAAGTGACCAGTTTTCATTTAAGGTGGAAATACAGGGGTGTGGTGGATCGTGCTGTTTCCGGACTCGTCTTCGCCTCGTCCGGAAAAACTTGAAAAAGTTGAAAAAGTTTAGGTTTTATGTATGGTGTTACCATTTCCAATGTCCCGATGATTGCAAGGATTGCGAAATCTGTGAATTTTTGTAACTCTGTTAGTTTTATATTTCTTGTATTTTAAAAATTATATAAAAAAATAGAAAAAATAAGTTTGACACCATCTTGTATTGTATTCCACCCACAGCGGCGTTGATAACTTTTTAAAATATCTTTCTACTACCAATAACTTACCAAAGAATCGGTAGTTATCATATGCATTATTGTTTTCCAGCATTTGCTGTTAGTTTTTCCATAATAACTGGGCTGTAACTACCACACCAGTTCAAAAATAGACTTCATTTAAGTTTTGTGCTCTGTGGTGGAGATTAAAAAAACTAACATTAACATTAGACAAGAAAAAAAGCCTCAACAAAACTGCCTGTCTTATTTTGACAATCAAGAAATTATTGACAGAATCATAACAAATGGATGACATATTATAGTCATTTTTGTAACAAGTACTTAAAATAATTTTTTTTAGACGAATCGTAGCTGTTTCGGGACGAGGGTAAGGATATTAATTATTTAAATTTAATAAATATATATGTATATTTATGTTATATAATATTGTTACATTGCAGAACCAGCTAATTAGGCAATGGACCCTAATGCTTATCAACTTAACGGCAATAAATCTGTCACAAATGCGATAGGATTAGCTTTGGCGGCTCTCATTCATCTTGCAGTTAGACAAGGCCGTCGCTCGTTTATTTAACTGGGAAGAGCATCCTATAGAATGTGCAACAATTATATAAAAAATTCCGAAAATCAGCTAAGGTTAGCTTGTTATTTGTTGTACCAACTGAGAATTTTTATTTATGAAGCAGGAATAACATATATCATAAATTAATGAAACATATTCTTTATAGGATTTTGTGAACAGTAGAAAAAACTATCTACAACTAAAATAAAAGCTATTTGTTAAATTATTGATTTACAATCTTTGCATTCTTTCGATAACCTGAATTCTGGTTATGCTAGCAATTAAAATCTTAAAATGAATTTGTCTTTCTTACTGGACAATTATCACTCTAACACTAGTTTCCACACAGTCCCCTACGGCCATGCAGAGTAAACTAGTATCCACATAACCCCCTACGGCTATGAAGATTCAATTAAAATGAGAGCACAGGCCTAAGTGAATCTTCATAGCCGAAAGGTGTTATGCCGTTTTGGCACAACAAAATATTGCGAAACATAACCTTAAAAAAATATATTTAATAGGTTGGTGCATATACGCACCATTCGGCCGTTAATGGGTTTTAAGTACAGAACCCTAAAAATGTTGTTATGTTCCAGCGCGTTCTTTAACCAGTAAATCGTTAACGATGCCAATGGTACATTTGATTTATGTTTACTTATTAAATTCTTAATTCTCCTTTTAAAAGCCCACTGAATTCTACATAATATGCCAATGTAGAATTGTGAGAACCTTTGTGATATTTGTTGTTCAATGTGGTTGTTCTCTACTGTTCATTTAAATGCCATTTATACCAGGTATTTCAATTTAAACCTAACCCATTATTTAAGTGGAATTACCGAGGTAATACGATCGCTGATGTTTTCCTTTCATTAATTTACTGACGGATCCAAGGTTTCAGTTTTCAAATGCATTTGTAAAACATAAATCATGGCATGTCAACATTTCTTATGTTTTGGAAAAAAATATTCTCTTTAATTTTTCCTAAATGGACATTATAGGTAAAATTAAAATCAGAACTAGAGGTAAAATAAATTTGCGTTTTATTTATTGTTACAAAAAAAGATCAAGGTGGATATTGACGTCATATTTGCCAAAGATTATGCATGATAATCGAGCTTAATAATAATTATCGAAGTATTTAATTATTTATTGGGGTAACAAACAAATACTTTGTTCTCAGAAAATATAAAATACAGGTCATTGACCTTGTGGACTTTAAACAATGAATACTCTTATTGATAATTTTTGTTTTTAATATGCCTTTACAATCAGCGATTAATGAGACATTGCTATAAATATTTATCAAGCAATAAAATAATAAATGTTTGTTAACCTTCTTCCAGGTAATTGATTTCACGACTTGTCCAGGGAACAATTATTTACTAACACTTTTTATGATAGGTTGGCATTCAGGTAATATTGTCTAAACCATTTTGACCTATTAAAGATGTTATTTGGGTGGCTATAACTAGGTGGAGAATCTATGTACTATTAAGCTGTCTATCAACTGGTTACATAACAATGAATTGTCGAACAGATATTCTTCATCAGTATGATGATATACTGCCCTTGTTTGGATTTCTGGAGCAATTTTTCGCCGACAGAAGTACCTCGATCACCGAGTTTGACCTCATTGGATTATTTTCTGTTCGGTCAAATGGAAAAGGAAGTATTTAATATTCATACCTTTGAGAAATTGGAGAAAGTTATAGATCAATCATGAAAACGTAATTCCAGAGATATTGTGAAATATCTTTAAAAACGTGAAAATTCTATAGGATTGGTTGCAGCCTGACTAGCAGAATTATGGAATGGAATCGTTTTCACTCGATATTGAAACGGATTCATAACATTCTTTTATGAATTTTGATATTACTTGCTTCTGTTTCCTGACTCAAAAATAATCATTGAATTGTTTTTAATTTCTATACTCCTAATTATAATAATCATTTCTGGCTAGTAGTTTGCGGGATTTAGAAACTTTTAAATAAATGCGATGCTGTACAATATGCGCAATTTAATTTTCCAAAATGGTGAAGCGTATTATTTGTAAGAAAATTGTGAGGGATGATGACGAATCTGTGGTACAAAGACCTAGAATACAAACTTTGTTGTAATTAATATCTAGTGCTGAAAAAAGACAAGGCAATCGCGCAAATGTTCTGTCAAAAAACATTATATTTTAAATGGCGAAATTTGAATTAAATATCATATAGACTGTGGTATAGACCAGTTTGGAAAACATTGAACATTTTTTGCAATCATGCAGTGCCGCTGGTCATTCAGATTATTCTGGTGTACTATGTGATTTAAACTGATTTAAATCACATAGTTTTGATATCAGAAAATGTGCCTAATTTGCAAGAGATGCTGCACAGTACTTAGTCGAACACGAAAACTAGCTGAAGGATTTAAATTAACAGAAAAAGTAGTTTCGGACATTCATTCAGACATTACCAACAATTTATTTAGTAAACAGGAAGAGGCATATGCCAGGATGGTTTTGCATGCAATGTACAACACTAAATATAGCAAAAAATTGGTGAAGTCAGTTGATATAGATGTATTAATTTTACTTTATCACTTTTTTGTTCGGTCTCTGACTTAAATGGAACTGATTTACTTGTGCAACTTGGACAGGGTACTATATTAGCAGCCGATTCTTGTCAATAAAGAAGGCAGTGCAACTACAGTTTGTTCTTACTTTTGGCACTTCATTGTTTTACTGGGTGCGACATCGCTAGTGTTTTTTTTAAATAGGAAAGATTGCAAATTGCTTTTGATATTCTTAAAAAAATATGATCCTTTTTCAAAAATTATTGGAACTGTCATTGCTGTCTAAAGGCGATGCTTTAAAAATCGTTACAAAATTTATTTTACTACTGTAAAAAACAAAGGCAAACAAATTCAGATATTAAACGACCCAATGATCAAATTAACAACAACAAACGGAGATTCCTTCAATTGAAGGCGCCCTTTACTAGCACTTCGTAAGGCAAACGAATATATGTATATAATAGATTTCTTATCTAATACGAAATTGTATTGAATGAAAGCGTAAACAATTCTACATTGATTGATATAAATTAGCACGAGTCTGGCTATTTCATACAGTGGATATTTGATTAAATTATGTTGGTTGAACACAGCAACACAAAATCGTGTATATAAACAACCCAAGAGGGGGGCGAGCGTGGAAGGCGCCTTGACTGTTCTGTATTTTGATACTGAAAGTTAAGCAACGTCAAGCGCGGTTAGTACTTGGATGGGTGTCCAGGGAAACACAGCGTTCTCGCTCCATCTTCTAACGGCTTGTATATCAGCGCATGCGTAGAAGGTATGTAACTTTGGTCGGGGGTTACATAGCGGATATACCATCCTTCGGAGGGGATGTAAAACAGTCGGTCCCTTGTCTATTAAATGTTAGGCAAGTAAAAAATCCCTACTCTTCGAAAGAGAAGAGGTTCGGCAAAATTTCCAGGTTAGGGGTAGCTCGACACCTGGCGTCGGTGATTGGCCTTGGTAGCGGAAATAGGCCGACGTTAAATAAGTGATAGAAAAAAAAAACAACCCAAGAAAGTGTACTGCCTGACCGCAAAATCTATACCTGGATCGGTTCCTTCTTCAAGTGGGTGATATAATAAGCAACACGGGGCCAGCTATGAATGAAACAGATAAGTTTTGTTTTAATTTAGTCTAGTTTAATTTATTAATGTAGTCTATTTCCTTATTTAAAGTGAAAAAAATAAAAATTAAAAATGAAAAATAAAATTGGAAAACGAAAACTAAAACTGATTGCTTCAAAAACAAATCAATGTACAGGGTGCACAAAATATTCTCTCGGGCATCTTTTTCATAACCCGCTGAAAAAAGAAAAACTCTTTTTATCGCGAGACAGAGCACTTCCTTGCACTTCCACCTAAATGGTTATTTACCTGTGGAACGGTTAATGTAAATAAAAGCTCACTGAGGCGAGCTAAAATGCAGATTTCTGGGAAATAGGAAACCATATACTTATGGACGCGAGCAGGTGGGAGGCGGCGTACACTGTCAGAAAAAGAAGAAACAGGAAACTTATAAGAAGAATGAATAAGGAGATGAT
Source organism: Stenurella melanura (assembly GCA_963583905.1). NCBI lineage: Eukaryota > Metazoa > Arthropoda > Insecta > Coleoptera > Cerambycidae > Stenurella > Stenurella melanura. The sequence goes on along the minus strand of OY757312.1, from coordinate 62,361,052 downwards.
GACAGATGGAAACTAAAAAGAAGCATGGAAACTTAAAAGAAGATGGATATAAACACATCTTGGTTATTGTTGACGTATTTTCGAAATTTATTAAGTTATATCCCACCAAAAGATGTAACACCATAACGGTTAAGAAAAAACTCCATCATTACTGTAAAAATATAGGAAAGCCTAAAAAGATATTGACTGATAATGCAACATATTTCAATAATGATAAACTAAAGGAGTTTTTACAAAAAAGAGACATTAAACTATCATTCACCACAATACGACATCCACAGGCAAATCCTGCGGAAAGATATATTCAAGAAGTAATACGATTCATGAGACTAACCATACAACATAATCATCGAGAGTGGTTATTTTCAGTATCTGATATAGAAGATTATATCAATAATGTACCGAATACGTTGACACAAATTGCGCCAGTTCTAACCATGTTAGGTCAGTTACCTGACAGGCCGTGGACAAACACGGAAAACCTAAATTTAGAACATATTCATAAACAGGTAAAAACACGGATAGACAGAAATGCTAAACGATATCTCAGTAGGGTTAATAAAAACTTTAAAAAGAGGAAAAAATTTGACAAGGGGGACTTAGTAGTCATCAAACGATTAAAAGTGTCTGACTTCAAAAACAATATTTGTGCTAAACTTCAAAATCCTTATGAAGGACCATATGTAGTAGAAAAGGTTTTGACTGAAAACACATATGAACTAAAAGATGTAACGAGAAATATAAAAAGGGGAAATTTCCATATTGAATTAATGTATCCATACGAACCTGAACCGAAGGTAGAGTAAACTGGAATAAAAATTTGATAAACAGTTGTCACAAAATGTAGAGCTAATAATAAAATTTTCAAAATTTCAAATTTTTTTATAGCTGAGGGGGATTTGTTGTGACAACAAGGTAGTCACATCCCAAGGAATTGTACAGATTGTTAAAAATTTGATTTCACAGAGAAAACTGAAAAATCCACTACAAAATGGCCAAATTATAAAAACCTATGCGTTAGATGTAAAACATTACTGAAATCTTTGAGCAATAACAGCATGATATTGTAAACAGGATAACAAACCTAAGTTCTAATGAAACACAACCAAAAGTATTAAATTATTGTAAACGAAACGTAAAAGGTCAAATGACCAAAAATAATATTTAAATGTATCATACCCGAATATTTTATATAACATAATATGTACAGGACGTTAAAAATGGTTTAATATCTATTAAGTTACGTCACCATGAACTATAACATGTAGATATAAGTAAGGACTTGACCCATGGTAAACATAAGCAGCATACTAGTGGGAAATATAGACGAAAATTAACAAAAATCTATTTAAATGTGAAATAAAAACATTATTTGTAGTGAAATTTTCAATAAGTACTCATGAGTGAGCTATAAGCACTAAAGGACTTGATAAACACATATCCAAAATCATGGATACAAAAACATTATTAGTAAGAACGGTAGACTCCACCGCAGAAGTGAAAAGTGATAAAAACTGTAGAATTTCACATCGTATTGACTTAAAAGTAATGAAAATGGTAGATACTTACTATATTTCACTAAAGAACGTGAAAGTTCTAGAATACTTGGACTATTAGAGGTCTCAAGATCCATTAATTAAAATAAGGGTGCATATTTCAGACTGTATCTCACAAAAGAGAAAATTTATGTTGATAAAAACCAGACATATGGTGTTGAAGGGAACTTTTCCCAATAGTTTTCATAAGTTGTATGTTAAAATTTCATCAAGGTAGATAAGTTGTAAGCCAATCAAGAAAACCAATGACAGTTTGCGGTACCCTAAAAGGGCAAAAAAATGCTTTGGTCATTATTTTGATATAAAATATAGTAGGATAAGTGTTATTAGTATAGAATTGTTCAGAGAGGATTGCTAATCAATTTACACAATAGTTATATTAGTATAAGATAGTTTTTAGTTGAATATTTGTAAAAATAGTTGGTAATAGAAACATTTTAAATATTGACAAAAACATAATATATAGTATGGCATATCAGAAAACGCAGAATAAGCTCTAGTAAATTAATATGAAATCAGTTTTATCATTCTCAACCTACAAAAAGAATTATATTAAAATAAAGTTTTTCATAATAAAATGACAGAAATCAAGTATTCTGTTTTATAATATAAATGTCAAATTAGGCTTGTGTGGGCCAATAGAATTCCACAAATTCAAATTTAGTATGTTGAGAGCATCGAGAGCGTGAGGACGCAAAAATTCAAAGAAAAAAATAACCTCACTTTAAAAAAAATAAAATATAAAGTATGTCTTGAACGTCGAGAGCGTGAGGACGCAAAAATTCAGAGAAAAAAAAATAACCTCACTTTTTAAAAATCAAAATAAATAATGAAACCAGCATACTCGCATTAATAAGTAAACCAGGTTGAAGATACAATTTAAAATATTTGATATCCAAGTGGATTAATATATGTTGAACAAGTAATAGTTCCGTTCCTGAAAGAAATCATAATTTAAAATAAAATTTCTATAACCAAATATGTCAACAAGTTTTGTTTACGAATAAGAAGAAGTAATTCAAAAGGTATTAATTTGTGCAACGCATAATTCTGAAGTGCAAATAATCTGGTAAATACTTACCTCGATTTAATAATAAATCCAGTGATATTTAAAACAAAGTGAATTTCATCGAAACGTCAAGAGCTCCGTCAAAACAGTGCTGCCAGCCGTATAAAGGAAGTCGACAGTTTGAAAGTGAGCGTGCGCACGCAGAAGAATAAGGAGCACCGATCGATAGGATTCAAGGTAACATCTAAATAACCAAACAAATAAAACCCTAGGTAATTGAAATCAAGCATATGATTAATTTTCAACTAAATAAAGGCCAAATTGTAATTTTATTTTAGTTTTAAGTTTAAATATTATCCAAATCTTATACTCTTTTGTCAAATTTCATTTTTATCTTTAAATTGATTAGCATATTAAAAATTTGTAAAAAACCAGTGGTTGTGTTTTTCATTGGAACCTACAGTTTGCTTAGGAGGATAGAAACGTGCATTTTGAGCAATTGAAACCACTCTTGGCCCTGAAAGAGTTAATAATCTCATGTTATAAATTATACTGTTTATAGAGGAGATAAAAATAAAATCGGTTTGGCAACAAACCTGGCGCTCAACAAAATTTAAATTTAAAATAATAATAATTTAAAATAAAAAAAAACAGTAAAATACATTACCAATGACAGCTGCATCATTGGCCATTAAAATATAGTTTTTACTACGATCCGATTTTTTCTGCAAAAGTAATCAAAGCTATTGTACCGAAATGAAAGAAAAAAAAATGTTCGTGCGCTGGAGCGTGACGCCATAAGTTTGATTCTTATTTTACGCCAGAAGCGTTGTAGTGTGAAAGTTTTAACATTGGAAATGTTTATGTTTTCGTATATGGGGTAGTTACCAGTTTTTGTTCAAGGTCAAAAGACAGCGGGGTCGCGGTCGACTGAGACTATCGTATGCAACGGCTGATATGCGCAAATGTAATATGGGTTGCATATATCACGGGGGTCAAGTGACCAGTTTTCATTTAAGGTGGAAATACAGGGGTGTGGTGGATCGTGCTGTTTCCGGACTCGGCTTCGCCTCGTCCGGAAAAACTTGAAAAAGTTGAAAAAGTTTAGGTTTTATGTATGGTGTTACCATTTCCAATGTCCCGATGATTGCAAGGATTGCGAAATCTGTGAATTTTTGTAACTCTGTTAGTTTTATATTTCTTGTATTTTAAAAATTATATAAAAAAATAGAAAAAATAAGTTTGACACCATCTTGTATTGTATTCCACCCACAGCGGCGTTGATAACTTTTTAAAATATCTTTCTACTACCAATAACTTACCAAAGAATCGGTAGTTATCATATGCATTATTGTTTTCCAGCATTTGCTGTTAGTTTTTCCATAATAACTGGGCTGTAACTACCACACCAGTTCAAAAATAGACTTCATTTAAGTTTTGTGCTCTGTGGTGGAGATTAAAAAAACTAACATTAACATTAGACAAGAAAAAAAGCCTCAACAAAACTGCCTGTCTTATTTTGACAATCAAGAAATTATTGACAGAATCATAACAAATGGATGACATATTATAGTCATTTTTGTAACAAGTACTTAAAATAATTTTTTTTAGACGAATCGTAGCTGTTTCGGGACGAGGGTAAGGATATTAATTATTTAAATTTAATAAATATATATGTATATTTATGTTATATAATATTGTTACATTGCAGAACCAGCTAATTAGGCAATGGACCCTAATGCTTATCAACTTAACGGCAATAAATCTGTCACAAATGCGATAGGATTAGCTTTGGCGGCTCTCATTCATCTTGCAGTTAGACAAGGCCGTCGCTCGTTTATTTAACTGGGAAGAGCATCCTATAGAATGTGCAACAATTATATAAAAAATTCCGAAAATCAGCTAAGGTTAGCTTGTTATTTGTTGTACCAACTGAGAATTTTTATTTATGAAGCAGGAATAACATATATCATAAATTAATGAAACATATTCTTTATAGGATTTTGTGAACAGTAGAAAAAACTATCTACAACTAAAATAAAAGCTATTTGTTAAATTATTGATTTACAATCTTTGCATTCTTTCGATAACCTGAATTCTGGTTATGCTAGCAATTAAAATCTTAAAATGAATTTGTCTTTCTTACTGGACAATTATCACTCTAACACTAGTTTCCACACAGTCCCCTACGGCCATGCAGAGTAAACTAGTATCCACATAACCCCCTACGGCTATGAAGATTCAATTAAAATGAGAGCACAGGCCTAAGTGAATCTTCATAGCCGAAAGGTGTTATGTGGATACTGCTTTACTCTGCATAGCCGTAGGGGACTGTGTGGAAACTAGTGTTAGAATGAGAATTGTCCAATAAGAAAGACAAATTCATTTTAGGACTATAATTGCTGGCATAACCAGAATTCAGGTTATCGAAAGAATGCAAAGATTGCAAAACAATAATTTTACAATTAGTTTTTATTTTAGTTCTCATAGATAGTTTTTTCTGCTGTTTGCAAAATCTTATAAAGAATATGTTTCGTTACAAGCATAAGCAAACAAAAAATAATTCCCTTTTAAAGATATAATAAATTAATAAATAATAATAACAATGATGAATACATTTATTTAACCTGTTGAGATATCACCTAAGAGCTATTATTTATCCGAAACAGGATTTTTATAATTGTAATAGAAGGAACACTGTCACTGTGTTACTTTTTGTTACAGTGAAAGCGAAAGTTCCGATGAAATCAATTCGTGAGTATGTGAAAAAACTAAGACAGTGTTTATGGTAATTTTTTGCATAATGCATAACTAATTTTTGATCCACTATTCAATTCTTTGTGCTCTAGTTTTAATTTACCACGAATATTAAATGAAAATTAGAGATTGAGTTTTTACTAATTTTGTCATTACATTTTTTACAACGGTGGTTAAATCATATCAAATAAAAGTGATCTGTTGACGGCATATTGGGTACAGATTTTAATTTCACTTACAATTTGTGTGTCAGTGGTTATATTAAACGTTTATACAAAAAATTCAATTTCTCATATAAGTAATCCTTATTCTATAAGATTTGTCCCATTATTTCTAGACATGCTACTCGAAACAGTAAACATTAAACTGATATTATTTCTGAAAGAGGTGCACTTTACTTTTTGAGCATCGGAGTAGTAGATAGGTAAAAATTAATCACTCCATTTTAGTTAAATATTAATGTTGTAAATACTTATTTTAAATAACGAAATTAGTCTCATGTTGTATTAACGTCAGCAAGCTCCAAAATTTGGAGAATATTCAAATGATAGATCCTCCGATAAAAGAACTTATCTCTAGATACGTAACAGCTATCCCTTTAGGACATAATTTGTTTTCTGCTAATATAGTTACATAATATGTCCATTAAAAAGTAAATGTCTCATCAAAATGAATTTTTACATTGCCTGCTCTTTGTACAAAACAATTTGACTTTAATATGATAAATTCATAAAATGCCTCATTTATAAAAATTGCAGTGCCCTATTCTTTCTAAAAGTTATTATAGTTACCATATCAGTGAAATGTGCATGATCGTCAGACGTACAGAAAGCAATTTGCAAATATGAAACCCTATATTGTGTTAAAGTATCTTTATTTACATTTACGATATTAATATTAAAAGAATCAGTGATTTAAAAAAAAATAGCTTTTGCTTTCCTACTTTATTTACTTCTCTCTCTTTACTCTGTTGGTGGTGATATTACTATTTCTTTCCCAAAATAGAACACCATAATTCTATCATAACAGCATTCTTTGAAAACCTACAGTGTAATGTTAATATTAAGTCTAGTATCGTTAAGCAAATTTTGCCCAAGTATTAGGAATAATCATTGTAAACTTTTAATTTTTTGTAGAGGTTACTAAAATTGGTCCACAAAAAATTAAAATAACATCAAACCTTTACGTTTTGAGGTCTCAGAAACCCAAAAAAGTGGTTTTTTAAAAAAATTCTCTGTTTGTGCGTGTATGTGTGTGTGTTCACGATAGCGACGAAATTACTAAACAGACTTGGATGAAACTTTGTATGGGGGTTTCTTTACTGCTCCAGAAAATCCGATAAGATCTTGGTTGAAATCCCATTACGATTTATGCCGTTTTGGCACAACAACATAGCAAATGTGAAGCATAGTCCATTATTACCGCGACAGGGGTAGTCGGAAAGCGCGTCCCACAATGACATTTTTTTCAATTGAGATGTGAAGAAGCGCCGCGCCGCTTTTCGCCGGTCCAGGCCGGTACGGGTCGGATCATAATTAAATTCTCTTTGTCTTAGGCTATATTTCGTTAAGATAATCGGTCGGATCTATTCTTAATTAACATATTTAATTCGTCTATCTCTTTTTTCCGAAAAACCGGGTGTGGGGATGAAGACTGCACGTTTCCGCACTTTTTTCGGCTTAATCTAGTAAAGGTATGGCAAGTGAGAGGAGAAGAAAATAGAATAGTAGCAGCTACTCGGAAAGCAGAAATCTAACGCTTTAGGAGCGAATTGGGACTTATTGTGGACCAACCAAGACCTGGCAGGAGTGGAAACACAAATGATGGGAATACAGCGAGGCGTCTTATCCACAATGCAGATATTTCGGTGGAGATTACAGGGTTTCATAAAGATTTAATTCACAGATTCAAGATTAGTTCGATAACTTTCTTGTGGATTTGTAATAAATCTTGCTGAATTTCAGAAATAAACACTAGAAATAGCGAGACTCTTTGTGGACCTCTAGCCTTGATATTACATATCTGCATCAGTGCATAAGATACTTCTACATGGCGCTTCCATAATATCAGCCGCGTTGCTATCAATTGGGATGATGGCAGAAGAAGCGAAACAATCAAGGAATAAACACTTAAATCAATACAGTGTTAAATGTCCAGGAAACACGCGAATTCTGACTAATTAATCGTCTTTTAGCTACCTCTGATCTTATGATATGTTCCTTGCATCAGCAATATATACAAAACCAAAAAGGAAGAATCTTCCCTCAGAAGTTATCGCTATATTACATCCTAGAGAAGACATTGCCACAAAAGCAACACCAGCTGTCGTACCGCAAAAGCAACACCAGTGCGATAGTAAGTTTAGTTTCTCATGAGATAAGGTACATACGATTATAATTGATACAAATTTTAATTCCTTCTATTTTGTACTAACACAATATTTTCTCATGTATTTATTAACAAATTGTAACATATTATTTATATATTATGCATTACTCACAAAATACTGCTGGTTTGCTGTCTGTATGTTGTCTTACCTGATACCAAACCTACTAGAAACCTAAGCAGAAATACGCGAAAAGTAGTTTTGGCCCCATGTCGACTCGTTTCCGACCACTGTGCATTGAGTGGAAGGAATATAGATGTTTCATTGATTATAGTTTAAACAATGAGGGTGTTGTAGAAATTAATAGTTATTGTTGTGAATGTGCCAATGCAATGGTCGAAGAACAGTTGGTTGTTGTTCCCATATAGCAGCTATTATTATACTCTTCGCAAATACAAAACGAAGAGTATGTTGCATTCGATCGGCACATTTCTAAAATCGGTAATATTGCTCGTAGAGAAAAAAAAAGTCATTTCACTGTGTTGGTGATCGAATTCTGAACGAATTTCAAAATGTCCGTCCGTTTGTCCGTCTGTTCGTCTGTCCGTCCGTCTGCCCGTCTGCCCGTCCGTCCGTCACGTTTCTTGTAAGCACTATAACTTAAGAACGAAAAGTCCGATAGTATTGAAATTTGGACAGTAAGTTAGCGTTAGCTAGAGAAAGAACCCCATTGTTTTTTAACAAAATCGATCAATAAATAAGAAAGTTATTAATTTTTGAAATAAAGAAATTTTGTAAGGAGTATTGTTCAAATGGTAACTGATTTTATTGAGTCACAAGCTGAAAATTAATGTGGTTCCTGATTCTCGTGGAATTACATAAATATTAGAGGGCTACAATTTATTTTATTTTTTTTACACTATGAGCTAATCTTCCAATCTTATTAAAAAAAAATACACGTTATTACTTAGGACATGAACATATAATATAATCTAGTTTCAGATATCGTTATAAGACATACGTGTACCAAGTTTCATGTTGGAAATCATTCGACAATAGAAGGATATTTTCTAATGTTATTGTTTTAGAGTAATAGTCATTTGTTTTGTTACTATAATAAAATATCATAAGTGTACGTCAATCTGTTAATTGTCATAGTTAAAATAAAAACGTTTATACATTGAACCAAGTGTCCTCCAGTATTGTTTCTTACCACGACCTCATAATCCAACAGGTTATGGGCCCAGGTACGTGGAGTAATTAGGAAGTTTAAAGAAAATAAAAAAAAAGGTGTTAAAAACATTACTGTCAAGTGTCATTCACGTCGGATACGGAAATAATACCAAAAATGAGTGGAAATGGTAGCACGGTCAGGCTTGAAGCACTAAATAAAAATAATTACGACACATGGAGAATTCAGGTAGAAGCGTTGTTAACAAAAAACAAGGCTTGAAAATACGTTAGTTGAGAGACTTTAAAGCCAGAAATACAGGCAGATGACAGGGAAGGATTAGCAGCAGCAGTTAAAGTCTGGGAAGAAGCGGACAAAATGGCAAGGTCAGATCTCATTTTATCCATTGATCCTTCTGAACTGAAACAGATCAAATTTTGTAAAACGTCACGTGATATTTGGCTAAAGCTTGAGGAAATATATCAGTCAAAAGGGCCAGCAAGAAAAGCTAATTTACTGAAACAGCTTATTTTGCAGCGAATGCAAGAAGAAGTCCATGAACATTTAAGAAAGTTTTTCGATGCCGTCGACAAATTAAACGACATGGGAGTCGAAATTAACAAAGATATGCTTGCAATTTTACTTCTTTATAGCCTACCAAAGAACTTTGAAAACTTTAGGTGTGCTATCGAGTCACGTGATACACTGCCGGAACCAGAGACCCTGCGAATCAAAATTATAGAGGAAAATGATGCTCTTAAGGAAAATTCATACGAAGAAATGCGGAATGCCATGATGGCGAAGAGAAATTTCAACGGACCGAGGAAATATCAGCAGAATCAAAAGAAAACTGATAAACGACACGGTACCAAAGAAGAGTTCAAATTTAAATGTCACCGTTGTGGAAAACAGGGACATAAAGCTGCAAATTGCTACGCAAAGGTCGACAAATACAAATTTGAAAAAGCGGAAACTTCTCAAAAGGCAGAGACAGTTACCTATTATGTTTCCATGGGAATGATGGACAATCAGTCAACATTTTCAGTTGAAAACACTACAAGCAATATTTGGTGCTTGGACAGTGGAAGTACTGCACATATTTGCAAAAGTAAGGAGAGATTCGAAGATCTAAAAACAGAACACGAAGTTCTAAACCTAGCAAGCAATGCGTCAACAAATATTACTGCAAAAGGCAAAGTCACGTTCTCAACAAAAGTAGGAACGGAACAAAAGATTGTAAATCTGAGAGAAACTTTGTATGTGCCCGATTTGCGTGTAAATTTGATGTCTGTAAGCAAAATTACTGACAGAGGTTGTGACGTAATCTTCAAAAAAGATTTAGCTATGGTAATCGATACAAAAGGTAATACTCAAATGATTTCGAAACGAGTTGGTGGATTGTACCAAATACAAGAAGATATGTCATATGTTTGTGGAAAGGCTACCACATCTATCGATTCGTTGTCAAAAATTGAAGATTGGCACCAGCGTCTCGGACATTTGAACATAAAAGATCTCCTTAAAATGAAAAATAATGGTCTTGTAAGAGGTATAAAATTCGAAGATGGAAAAATGCCACAGTGCAAAATTTGCTTAAGGGGTAAATTGACAAGAATGTCATTTCCACGACAATCTACAAGATGTACTGATTTATTAGAGATAATACATACAGATTTGTATGGACCCATGAGGACCGAATCTAATGGAAAATCGAGATATTTCGTAACGTTTATCGACGATCACTCCAGATGGTGTGAAACTCGTTTCATAAGAAACAAAAATGATGTATTCCAAGCTTTCAAGAACTACAAAATCTTTGTGGAGAAGCAAACGGGACGAAAAATTAAAAGCCTACAATCAGATAATGGCAAAGAATTTTGTAATAAAGAGTTCGATGATTATCTGAAAGAAAACGGAATCAAGAGAAGGCTTACTGTTACTTACACGCCAGAACAGAATGGAGTAGCTGAACGTAAGAATCGTACTCTAACCGAAATGGCAAGATGCATGTTGATTCAATCAGATCTATCTCCATCATTTTGGGTGGAAGCGGTAGCAGCTGCAACATACATAAGAAACAGGTGTCCCACGCGAAGTATTAAAGGAAAAACTCCTTTTGAAAAATGGACAGGAAAAATCGCGAATGTGGAACATCTTAAAATATTTGGATCCAAGGTCTTCACTCTGAATAGAAGTCCAACTAAGGGGAAGTTTGAGCCTCGTTCAAAGGAAGGAATCATGGTTGGTTATTCAGAAGAATCCAAAGCTTATCGAGTATGGATACCAGAGGATCGTAGAATTGATATCACTCGAGATGTGAAATTCGAATTTAACCACAAAACCGAATATGATGAAGGATTCGTTACCAAGGAAATTCTTGGGGAAGAAATCAATCGGAAATCACCAAATTTAAATGAGATGACAAATAAACGTCAAACTGAAATAGACGTCATGTCAATAAATGATGTAATTGGGGATAATCGAATTCGAGAAAATTTGATGAATGATGAAGTTTCATCGGAAAACGATTCTGAATCTATACCTTCTGATTACGAGAGACTCGTTCATTTCGATGGAATCGAAAGCGAAGACGAAATCCCAAGAAATAATACAGAAGATAATGGCGTAAATCAACTGATACAACCAGAAAAACAAAAAGGAAATACACCAATTTCAGTGATGAAGAGAGCTCCTGGAAGACCACAAATTAAGAGAACTGGCAGACCAGGACGACCTAGAAAAGTGTACAAAGTGGTAAATGTCACAGGTGCAGAAGAATCGGACGAAGAGGACGAACTGGATAAATATGCGAATTTAGCAGAAATTCCATTAGGAAAAGCAATTTCGAGTCCTGAAGCTCAAGAATGGAAAAGAGCTATCACCGATGAAGTCAAGTCGCTTATTAAGAATGATACTTGGGAAATTGTGAATCGACCAAGAAATCGCGACGTAATTGGTTCTCGAATTGTATTGAGAAACAAACATAAGGCTGATGGTACACTCGAAAGACGAAAAGCGAGAATAGTTGCTAAAGGTTTCACACAGAAACCAGGAATTGACTTTCATAATACATACGCACCAGTAGCTCGATTGGGATCGATAAGACTGATCACTGCATTAGCGGCGCATCGTGAAAGGAAAATTCATCAACTAGACATAACAACGGCCTATCTAAACGGCATTATAGAAGAGGAGATATACATGGAAATGCCAGTGATGTTAAAACAATCATTAGAAGCAATATTATCCAACGAGAATGAAGAAGTTGTTAGAAGAAAAGCAAATGCAATGCTACGTCACCTTCGAGGGGGGGATAAAGTATGTCAATTAAAGAGATCCCTATATGGATTGAAACAAGCTGGACGACAATGGCATAAAAGGTTTGATGACAGATTAAGATTTTTGGGACTCAAGCCGACTAGTGCAGACCCTTGTGTATATACAAAAGAAGGGGAAGATATATTAATAGTCTCTATTTACGTCGATGGCGTTATCATTGCATGTGAAAATATATCCAACATTAATAAATTTAAGAAAAGTTTAAGCCAAGAATTTGAGATAAGGGATTTGGGAGAAATTAATTATTGCTTAGGAATAGAATTCCAGCAAACTGAAGGAGGATATGCCATATTTCAAAAATGATATATTGAAGATATTTTAGAGAAATTTGGAATGAATGACTGCAAACCAGTATCAACACCGATGGATCCTGGAATTAAATTAATAAAACAGGACAGTGTATCGGAAAGTAATACGAAGAATATACCATATAGAGAGTTAGTTGGAGCGCTAATGTATTTGGCAGTAGCGACTCGACCAGATATAGCATATACAGTAAGTTATCTGAGCCAGTTTAATTTATGCTACGGGGACGAGCATTGGAAGGCAGCAAAACGTGTTATGCGATATCTTAAAGGAACTTCAAATCTCGGAATAATCTACAGAAAGACCAATGAGAACCTAAAAGGATTCGTAGATGCTGATTGGGCCAACTGTATATTAGACAGACGTTCTTATACAGGATACGTATTCGTATTGAGTGGAGGAGCCATCAGCTGGGAATCCAGAAAGCAAAGAACAGTAGCACTGTCATCAACCGAAGCGGAGTACATGGGATTGACAGAAGCTGCGAAGGAAGCAATTTCACTACAAAGATTTCTAACAGAAATGGGATTCGAGGAACTTGGGAACGTTAAAATATTTAACGATAATCAGGGAGCTCGAAAACTTTCGGAGAATCCTGTTTATCATGCCCGAACCAAACATATAGACGTAAGGCATCATTTCATTCGAGAGGTGCTAAAAGGTGAAAGAATGTCAGTAAATTTCATGGCTACCGAAGACATGCCTGCAGATGCCCTTAACAAAGCAGTGACTAAGCCTAAGCTAGAAAAATGCCGAAGTTGGATTGGTATTGGAAATATAAATTTAACTTAAGAAAATGTCCTTATTTTGAGGGGAAGTGTTGGAAATCATTCGACAATAGAAGGATATTTTCTAATGTTATTGTTCTAGAGTAATAGTCATTTGTTTTGTTACTATAATAAAATATCATAAGTGTACGTCAATCTGTTAATTGTCATAGTTAAAATAAAAACGTTTATATATTGAACCAAGTGTCCTCCAGTATTGTTTCTTACCACGACCTCATAATCCAACATTTCAAGTGAAAATCTAAATTTAATTTTATCAACTCTATTAATAAGGGAGTAGGGGGGACGGAAAATATTACAAAAACCTGAGGCCTTCGCTTCTAGTATATACACCAAATTCCAAATTTCTGTACTCTTACCAGCTTGATTTACTTATTTTGCCCTATTTACCCCTATTTAACCCCCAACCTTTCAACGGAATCATCTCAAAATATAATCTAGTTCCAGATGTCGTTATAATACATACGTATACCAAATTCCAATTTTATTTTATCAACCCTTTTAATAATGCAGTAGGGGTGGTGGGGGGTTGAAAAATATTATAAATAATCTGCGACCTTAGCTTCTAGTACATACGCCGAATTTCAAGTTTCTGTGCTCTTACCAGCTTGCTTTACTTATTTTCCCTAATTTACGCCTAGTTAACCCCCAACCCATCATCAGAACAATCCCAGAATATAATCTGCTTCCTGATGTCATTATAATATATACGTGTACTAAATTTCAAGTGAATATCTCAATTTAATTTTATCAATCCTTATAATAATGAAGTGGGGGGATGAAAAATATTACAAAAAATTTTGAGGCCTTGGTTTGTAGTACATACATCAAATTTCAAGTTTCTGTACTCTTACCAGCTTGCTTTACATATTTCCCCCTATTTACCCCCTATTTACCCCCCAATCCTTCACCGGATATCTTCAAAAAACAATCCAGTTCCAGATCTCGTTATAATATATACGTGTACAAAATTTTAAGTCAATATCTTTTAAACCGTTCCGGAGAAAACATGCGAACAAAAAAAAAAATACAGACAGACCGACAGACAGACAGACGGACCAAAAGACAGACAGAAAAAAATTTCGGTCAAATTTAAAATCTTGACGTTTCATGACATTCTAAACCTACATCAAGCAAAAAAAAAGTGAAATTTTTTTTGCGATTACTATACCTCCAATCCACTACGTGGATGTGGAAGTAATACACATACGATAATTTTTATCTTGATGTTTTTGTTCATCTCATACATTTAGAATAGATCTGAACCTTAATATAAAATTCCAGTACAAAAATTTACCATAAATCACTGAAGGGAAAGAAAAAAGAGATTGAATAAACAATGTAGGTCAGGCGGAAACCAAGAAAACCAATTTTACATATATAAAATACTGCCGGGAGATATTTATGTCTTTTAAGGTTTTATGTGAGAATCCCTTTTATTCTATGTGTAAGTTTTCGCTTTAAATGGAGTTAAGAATATTTTTCACAAAAGGAATGCTTTACCAGTATTGAAAACACCTGTAATGGTATTTAAACAAAACTTCCCTCTTTTATTGATTGTTTCTATTGAATGACCACCTTATATATTTTCCGCTATAAATATAATACTTTGTTTCTCGGCAATAGAGTGAACTACATTCTGAATAATCGTTCCCGCGGTTTTATTTTTTGGGTGATTACTCTGCATATTTTTCACTAAATTTTACATATTTCCCACTAAAAATCTTCCAGATCTCTTCGTTAATAATATGAATAATTGTCAAGGAAGAAATCTGTTAAAATTTTAGTAAAAATGTCCAGGATTGGTGACTATAAAAATTATTAATGAAAAAATGTGATGAAGGAAAATAATATTTGACATCCAGTCGGCACAACAGGGAAGTTCCTTGTAAATGTCTTTACACATTGATCACCATTTGGTGCGGAATTAGGTCTACTAAGAACATTCGGTTATCTTTCAAGATAATAGAAGAAAAACGATTACCGTTCATGGTGAGCGGTATAGAGAAATGCTACACGAATGGATAAACTTGGTACGGTAGTTCCAACAGAACAGTGTCATATGCCACATCGTGGTTGCTACAGTGGCAGTTTTAGTGGCAGCTTTGAAAGGAATATTTCTGGGACGGACCAGTTCAAGAAAGGCAATATTGCGAATTTATTCGCAGTATACTCCTGTGGAGCTATCTGAAAAGTGTACATCAATTACCCACGAACTTCTGTTTTCTTGAAAGCCAATATTCGTAGAGATATTACACAATCTATCAAGCTGTTCAATGCATTAACACTCGTTTTGGTCATTTTCCTGATACTAACACTCGTAACTAGACGAATAAAATTGTAATAGAGTCATTACATGATTTCCATAATAATTACACAAATGTTTTGATTTCGAAAATTCCATTTAAAAACATCATCGACGAATATATCTATAGCAGATATTGTCTGTAATTGTTTATTTGTGGCATATTCAGATTTTCTTACTTTCTATTGGGTATTTTGCCACTGAAAAATATTTAAAAATTTTTGATGAAAAAACCTCTGCGCCAAACGGATCAGACAGAGGTTGGTTCTTGAGTACTTGACTATTTCAAAAAGTCTCACACCTAAAAATATATAAACTAGAACAATGTTATAAACTAAAAACTCAAAATCAAAGCTATAGGAAGTTAACGTTTCGGAAGAGAATCTACTTCCGTTCTCAAAACTCTTTTGGCCGTCAACCATGACAGTTCTTTGTTGACGGCCAAAAGAGTTTTGAGAACGGAAGTAGATTCTCTTCCGAAACGTTAACTTAACAAAATACCCAATAAAAAGTAAGAGAAGATATATCTATAGCACTCGACAATATGTTAAATCACTCTAATTTTTTCGACAAAAGAATTTAAGAAGGGGTAATAAAATATTACATGGTTATCTAGAGAATAGAAAGACCCATGACACAAAAAATCGTGACCGGAAGTGACGTCAGAATTCCATGACGCTGGCAAAATTTGCAAAAATGAAAATTGGCTCCCTGTATGTCTGAGGTAGTACCTACTCACTCACATAAAGATTTTCATGTATCTTATTCAAAGAAAATCTCTACAGCCGGCTCTCCACCTAATTGTCTTTAAAAATCTGTTAACTTTAGCACCTTATTGATACAGAAGATTGTTTGATATCAATAAAGCAAGTCGTATAAAATCATTAAATCGTTTAATTAATTAGTAGGAGGTATAATAAAATAAAACCCTATATTATAATTACAATCTTACTTTATAATTAGTATGGTAACTTAACTGAAAGTCCTTGACGTCCTTGCCATACCTGGAAGTTACACTACGTACATTTAGAATAACATATATGTTGACAAGGTCAACTATTCGTATATTGCATTTCTTTGTTTATGCACTGAAACTTGGTCACTTTATCAAATAGTAATTTATCGCCGTATTATTGTAATGTAAAGCCATTATACGCTGGATTTGTATGTGGAAGGCGTTTCATTACCGTAATCTCATATAGTAGTAAATGGTTATATTAAAACGTGCATACGAGACCAATCCAATGTTATACTGAGGAATAATAAGAATCGACGAAAATTTCGCCACATTAACCAAAGAGATATCAATATTTTAATATAGAACGATTAATAATTAAGAGAAAGAGATATGATAAGAGGCGAAGATGGCGTTTTCCGAGAGAATAGACCAATGCTTTCATAGGATAGAAGAAGAAGGACTTTGACTTTGAAGTCGTGCGCCTGACAGACAACCTCGATGAATGGTTTGATGCTGTTATAATATAATAATAATAACACAGCCCCACAAAAAAAAATCACACCAGCGAACCAGGCCCATGTATTTTCAGCCGCTAAATACGAATCCGAGGTCAAAAAAATTGTATACCCCCAAAATTATTAGCTAGAGCCAAAAAAAAACTTGAATGGAGTAAAAAGAGGATTAAGCTACAAGAATAGTTGTTACATCTGAATCAATCGAATTATACAAATGAAGGTTAACAGCAGCGTACATACAATAGATATGAAACATACTACCATGGAGGGGTGAAAACTGCCCCCCTTATATAAAGAAATCTATCCAAAACAGCAATGCCTGATGAAGAAGCTCGAAATGTCTAAATTTTGGTAAGGTGATAAGAAATTGCATCAGGCCCGACGTAATCTTCATAAACTATCCCTATAGGATTGAACACAATCACCCCCTGTTTAAAGGACACGAGAAAAACAATAAAAACGGTAAATCCAACACGATTTCTATTTTCACGGATGCTATGATTGGCTGAAATCGCGTAGTACTCTTAAATAGAACTAGAAACTTACGTACCATCAACGTCCTACAATTTCAACTCTCAGAAGGTGTGAAAATTATTAAAATTCAGGACTCAACTTGAAAAAAGCTGCAGTGAGCCTCGAAAATGCTCGAAACTCCGGAGATTTGTAAAGGCCAGAAGAATCTTCAGTAGTTTTGAAATCTACCCCAAAAGCGCTGCCAAAAATCATCCCTTAAATGACACAGAGAACACAAGAAAGAAATATTGATCTAAAAGTATGTCAATTTTTATGGATGCTATGATTAGTTAAAATTGCGTAGTACTCACAGTTAGACTTGGAAAGTCACGTACCACTGTTGCTATTCAATTCTACTCCCATAGGGGTGAAAACTACCCCCTGTGTAAGAAACAACTATTAGAAGTGACTTCTGAAAGAACCCCAATCATGCCAATCATAGCATCCATAAAAATGTAAATCCGGCTAGTTTCTCTCTGTTTTAGGGGCGGCATCTCGCAACCCCGTGGGGGTGGTTTTCAAGCACAGCGTCGAATATAGTCTAGTTTCTTCACATTCCACACAAAGCAGGTGTTTCGATTTTTATAGAAGGCACTGTAACTTTTTATAGTTAAATCTTACATAGGGGGTAGTTTTAACACCCTTAGGGTTGACACTGTAGGACGTTGATGGTACGTAAGTATCTAGTTCCATTTCAGAGTACTATGCAATTTCAGTCAATCATAGCATCCATGAAAATATAAATCCTGTTGGATTTTACGTTTTTTCTTGTTTTTCTCATGTCATTTAAACTTGGTCGTTGGTCCCAACCCTATAGGGACAGTTTATGAAGATTACATTGGATCTGATGCAGTTTCTTATTAGGTACTTTAACAAAACTTAGACATTTCGAGCTTTTTCAGCAGTCATTGCTGTTTTTTATCGAAGAGAATTGAAAACAGTAATTACATGCAGAAAAATCCAAACAAGAGAATGTAAAATTAAAACTTATCCTACTAAAAAAAAATCGAAGGACTGTTTATTAAATTTTGATAGATGATACGGGTAAAAGCTTAACAAAAAAAGTCGTATGAGACAACTACCGCAGCGAAGGCATCCCAGTCGCCAAATCTATGGTTTTCTAACGTTTTCCTAACGTTTCTCGAATGAGTTGCATGGTGTCTTCAGGGAGTTCTCCCATCGGCATTGCAACTCTTCTCGTTCTCGTTACAGTTTCCGTCGTGCTTTCCGTTAGCGCTGCCTGGATGTGATTTTTCAGGGAGATGATGACCTCTTCTAATTGTTCTTCACTGTCGATTATGGGGACATGTGCAATGTTCCTTTACAAAATTGCTCGGAACTGTTCCCAGTTCGTTCTTCTCTTGGTGAAAGCTTCCTCTTCAGGGACGTCATATCCTAGCTTTAGGAAAATGGGGTTGTGATCCGAGGAGCCTTCGGCTTGGGTTTGAATTCGGCGGTGAGAGTCATCTCGTTGAGCAGAGCTATGTCCAGCACGTCTGTCCTATATCTTCCGTTGTCAAACGTCGGTTCTTCCGGGCCTATCGCTTGCACGTCTATCTTGATCTTCTAGGAATCTAGGATCTAGGATCGCAGGATCACCCGTCCTCGGGTGTTGGTGAACCTGCTATTCCACATTGGCGATTTGGTGTTAAAATCTCCTATAGCCATTGTCTGAGTACCCCGTATTATGAGGGCCTCCAGGTCATGGTGTAGGAGCGGACGTTGAGTTGTCTGGTAACAGGAAACAATCTTGAGTGGGCCGTTTCGTTCCGTTAAAACTACTATGGCGATGGCTTCCATGTTCTCCAGTTCCGGCGTGTCGATGAGGTGGTGGTCTGTAGTCCTCTTGACGAGTAGAGCAACTCCTCCTACGTTTGCTCTGCGTTGTCCTCTATAGACTTCGTCGCCTGGAATTCGAAGTTCGGTAGTATCCTGGCGAAGTTTGTTTTCTTGCAGGGCCATCACGTCGATGTTGTACCTCTCCAAGATTTCTTCTACTTCTAGCTTCCTTTGTCGGAGGCCGTTCACGTTCTATTAGGCTATCTGCAAGATTTTCTGCTTCATCAGCGTAGTAGCCAACTACTCTTGGAGCATTTCTGGCATCTGAGCCAAGAACGCGCTCATTGCTGAGCACATCTGCTGTATCTGTGACAGCGCAGCTATGAAATTGTTGGCCACGACATAGTTCTAGGGTTTAACCCCCTTCTTTGGCTCTGTCTTGGCCTTGTTTACAGGTGCGGCTGTTTATTAAATTTTAATAGCTGATACGGGAAAAAGCTTAATGAAAGAAGTCGCATGAGACAACTACCGCAGCGATGGCATCTCAGTCGCTAAATCTATGGTTTTCTAATGTTGAGGCCCAAGTTAGGTTTTGATTTTAATAAAGATGGTTAGGGGGAAGAATTTAGAATAACAAAAAAAATCATTAAAGAGAAGGGCACACAGTAACGAAGAGGCGGACAGGAAAGTGTCAAATATGTAAAGTTTTCAAAGATAGAGCATGGAGTAGGAGAAAATTCGGTAACAGGAAGTGTAGCTAGAGTGGATGCCGGAAAATGGGCAACGCCTAGTATGATAGGGTGTGTCTCGGGAGGGGTATTATGCTGTCTAATTTGTGTAACGTTGCGTGTTAGCGGACCATCACTCAGTTTTGGTTTGTAGTATACAAAACCTTTTCGTAACGTATAAAGCATTGGTTAGACCCTGAGAACATGAATTTTCGAGCTAGAAATTTTGATACACATTGATATACTATCTACGTCTCTTGTAGAGGTAAAAAAACATACCTCCAATAATGTGAAAAATTTATACTACCTAAAACCGGAGAAAAGATCAACGTCCAGTCATTGCATTTTTGTTGCACTAGTCCATTAAATAAATTTTGTTTTTTTTTACGTAAAGTATCCAAGCTTGCGATTTTCATATTACGTTGAAAGTATATCATAGGCAAGTGACATTATAATTTTTATACGTATATTCAAATTAAGAATTTTGCAAAAGCAAACAAATTTACTTAAATATTTATTCAAATTATTTAATGTCAAGGCTGTGATCCTGGCTCAAATGACGTAGATAGCAGAGTATTTCCAACACAACAGGCTATTTTTGAATGACGACTGAAGATAATTCTTTTCTCTTTTATATATTAACTATTATTTTACTTCCACACGTAATGAAGTGGAACTTTGGTATTTGTAAAATAAGTCCAATATTTCCTTAATTGAAATACGTTTAGAATGTCATGAAACGCCGATATTTCAAATTAAAGCAAAAAAAAATCTGTCTGTCTGTCGCGTTGGTCAGTCTGTTTATCTGTAACTTTCTTTGTACGCAAGTTTTCTTTGGAATGGT
This sequence comes from Stenurella melanura, assembly GCA_963583905.1. Taxonomy (NCBI): domain Eukaryota; kingdom Metazoa; phylum Arthropoda; class Insecta; order Coleoptera; family Cerambycidae; genus Stenurella; species Stenurella melanura. The sequence goes on along the minus strand of OY757312.1, from coordinate 62,340,158 downwards.
TTGAAATATTAACTTGACATTTGGTACACGTATGTATTATAACGCTATCTAGAATTAGGTTATATTTTGGGCTTACCCCGATGAAGCTCCACCGCCGCCCCCACCCTATTATTAAAGGAGATAATAAAACAGAATTGAGATATTCACTTGAAAGGTACACGTATTATTTTTTTGAGATTGAAGGGTTCGGGGGTAAATAGGGAAAAATAGGGATGAACAGGGGTAAAGCAAGCTAGTAAGAGTCTAGACACTCGGAACTTGATGTATATACTAGAAGCCACCATCCACCATCCACCACCCCACTCCATAATTAAAGGAGTTAACAAAATAAAATTAAGGAATTTACTTGAAAGATACACCTATACATCATAACAATACCTGGAACTAGATTATATTTTGAGATGAATAGTTGAAGGGTTGGGGAGTAAATAGGAGAAAATAAGTAAAGCAAGCTAGTAAGAGTCCAGAAACGTGGGATTTGGTGTATATAGTAGAGGTTAAAATGTCAAGTTTTTTAGTACGTTTGACAACACTTACGTACTATAGCGAGATCTAAAACCAGATTATACTTTGAACCTATTCTATTGATGGATTTGGGGGCTAAGTAAGTAAAGCAAGGTGGCATGAGCACAGAAACTTGGGATTTGGCGTATATAGGCTATTGACTATGTAATTGAATAAGGAATTAATTTGTTATTATTTCATATGTGTAATGGGCTTGTTCGGCATTTTTTTATTTCACAAATCGAACATGCAAGTATAAATTAATGGATCTGCAAAAAATCAGAATCTTATTCGCACGTTTAGTATCTTAAAAACCATTACAAATTTCCATCTCGCGAAAATGGGGCGTGGCCAGGCGCTACGTCACTATACGCATAGACTCGGCGATCTCAATAGACTTGATGCTCCTGATTGGTTATAACTATAAGTGTTTTCGAAGTATTGTTTGCTTTGCTTACTACTTGACAGAAGGGGAGTACAATTTGGTGAAAAGTCAAAAAATTACAATTTTCTCTCGCTCCTGCCAGAACGAATTTTCGATTTCAACCCTGCAATTTATGATTATAATTCATCGCCGACCTTCTCCTTTCCGTAGACACATAGAACGAACTTCCACTCGACGTATTTATTTAGTTACCAGCGTTTAAAAATTCCATGTTTTTCGACTTTTCAGGTTAAATTTGAAAGGTCCCAGAAAGCCATTTTTCTTACGTCACTTGCGTATAGTGACGTCACAAATGAGCGCTCGGTTTTTGCAACTATTACTAAATTCAACTCCTTATATCTCGAGAACGGAAAAAGTTAATAATACGAAATTTTAAGTGTATAATGAGAATATCGAATACTATATGAAAAAGTATAAAAACCATATAAAAAGAATATCATGGAACAAGCCCATTGTACCCGAGCATTGATAAATCCAAAAGTTCTATTAAATTTAGGCTTGAGTTTTTGAGAACGGAGTGAATTTGTCCTCTCTTAAGATTGTTAAATATAACTCAAAAACCGCTGCCTAAGGTACTACTTCCACATCCAGATTTTTCATCCAAGTCGCTTTAAAGGAAATATCTTGATTATATTTGCACTCTAGTGTGTAAAATTTTTACCAAATTTCAAGTGAAAATATCAATTTAATTTTATCAACTCTTTTAATAAGGTAGTGGGAGTGGTGGGGGATGGCCTTCGCTTTTAGTACATACCCCAAATGCTAAATGCCAAATTTCTGTACTCTTGCCAGCTTGCTTTACTTATTTTCCACTGATCACCCCTATTTAACCCGCAACCCTTGAACGGAATAATCTCAAAATATAATCAAGTTCCTGATGTCATTATAATATATACGTATACGAAATTTCAGGTGAACATCTCAATTTTATTGTATCAACCCCTTTAATAATGGAGTGGGGGGATGGTAAATATTATAAAAAATTTTGAGGTTTTGGGTTCTAGTACATACACTCTAGTTTCTGTGTTCTTACTTCCAGATCTCGTTATAATATACATGTGTACAAAATTTCAAGTCAATATCTTAAACACTTCCGGAGAAAACGTGCGGACAAAAAAAGTTACAGACAGGCAGACCGACAAACATACAGACAGACAGACCGATAGACAGACATAAATTTGTTTCCTCTCTCAAATTTACAATCTCTACGTTTCATGATTCTAAATCTATTTCAAGGAAAAAGAAATTTGAAAATTTGTTTACGATTACTATACTTCCAATCCACTACGTGGATGTGGAAGTATATAAATATAATACGATTTTTTTGTAGAGAATTAAATTTCCTATCGAAGTGGCATTTTATAAAGTAAAAAAAAAATCTTTTTTTCAACAAAATAAATCAAAAAAACTATTGAAAGGAAAACCGAAAATTTGTGGAGTGGATTTATTTACATATTTAGGTATCGGTTCACGAAAATGAAAGCAGATGTAATTCCCGTCAAAATGGTGATCAATAAAATTATTTTTGATAAAAATTGACTGATACAGTCGTTCAAAGTCACCGTTTACGGTATAACCACTTTTTACCTTTATACCATATTATTTTTAATTTCTACACGCGAAAATTATTTTCATTCTATACAAAAATTATTTTCGGTTTATCAATGATACAATGATAAAGGTATTTTCGATATTCTTATGATCTTAGACATAAAAAACTTTAATGTAGTACTAATTTATAGCTGTTTTAAAGATACTTTTTTTGAAAATTACGTATTTTATATTTATCCCATAATGTTTTTGAATTGAAAATCAATATATATCTTCATCAACATAGTATTGGACATCTTCTTCCGTAACTTCGGGAACATCAGCGTCTTCACAATTTAAGCCCATACATTCATTGCAGAACATGGAGCAGCTAATTCCTAATTTTCTGCAGCCACAATTTCCGTGACAACCTTTTATGCACCCACAAGCTACTTGCTCCAGCTTGCTTTACCTATTTCCTCCTATTTACCCCTATTTACTCCCTAACCCTTCACCGGATATCTTAAAAAACAATCCAGTTCCAGATCTCGTTATGATATACACGTGTACAAAATTTCCGGAGATAAACCGTTCCGGAGAAAACGTGCGGACAAAAAAAAAGTTGCAGACAGGCAGACAGAAATTTTTTCCTCTCAAATTTAAAATCTCGACGTTTCATGGCATTCTAAAACTATTTCAAGAAAAAGAAATTGAAATTCGTTTTACACTATACCTCCAATCCACTACGTGGATGTGGAAGTAAAAGTAGGTAACTTTGAACGACTGTATCTCAGCCAATTTTTATCCGACACTTTTGTTGGTCACCATTTTGACGAGAATTACGTCAGCTTTCTTTTTTGTGAACCGATGCGTATACCTAAACCCACTCATAAAAAAGTTGTACACAAAAATTTAAAAAAAATAAAAAAATTGAAAATTGTCGGTTTTCTTTAAAATAGTTTTTTTTATTTATTTTGTTGAAAATAAATGTTTTTTGACTTTATAAAGTTCCACTTCGATAGGAAATTTGGTTCTCTACAAAAAATCGGGTGGGGTGGGAAGTCTGGATATAGAAGTAGTGATCTTAGGCAGCAGTGATAGTGCCATGGTACATATCTTATTTCTATTTATTATTTGAATATTGTTATTTATTTATTTATTTGTTTATTTATTTATTTATTTATTTAACAATACACTACCTAACAGAGAATTCCAATTACAGGGTAGGAAATAGTAAGTATTTACAAATATATAACGTATAAGAGTAGAATACAAAGTAGACAAATAAAAACAAAGATAAAACAAAACAAAAAATTTTAAATTATGCAGTTAATCTTTTTATCGCAGCTACATTGCAGTGGAATATATCAAACTGATCTTGTAGATTATTATAATTTTCACACATTTTGTATAGAGGCGAAAATTTCTGGACGTTGGTTCGGGGAGTCGGTAAATAGAACAATGAATTATGCCTAGAACCAGGTCTAGGAGTTCGAAAATTTAGTAAGTTTAAGATAGCAGTTATATTATGTATTATTTTAAAAAGAAAAATTTGCTGTGAAATAGTTCTACGAGCCTCCAGACTCGAGAGCGAGAATCTATTTAACAGTTCAGTCTGAGGAAAACCAATAGCAGGATAGACACCATCTTCCTTATGACTCAAAGTCTTTAAAAAACGCCTCTGAATTCTCTCTATGCTCTGTATATGTGTGTTATAATGGGGCGACCAAATAATTGACGAATATTCCAATATGGATCGAACAAACGATTGATATAGTAGTTTCATCGTGTTAATGTCGTTAAAATCGCGAGAACATCGTATTATGAATCCCAGCGTTCTGAAACTTTCATTAGTGATGGTATTTATATGGCAATTAAATGATAGTTTGGTGTCAAATGTTACACCTAGGTCGCGGAATGTTGATGAACGTGTAAGCACTGAATCTTCTATACGGTAATTAAATTCTACATATTGGTGTTTATTAGTAAAAGTTAGGACATTACACTTTCTTATACTCAACTGTAATTTGTTTAAATCAAACCATTCATTAATTTTATCAAGGGCACTTTGTAATACCACACAGTCACTCACATCATTTATTTTATTGTATAACTTCATATCATCTGCGTATAAAAGATAATGCAATGTCGTTAATGAAAATGTTGAAGAATAATGGGCCCAGAAGAGAGCCTTGAGGTACACCGGAGGTAGATACGAATTTCACGGATCGTTGTCCACGGTATTCAATATGGTGATGTCTGTTTTCAAGATATGATTTGAAAAATAACAACAAATTTCTTGAGAAGCCAAATTTTTGAAATTTATAACATAAAATACTGTGATCTAGTCTGTCAAATGCTTTAGTAAAGTCTGTGTAAATTACGTCAACCTGTGAGTTAGTGTCGATAGCATTAGATATACCGGGTGCCACAAGTAAGTGGCTCACCCCTATATTTCCTTTATTTTTTAACTTATTCATTTGAAATTTGGGGTGCATAAACTACCTGTAAAAATTGATTTTTGGACATGAAAAATGGTATGAGACCATTTCCGGTTTACCCGGAAATGACCGCAACTTTCGAATTTTAAATGGAACGCCCTATATATTTTTACATATTTGGATTCAAGACAACATTCTAAATACACCATGAGAATTTCGCGAATTTTTGAGTCGATGTTCAGTTTTTTTAAGCATTTTAAGATATTCGTCTAGAGTGCTTTGAAATACCAAAATTTGTTCTACGGTATGTAAAGTCCAAGGGAAAAATATAATTTTTCATTTGATTTCATTAATAACCATTTACGAAGCCTCCAAAGTTGAACATATCACTTTTTTATCGAAAACTTTTTTTTTTCAAATGGAAAGGTGGTGGTTCATTATGTTCAATAAATTATAAAAATTTTTCTGAATTTTTTGACATATGAAGTAATTTAATACCACTTCCGGTTTCGCAGGAAATAACCCTAACTTCTGATTTTCGAATATAACACCCTGTATATTATTACATTTTTTGATTCAGAATGAATTTTTGAACATGTGTGGTGATTTTTATAAATTTGTGGCAAGTTGGTATTTTTTATAGAAATTATAACTTTTAATCTAGACTGCTATGAAATAAAAAAATAAGTACTTTGTCATTTTAGATTGTACAGAAAAAATTTTTTATACATAGTTACTATTATTAACCATTTTGTAGGCATTTTAATGCAAGTAATTCAGTTTTTTTGAAATAACTCTTTTTTTCAGATGGGACGGTGGTGGGTCCTTATATCCATTAAATTGCCCTTTTCTACGAATCCATTGATATCACTATGCTTGGGTTTTTATTAACATTTATTTAAAAAACTGTAAAAACAGATTGTACTTGTGGTATTTTAAATCTATAGTTATTATTATATGGCTATCAAAAAATTTCGCATCAAGAAAAAGAAAAAAAACGTATGTTTATTATTATTCGAAATTCTAAATCAAAATTTTTAAATAATAACACATTGTAAGAAAACTGAATCAAAATTAAAATATTTACAATTAACAAAAATTACAAGTATTGTTCAAAGTGGCCTCCCCCACGAGCTATACCACTCTCTCGCTCGATGTTCTGTCCCTCGAATGACGTTTTCTAATATTTCAGATGTTATAGTATTGAATGCAGCTCTTATTCTGTTTTCTAGATTTTCTAATGTCAAAACTGGTATCCCGTACACTTTATCCTTGAGACATCCCTATAAATAAAAATCCAAACAGGTTAAGTCCGGAGACCTGGCAGGCCACCGTACCGGACCATGAGTTGCTATTACTTGTTCACCATACGTCTCAGTGAGATGATTTAAAACAATTCTGCTATTGTGCGGAGGAGCACCATCTTGTTGAAAGTATAAGTTCCTAAATTGAGCTAATGGTAGCTCTGCAACTTCATCCCATATCTCATTTTGTAGAAACTCGAGGTATCTTTCACCCGATAATGTTCCTTGAAACAAAATAGGCCCTACTATGCGGCGTCCATAAATTCCAGCCCATACATTTATGCCAAAACGTTCTTGAAAATTATTGGTTCTGACTAAATGTTGATTTTCTTGAGACCAATATCTAGTGTTGTGTCGATTAAACATTCCATTTTTTGTGAATCTAGATTCATCTGAGAATAACACATTTTCTAAAAATCTGTTATCTTGTTCACGTTTATTACGTAATCACTCACAGTATTTGTACCCTTCGATCATTATCAGCTTCATAAAGATGCTGGTGTAAGTTGTATTTAAAAGAATGATAATTGTGTTTTTTTGATATGCGTCTTACAGTTTCCTTATTTGAACCCAATTCCTCTGCGATTTGTCTCGTAGAAGCAATTTGATCATAGTTTACTATGGCTAGCACATTAATTTCCAACTTTTTCATTATTTGTATACACCATTATTGCAATACTTAACTAAAAGTTTCAATTAGAGAACTGTCATTTAATTTATTTTGTTTCTCTTTCAAAATACAAGGGTAACTTGATGCGAAATTGCAATAGTTAACTAAAAGTTTCAGTTAGAGAACTGTCATTTCGTTTATTTTGTTTCTCTTTTAAAATGCTGGTAACTTGATGTGAAATTTCTTGATAGCCGTATAATAATAACTGCAGATTTAAAATACTACAAGTACAATGGGTTTTTACAGTTTTTTAAATAAATGTGAATAAAAACCCAAGCATAATGATATCAATGGATTCGTAGAAAAGGGCAATTTAATGGATATAAGGAGCCACCACCGTCCCATTTGAAAAAAAGAGTTATTTCAAAAAAACTAAATTACTTGCACTAAAATGCCTACAAAATGGTTAATAATAGTTACTATGAATAAATATTTTTTTCTGTACTATCTAAAATGACAAAGTACGTATTTTTTTATTTCATAGCATTCTAGATTAAAATTTATAATTGCTATAAAAAACAACAACTTGCCATAAATTTAGAAAAATCACTACACATGTTCAAAAATTCATTCTGAATCCAAAAATTTAATAATATACAGGGTGTTCCATTTGAAAATCAGAAGTTAGGGTTATTTCCTGCGAAATCGGAAGTGGTATTAAATTATTTCATATGTCAAAAAATTCAGAAAAAAATCTGTAATTTATTGAACATAATGAGCCACCACCTTTCCATTTGAAAAAAAAAAGTTTTCGATAAAAAAGTGATATGTTCAAATTTGGAGGCTTCGTAAATGGTTATTAATGAAATTAAATGAAAAATTGTATTTTTCCCTTGGACTTTACATACCGTAGAACAAATTTTGGTATTCCAAAGCACTCTAGACGAATGTCTTAAAATGCTTAAAAAAACTGAACATCGACTCAAAAATTCGCGAAATTCTCATGGTGTATTTAGAATGTTGTCTGGAATCCAAATATGTAAAAATATACAGGGTGTTCCATTTAAAATTCGAAAGTTGCGGTCATTGCCGGGTAAACCGGAAATGGTCTCATACCATTTTTCATGTCCAAAAATCCATTTTTACAGGTAGTTTATACACCCCAAATTTCAAATGAATAAGTTAAAAAATAAAGGAAATATAAGGGTGAGCCACTTACTTGTGGCACCCGGTTATACAAAAGAGATTAGTTGATGTAGATTGTCCCTTAAAGAAACCGTGCTGGTATTCAGTAATGCGAGTTTTTGAATAAGAAAATGTTGGTTCATGTAACAGAATTTCGAACGCTTTTGAGAAATTGTTGATAATCGTTATAGGTCTGTAATTCTTAATATTATTTTTTTCGCCTTTTTTGTATACAGGAATTATTTTAGAACATTTTAGTGCATCAGGAAATATATTAGATTTAATGGATAAATTAAATAAGAATGTAAGAGGAGTTGTGAGCGCGCTAGCACAATCATGAAGTATGAAGGCTGGAATTTTGTCAGGGCCCATTGTGTATTTAGGCTTGATTTTTTTCAAGGAATTTAAAACTTCTTGTTCTGTAAACCGTTCGATTGTTAAAAAATCTGTTTCTGAGTCAACAGGAAGGTCCTCGATTGATGGATTAGAGGTAATATATGAACTTCAAAAGTATTCAGCGACACCATTAACTACTTCCTTGTTGCCTACATAATGTTTATCTTCATAGTTCATAGCTGTTGGTAAATTATTACTAGATTTCTTACTGTTTATAAACTGCCAGAACTTATTGGGATTGTGTTTAATATTACTTTCAATGTCGCGACAATATTTTTTATATTCAATATCAACCTGCTCTTTGATATATGTTCTTAATAATTTAAACTCATCGAGTGCAAGAGGATCCTCATGGTTCTTGTAATCACATCACGCTCTATGTTTTAATTTAAGACTTCACAAATATGAAAATGAAGAGTATATTGCTTTTGATAAGATGGGGAAGGAGTCACATTTTATATTGATAAAGATATTAAATTTATAGCTTTAGAGGTACCAGCAACAGATGAGTGCCCTCTTGAGTTTCTTTGTATAAGCACAAAAATTGCAGGTAAGCGGTTGTGGTTGGTGACAGGCCTCCTAAGTCAAATTTTGATCGATGAATGTTTGGAAAACATATAATGTAAAGTAGCTGAATTTGATTTTATTTTATATGGTGGGGATCTTAATGTAGATTTTATGTGATAATCTTTACTGTACTCAAATAATGTATTGAACAAATATGGGTTAAATCAATTAATTTCAGAATCCACTCGTATCAAATAAAATTCGAGTACATTAATAGATTTAATTATAGCATCAATAAGGATTTAGTAAACGGCTTGATTTTTTTAATAATGGACGGTGTCTTTGATCATATTATGATGGTTGATTATTGTCTAAATATTAGAAAAAGCAAACAACGTCAATTTTTTCGTACATATAGGAATTTTTTTAGATTTTATTGAGACAAATTTTTCTGATTTATATTCTATTGAATGGTCACGCATTTATGTGTACACTATCTACAGTAATATTGAAGACATGATTGAATTTTGGAATACCAGTTTAATTTATACTACCTATTTGTTTCGTAACAGTCTAATAACACATACCTCAATAGCATTTTAAAGTAAAATAAATGTATCTATCACCACCGAAATATGTTAGATGAAAAATTGTATTTAGTGTTAAAAATCTAGAAAATCTAGAAAATCCAGAAAGAATATCATATGTAGTATCAAGTGATAATATTCAGACACCATTTAAACCCATCAAAAAAATGTCGAATGTTACAACGCAAAACAGAGGACACATAAAAGTAAAAAATAAAGCAATAACTGTTATACTGGTCAAGCTTGAAGGGTATCTATTACAAGAAATACTGAACATTTTAAATCAGTTCCAAATGGTAAAAATATTCAAATGTGAAACAATTTTTTAACTTCCATATTCACGTAGTGGGGTGGAAGTATAGTAATCGTAAAAGAAATTTCAATTTTATTTTTTTGTTGAAATAGGTAAAATTGAGATATTCACTTAACCACATCTGGAACTAGGTTATATTTTGTGATGATTCCGCTGAAGGAGTAGGAGGTAAATAGGAGTGAAAGGGGGTAAATAAGTAAAGCAAGCTAGTAAGTATCCATGTGGAATTTCGTGTATGTACTAGAGGTTAAGGTGGTAAATTTTGTATAGTAATCGTAAAAAAAAAAACTTCAAAAATTGGTTTTGTTAAAATAGGTTTAGAATGTCATGAAACGTTGAAATTTTAAATTTGAACGAAACATTTTTGTCTGTCTGTCGGTCTGTAAATTTTTTATGCGCACATTTTCTCTGGAACGATTTAAGCTATTGCCAGTCTAGAAACTTTAGACTTAATGTATATACTAACAGTCATTTTTTATGACATTAGCCACCCCCACTCCCTTATTAAAAGTGAAAAAAATAAATTTGTAGTTGTTCTTAAAAAACTTTGTTAGCATTAGCCACCCCTATCATCACCATGGAATAGACAGTTTCAAATATTACACTGGGTGGCATAAAAGTATGGGAACAGCAGGAAACTTGAAAAATAAAAATCCTAGGAAAACATTAAATACAAAAGTTGTAAGAAATTTTCCTGGTTGTCGGACGGTGACCTTGGATGTGATCTTGGCCGTGACATTCAAGGTCAATTGAATGTCAGGTCGATTTTTTTTTTTAAATAGAATCTACTTCTTTTAACCCCGGAAATGAAAAGAGCGGAAAATTTTACGTTCGGATATGACCTTCGGCACTTACAAAGTTGACCTATAAAGGTCATCTTTACTCTACTCTTGAAGTTCAATTTACTCTCGAACTTCAATTTTGTAACACCGAATAATAGATGTGTGTGCTGAGATTACACCAGGAACGATAAGCACAATTGATAATTTTTATATCCATCTATCTCACTATCAAACTGTCAATGGCCAATAATTTAAATACAAGAGTTGTAGGAACTTTCCCAGGCTATGTAACAGTGACCTTGGATTTGACAGTGACATTCAAGGTCATTCGAAGGTCAAGCCGATTTTTTCAGATGGATCCTCTTACAGAATTATGGTGTAAAAGTGACTTTCACAGGTCAATTTTGTATCTGCCGAAGATCATATCCGCTCGTTTCATTGCCGGGGTTAAAAGTAGGGGGTTCCATTTGAAATATTGACATTCAAATGATTTTTAAGGTCAAGGTCAAGTTCTTTCTGGGAATCGTATTTTTAGGCAGCGGTTTTTTCCGTCAATAGATAAACTGGGAATTTTGCAATATTCAACGAATATTCTAAAAAATTAAAAATAAGTATAAGAAGTAATTGAACTTTACAAACATTGGAATAACCCAAGTGCTGTCCTTCTAAATGACCAATTAGGTATAGGGACTTCCACTATTTACTGCCCTGATATAGCAATGGGCCTAGTTTGGTTAATCACAGTTGTTAACATAATCTTTTGCAAGATATTAATACTTAACAAATTTTTATTATATTCACTGTGATTAAGAATGGAGTCTAGAAACTACGATACTGCGGTCGCAAATAGAAAAAAATGGTACTATTTAGCAAATAAATTTTGTGTTCGTTGTTTAATCCAGTCGGTAGGAATCTTTGCCCTACACAAAACATTATGAAATAAAATATTGCTTAGGTCTGGACCATGAAGAAAAAAACAAGTTTACGATGGAGGGGAAGTCGCGAGTCGTTATCTTGAATGAATGGTGCAAAAAACTGTTTCCTCAAAATAACTTTCCAATGGTTGATCCAACGACGAAAATGTAAATCTCCCCCTTCAACCAAGGAAAAACAAAATTTTGCTCGCTTCTCCAGAGAAACACAATCAATGCCATCATTGACATTTTCAAACATCAAGATGTTAAACCAGAATATATCACAGACGCTGGAGCACACTTTATATTTGCTTTGTGTGATGGTTATAAGAGTAGAAATAGAAACTTTGTACCAATGGGCTCACTCTAATAACAATGATGACATAGAGGATGAAGACTATGATATAGACGTCAACATAAACTCACTCGGGTCGTAAAAAAGAAAAAGGGTAATATAGCCCTCGAACACAGATTATACTAAAATTGCATGGACTTTTGTCTTCTTTATTTTGTTATTGGATCAACCGTTGGGGAGTTATTATGAAAAAACTATTTTTTGCACCTTTCATCTAAGACGGTGACTCGCTTCCCCCTTCCGTAAAGTTGGGCTTTTCATCAGGGTCCATACATAAACAACATATTTCAAAATTGTCTCTACCCCACCTTTTATGAGGCAAAGGCCTTTTTTGTTTCTACGGACTGTATTGATTTGTTATGAAGGAGTAACACAAAGTAAGAGACAACACAAATGTTTTTTTAAAGTCGTGTGCCTACAGTCTTTTAATTGACAGTGACATTAGATTCATGCAGCTGTGTTGCAAAGAAACATTTTCCAAAACAATTTTGAGTTATGACGTCCTCTCAACACGGACCTAGAAAAATATACATTTATCTCAATGCTAAGGTCAGGAAATCCCATATCAACTTTATATACATCACTGATGTCGATATTTAAATTTGACATGAAGCACATTTCACGATATTTTATTTTAACCGCCATAAAAAAAATAAAGAAAAATGTGTAAAATAATTGGGGTGTCAATTCAACACGTGTATGAGCTCCGTCTTAAATAATAAAAATATAGTGACGGTTTGATCGACACGTAACATTTATTGGAGTGCTAAAATAAAATAGAAAACACTCATGGTGATATATCAGAAATGTGTAATTACCGCATTGTATTTTCACCATTAGGAAACATAAGATAAAAGTAAGATGTAATAGAATATTTTTCCCAGCAAACAGTGCAAAACATAAACATGTTTATTGAAAATCTCCGAAAACCTTGAACAAAAATAATTGCAATGTCAACAAATTAAATTTAACAATATGGAAAACGTACTTAAAAACGTTTTCCTGATGTAACTATATATACGAAGTTTTCATTACCACGATCACGGATTTTATTTTATGATTTAACAAACAATATGGAACACTTCGTCCTTGGTCCTTGGCAATGGATTACAAAAATAGCTAAATATAATATTCGTAATCGCCATAGGCGGAGTGATGAAAAATGAAATTATTAATATGACAATATTGAATTTAATGCAGTTGTTTTTATATGCTCTCATTTAACTTGCTTAGATATTATTATGGACCTAGAGAGTCGGAGTTTTAGGCCTTAGTAGTAGTGATGGATAGCTCACCTATTTTTACTGAGCCCGCTCAGTTAGTTCCGATCACCAAGGTGAGTCGTTCATCGAGAGCCGTTCATTTGAACGATGTACCCGATGTATATTTCATGCATAGCTGGAGATCGGCAACTTGTTCAGAGCTCAAGAAGAGTCAGAAGTTGCTAGTGTACCGAACGGCACTAGTTGTACAGTATAGGGAGTCGTAATGGCGTATTGGACGAGTCGTATTTAAAAAGTGAGCCGTTCGTTAGTAATTCACTGAAGTGAGTCGTTCACTTTGAACAAGTCGTACATGAATGACCCAACGCTACTTAGTAGAACCCTACCTTTTCACGGTGTGGATGCCTTGCATAAAAACATCTATTAATGAATAAGTATAAAATAAATCTCTGGATTGGTAGATAATCTTTCCAGAACAGAGCCAGACCAAAGCGTATATTAAGAACCAATCAACAAAGTTTACAGAGGAACTACTACGGCAGAGTAGAAAGACTATTAGAATAATGGTGGGTCCTCTAACTGGATATTGTTGACTCAATGGACATACGATCTAACGTTCTTCGAAAAAGAAATGGAAACCTTAGTCTATGTGTTATGCCACTATGAAAGCTTAAAACACTTACTATTAGGTGAGGAAAAAGCAATCATCGCGGTATTGATGTAAGTCTGAAATAAATCAGGATTTAAATTTCTGAACATACTTCAGAATGGAATAAAAGCAATCAGTAGATACAAGTGGTTTCATAACTCGGCTAGTGCACCCTAGACATAGATATACTGGATATATACTAATACTGCCGTTATATCAGTCTATGGAAAAGTGAAACTGATTACATTTGAATATTGTTTTCCCAGAATCTAAGAGAAAAACTATCAAGGTTACCATACTGCATACTCGTACTTCGATACGAAAATGCAGCAGTGCCAAACGCGGTTATTACTTGAATGGGTGACCCAGTCCAGAGAAATATAGCGTTCTTGCTCCGTCTTCTAACGGCAGCGCATAGATAGAACGTATGTAACTTTCGGCAGGAGTTACATAGCGGATAAACCATACTTCGGAGGGGATGTAAAGCGACAGGCTTCAGTAGCGGAAATAGATCGACGTTAAATAAGTTGAAAAAAAGGGAGGATTATTTCAGTAACACGTTTGCCTTCGAAACATTGTATTCAACTTTAACGTACCGATATTAAAAAATAATTAACCATTTTACAGATGATTGTAAATTTTTATAATTAAATGGCATCCTCCCTTTTTACATGCCACACTTAATTTCCATTTAGTTTAAATGTTCCGCATCAATTATTTAATTAAATATCCAGTGTTACAAAATATGCACAAAACAAACAAATTCTATTTCACAATTATCAACAAAGAATAAACACTTATAATCTTTATACATTATATTTACTATACTTTTCTACATTTCTTCAATTACTCACGCTCACTTTCACTTTACTTTCAAAGTAATTAGATATTCATAAACTTTTTATTGTAATTATACAATTATATGTAGCTGGGTAATAATTACGTTATAACTGCCAGATGATTTGTTTAATAGACGATAGACAATAAATATCTTTTTCACTCTCAAGTGTGTAAAATAACACGTCACGATTTATGGGTTGATTGATCAGAATCACAGTAAAGTCTTATTTCTAGTGTTCCTCCTCAAAAAGATACTAATTTTTAAATAATTCTTACGTAAACGCATAATAATAATTTAAGTATCAGCTAATCAGTTTAGAATATCATTCAAATCTATTATGCTTAGGCCCAGTTGTACCAAAAGCACGTTCAAGCTAAGTTTAACTGAACGACAGTTCTACGATAAAATCAGTTCAGGAGCAATTATGCTGTACCATCAGTTTTAAACGTTCGTTCAGTTGATCTTGATTTCATCGCTTGTTGGCACTACTGGATCAGTGTATGGCACATAATTCTCTAACAGAAGAAGAAAATTCCACCGTTATTAACCATACTTTATTTATACTTATTATTTACCATAGAGAAATGACATTTTTTTTGTCTATGTTATTTACCATTTGTTTATATAAAACTGTTTTTTGGGATTGCAGAGAAAAAATCTGTGAAATTTAATAGAACGACAAATTTCTCGGCATCTGAAGAAGAATTATTAATGTTACTCATTCAAAATACAAAAACATTTAGAATGTAAAGGCACTAATATGTTCTCACCAGTCAAAAAAAATGCTACATGAGAAACACTAACAAGGGAATTTAACTGCAGTAGTGGACAACAGTTCGGAGCTCTTCAGACACTAAAAAGGAAATATGAAAATATGGAAAAACGTGCAAAACAAAAATATGCAGATGAAAAATTGAAAATTCGAGGGACTGGCGGAGGGCCCTATTCATATGCAATTCTGCCTATTACGAATCTTACAAAAATTTTCGACAGTCTGAACCTCTCATGGAATTCTGTATTATTCCATTTAGTGAAATGATTGACGCGATGCTTATAATGTTGCCGGCGTCCTCTATTCAACATAATATGCACCAACTCCATAGAATCCTCATCATCCGTTAATTTATCAAACATATCTTCTGCACCTTGCTCCTCCATTATTTAAAAGTCGCGCGTCAGAAAGGCTAGAGGATGGGTATACAAACATTCGGATATTTGAAATCTCGGCAAATAACAATTTAATTTAGATTAAGTTAGGTTATGTATGGGCTTGAACTACTTGAACTTTCCTTGAACCAACCAAAGGGACCGTTCAACTAAATTGTTCTTGATCCACTGCAGAACGCTTGAACCTTAATAGTACAACTTAAATTCATTACTTGATCTCTGTTCAGTAGTGAACCAAATTTCAACAAGATAGTACATCCAGGCCTTAGAGAATGTAATAATCATAATAATACGCAGGACCATAAAATAAAATCGAAATATACCTTTGACCTGGCCAGGTCCATTATATGTTCTTGGGGTCGCTGAAACTCTATCCGAAACCCGTTTGCCCCATCACCTCTCATAACCTCAAAAACTAGTAAAAAAACACTGACTCTCAAATTGTTGTACAAAAGTCAAGGTCTGTGGAAAAATCTGAAAATATTCAGGGGTACGTAGAAAGGCAAGAGAAATCGCGACATGGCGCAAACAGCACCTCCGTATTCCCATCAGTTTTCGAAATAGAGCCTTTGGAACGCTTTTATCTCGGAAATCGTAATAGTTACGAACCTACGGTTTGCGCCATTCGATTTTTCGTTCAATTTTTAACATTAAGTGGTTTTCCCCAGTCTCTGCGGTACTCAGTTTGGGAGATGTGTCTTTTGAAGCGAGGCCGTGTCTTTCGAAGAGTAAAATCCTCGAACTTCTCACTTTGACGGTTCATAATTCACCTCCGAAGTGACATAAAAAATTCATGCGCCACATCATTGAATCGCAAATTTAATTTGCGATCGATGTAGCACAAAAGAAACGAAAATAAAAATATAGGCCTCTTTTTTATTGCGCTTTGGGGTTATGGGGTTTTGAAGTTATAGAGTTTTTGAGTAATGGGTTTTAAGGTAAAAGGGTTATAGGAATATGAAGTTATGTAATTTTATTAGGTTGTCGGGTTAATATTGGTGAGTTTCACTGTTTTTCCTAGTGTTTGAGGTATCAGAAAAACCGGAGGTGATGGGGCAAAATTGGTTTCGGATTCACTTTCACCGACCCGAAAAACATTATATTGCACCTGATCTGGTCAAAGATATATTTCGATTTTATTTTGTGGTCCTGTGTAATTATACTCTTCGCAAATATAAGAACGCAGAGTATATAGCATTTGATGGGCACGATTTTAAAACCGTAAATGCTGCTTGTAGCTCGGAAAATGTTTCTGGATTGTTACTAGCTTGCTTCACTTATTTACCCCTATTTCAGCCCCAATCCTTCAATGAAACAGGCTCAAAATAAAATGTATCTATCTTTCATTTACTTCGTTAACTCTTTTAATAAAGGTCGGAAAAAAAATTAAGACCTTTGGTTCTAGTATATACAGATTCGGAAAGTGTTGGTTTTGATATTGAACTTAAACGAAAAGAAAGATGGAAACAAATTGAAATGTCGCAGCCATAGCTGCCCACGCACATAGTAGGGAAAGCCAATAATGTGTTAAACGATGAACAAGAATAGCCTAGTTGCTTCGCTCTCTCTTGCTCCTATTGCTATACCTAAACGAACATTTTCCGAATCTGTATACCAAATCCCAAGTATCTGGACTCTTACCAGCGTACATTACTTATTTCTCCCTATTTCACCTCCATCCTCTCACCGTCCAAAATATAATCTAGTTCCAGATCTCGTCATAAATCATACATACGTGTATAGTATGCGTAACAGCTAAAAGGTCGGCGCAACAGACGCAAGACGAGGTAAAAGGCGCCGACAACATCGTCCTTCTTTCACCTCTTCCTTTATAAAGTGAGACAGAAAGTCATGGGCTGTTCAGGTCGCGTGCCAAAGCGTGCAAACAATAGTCAGGGCCGTCTTACTGATGTATTACGTTAGTCTTGTGCTCACATCTGAATAGCGCAACCAGCCTGAATAGACTCAAATTGTTGTTAAAAGAGTTTCTACATCAAAATACATTTTATTCAATAGAAGAATTTATTACCGCTGTATAAAATACCTAAATATTCTGTATATTTGTTATAACTGATTATACATATTTTATAGTATGACGTATTTGTATGTGTTCATATATGTATATTTTGTATTTGATTTGTCGATCCAATGTAAATTGGCGAAAGATCAATAAACTTCAATCAATCAATTAATCAATAAGCTAATGTTTAGCGAAACGAAAAAAATCAGTCAAAATTTAAAAAACAGTTCGGCGTTTTATTTGTTAAATTATTATATAGTGTTGACATGAATTATCACCAAGTAAAGGTCGAATCTGTTAACTATTCAAAAAGTCATTTTACAAAAAAAACAACTCATTTTTAAAACTTTTTTCGCAAATTTCCATGGAAATTTTTTTCCGCAAAACTGCTTTATTTTATCTTGGTAGTCATGAAATAAAATATGCCTTTTGTCCTATAGCTCAATACCAAGATATTACCCAATCTGAATTTCTCAAGACGCCGCTGACAAATAATACCTACATTGAAATAGTAATACCGGTAATCCGGTTCTGCCTTTTACCCCGTCTTGCATCTCACCCGTCCTATAACAGTTGGCCTCTTAGCAATTACGCATACTATACTAAATATTGAGTCAACATCTTAAACCGTTTCATGGAAAACGTGCGCACAAAGAAAAGCTACAGGGCGACCGACAGACACTAGTTTTTTCCCTCAAATTTAAAATCTCGACGTCGCATGACAGTCTAAACCTATTTCAATAACAAATATTTCAACATTTTTTTTACTATCACTTCCACTCGATATGGAAGTAAAATTAAAAATAATGCGCTCTTAAAAATTTCGATTTTTGTAAAATCTAAAATGCCTTGGCCATCCCATCCACGCCTGTGAGTACTGCTTATAAATAATTGTTGTTACATATATGCTTGCTATACAAATAGCATTTAATATTAAAATTTTATGATATTTTGCTTTAACAAATAAAATTGATAATTTTCTGAATAATTAATATATTAACCTTGAATGTGCACTTCAGACTGTTATCAGTTCTGTGAAATTTGGGACGTAATCCACAATAACATATTTCAGTTACGTCGTAATAGGTTATTTTTTGCGAATAACAGGAATTATGACTCTTGATGCAAATATTTGGATTGGCTTATCTATGAACTCCAGAGACAAAAAAATTACACGTTTAAGTGCTACAACTGCACCTACATGTGTGTTTATCATGCAAAATTATTGTGAGTAAATGATAAAATATATTAAAGTCAAGGCTGCAACACGCCGGGGAATAAAGGAAAATTTGTTCGTTTCTCATAACTCGCCAGGCCAATGAAAAATTTAACTGTTTCTGATAAAACGTATTGAAAGTTTTAGATATTGAGAAATATTGGATTATTGTATAGTTTCTAATCAGAATACACAGTATAGTGCTATTTGCATATTTTTTAATTCGCTGAAGGATTTCTGGCTAATTACTCCAGGCAATGGAGACTAAATAAAAGGCTCACCTTGTAAAATAGGAGGATTTAGTTTTATAGGCCAACTTTATGTTTGTTGGATCGCTGATTTTGAATTTTTTACTTCCCACCAAAAAATCTCATCGGAAATATCTCTATTTTGAAAAAAAATGGCACTAAAACGTTTTTTTTTCAAAATAACTCAATTTTTTTAATTAAAGAAAAATGGCTTGAAATATACAAAGAAATAAACAAAAAAGGTTTGTAAATGCTTGAATACGTCCGATCAAAATACATAACAAACTACGTCGTCGTATTTGATGGCTATCCAGAGGACGCCGAAAATCTCAGCACCAAATTCGCGGAAAGTGAGAAGAGCACGAAAACACTGATCGGTGGATATAATTTTTGATGGATCAGTGATACCCACAATTCCTCAGGACAAATTTTTGTCAAACATCAAGAATAAACATCGTCTCGAGTAAATTTGAGGCCGAAAACTTAAAAGTACGTCAACCGTAAATATGTGACAGATAGGTGAAAGCTTTTTATCTGCAATTTTTCTATTTGTAAAAGATTTGACACTTAATTGAAAAACTTATTTTTATCAAAACATTTTCAAACTTTTGTCTTGGGCTCTAGCATGAAACGCCTTGAAAGCGGCTTTATGACTTTTTGAGGAGCTCATAACAAGAGCGAAAAACTTTCCGAAGATTAAGCCTCATTAAAACAGAATAAAGGATAACAAGCTAACCATTATACTCTTCGATTTACTGAACTTTTATATAATTGTTGTACATTCTATAAGATCCTCTTCGCAGTTTTTTCTGTAAATAATATTAGTTTCAGACACGTTCTGTTTCATTACAAAACGTAAAAAATATATTGAGAAATTAATAAACTTTTTATTTATTGGTCGATTTTGTTCAAAGACAATAGGGTTCTTCTTCTAGCTAACACTAACTAAATATAGTGATTAATATTCATATTTTAATTAGATCCTCATTTTTTATTGCATAGACGGGTAGTTTGTAGATAAATTTTTAAGTTCTACCATAAGTAGAATCAAAATAATGCAAAGATTGAATATAAATATTTTCATATATTTATATCTTTTTTATTTTCTTGCAATTACTTTCTCAGCTGTTTGCAAAATTCTATGAAGAATATGTTATAATATAACTATATGCAAACAAAAAATAATTCACTTTGATAGGTCAATCTTTATTTCAGAGTTGGATAATTGTTACAGAAACTCCAAAAAACCGCTGCCTAAGGAATCACACATCCACATTTCCCCTTCAAGTCCCAACAAAAACATCTTGACTATATTTTTTTGCTTAATAGTATGTGGAAATTGGTCATTGAATTCTTAGATATTTGAGACAGATGTCATAATGAAATTAGAGGCGTTTACCTCTAGCACAAACGCTAAAATGAACACTTACGAACTTATTTTTATTATTTTCCCTTATTTACCAAGACCCTACTCACCGCTTCAACGGAATCATCTCAATCAGATGTTATTACAATATATAAGTGAACCAAATTTCAAGTGAATATCTCAATTTTATTTTATGAATTATTTTAAAAACGCAGTGGAGGTGGCAGGGTGTTGA
Source organism: Stenurella melanura (assembly GCA_963583905.1). NCBI lineage: Eukaryota > Metazoa > Arthropoda > Insecta > Coleoptera > Cerambycidae > Stenurella > Stenurella melanura. The sequence continues at coordinate 62,319,320 of OY757312.1, read as the reverse complement.
AAATTATTGTAAAAAACCTGAGGCCTTGGCTTCTAGTATATACACCAAATCCCAAGTTCCTGTACTCTTACCAGCTTGCTTTATTTATTTTCACCTATTTAACACCCAGCCCTTCAACGAAATTATCTCAAAATATATTCTAGTTCCAAATGTCGTTATAATACATACCTGTACCAAATTCCAAGTGAATATCTCAATTTTATTTTATCAACCCCATTAATAATAGAGCGGGGTGGTGCGGTGGTATAAAATATTACAAAAAAATATGAGGCCTTGGCTTCTAGTATATACACTAAATCACCAATTCCTGTGCTCTTATAAAAGTTTGCTTTATTTATTCTCTCTTATGTATAGTCCAGTCAACGCACCGGGTGGGTTTCATAACTTGCTAGTGTCAGTGAATGGATTTTGATGAAATCTTATGCAATGTGTTTGTAATGACGTTAGTTAATAAAAAAGTTTTAAAACAGATTAGAATGATCGGAAGGGGCAGAAAACACCCTTTTTATCACGAGTTCCGTAACTGGTAGAATTAGGTCAAAAATAAAAAAAAAACAATATGTTTATCTTTATTTGGCCCAAAATAAGATGTATTTACTCTGGTCAATTTTTTCGAGAAATCTTATTTTTCGAGATATAGCCATTTGAAATTTCCTAAAACAAAGGGGGAAGAGAAATGTAAAAGTTGAAAAAGAAATCTGAAAAAATTCAGATGGATGTACCATTGAAATACAAGACTCTATTTACTTGCAACATTTCTGTAAGGTGCATTTTCACTGAGTGTTTCTGGAAAAACATGAGAAACTACCCATTCTTTGAAATTGTAGCGCTTTAAAAATATGTAATTTAAAAATTTGAAAAAATTCAAATGTATGCATTGAGGCCTTCTAACCACTTTTTTGTCTCTTGGATTTTATTTGTAATTTGCTAATTTTCCGAGTTACAGGCAGTTTTTCATGATGAATAATGCACTACTAATTTTTGCAAATTTTCAATAATTAGAAAATATATGAACATTCAAAATATGAGCGTGATTTATATATATTGTTATCAAAGAATATGAAACCTAATATAGTTACACCATTTTTAAAGATTCAATAAAATTTTGAAATTGAAAATTTGTAAAAATGTAGTACATTATTTATCGTGAAAAGCTGCCTGTACCTCTGAAAATTAGCACGTTACAAAAAATTTCCAAGAGATAGAAAATATTTAGAAAGCCTCGATGCATACGTTTTAGTTTTTTCAAATTGTTAAATTACATATTTTTAAAGCGCTACAAAGAAAGGGGTAGTTTTTCATGTTTTTCCGGAAAGCCTTGATGAAAACACACTTTACAAAATAGTTGCAAATAAAAAAAGTATTGTATTTCGAGGATACATCCACCTGAATTTTTTCAGATTTTTTAAAACTTTTACATTTCCCCTTCCCCACTTTTAGAAATATTTCGAAAAATAAGAATGTCTCCAAAAAATTCACCAGAGTAAAAACATCTTATTTTGGACCAAAAAAGGTAAACACACTGTTTCTTTAAAATTTTCAACATAATTCTGCAAGTTATGGAACTCGTGCTAAAGGGGGTGTTTTCTACACCTTCCGATCATTTTCTAATCTAATTATTTTTCCAACTTTTTTATTAACGTCATTGCACAAGTTTCCTTAAAAATACATTGCACAAGGTTTCATCAAGATCCATTAACTAGCACTCAAGTTAGAGATTTTAATCATTTAAGCGCTCCGTTGACTGGAGTATTACCCCTGTTTAACCCCCAACCCTTCTCCGGAATTAGCGCAAAATAAAATCTAGTTCCAGATCTCGTCATTATACATATGTGTACCAAATTTTAAGTCATTATCTTAAACCGTTCCTGAGGCGCACAAAAAAAGTTACAGACCTACCGACCGACAGACAGAATTTTTTTTCCCTCAGATTTAAAATCTCGCATTTTTATGACATTCTAAGCCTATTTCGACAAAAAAAAATGAACATTTCTTTACGATTACTATACTTCCACTCCACTACGTGGATGTGGAAGTACAGGTTTTAGATAGTTAAGATCTGGGATATTAATATACAATACCCTGAAAGCAAAGCGAATAATCTCGAACCTACTGAATTTTGCTGCGGGGTATAATAAGTTCCACGGATCACTTGCAGTTGATCTAGGTAGTTTAGATTTGATACACTTCTAGATATAACTTCAAATTTTGACATGCCGAATTAAAGAAAACTGAATATAATTTAACCTAATTTTCATGAAAAGTTCGTATGAAGAATGAAAAATAGCTGTCTGCTACTTGAATATAAGTTCTCTTTATAACACAGCAATTCTAATATCTTTATAATGCAGGGTTTGAAATACTACTTTGATGGAGAAAAAGTCAGTGTGTTGGATCAGTTCAGAAACAAGAGATACGTTTTTTAACTTCGGAAATGTTACTACAATTTATTGACATTTGCAAGATGTTTTATGAAAAAACGTGGTGTCATCGTTAAGCAACTTATTCCGGTACTATACTGAGTAACAACAAATTCCTGGTCCATAAACTCTGGAACAATCAGCTCAGCTTTCATTTTACTATCAGCCGCCTTTTCTATTAGTAATAGCAAAGAAAATATATTCTTTGGTAATAGTAGCGTTGTAAAATTCACTGTCGATGATTATCTTCTCTACCTAAGTCAAGAAACAGCAATGGATCTTCAGCATTTTTGCAATATTGGGTAAATTCATTGTGATTAATATTTTCTAAGCCTATTTAGGTTTAACGCGTGGCATGAGTTAACCTTCACTATACTGCGCGACATATCAGTGATTCTATTAGGTACATATTTATATTTGACGTTGATCGACTCGTACAAAATAATTGTGTCGCATTTATTCCTGGAAATACGTGAGAAGGAAAATTTGACCGTGAATTTTATCGCAAAATTTTGCAATAAGATAAGGACACGTATTATCGTTCTTTCTTTTGTCATTCTGATTTGAACATTCATTTAATTTCTCACATTATCGCACCTCACACCGTACCAAACCGTAATTTTATCGCCATTTTTGTCAAGGTTATTAATTTTTAAAATAGACTCTATCTGCGTGGTTATTTTTTTTATACTGGTGTAACAATCAACATTTCCTGGAGATAAGAAAACACAGCTAACTTCGTTAATTTAATAAGAATGGAGGAAAGTGGAATACATCAAACAAAATTAGTATGATCTTTAGAATGATATTGGGAAATCTAGTGTTCGCTTGAATAAAATTTAAAGGTGTGAGGTCGACTAAAAAATATACAAGGAAAAGCAAATTCTTATGTAAAATTTTTCTACTACAGATTCGAATGTCAAGTTCTACAAATCATTCGGTACTTATGAAATTTGAGAAAAAAGTAGATTCTGGTAAAATCTGAAAAAAAAAACATGAAAATATGTACTTTTATTTCTCTCACTATTTCGTGTGCATTAGAGATATTGACGTCGAATTTTATAAATATAACTATTCCTGTTGTATTCTTCTTGGTCGTTGTGTGAAACAAAATTACTTTGCCAATATATCTTTGTTATACAAAATTGTGAAATTATGATACGTGGTACAAAATACGAAAAAGCATTGTAAAATATATGTATGCTCAAATATGTGTCGGTGGTTTCAGCATATCTTAAAACGAAATAGGCGATTTGAAACATTATTATTATTACTTATTTGTTTGTTGTATTGTACTTAATCAAAATACCTGTTTTTATGTTTATTTACCCTCATTGTTTAATGATTTGATTGTATAAAATATTTATTTGTATTTTTTAAATAGATGTTTCATTTCCTTTATAGACATATTAATCAAAATCAAAGTTGTTGCCGTCTGCGTCTATTGCATACAACAGACGGGAACAACTACACTAGTACTGATGTAACAGTTTACGTTGTATTGCCAGTTTTAGTGTGGAAAAACTAATAATCACAGAAAAATGTCTAAAATAATAAATATCTTTGAATTTCAAACTCCATTTTACTCTTTAATTTTTTTGATATATTAAAGGCTGTACTTGAATTTGAGATGTAAAAAAATATATCTGTATCATCCCCTGAAATGCCATGATTATGAATACTCCATAAAATTTATGTGTGGCTACAGGTCTGCTTTTACTCAATACACTCATCAGATGTTTCCAAAAAAGGTTAATTTAGATAATTTAGTGATCCATCCGATCCGCTATTGAGAACAATACTTATTTAAGTAACATATTTTTAAAAACATTTCTAGTGTCGTTTTGTATTCATATATATTAATAATGAAAGGGAAGTGGGTTGGAACCCTTAAGATGAAAAACAACAGTTCTTTTATCAGAATGACCCGCTGATTTGATGCAAACGAAAGTAGTTCCAAATCATTAGTGAAACACCGAAAAGGGGACGGGTTTTAGCCGGTAAAAAACGTGGTGTCGGGGTGTCTTTTTGAAGATTTCCCCTCCCCGCAAAAAAAGATATGGAAATCTACGAACAATAATAAAACACCTAATAGCAACCAATATCCTCTATATACTAGGTGACAATAAAATTATATCCGTTCTGATTTCTCCATTGCTAGTAGAATTAATAAATTAAAAATATGGAAATATAAAATAATAATAATGTTTTGCACTTCTGGGGAAATTAGTAATGCCAAGTTTTACAAGTGAACAGTGTAGTGTTAAATCAACAAATTTTACGTTGAAAATAATCATTCAATTATTTTTATTCAACGAGCCTACTAATGTCGTTTTAAGACTGGCATACTGCCATCGAAATATTTGATTTCTCAGTTGGTGAAACGTTTTAAATGTGCTATAACTGACTGATTTTTACTGACTTGACTCTTGACTTTACTTAACTTGGATGAAAAGGTGGATTAGGTCACCATATATTTTGGGTCAAATTCAACAAGTCTCCGTGGATACTGGTCTTGCTAATTTATTCTCTCTGAGCTACTTTAATATCCTTACTAACTCGTTTTCTTGACTCTTGACTTTACTGACTTGGATGGAAAGGTGGATTAGGCCATGATACATTTAGAGTTAAGTTCAACAAGTAGCCGTGGATACTGGTCTTGCTAATTTATTATTTTTTTTGAGCCACTTTATTATCCTCACTAACTCGCTTTCGCTCATTGCTTCGCAGTTTATTGAGATGAGTTCGTACTAGCAGTTTCAATTTTGTGCATAATATTCTAGTTCATTATTGGTGTTGTATCGAAGATTTTCGAACTAGTTTTTTTTCTATTGATCCGAAGTTTTTAGGAGGTGGAAAAGCACGTTCGATGTTTTAATCCGCGTTATTTATGGGATAGTGGTCGCGTATAATATATATTTCGGCCGCAATATGAACTTTTGTGTAAACTTCTGCTAATGTAGTCGTTGAATCTTTGGCATTTTCTCTTTCTGTTATTGATTCTATTGTTATATAAGTAGCCTTGAGTATTTTTCGTTACTCAGTGATATTTAAGGTACTGTCACTAATTCTGTCTTTACATCTCTGTAGATAAATGCTAACTGTGGCGTCTAGTGCTTTTTATCACATTTCCTCTGTTTTTCCCAGGATGTTATATTGTCTATTTGCTGTTTTCTCTCTACCAAATTATCTTTAAATGCTTGTCTTTTTGGCATTCCCAACTTGCCTGTTTTGTTATCTGTTTGTTGCATTTCTTTCAATAGCAAATACCTTCATTTTTAACCCCAAACACAAAATGAGGGATGTTATAAGCTTAACGCGTTTGTGTTATGAAAAAAATTACGAATTTGGTTTCTAGTATACAGGGGGTTTCACGCGGAAACGTACGTGCTTAATGGCAGATAGAGGACACCAAAAGTAATCATAATCACCCATATAAAAAGCTAGTTGGGCCCTCGTTGCTGAAAGACAGGGTGTTTTATATATTTCCTTTGGTTGTTATTTTGTAAAGAAATGGAATAATACACTAGTGATCTTAAATAAGTACTTGTCTCACACACACAAAAAATCCAAGTCTGGACTCGAAAAATGAATGTTTTTGTTGTTGAAAACCATACCTTGTATATGTTTCTTGATGATTTCAATACTAAATTCGAAAAGTAGATAAAAAAACGGAACAAAATGGCTTCATTAATTTTTTTGCCGCACTTTTGCCGCATTCGAAATAGATTTCAATAAGTAATGCAATATGAAATTTTAGAAAATATCGATGAATAATACGCCCAAAAATACTTCCACTATTAAATTAGGGATTTACATTTTTCTTCCATCAATATTTATTATGTTTTAATCACAATTTTTATGAATGGGATAAAATATACAAACAAATAATGTTACAGGCCACCGAACCTATTTCATTAATTTCCTTTATTAGAAACTAGTAAAGAACAACATAATCTTCTTATTAACAACAACAATAATGCTAGCTAGCAACTTGCATAAAAATAATATAAATAGCAGAATACCATCAAGCTACCATAATTACTCTACGAAGAACAAAAAATGCAGATATTCAGATAGGTATTGCTATAAAACGTGTCATCATATTTTTTTATGTTCAAAATTACCTCCCCTCAGCTTCAGTACATTTTCTGGTGCAATCCACGAGATATCCAATTGATCTTTTTATCATATCTGGATTGTTTCCAATTTCGTCGCAGCAATCAACAATTCTTTGAAATAACTGATCCCTGTCATTAATGTCCACATTGTAGACCTCACTTTCAAGTGATTCCATGAAAAATATTCTACAGGGTTGATGTCCGGAGACCTTGCCGGCCATACATGAGGACCTCCCCGACCAATCCATCTGTTTGGAAATTAATAATTTAAATGATTTTTAATTTCGTTGGAGAGATACGGTGGGGCTTCATCATGTTAAACGAACATATCTTGGATAATTACATTTTCTAAATTATTAATAATAATAATAATTAATTATTAATGGGGTTGATAAAATAAAATTGAAATATTCACTAGGAATTTGGTACAGGTATGTATTATAACGACATCTGGAACTAGAATATATTTTGAGATGATTTCGTTGAAGGGCTGGGAGTTAAATAGGTGAAAATAAATAAAGCAAGCTGGTAAGAGTACAGGAACTTGGGATTTGATGTATATACTAGAAGTCAAGGCCTCAGGTTTTTTACAATAATTTTCAACCCCCTGCCACCTCCACTGCGTTTTTAAAATAATTCATAAAATAAAATTGAGATATTCACTTGAAATTTGGTCCACTTATATATTGTAATAACATCTGATTGAGATGATTCCGTTGAAGGGGTGGGGAGAGTCTTGGTAAATAAGGGAAAATAATAAAAATAAGTTCGTAAGTGTTGATTTTTAGCGTTTGTGCTAGAGGTAAACGCCTCTAATTTTATTATGACATCTGCCTCAAATATCTAAGAATTCAATGACTAATTTCCACATACTAGAAAGCAAAAAAATATAGTCAAGATATTTTGCTTTAAAGAGACTTGAAGGGGAAATGTGGATGTGTGATTCCTTAGGCAGCGATTTTTTGGAGTTTCTATAACAATTATCCAACATTGAAGTAAAGATTGACCTATTAAAGTGAATTATTTTGAGATGATTTCGTTGAAGGGCTGGGAGTTAAATAGGTGAAAATAAATAAAGCAAGCTGGTAAGAGTACAGGAACTTGGGATTTGATGTATATACTAGAAGTCAAGGCCTCAGGTTTTTTACAATAATTTTCAACCCCCTGCCACCTCCACTGCGTTTTTAAAATAATTCATAAAATAAAATTGAGATATTCACTTGAAATTTGGTCCACTTATATATTGTAATAACATCTGATTGAGATGATTCCGTTGAAGGGGTGGGGAGAGTCTTGGTAAATAAGGGAAAATAATAAAAATAAGTTCGTAAGTGTTGATTTTTAGCGTTTGTGCTAGAGGTAAACGCCTCTAATTTTATTATGACATCTGCCTCAAATATCTAAGAATTCAATGACTAATTTCCACATACTAGAAAGCAAAAAAATATAGTCAAGATATTTTGCTTTAAAGAGACTTGAAGGGGAAATGTGGATGTGTGATTCCTTAGGCAGCGATTTTTTGGAGTTTCTATAACAATTATCCAACATTGAAATAAAGATTGACCTATTAAAGTGAATTATTTTTTGTTGGCAAATAGTTATATTATAACATATTCTTCATAGAATTTTGCAAACAGCTGAGAAAGTAACCGCAAGAAAATAAAAAGATATAAATATATGAAAATATTTATATTTAATCTTTGCATTATTTTGATTCTACTTATGGTAGAAGTTAAAAAATTATAAAATTAATTTATCTACAAACTAGCTGCCTATTCAATAAAAAATGAGGATCTAATTGAAATATGAATATTAATCACTACATTTAGTTAGTGTTAGCTAGAGGAAGAACCCTATTGTTTTTTAACAAAATCGACCAATAAATAAAAAGGTTATTAATTTTTCAATACATTTTTTTATGTCTTGTTATGAAACAAAAAGTGTCTAAAACTAATATTATTTACAAAGTGTAACAATTATATAAAAGTACAGTAATTCGGCGAAGAGTATAATGGTTAGCTTGTTATCCTTTACTCTATGTTTTAATATGTCTTAATCTTTGGAGAGTTTTTCGCTCTTGTTATGAGCTCCTCAAAAAGTCATAAAGCCGCTTTCAAGGCGTTTTATGCAAGAGCCCCAAGACAAAAATGTTTCGATAAAAATAAATTTTTCAATTAAGTGTCAAACAGTAAAATTGCAGATAGAAAGCTTTCATATATCTATCACCTATTTAGCAATCGATATGTAGGTTGGTACGTACTATATAGATATTTAAAATCGAATTATTTTTGTTTGAACAGATAATAATTGATTTTAAAACATTAATAGAGGATATGGGCTCCAATACTAAATAGGTGAATGCTGTTTATTATATTCGTAGCAAATATATATCGCTAGTAGAGATAAGATTTTCAGATCACTATTTTGGTGATCGATTTCTGAACAAATTTCAAAATGTCCGTCCGTCTGTCTGTCTGTTCGCATGTCACGTTTGTTTGGACATAAGCCACTCCTATTACCAACTCGAGGCATACTTTATTAAAACTCTGTGAACAATTATTTTCCCTTACTATTAGAGTGTAAGTATAGATCAAAATGTTTTCATTTAAAAATACTTGGAAAAGTATTGATTCCTTAGGTGGCGATTTTTAAGTTTTGTAATTGAGTCAAAAAATCTTCTGCAATGTTACTTCCTATTATTATCTATTGATTTATTTTAATAATACATTTCACAATATAATATCCGTCGAGGTAATATGTCTTGATAGCTAAATAAAATAAAATATTTAAACTTAAAATGTAAATGTAATCGAAGGATTACGGGTTTAAGCACCCAAGCAAATATTAGATTTTTTTAAACTTAATTTTATACTAACAAATATTTCACCAATTAAATTGGAATTATACAATTAAAAACATCTAAACCTGAAACTTATTTACAAGAAAATGTGAAGTGAATTCTATAGAATGAGCAACAAATGTACGATATAAAGAATATAATGTTTACTCTAGCTTTTATCTGTAATTTGTTTGTCTGTGAAACAGTTAACAATTAATTGAAAACTTGTAACTCTATTGAAACATATTCTTTATAGGATTTTGCAAACAGCAGAAAAAAAAATAACTATCTATAACTAAAAGAAAAAGTATGTGTAAATTGTTAATGAAATCTTTGCATTCTTTCGATAACCTGAATTCTGGTTGTGCTAGCAAATTAAAATCCTAAAATGAATTTGTTTGACAATTCTCATTCTAACACTAGCATTCACACAGTCCCCTACGGCCATGCAGATTAAACTAGTATCTACATAATCCCCTACGATCATGAAGATTCAATTAAAAATGAGAACAAAGGCTTAAAATTAATTTATTTATCTACCTTGTCTTAAAAAATTTTCATTCTAATGACCTCCCGAATAAGGCCAAAAACGTTTCAAAGGCTAAGCCTTTCCAAGAAACAGAATGATAGATTTCATGAAAATGTAATCCATTAGAATGAAAATTTTTTAAGACAAGGTAGATAAATAAATTCATTTTAGGCCTTTATTCTCATTTTTAACTGAATCTTCATGATCGTAGGAGGTTATGTAGATACTAGTTTAATCTGCATGGCCGTAGGGGACTGTGTGGAAAGAATGCAAAGATTTCATTAATAATTTACACATACTTTTTCTTTTAGTTATAGATAGTTATTTTTTTTTTCTGCTGTTTGCAAAATCCTATAAAGAATATGTTTCAATACAATTATAAGCAAACAAATAATAATTAATTTTTAAACATTATTGTAACTAGACCTGCTAAGAAATACATATTCATGTTAGTGATCCAATTCTGAACAAATATTAAGATGTCCGTCTGTCCATCTGTCCGTCTGCCCCGTCTGTGCGTACGTTCGTCTCTCCATTCGTCCGTGCTCGCAAGTTAAAAAAGTCGGTAATAGAATATAGTCACAGACCGTTGTCCTGTTTATACGTGTTGCTAAGTCTCCACATTATTTGCTTGAAAATTGAAATGTTGAAATATTCACGAGTATAATCACTACTTCCACATCCAAATTTCCCATCCAAGTGTCTTTAAACGAAAGTATCTTGATACTATATTTCCACTCCAATATGTGGAAATAATTGCTAGTAGAATAATAATATAATATTTGAAATCGTCTGCCTTAAGATGCTAATGAGGATGGCTGATACCAAAAAAAATTCTCGTATATGTATTAATTAGCAATTTTATTTTGTTAACTTCTTCAATAATGGAGTTGGAGTGGTGGTGATGGTAGATGTTATAAAGAAAATTTGAGACGTTGGGTTATAGTATATAGAATAAAACTCAGGTTTCTGAACTCCTACTAGCTTGCTTTACTTATTTACCCTATTACCCTTAATTAACCCCAACACTTCAATGTAATATTCTTAAAATATAATTCCTAGTTCCAGATGTCATAATACATACATGTACCAGATTTCAAGTCAATATCTTTATTTTATTTTGTTAATCCCTTTAAAACTGGAGTAGGGGAGGTGGTGGGGGTGGCAGTGTCATAAAAAATTTGAAACCTTGGCTTCCAGTATATACACCAAATCTCAAATTTATGAACTATTACTAACTTGCTATATTTATTTAGCCATATTTACGTTATAATAATAACAAAAATTCTGCGTTTAACATTTAAAAAAAGTGGACAATAAACGGTACGATTAGTAGAAATCCTGGATCAGGGCGACGAAGGATATCAACTCAACAGCAAGATTTGCAATTAGTAAATAAATTAGTAGAAAATCCATTTCACACAGTAATTCAGGCTGCTGAAGAAACGAATTAAGGTGGCCATTCCCTAGAAAGAGACATCCGATAGGGAAATATTTATTATTTTTAACTATAACTTTTTTTCTTAGTACGTATATTTAAAAAAACTATAAGAGTACCTAAGTAGAACCATAACAAGACTATTACTATGAATTTTCACTCAATAATTTTTGCGGTTTGCAAAATAGCTCCATTTAAATTAAAAAATTGTGTTAGTCTTCCTATTTCATAGTTTTAAATCGAGCTATTTTGCAAACCACTGAAATTATTGAGTGAAAATTCATAGCAATAGTCTTGTTATAGTTCTAATTAGGTACTCTTATATATTTTTTAAATATACGTACTAAGAAAAAAAAGTTATGGGCAAAAATAATGAATATTTCCCTATCGGATGTCTCTTTCTAGGGAATGGCCACCTTAAGAGAATTGGAGCTACGCTGTATGTAATGTAATCCAGCAGCACAGAAATACCTACTTAAAGCTGAACATAAAAAAGCTCGACTGGGATTTGAGCTTGAATTTTTAGTGCATGATGTACATTTTTGGAACGATGTAATTATTTTGCAGATGAAAAAACTTTCAAGTCCACACACAGCGGTCGTATTCGTGTTTACCGACCTCCGAATACTCGATTCGATGAGAAGTATATCTAACAATGACAACAGTGGAAGATTTTCCCTTAACATATGGGCTTGGATATCGGCACGTGGTCATAGTGTTTTGGGGTCTATTGAGGAACGATTTAATACTGAAACGTACATTAGGACTTTTAACAATATTATGGTCCTTTCCGTGTCGCAACTATTTCCCAATAATGAATTCATATTTCAACAAGATAATTGTTCAGTTCATATTGCTCATATCGTGACTAACTGGTTTCAAGATAACAACATTAATGTTCTTAACTGGTTCAGACATACTCCAGATATTAACCCTGTGGAAGACGTATGGGGACTACTCGTAAGAAGTATCCAAAAACGAAATGTGAGACCACGGAATACCCAAAAATTACTGGAAGTAGTAAATAATGCAAGGGAAAATATTATTACTAATGATTATTGTATAAGTTTATTTAATTCTATGCCAAACAGACTAATAGAAGTTATAAATAGAAATGGTGCAATAGCAAAATATTAATAGTTAGTTTCTTGTTAAGTTGGATATCCTTTGTTGCCCTGATCCAGGATTTCTAGTAATCGTACCGTTTAGTCTCCACTTTTTTTAAAATGTTAAACGCAGAATTTTTGTTAATGTTATAATGCAGTGCAATATGTCTCTTTGACAATTCATCTTCTGCTTTAGCAACAACTACAGTATTACAATAAAAAATATAATAAGAGTGCTAACAGTTTTATTTCGGCTACTCATTACATATTCAAATACAGACAGATTTACAATAGAAAAAAAAACAGTTGTCATATTTTTTTTCTGCTCACGACAGTACCAAATTGCAAGTGAATATCTTAAATTGTTCTAAAGTAATCACGCACACTAAAAAAGTTGACAGTCAGATCGTCAGACCGACAAATAGAAATGTGTTTCCCGCTCAAATTGAAAATTTTCACATTTCATGACATTCTAAATCAAGTAGATAGATAAAAAAAATTGAAAATTTTCTTACGATTACTATAGTTCCACTTTACTAGATGATGTGGAAGTAATTAAGATTACTACAACAATGTTTGTATGAGTGCAGTCAATGAAATCGCATCACCACACAATATTACACGATATTTCCCCAATGTTCGTACCAAAGTGGGATATACCAAGTATAAATATGTATAATTTTCAATAATTTTGGATATTTTAGGACACTCTATAAAACATAATGAAATATCATCATACAATTAAACTATTTGATAATTTCAAGGTTTTTAATTTTGTTTCTTACAGGATATAGAGATTAAAATGTTTTACGACGAAATGAAGATATCACAAGAATTTGGAGGACACTCAGCATTTTTAGATGGTTTATCAAGCAAATAAAACCTACATTAACAAATCTATGTTCTAAGAATTTTAGCGATTATAATATACAAGACAAGTGTATAGAATTGTGTCAGTTTAATTATTATTATCCCAAATTTGATTTAGGCGTTCTCTATATTAGTTAAAGAAGATCTTAGGTGTTTTCTATATTAGTTGAAGAAAATGTCTGTTGGCGATGGTTGGTAGCCCACCCATACATTTTGGAAACTATACGAAAATATATTGGGAGAAATTATTTTGAGCATCACCACACAACAGTTAATACAACGCACTTCACTCTGAAGGTTCTAGAAGAGCCTTCTGCGGGAGAGGCCACATATTTGGAGACAAGGGTCCGGTATATAAAAATAATGGGATCCATTTCTTAGGAAAAATTCTACTGCGATGGTTGGGAATCGAATCCGGGACTCCCGAGTGAAAGCAAGTATCCCTACATGTTAATTAAGCAGTCATAAATAAATAAAAAATATTCCCAGGCGTACTGCCCGGTTGTGAATTATAGACAGGCTATCTCAAATTATACTATAAAAGGTATATTTCAGGTGTTTGCTAAAGGCTGAACTGTATACAGTATACTTTTCATACTATTAGAGTGATGTACATAAGAAACGAGGCAGGACAATCTAATGATTATAAATACGTGGCATATGGCAAAAGAATATTTCACGTGGGTGCGAGTTAGAGAACGCGAGAGAGTGCGAGTATATATGATGCGTTGTATATAGGGCTACTGGTAGTTCGACGTTTTCCTTTAAATACATAATAGTAGAGGGAATTTACTATATTATAAATTCAAATATGCACCACAAGTCATTAGTTCAGAGATATTACAATTTTTATGTGTTTTTAGGAAAATACTCCCAGCGGTGATATTATCATGAATATAAAAAATATCTCTTCCGAGTTTTTTGTTTCACTCGTGTACGTTAAAGAGCATTTATCATGAATAAATAACAATAATAATCTGAATATTAAAAAATTACCATAACAGAAAAGTTTGCATAATTCAAGAATTAACAACAAATTTATAATTTCATCATGGTCTGTTTCCAAAATTTGACGACACGTTTCGTAATTAATTTAAAAACTTCTCTGATTCATTAGCTCTTCATTGAGGTAATTAACATTAAAGAAGTGTGCGATTCCTTAAGAAGCATGCATATATCGAACATATATATATATAAAAGCTATCATTTTTATGTAAAACAACACAGTAAACTTTAACTACTTTTTTTTGTTTTTACTAATCAACATTTACAGTTGATCCTCAAAGTGTCCACTTCGAGTTCAAGCATGAGCCTTCTTTGGCATTTTCCCAATCGCTGAATTGAAAGAGGATGAACCAATACCTTGACCTGCTAGGTATTCAGATCTCGTATCCCTAGATTTCTGTGCCTGGGGGTACATGAAAGAAATAGTTTATGACGTACAAATATACTCCAGGGAGCAATTGGTTGAACAAATTCAAATGGGCGACCAAACATATCAGCAAGGGTTACAAGGACGGAAATGGGAAAGAAAGAGGACTCATGTTTGTATTCAAAATAGGGATAAACGCTTTGAGCATCAACTGTAAATGTTGAATAATAAATATAAAAATGAGGAGGTTTCTGCAATTAGTCGAAAATATGAAATTGTAGAAAAACCAGATCTTTACATTTTGGGGTCCCACGAGTACGACCATGTGATTTAAAAAAAATATATGCATATGTATGTGTGTTTATATCTATGAACGTATGTATATGTAAGAGCGCCGAAACTGGCGAACCAACTTTCAGAAAATTTTGTTAAAAAAGTTATTAGTACCGTACATAAGGTGAAAAGATTTTGGTATAGATCGGATGATGAATTTAGCACAAGGACTTCCCTATTTTTCAATATGATATATTCTTTTATAGTACCATTCGGGATGTTATTCTGATTTCAACGATATGTCTCACTTCACTTTTACTTAAACATCCACGTAGTGGGGTAGTGGAAAAATTTAATTTTTTTTTTTCTTGAAATGGGTTTAGAATGTCACGAAACGTCGAGATTTTAAATTTAAACAGTTTAAGATATTGACTTGAAATTTGGTACACGTATATATTATAACGAGATCTGGAACTGGATTGTTTTCTGAAGATATCTGGTGAAGGGTTGGAGGGTAAATAGGGGTAAATAAGGGGAAATATGTAAAGCAGGCTGGTAAGAGTACAGAAACTTGAAATTTGATGTATGTACTACAAGCCAAGGCTTCGAAATTTTTTATAATATTTTTCATCCCCCCACCACCCCCACTCCATTATTAAAGGGGTTGATAAAACGAAATTGAGATATTCACTTGAAATTCGGTACACGTATATATTATAATCACATAAAGAACTACATTATATTTTGGGATTATTCTGATGAAGGGTTGGGGGTTAAATAGGGGTAAATTGGGGTAAATAAGTAAAGTAAGCTGGCAAGAGTACAGAAACTTGAAATTCGGTGTATGTACTAGAAGCCAAAGTCTCAGATTTTTTTGTAATCATTTTCAACCCCCCACCATTCTTAAAGGGGCTGATAAAATAAAATTGAGATATTCATTTGAAATTTGGCACACGTATGTATTATAACGACATATGGAACCAGATTATATTTTGAGATGATTCCGTTGAAGGGTTGGGGGTTAAATAGAGGTAAATAGGGGAAAATCAGTAATGCAAGCTGGTAGGAGTACAGAAACTTTAAATTCGGTGTATGTACTATAAGCCAAGGTCTCAGATTATATATCATATTTCTCAACCCCCAACCACCCCTACTCCATTATTACCGGTGTTTATTAAATAAAATTGAAATATTCACTTAAAATTTGGTACACGTATGTATTATAACGACATCTGGAACTAGATTATATTTTGAGATCATTTCATTGAAGGGTTGGGGGTTAAATAGAGGTAAACAGGGCAAAATAAGTAAAGCAAGCTGGTAAGAGTACAGAAATTTGAAATTCGGTGTATGTACTAGAAGTCAAGGTCTCAGATTGTTTATAATATTTTTCAACCATTCAATACCCTACTTCATTAATAAAGGGGTTGATAAAATAAAATTGAGATATTCACTTGAAATTTGGTACACATATGTATTATAACGACATCTGGAACTAGTTTATATTTTAAGATGATTCCGTTGAAAGTTCGGGATTAAATAGGGGTAGATAGGGGAAAATAACAAAAGCAATCTGGTAAAAGTACAGAAATTTGAGATTTGGTGTATACAGGGTGTTTCACTTAAAAGTCCCCAGGCCATTATCTCTAAAACTAATAAAGATATTTTATTTTTGTAAATGGCAGATGATTGATACCAAAGAAAGGTTTAAATAACGGTGATTAGAATTTTTCCTCAACAGCACACAGAGATGGCGCTGCGATGCAAAACTATTTTTTGATGGCTGGAACCTTGAAACATAAGTCATGTGATTAAACAATAATTTGTGAATAATTTTGATGGTATAGAGAATTTACAAAAAACAAGCCGTTTTGGAGTTACATGAGTTTCTTTCATTAATGCCAGTACACGTGAATTTTGATAAATCCCTATAATTTATTGATTATTTATTATAGAATATTGGTTACCAAACACTTTTTTTCAAGATAAGGAAAGTGATATAATACACTATCATAAAATTATGTTTACCACTTCCGGCCAAACCGGAACTAACATGATGAACCAATATCCATATGTTCCTACATATTCCATTTTTTTTTTCTAATAACGCTTCTAATAAAACGGCTCCCAAAACTTAAAGTAAGTAAGACAACAAAGAAAACACACACTAATTTAGAATGGGCTAAATTTATATTAACAATTCAGTAAAGAGCGTAAACAAAAGTTTTATAAGCAAACATTTAAAAACTATCGAAATATTATTAAACATGAAATTAAACTAATTTCTTTCTTATTAGTAGGTACTTATTATATTAAATGTTCAAAATTTCTCCCTTCTTCATGAATACACATATTGTACCGTTTCGGTAACTCTTCATTGAAAACTTTTTGTAACGTATGTCTATTTATAGCAGCAACACTTGCATATATTTTATTATACAAATCGGCCATATCCTCAATGGGTTCAATGTACACTACACTTTTTAAATACCCCCAAAGGTAAAAATCTAATGGAGTCAAGTCAGGTGATCGTGCTGGTCATCTGACTACTCCATTAGTACCAATCCATCTCTGAGGGTACATTTCATTAAGACAATCTTTGACTAGTACTGAGTTATGGGGTGGTGCACCATCTTGGTGAAACCAAATATTCTCCTGGTTATGAGGGATAGTCTCTAATAATCCTGGCAATACATTTCTCAAAAATATCTCATATTTTCTTCCATTTAAAGTCCCATGGAATAGATATGGTCCAATAATATATGAATTTAATATTCCACACCACACGTTAACTCCAAAAGTTACCTGATTTCAGGTCATTCTCATCCATCTAGGATTATTTTGTGACCAGTATCGGCAGTTATGCTTACTCACAACTCCGTTGTTGTGAAAACGGCTTTCATCGCTCCAGAGCACATTTTTTAAAAAAATTGGGCATTCTTCAGAAAGAACTGAAAATTCAGCTAGAAAATGTAATCTTCGTTCATAATCACCAGGCCTTAAATGATGGATCAATTTTAATTTGTATGGATGGTATTTATTTGATTTTAATATTCTATGGCACAAAGATATCGACAGATTAGTTTCCGATGCCATTTTCCGGAGAGAACATTGAGGACTGTTGACAACACTATTTAACACCAAGGTAAATGATAAATGTTTTTTTATCGGGTGTTGGTCTATTTGGAAATCGTATCCAAAACAATCGTTTTGCTTGTTGGGAATTTCTTTTGCATTCACCGTGTATTAAAATCATATTTAACTTAGGTATTTAACTTGGTGTATCTAACCATTTTTTAAATTTATTTTTTTTTATTGCCTTATTTGGATTAATTTGCTTTGAATTGTTTCTAAGTACACTATTTCTGTTTAAAACTATGATTGAAATGCACCAACTACAAACTTTGTTTAATAACTGTCAAACTTAAAATTAAATCAAAGCCTACTAATATCTCTTAAGTAGATTTTTCATTACCATTCTAAATTAGTGTGTATTTTCTTTGTTGTCTTACTTACTTTAAGTTTTGGGAGCCGTTTTATTAGAAGCGTTATTAGAAAAAAAAATGTAATATGTAGGAACATATGGATATTGGTTCATCATGTTAGTTCCGGTTTGGCCGGAAGTGGTAAACATAATTTTATGATAGTGTATTATATCACTTTCCTTATCTTGAAAAAAAGTGT
This sequence comes from Stenurella melanura, assembly GCA_963583905.1. Classification (NCBI taxonomy): domain Eukaryota; kingdom Metazoa; phylum Arthropoda; class Insecta; order Coleoptera; family Cerambycidae; genus Stenurella; species Stenurella melanura. Next base: position 62,300,668 of record OY757312.1, on the reverse strand, counting down.
TTGGTAACCAATATTCTATAATAAATAATAAATAAATTTGGGATTTGTCAAAATTCACGTGTACTGGCATTAATGAAAGAAACTCATGTAACTCCAAAACGGCTTGTTTTTTGTAAATTCACTATACCATCAAAATTATTCACAAATTATTGTTTAATCATATGACCTATGTTTCAAGGTTCCAGCCATCAAAAAATAGTTTTGCATCGTAGCGCCATCTCTGTGTGCTGTTGGGGAAAAATTCTAATCACCGTTATTTAAACCTTTCTTTGGTATCAATCATCTGCCATTTACAAAAATAAAATATCTTTATTAATTTTAGAGATAATGGCCTGGGGACTTTTAACTGAAACACCCTGTATACTAGAAGCGAAGGCCTCAGTTTTTTTTATGTTTTCCATCGCCCCATCACCACCACTCCCTTATTAAAGGAGTAAATTTAGATTTTCACTTGAAATTTGGTACACGTATAAATCATAACAATATCTGAAGCTAGATTATATTTTGACATGATTGCGTTGAAGGACCCCCACGGTAAGTAGAAGTAAATAGAGAGAAATAAGTGAAGCAAGCTGGTAAGAGTATAGAAACTTGAAATTCCGTATATGCCCTAGAAGCCAAGGCCTTAGATTTTTTAATAATATTTTTCATTATTAAAGGGATCGATAAAATAAAATTGAGATATTCACTTAGACCGATGTACTATAACGACATCTGGAGCTAGATTATATTTTGAGATGATTCCGTTGAAGGGTTGGGGTTAAATGGGAGTAAATAGGGGAAAATAAATAAATCAATCTGGTAAGAATACAAAAATTTGGGATTTGGGAAGCCAAGGCTTCAGATTTTTTTCTAATATTTTTCAGACTCCACCACCTCCGCTTCAATATTAATAGGATTGATAACATAAAATTGAGATATTCACTTGAAAGTTAGTACACGTATGTATTGTAATGACATCTGTTTGAGATGGTTCCATTGGAGGGGTGGGAGGTGGTAGGTTGTGAATATAGGAAAATAAGTAGGGTAAACTAGAAACTTCATATTTAACGTATATGGTAGAAATCAACGCCTCAAACTTTTCTATGACAACTGCCCTAAATATTATTAAAATTCTATGATCAATAATTTCCACATACTAGAGTGCAAATCTAGTCAAGATGTTTCCTTTAAAGTGACTTGGATGAAAAATGTGGATGTGGAAGTAGTGATTCCTTAGGCAGCGGTTTTTCCGATTATTTCTCCGTTAAGAATGAATTGTCCGAATCACGCAATGGTAAAAGATTATTATTTCTCTCTTATTCAAGTTTAATTATTAAGTAGGGCGTTTTTCAAAGTTTTTAATTTTACTTCAATGGAAACATCAGCAAAGGACAGGTCATATAATAGTTGTTGGTTCAACGAGAAACTGATAGGACGTCTTCCAAAATATTGAGTAGATGTTTTCAAAGATTTATGGGAAACAACTTTGAAATGATACTGCATGGCACAAAAAATAAAGGAAGATTAACTGTAACATACAAAATTTTGTGAATGAGTTGATCGATATAAGAACCGAGAAATAGCACATCTTCGCGAGGACACATATTCAGTTTCCTCAGAAGGTAAATAAAGAGGTGAGCCGACATCCAGGTAGCAAAATCGCAGTACCATTTACGTGGTGAACATGAATGAAGAATTGTTGGAGAATGAATATATCAACCGGGCCTTAGAATATTGTCACGACCGCTGGTCTATGACTGTTATAATAAGGGGGCCACTTGGCCTGCGAGAGGTTTTCCTAGTGGGAAATGATCAGACACAAAATAAATTATAAATAATATTTATTAATTAAACAATAAAAATGGTTGCAGTCAAACAACAAAGTCAAAAATAGGAATATAAAATAAACAGTAAATAATATTTCCTTACCAAAGGCACATGTTGGGAGAGATGGGTCCCCAGGTGGACTCCCAGAATGGACTGCCACTGCCCGTTCATTCTGGGCTATTTATATGATTGATAAATGCTTGATCGACATATTCCCTACATACGTAAAGCGCTCGGAAACTAATGACCTGATGTTATTAATTAGTAACTGTAATCTGATACTCTACGTCCTTTAATATGTTATGAATGCTTTAATACCTTACATTTTGTAGATTAGAAAATAAATGATATTGAATTTAGTTTATTTATTATGGATTTAAATTTGGAAATTCTTTAATTTAGATTTTCCATTTTTGTATTTATTTATAGGGAATATACTAATAAGATATTTTGCCAAATTTGCATAGAAAAGCAGTTATTAATTTTGATATGTGACACATCTCTCCCCACCAGGCAGAACTGGACTCCAGTTCTAAAAAATTGAATCACAAGTAGTTGAGTTAATGAATAGAAGAAAAAAAACAACAAATTAATAATAAAAAAAATAATATGCATAAGTAAACAGTAACAAAAATAAAATACAATGGATAATAAGATTTTCCCCAATTGGGATAAGAATTGCGATGGGGTACCGTCAATAAAGTTTTTTGTTTAACCTTAATTGTTCTAATTTTAACTTTATGGTCGCTACCTCTCGCTAAAAATTATAATACAATATTAATTAGAATAACTAAAAATTATGTTAATGTCCAAACTCATTTTTCATAAAGTTTATTTATACCACATATAAAGTTCGAGGGCACACATTGTTCGTAGCACTAAGTCCGGCACTGTATCTTCATTCAATGTTACACTATAGTTTATTTTCATCTTTCGCGTTGGTAGTCCTGCACAACTAGGCACTGTCAGTCTGTCAAATCGGAGATAACTTTTAACGTCTTTGAACTTGCTGTGATGCTGAGTTGACAAAAGTGAACTGCTAAAGTGCTAAATTGTTTTGTGGGTACGGGAATTATCTATCCATTGGAACTGTGTAGTGACCATCAATGTTCGGTGATTGGGAATCCAGAATCCATGAACGTGTTTGCCAAGGGTGACCAGGGAACTCCTTACAGCTCGGGCGAACATCTCATTGATAGTAAGGTAAGTGTCCATGCTGGTTTACTAAACCTCGTGTTAAACATGTAGAGCATTATTCCCTTTGTTGTAGGGGACGTTTTAATGATGACCTGGTAAGATGTTTTCCATCAACAAGTGGATTTTGGTTAGCTACCTGTAGCCTTCATCCTTATTAATTTGATTACACTTCATGTCAGTCTTAGGACCTGGGGAAGTTGGCAAGAATAACCTAAAAGTGTTTATAGGTTTGGAAATATAGCCAAGAAGTATGTCCTACCATGTTGGATACTGACAGAAGGAGGAATTAGTGCTAGAAAGCCTTAGCTGTGTGAGATGCTGCGAACTCTGGTATGGTTAGTTCTGGACTCCCGGGGTAGGTTTCTATCAGTTGGTCGCTATGTATTACTGGATTTCTCTGTGCCTGGTCCATGGTGTGCCCGGTATTTTGTGTGCCCCAGTGTGGTTGTCATGAAACAAGAAAATTACAGGTAAGTTCTTCGTTCAATATTTTTTTAAAAACAAATAATAATGAAAAATTCCTATTTGAGCTATGGTTTTGAACTAACCTAGCCATATCTAAACTAACTTACATCGTATATCGATTTGTTATTAATTCTATACCTAATTATTTCTCACAAGCAAGCAAAATGACAATTTTTTAACTTTTTTTAATTCTGTAGCTTATTATTTTAGGCTTCTCAGAAAAAAACTCTATATCGTCTCTTAAATAAAAGAATCACCTAGCCATATTCTTAATAGAATACATTTATTATTTCAAGGAAATTTAACTACCATTACTATTATCCTTTGGACTTCTTTTTCCCACATAAGAGAAAAAAAAATATATTAAAACTATTGTGTCGTTTACGTTATTACAGAAAATAATTATTTAGCCATTATTAAATATTATTTTTCACAATTTTCATCACTTGTTTACCTTCAAACTTTTATGGTTATTTTTCTTGGCGTAGTGTTAATTTATGTACCCATATAGCCATCTATTTGAGTGTGAAAGAACAACTAATAACTTTTCACACATTTGTGCCTTTGACCCATATCATATGCCATTTATATTTTCATTTGAGTACTTTACTGAACCTTTGCCCGTGGCAAGTTTACTTCTATCACCTAACTAATTAATAATCCAATTTATAAAGGAACATTTTCTTTATTTAAGCCTGATGCTTGCAACCTTGTTCCAGTACCAATTGCAGTGATATTTATTTAATATTTCTGCATAACATTAACTTAAATAACCCAACAAAATAATCCTGGGAACAAGATTCCAAGATTTTGAGTGCGCACTCTCATTTTGGCTTGGGTCCCTTTTTATTTATTACAATTACACCCATTACATAGAGTGTGTACTCATCAAAATTGACATACAAAATGTTTTATTAAGTACCATTCATACTGTCGACATATATTTTAATTATTATCTGGGCACAGTGCATATCTATTATGTATAAAAATTCTTTATTCTTCATTTATCATATATAATAAATCATTAAACCATCATTATATCAGCAAATACTTTTAACTATTATATTGGCACAGTACATATCTATTCTGTATATGTATATTATTTACTATTCCTTTGTCACATAAAAAAAAATAACCCTTCATTCATCATATCAGCACATACTTTTAATTATTATATTTGCACCGTGCATATCCATTCTGTACTTATATATTATTTACTTTTCACTTGTTATATATAACAATTAAACCATAACTCATCATATTTGTATATACTTTTAACTATTATAATGGCACAACGCATATCCATTCTGTATTTATATATATTCTTTACTCTTCATTCGTTATATTTAAAGAACAATTAATGCAGTTGCCTCTAGTGAGAGGTTCGATATATTTGACTCGACTTTTAACATGTATCGATTATTAGGGGTATCTTTGCTATGAGATGCCCCAAGACTTTTTGGTGCCGGCAAAGAAAACTTCATTCACTGCTTAATCTACATTCCGTGCATCTCTGACTTTGCTGCTTAAAAGCATTTACCCTTGTAATTTTTATCTCCTTACTCATACTATGCCACCATTACTTAAATAAGATAGATCCATTCTCATTACTAATTAGAAAAAATACGTATCAATTTGAATACGTGATAACCTTTACTTGGCGTTTCTTCTTGCCTAGCTTATTTTTACATGGCATTTCAGACAAACAAAAATAAATATATTGTAAATAAGATATTCTTGTAGTACAGGGATAAAAAAAAAAATAACAATATTTATAATATTTGCTGAACGTTTGAATTCCTAAAGAAAAATAACGGAGTTTGAGGAATTGTTAAACGGACTTGGCCAAGGTAGACTCTTATACTCTTCAAGCCAGATAGACGGGCTATAAAAAGCGTACAAAAGGGGAGTGTTTCAGGACCTTGTACCTGTTCCAAGCCAGATATACGGGCTATGAAGAACACATAGAAAGGCTGAAACGGGGGGAATATGTGACGTGTTTCTTATATTCTCCAAGCCAGATATACGGGCTATAAAGAGCGTATAAAAGGGAATGTTAAAGTCTTGTATATATTCCAAGCCAGATATACGGGCTATAAAGAATACATAGGCAGACTAAACGGAGGAATTGGGGTGAAAAGGATTTATTATACCTTAAATTGATCTAAAAATAGTCCTGAAATAAAAAAAAAAATAAAAAAATAATAGTTTTTTAAACTTATACAATATATTTTTCTGTTTCAGGTAATACCTCGCTAAAATAAAAGTAAAATAAAAATGCAGAGTTAATTATGGAGAATTAACCCAACCGAATCGAAGCAGGGCAGCCTCCACCAAGTGTCACGACCGCTGGTCTATGACTGTTATAATAAGGGGGCCACTTGGCCTGCGAGAGGTTTTCCTAGTGGGAAATGATCAGACACAAAATAAATTATAAATAATATTTATTAATTAAACAATAAAAATGGTTGCAGTCAAACAACAAAGTCAAAAATAGGAATATAAAATAAACAGTAAATAATATTTCCTTACCAAAGGCACATGTTGGGAGAGATGGGTCCCCAGGTGGACTCCCAGAATGGACTGCCACTGCCCGTTCATTCTGGGCTATTTATATGATTGATAAATGCTTGATCGACATATTCCCTACATACGTAAAGCGCTCGGAAACTAATGACCTGATGTTATTAATTAGTAACTGTAATCTGATACTCTACGTCCTTTAATATGTTATGAATGCTTTAATACCTTACATTTTGTAGATTAGAAAATAAATGATATTGAATTTAGTTTATTTATTATGGATTTAAATTTGGAAATTCTTTAATTTAGATTTTCCATTTTTGTATTTATTTATAGGGAATATACTAATAAGATATTTTGCCAAATTTGCATAGAAAAGCAGTTATTAATTTTGATATGTGACAATATCAAAGAGAAGAAGTAATAAAAAATATGCCGCTAACTAAACATAATCGCAACTTTCAACAAGTAGAGCTCCACCTCATTGACTGAATTGACTGAAAGACAATTGTTGAACTGAACATTCCTCGAAGGAATGATTGGTGGAACGTGCTCCATAGAAATTTTCAAGATAGTCTCCTGATTTCGAACCACCGAATTTCTTCTCCTGGTATCATTTAAAAATTGTAGATCTAAACCTAGCAAGAAAATATTCAAGCAATCAATATACAAGTAGTCGAGGATATAGAATACTCATTAAGAGAACACTCCAAGCAATTGAAATGGACTTCGAGATCGACTTGTCCTTTCTTTTCTCTCCGTTGATGTTAGCCCAACGCTACCGTCGTCTTCTTCGCTTCTTACCACCTGGTTTCTCATGGACTATCAATCTATCTATAATGCCCTATCTCTGGTTCTGGGGAGAAAATGACACGATTTAGGAGAATACGATGCTCGAGAGTCGCTTTCGAGGATGGAATTCTGATAGAATCAAGTTCTTACACCATCAATAAAAACGAGCATTTCAAATATTTTTAATGACCTAGTTCTGAAAGGAGTTTGGTGTGACAATTAAGAAGAAATAGATTTCACTCAGATCAGAACAATTGAACAGAATACTTCACGAAACGCTGGTTTCGAATACCATATTAGTATTAGCTGCAGATGATCAAAACTGAAATTGTCAAAAATGTGTTTTACGTAAGTATGTATTCTGTAAAGAATTATTAATATTATTATTATATTACTTAGATAACAAGATCTTTTACAGAAAATTTACATTAAATTGACTACAATATTAATACTAAATTAATCAACTGTAATATTCTATGGTTGAATAAGTAGTAAATTATAATAATTCATGGAACAGCCATTCATCAATAATCAGTAAGTCGCTGATATGTTTTAATCAGTTCACGTGCCGTGAACACCTGATGTTAACGTATTAAGCTTTTTGTCAACATTAAAATTAAATATATAAAACGGTTAAATATGATAATGTTAATATACTAATATAATATACTATGAAAAAATATGTGATGTCGTTTGTGCAGGGGGTTCCGTAAGAAAATTAATACAATTTGCCTTATACAAACGTTTTAAAAAAATTGTTATAATATAAAAAATGTGATACCTCGTAAATTGTTAGAGATTTCCAACTCCAAGGGAGAATTTGTGGAAAGGTAAAAAGCGCAACAACCTCTCTATGAATTCTTAGAGTTTAAAAATGGAAACTGAAAATAAAATATTTTCCATAAAAATTCGCACATCATAGACAACAGATAACTGGTAAAAAATATTGTTAAAGTTAGTTTGTTACTTTAAAAGTGAATTATCATTTGTTTGCTTATAACTGTATTGAATCATATTCTTCATAGGATTTTGCAAACAACAGAAAAAATAACTATCTATGAGAACTAAAAGAAAAATATGTGCAAAAATATTAATGAAATCATTGCATTCTTTCGATAACCTCAATTCTGGTTATGCTAGTAAATTAAAATCCTAAAATAAATTTGCCCAGTTTCTTATTTGAAAATTCTCATTCCAACTCTAGCATCCACACAGTCCCCTACGGCCATGCAGATTAAACTGGTCTCTACATAAGCCCCTACGTCATGAAGATTCAGTTAAAAATGAGGACAAAGGCCTAACACGAATTTATTTACCTACCTTGCCTTAAAAAATTTTCATTCTAATGGATTACATTTTCATGAAATCTATCATTCTGTTTCTTGGAAATGCTTAGCCTTTGAAACGTTTTTCGCCCTTATTCTGGAACTCATCACAAAGATCTGTTGTTTTTATCAGCCAATGTCAAATATAATTATTTCATACTTATTCATAGAGATTGTCTTGGTTTTGCATGAAACATCTTTATGAGGATCTTTGTGTTTTTCTGATCAGCTCCAGAATAAGGGCGAAAAACCTTTCAAAGGCTAAGCATTTCCAAGAAACAGAATGAAAACGTAATCCATTAAAACAAAATATTTTTAAGATAAGGTAGGTAAATTAATTCATTTTGTTCTCATTTTTAACTGAATCTTCATGGCCGTAGGAGTTATTTAGATCCTAGTTTAATCTGCATGGCTAGGGGTCTCTGTGGATGCTAGCGTTAGAATGAGAATTTTCAAATAAGAAATTAGACAAACTTATTTTAGGATTTTAATTTGCTAGCATAACCAGAATTCAGGTTATCGAAAGAATGCAAAGATTTCATTAATATTTTAACTCACATTTTTTCTTTTAGTTCTCATTTTTTCTGCTGTTTGCAAAATCCTATGAGGAATATGTTTCAATTAGTTTGTTAATATTATCTTGTTTCTAATGTTGATATGACTTTGACTTTTTGTTGTTTTGTGTGAACAATAATGATATCAAAATAATTATCAGACGTCTGGCGTTTCTAGTAGATACCTAAAACGTCTTTTTATCAGTAATCAGTACAAGCTTGTTGTTGTGTTGTGAAATAATGCACAACGTGAGCATTTGTATGTACACTATTTAATAGTAACAAATGTAAGATCAGCATATTTTTATGAAATGGTGAAGTGGACAGTAAAATTTTTATAATAGTTTTACTCCATGACTCAAAGCTATCTATCTCTCTATCTGTACTCTTAATATATTGCTGTGGCTACAAAGCCATTTGCACAACACCAATGTATCGGAGCAGGAAGTCTGTAAGGTCGATAAGTAATTAATAACTATAAACCTACTAAAATTGTATCTATGACTAAATTAAATAATTTCTGATATCTACACAAAGTGTGCTACTTAAAGGTCTCTAGGCTTGCAACATTCTTATTTTTTAAGCGACGATCATGTTGGGCACATTAAATAGTGCATATTTTTAAGGCTTTTATATATGCATACAGAGCGACTGGGAAACCATTTTTCTTGAAAAATTGACAAGAAAGGAAACTTAATTTTCTTGAATATGTTTACCTCATCCTGTACATGAACTGTGCTAATGTTTTCTTATAAATGTTTTAATTAGCTTCTATTTATGTTATTACGTCATACTCAAAATTAATTTTGAAGTCTGGTGGGGAGGCTTAAATGGCGCACCCTGTATACGTATATAGAATAGAATATATTCCTTAATACAAGTGCTCGTAAAATGACAGGACAAGTCAATAAACATATTAACAGATTATCGTTACAGTACACACATATAGTCTCAAACATTCACTTTAAAAAAATTTAATAGCTAATTAATAAATAATTTCGTTATTATTACAGTTGTCATTAACAAATGCCACATAAACCAAACATTAATTAACATGATTTAGAAAATCTTCACTGAATAAAATGCACTAGCCACAAGAAGTGTTTTAAAAGTTGACAAAAATTTTATTATATTCACACTTAATTTATTATATAATAATGATCTCATATAGTATGGATTAGATTTGTATAATTCTAATCTGTGCATATCGCATTGCAAATCAGAGCCATGACGTGTTGAATTATTGTGAAACATATTTTGTGGATTAAATTTATCTATATCTTTCTTTGCAAATTTTAATGTTTTAAAAATGTACAGACTAGGCAAGGTTAAAATTCTATTTTGAACAAATGACGTTCTACATTCTATAATATTCATTTCAAACATGGAACGTATGGCTCTTTTTTGTAATACAAATAGCTCGTAGATGCTGAATATCCCCAAAAAATAATTTCGAATCGAATTCGAGATTCGAAATTACAAAAATAGTCCATCTTAAGAGCATCTATACAATGACTTGCGCAATTATTGCAGATAAAAACAACCTGTGTTTTCCAATCTAGGGATAGATCTATATGAATTCTTAAAACTTTATGTATTGGTACTTGTTGACTTGATTTATTGTTGTGCTTAATTAATACACTAGATGTACATTTTTTTCCAGTGGGATGAAATTGCGTAACAAAAGTTTTATCCTGGTTAATTACTAGTTTTTTATTGTTGAAATAATGAGATAGCGTAGCATAGAGTAGATTTGAGTTAAGTTTGCTAGTAGAATCGTTTGTTTGCTTATCACTTCCAATAATAGTAAGGTCGACAGCAAAGGCACCATAAAATGTGTTGTCTAAATCATTTGTATAAAGAATAAATAACAGTGGTACCAAAACACTACCTTGTAGTACGCCAATATTGATATGCAGCTCCTCTGATTTAGTATCAAGTGTACAAACTGTTTTCTGTTGTTTAAGAACGATTTTAAGAGTTTATTACACAAACCTTGTATACCATAATATTCAATAATTTTCAAAAGAATGTCACGAATATAAAATAAGAAAAATATTTTTATGCGTTTGGCTATAACTTTTGGAATATATTGGAAAATATCGATAAAATTGCTATGGGTCAGTACTTACAATTTTTTTTGCTGCCACATTTTTTGTGTAGGGGAATAACTTTGGATGCTTTTAATAAAGTTGGCTATTCATACGCATACATATTCAAAGAAACATGATTTTTTTCAATCTTTCATTTCTCTTTGTTCTGTTTTTTCTTTTTTTCTCTCTATTATATTCAGTATATTTGTTCTGGTTTTTATTTTTTTTCATGTTTTTTTATTTGGTATATTTATTTTTTGTTGGATATTAACAAGGGGCACAAGTTGTATATAGATTTATCTTATTACAGCAGTTTGTCTAGTATTTGCTAAAATGAGTAAGACATTTACTGAAATTTTGATTCTTATATACGTCGAGCACTTTACGGCAATTAAAATTGAAAATGAGTAAAATCTTGTGAGTTTTTAATTTCCTTTGAGAAACTCAACAAAGAAATTGATTAAGTTTTGTAAATAATAACCTATGTGGAAAAAATTCATTTGATATATGAGTATGGCTCTATTTCAGTAAGGAATAGGAATGACTCATCACTGACAGTACTGTTATTGTAATATCATGGCTGCCTATTGTGCCTACATGCCGTAAAATTTATCGAAATTAATATATCCACTCTAGATAACTGGCCAACTAAATATATTTTTCTTTGCCTTTTGAGGAATTGTTCTTATTTTCTGAGATATGCATTTTGTATCTAAGTCATGAGATCACAGATAAAACGGATAATTATATTACTAGCAAAATATATTGGTAATTATTTGTACCCTTACAAGAAAAACTTATTACAGATAGATATAGAAAATTATTTTTATAAACAACTACTTTGCTGGCTACATGTCACGAGTAAGGCTGGATTAAATGAAAGTAAATATGCACATTATGTACAGCCATGATGTCACAATAATGTTATTTTAATTTAGACTGCCCTGTTCAGCAAAACAAAAAACAGATAAAACAAAAAACTAACCAGTTAGATAAAATCTTTAAAACATTCACGGACACGTGTTTCGATGTTTATATCTCGTCAGTGTGACTACTTTCATAGCTACTAATGAACTGAAAAATTATTTCTCAGGCAAATACATCTGGAATAGTTGCAGCACAGCTACATGTGAAAATTGGTTACCTTTTACCATTTAACAAGCAAAGAGCTAATCAATTTTACTTGTTATTAGCACTCTCAACTAGGTATATATACAGGGTGTTTCAGGTATGAGGTCATTCATTTCTAGAGATGATTCTTCATAAAATATGTGAAAAAAGTTTATATAAACATGGGTCCGGTAATCCCTCCTAAGGGCGCTGCGGGCCTCTGATGGGAACCCAAAATTGACATTTTATTTAATATCTCAGGAACCCTTTAAGCTACAGTGATTAGTTTTTGCACGTGATTCGATATCAATAAAGATCATTATCTGATGTTATCCACCATGGGTTCATTTAGTCAGGGGTGCACTAAATTGGAAAGGAGGGACCTATCTCTCCCCCCCCCCAATTTTTTTAATGTGAATTTTCTGTGATTGCCTCATCGCAATATGATTCCTTGGCTATAAATACATAAAAAAGGTTATCTTGTAACGCCGTAGGACCAACCAGTTTCGAGAAATTTGAACCTAAAGGCATTTTTCTAGTCATCTTGCGTAAACAGAATTTTTCAATGAATTTTAAACATTTCATTCAATTTGTTAATCTTCAAAACCTGTTGAGTCCTTTAATATAGTAATCATTTGTTATATTTCCTTAGTTTATTCAAGAGAATAATAAATGCAATTTCACCAGGTTTGGCTGCCCCATTCAGAGGCCGCAGTGCCTTTAGGAGGATTTTCGGTCCATGTTTACATGAACTTTTTTTATATTTTTTTATGTAGAATCACCTCTAGAATTAATGACCGCGTACCTGAAACACCCTGTGTATAAAGAGGATACCTAAGGATTCAAACATTTCTCGAATTTCAATAAATTTCATCCTGTTAATATGATTCGGTCTGACTTTATAGACGGAGAGCCAGCCCCAAAAAAATTCTCTGAATTTGTTAAGCCTGGTTTTTTGCTAGTTGATTACAGGAGTTGTGTACACAAACATACCTCGGTCAGTCAAACGAAATTGAGAACAGGTGTCTCAGGTACGCTATCAAAAATATCATAATTACGGAGATAATAAAATGAATTTACTAAGGCTGAAAATCGCTACACAAATTATATATTGCGTATAAATAACAGTTATGTCAGTCAGTCAATTAGTTGAATGTGGGGAAGGAGCTGGTCAGTCAGCCCCAATGTATGTACAGGGTTATTCACTATATATTGACAGCCCTTTATTTCCGTTATTATTGAAAATAGAAAAAACAAAGTCGTGTAAAAGTTGTAGGATCTTACCTATATTTTATTGTAACGTGATAAAAAAAACATTTTCATGTATAGGTCACTTGACATGAAACAAATATATGTTTTTTAAAATGAAACACTCTGTATATTATTCCATTTTCGAGAAGCCCTTTTCTTCTGATTTCAAATATATAACATTGTATAGGTCTATCTTAAATAGTTCTTGACATATTTGACATTCAAAATGCAAATAAGCTGCTTTATACTTATTTGCATTTTGAATGTCAAATATGTCAAAAAGTATTTAAAATAGACGAATACAAAGTTATATATTTGAAATTAGAAGAAAAAGGACTTCTCGAAAATGCAATAATATGACGCGACCTTTACATGAAATTGTTTTTTTTTATCACGTTTCAATAAAATATAGAAGATCCTACAACTTTTATACGAAACTTTTTTTTCTATTTTCAATAATAAAAAAATAAGGGCGGGGGGCAATATACTAGCTAGAAGAGGAACCCTATTTTTTAGCCTTTGAAACGTTTTTCGCCCTTATTCTGGGCTCATCAGAAACGTTCCAAAGGCTATTTCCAAAAACAGAATGACAGATTTCATGAAAATGTAATCCATTAGAATGAAATATTTTTATGGCAAGGTGGGTAAATAAATTCATTTTAGGCCTTTCTTCTCATTTGTAACTGAATATTCATTACCGTAGGGGGTTATGTAGATACTAGTTTAATCTGCATAGCCGTAGGGGGGACTATGTGGATGCTAGTTGTTGAATGAGAATTTTCAAATAAGAAAATATACCAATTTATTTTAGAATTTTAATTTTCTAGTATAAGCAGAATTCAGGTTATCGAAAGAATGCAAAGATTTCATTAATATTTTTACTCATAGCTTTTCTTTTATTTCTTATAGACAGTTATTTTTTCTGCTGCTTGCAAAATCCTATAAAGAATATGTTTCAATACAATGAAGCACACAAATAATAATTCAATTTTAAATATCTAATTTCAAGTTCTTATACTTATTTGCGTTGTTTAATTAGAAAAAGCAACCTTTAACTTTAACATACTGGATAATTGTGATATTTTGTAGATTCCCCGAGCACCGCTTGAAAAGAAAACATACATGTGGCAGGAAGTCCCAAAGAATTGAAGAAGGAAAAAAATATCTTCTATTGATTTGTAATTAAACTAAAAATATCTAAAAACAACATTATTTACAAAAAAAGCTGCGAAGAATATCCTATAGAATGGGCAACAATTATTTAAAAAGTGCAGTAAATCGGCGAAGAGTATAATGGTTAGCTTGTTTTGACTGAAAACTTCCACCATTCTCACCTTACTTCGTTTGATCGTCCACTTATGAAACATCCTGGATATATCCTCTGTCTTCCCATCGATTTTCGTCCTTTTAGAATGTTCAGTTCCGGTTTTGCAGGTGGTGAGTTTCGTTTTATTTTTATCTCTAACCCCTTCGATGACTTGCAATGTTAGTACATTGTTAAATTTGTATTAATTGTAATTAGTATTTTTACAAAAGCTAACATTTTTTTAAGTAATTTTAGTCTTCCTGATAATGACTAGTGAAACTGATAATCAATCTTCATCTCCAGATGATATCAACATGATTGGAATAAACAGTATTTGGGTTTGGTGTTAAGGTGTTTTGATGTAAAAATATGAAACATTTCTATTTCAGACTGAAACATCTTTAATATCGAAGGGGTATCACTTGCCAGTGAATATATACATTGCTATAGTTGTACAGTACCTATAGCTAGATTTAGTCTACAGCTCAATGTCTTTAAATGATTTTTCTAATGGCATTAGGAATTTAGCACATCGGCAATAAAAGTTATGAAACAATACCTTTCGTGACATTCACAAAAACAATGAATTTCTTTAAAAATTGAAGTATATCAGGCCAAGGCAGAGCACGCTTGGTAATGAATGTAGGTACTCTACTTTTTTTATAATTTGAATAGTGCATACAATTTTGTAATTTCTCATTTACGATATGTAATAACAATGTATCTATACAGAATGCTTTCATTTTAGAACGATCTGCCCTAGATATTTCGCGCGCCAGTAAGAATATAATTATAGAAAACAATACGTTAAATTTTTCTAATAACTTATTCTAAGTGAAATATTATGTATCGTCCCCTCCATTTTAACAAGCAAACAAAAAAATTTCAATAGGCATTCACTGTTTGTAATACTTGCATCATATAGACAGTTATCAAAATTTTGAAAAAAAATGTCACTACATCCGTAAAACACATTTTTGACGAAGTAAGTTTTAATCACCTACAGCTGACGCTTACTTGGTTGGCGAAACAAGCGTTGCATGTATGGTTCACATTCGTATATTATTCACAGGACACAATAATTGAATAACTAAATCTGCGTTAAAAACACTCGGTTTTGTTATAATTGGAGTATGGTTCAGCAATATATAATCCTATTTATGAGAGAGATTCACAATCATTAGAATTTGTTCAACGGAAATTTCTCAAATATTTATCTATTAAAATAGATCATCCATACCCTGAACAAGGATGACCAAATTATTTAATGTTAACATGATTTAACTTGGATTCATTAGTAAACAGAAGAATTATTTCAAATTTAATGTTTATTTACAAGCTTACAAATAATACAATTAGTCCAATCAACGAAGGAAAAATAGGGGAAATAATTCGTGTAGCGGCCAATTTTTGTTTAGTTGTCGTGGTGAGTGCCCTGAACAACATACTAAAAGTCCTGATCAGTGGATGGTCTGCGGGAAGGTGAGGGGTAATAGGTCCCCTTTTCGCATTTTTCTTGAATAACACGAAAACTACGACCTCTAGCGAAAGAGTATCTATATACAATATTAAATTAGATGAAATTTTCTACAAATAAGTCCTATTGTTTTTTCTCTACTGTCAATACTTTACGAGATACAGAGGGTGGAAAATCGCATCTCGAATGGAAGTATTGTATTCGAGAAAAAATCACCCTCCGAGATTTTTTTGGATTATCATGTTTCAGATCATGTAGATTACGAAAACATAGGTTTTTCAATTCCGTCAGTGTGTCTCTCTGTCAGTATGTCTGTCTGTCTGTCGGTCTGTTGGTGCATTAACTAAAAGACTACTTGACGGAGAATAGTCAAATTTGGTAGGTAGCTCATGCTACTGCCACCAAAGAAATGATTAGACTTTTACTGGAAAATATACAGGGTGGACCATCTAAAGGGAATAGAAAATGAACAACATTTTTCCACTCAAATTTAAAATTTTCACATTTTGTGACATTCTAAACCTATTAAAAAAAAGGTTTTGAATTTTTTTTCTAATGCTATACAGAATGTATTATGGGAAAAAATACAATATTGTAGATAGACACTTGGTCGCTGAAGGGCGTGATTTTCAAGTTATTCACGTAAAAACTGGACTTTTATACATTATACTTTTTATATTTTATATAGTATACTTTGTATTTATGTAATATATTTCTATTTTGTAAAATTGTCCTGAAGATTCTATTAGGTAATAAATTCTTTATTATTGTTATTATTATCTTCTTTCTCTCTTCCCCCTGTTGGTATTGGGATTAGGTTGGTTTGACTCAATGATGAGAAAACAATTCAGTTTCTCTCATCCAAGGAATTTTCGAACAATGTGTGAGCTGTTTGCAGTAGTACAGCGCGCTGCCCCATATTAAGTATGTTTTTAGGAAGTTCGACTTCTTTTAAATTTTTAAGGAAATTCTTAGTATTTTTAATATTACTATTATTATTATTCGAGAGTTTAACTAACATGTTTTTCAAAAATTATGTCGTCGTCAGTGCCATGCCAGACTTTTGTAAAGACAAAGTTATGAGACCTGTTCGATGTGCTCGCAATGATTCGCTCTATAATAATAGATAACGTTCTCGAAGTCTAATCTACTTTCCTGGAGTGTCAAGTTCGCGGGTATTGTATCTACATTCTCGAGTTAATTGATATCAATTACCCCAATATTTTCTGGTTGAGTTTCGAATTTATCGTTTTTAAATGATAGTGCAAGGAGAAAATTCAGTAGCATTAAATCAGGAGACCTTGTTGGCCAATCTAGAAAGAATGTCAAGAATTGGACCAAATCAATATTATATCGAAATTGCATCAAAATTGGTAGATAAGTATTATCGGAGTAGCTGGTGCTGAATCTGATGTCAGGAACTAACAATTCAAAATAGTGGTCCAGTAGAGCTACCATTATTGTAAACATTCCGCAGATTTACATGAAATTTAGTACGTGAGGATTCCAGGACTGGTTGACTCCGAGTCTGAAGTTAAAGGTAAAAAACTTCAAATGATGAATATTTTGCTTGAATATACGATAACTGTGTTTAAAGTAATAATTACATGTATTCGTAGTCGGTTGTACTGAATCTGATATCAAAAGCGAGAGATTCAAAACTGAAAATCCAATGGGACTGCCATAATTGCATAACTATTGCATATATGTACAAAATTGGGTCACTAGAAAAGGTTAAAAAAACCATTTATTTGAAAAAATTGAACTGACTTCAAACACATTGTCACCAAATAAAATTTCACCGTCTTTTGTTTCATTGATCCTTATACGTAATATCGATTTAGACGTCAGTGTAGAAATTATAAAAAATTGTGAAAAAGATTTTCTATGGGTATTTTTAAAAACACGTTATATACGGGTGGGTACGGGTCAATATACGCCCCCGATATTTTAGTTGTTTTTGTATTTAAAAAATTGGTTTTTGGTACAAATAAATTAGACAATAATAGGTTACTTTTAGACTAACAGGAATGAAAATATGACATCAACTTTTTTTTTCTTAAATGGAATGACTATTTTTTTTTTATGGTTTTTCATTAAGCATAAATTTCTAAGTGCAATAGTTTTTTCAGATGTAAAAAATTCCAAAAAATAAGTGAGATAGGAACAATTTTTTAATTTTTTCAAAATGGCCGCGTCAGATGAATGCGATGTAAGAAAATTACTAAGTAGTCTATGGAAATTATTAGTAAGGTTGTAGACTTGTCTGTAAAGCAGAAACTAGTTGTTTGAATTACTGATAGGTGCCAGTATTTTTAGGTTTTTTTTTTTACAAAAAAACGGAATTTTATTTTCATTTTCATTTCCGTAGGGGTCCTATGGATTTTTTTTAATGGAACTGTGCTATTTCTTTCATTAATCAGAAATAATGATTCATAAACTATAATTTCTTCGCCATTAATCATTTATTAACGATGTCCTTGGCAATAATAGAAGTATTTTTAAAAAGGACACAAATTAAACAAGAAATAATTTTAATAGGTATAACGTTACAACCATGAATAAATTACCAAGAGTAACAAAACTATTTAAAACCTAAATTATAATAAACCATTACAAAAATTGTTCAAACTGTTCACCGTTATGATTAATACACAGAGTGGCGCGACTTATCGTTGCACATCTAACATTCTGTAATTGTTGAGGTGTTATTTGTGCAATTTCGTTTCGAACTCTTTCTTCCAGATCTTGCCTTGTGGTTGGAGCAGTCATATAGACTCTATTTTGCAACTGCGCCCAAATAAAAAAATCGAGTGGGGTTAAGTCAGGCGACCTTGCAGGCCATCTGACTGAACCATGGGTCCCAATCCATCGATCTGGAAATAATTGATTTGAGTAATCCCTAACGATAATAGCATTGTGTGGTTCCGCTCCGTCTTGTTGGAGGTAAACCTCGTCAATATTCGTATTGGGAATTTGATTAATCTGTGGAACTATTATATTTTGGAGAAATTCTAGATATCTTGGTCCAATTAGAGTTTCGTTAAAGATTATTGGACCTATGATATGGTCGCCCAGTACGCCTAACCAAACATTGAAGCCAAACCGCTCCTGAAACCGCCCCTATCTCATAATGTGAGACTTATCAATTGCCAAATATTGAGTGTTGTTTCGATTAAATAACCCAAAGGTTTGTAAATCTCGATTCATTAGTGAACAAAATGTTTTTGATAAAATTCTCATTTCTTAATTGGCGTAACTGTAACCAATTACAAAAGATTATTCTTCGTTGATAATCATTCTCATACAAAACTTGATGCAATTGATATTTATAAGAACGATAGCCGTGTTTCTTTAAAATTTTTCTGGCTGATTCTTTGGAAACTGGTAATTCATGTTCAATTTGTCTTATCGATATGGTTGGGTCAACATGCACTAAAATTAATACATTAATTTCCGTTTCTTCATCCACAATAAATCTTTCTGCAATTTCTACATTAGGTTCAGTTCTAACTTATTGCTCCAACCGGGCGAAATAGTTTCTCGGAGGTTGTCTTCTTTCTGGATATCTCCGTCCATACAGACTCTGTGCTCTAGTTGCATTACGTCGAGTATCTCCATAAATAATGATCATGTCAACTTTTTCATCTCTTGAATAATTTTCAGCCATTTAATATTAATTTTCTTGTTTATAACAACTTTAATACACTTGCTTCAGAAAATTAGTGAGTAAGTCAAGACTAATTCAATTGTTGCGAATGTCTGTCATTTTCATGACTATCTGCAATTTTGGATTTAAATGTAGATTTGTAGATGATTTGTTGGCGCTTACTTTTTAAAGATACTTCTATTATTACGAAGAATATCGTTAAGAAATGATTAATGGCGAAAAAAGTATAGTTTATGGATCATTATTTCTGATTAATGAAAGAAATAGCACAGTTCCATTAAAAAAAATCCATAGGACCCCTACGGAAATGAAAATAAAATTCCGTTTTTTTGAAAAAAAAAACTAAAAATACTGGTACCTATCAGTAATTCAAACAACTATTTTCTGCTTTACATACAAGTCTACAACCTTACTAATAATTTCCATAGCCTACTTTGTGATTTTCTTATATCGCATTCATCTGACGCGGCCATTTTGAAAAAATAAAAAAAATATTCGTATCTCACTTATTTTTTGGAATTCTTTACAGCTGAAAAAACTGTTGCACTTAGACAGTTATGCTTAATGAGAAACCATCAAAAAAATATAGTCATTCCATCTAAGAAAAAAAAAGTTGATGTCACTTCCGGTTCAATCGGAAGTGACATTTTCATTCCTGTTAGTCTAAAAGTAGCTTATTATTGTCTAATTTATGTGTACCAAAAACCAAATTTTTAAATACAAAAACAACCAAAATATTGGAGGCGTACATTGATTCGTGGCCACCCTGTATACAATTTCTTTTTCTTTAACGTGGAATC
The DNA here is from genome assembly GCA_963583905.1 of Stenurella melanura. Classification (NCBI taxonomy): domain Eukaryota; kingdom Metazoa; phylum Arthropoda; class Insecta; order Coleoptera; family Cerambycidae; genus Stenurella; species Stenurella melanura. Next base: position 62,280,296 of record OY757312.1, on the reverse strand, counting down.
AAAGAAACAAAAGATAATATTGTGTTGTTATCATCTACTGGCCCTCGGCGCATGCCTCTAATCAATAACAAAATTATAATTTCCCCCACGCTGCTTCATTTTCGTTAAAGAAATAAAAACATATATTTAGAGAGGGTGGAATGATGTTTAACATTTTCAAGGAAAATGCAATTAGCCTTCAACAAATATAGATGGGGCGATTACACGAGTAAGTAAAATTTCCATAGAACCCTGAACTCCCACGCACACTCACGTATTGAGAGAGGAAAAGTGCGTAGTTCTGGGGTCGTGAAGTCAACCCCTTGTTTTCAATGAACCTTGACCCAGTTCTGTAACACCCTTACGCAGCTTTCTGTGAGAAAACCGGGGCATAGAATCGGGAGAGTGGAAGTTTACCAAAGGAATAGTTCTTCGAGTTCTTCTAGTAAATAATTTATGTGATGTATGTATCTTTATACATTTGTATACCTTTGCTTTAGAGACTTGAATTAATATTATACAGTGTGTCGCACCTTTCTAGATACACTCGTGTCATCCTCAGTTTTTTTAGAACAAATTCAAATTTTTGTAAGTTATGCAGTCAAGAAAATTGATCATTTTTTGAATAAAAAAATTACTTCCTTGATCATGGCTTACTGAGGTACCATTAAAAGATATGAAATTTAGAATAAACACAATAGGCGTTATTTAACCGAAAAATTTCTTAAGGAAATGTTGAGAATTACAAACTTAGCTTATATACAAATTTCTGAGAACAAATATTCGTTATTAACTGAACTTATTCGAGTCTAAATCAATTTCAGTTTTACAAATACATACTAACATTACTAGTACCAAGAAATTAACAGAATTTAACAGAGGCAACTTAATTATATAGTACAGTAACTACTTTGTAAACCGTGTAACAACAAGCGGATCTGTCAACTTGGTAGAGGTGATTCAGAATCTCATGAGCCGCGAAATGCGCAAAAGGCAAAGTTTAATCTGAGTAATAAGTATGTTTTTGAAGACACTGGAGGCTGCCTTGCTGTATGCATAAACAAGAGCTCGGGATAAATTGTAAACAATAAATATAATATTTTTAAGAAGTGTAACTGAGTCAACAGGACGGATTATGTCTCTGCGCATTTGAAGGTCACAGCTCACGAGGTTTTAAAACACCTCTAGCAGCTTCTTACTTTTTCAAATGCTTGTACGGTCGTCCCAGATTTGAAGGTAGTTTAGATAACTTACGAGCATATTTATTTAAAAACTGCTAAACAGATTTGAGGACACTGCCACCCACTCAAGATGCCTTCAATACTCATGTAAAGCGAAGTGCCTAGAGGTGTTTTAAAACCTCATGAGCTGTGACCTTCATATGCGCAGAGACATAATCCGTCCTGTTGACTCAGTTACACTTCTTAAAAATATTATATTTATTGTTTACAATTTATCCCGAGCTCTTGTTTATGTATACAGCAAGACAGCCTCCAGGGTCTTCAAAAACATACTTATAACTCAGATTAAACTTTACCTTTTGCGCATTTCGCGGCTCATGAGATTCTGAAACACCTCTACACATTGTTTGTGTGAAAAAATGCTAGTGATCCATCCCCTAAATTACTGAACATTCACGAATATTGTTGGAGGATAGAGCACAACATTATCACTCCAATCATAATCACGAAACATCCAAAACCGGAACAAATAAATGCGACAACTTTTAAGTGTAAAAATAATAAGTGTAGTAATGGGTGTTGTAAGAAACTAGGAGTTGATTGCAAAATAAGCTGCTTTTAATCCGTGTTCATATTATCATATCTTAAACTAATATTATGCAGTTTACATATCTGTGACCGGGGATTTCTTATGTACTGGAAATATAAGACTTCATACGTCTTACAATTATGGTCTTGATATTTTTGGTACATAGTACATGAAATCAATTAATATACAGTTTTATACGTTGCCGGGTTTGAAGGAAGTGAGTCATTTTCAACCTGTACTGCCTTTCCTTGGAATAATCCGAATGTATACATTTCTTCAGTGAAATTAAATTTGGACTTTTCGTTACAATACCTCTCATCCAATCGAAATAGTATTTGTAAAAAGAGAAAAAGTACCTCGATGCTACATTTTTCTCTACAATATTTCACGACACTCGCGTTCTTTATTTTTCTTGGATGATAAATAACCAAAATACTATTTCAACTCTGCTCTAGTAATCGCCATACATTATTTAACCCCCTTCTAAAATTTGATCTTTATAGCTTCTATAGTTTTTGAGAGAGCACGAGTTTAATTGGAAAAATTTCAAATATCGTGTATTTCCAGAAGAGGTGTAAAATTAATATAGGGGATGGACGCAAGATTATATCGCAAATAGCCCTCCGGAAATGAATTCGGCAAACAATTTTACATACTGTAGACCTAATTTTAAAAGTATGTCCAAGAGACGCACAGGACTGAAAGTAAACGGTCTCTGAATCACCTACTACATGTTTAATAACTTTTCTCAGTTCTTGGGGAGTATCGTTATGGGAATTTTGTACACTTTTTGTTGGCGTCAGATCTGGAGATCGGGGCAGCTAGTGTAGCTGTTGCGCCCTGTCCAGTGCAGAGAAAAGTGGTCATTTAACCAGACGCGAACTGCCCTACCAAATTGTGACTGGGGCCCATCCAATTGTAGATATGTCTCTTACGAGTATTTCATCAAGAATGTCTCGTACTTGGTATTTAGAAAATTTACAAACATATCAGGATTTAAGTTACTCCCCAAAAAGGGACAATAATAGTTTCGTTGAATATTTCTCACTAAACATTAACTCTCTGCGAATATTGTCTCATGTCTCGTACAGTTATTGCAAAAATAGGATTATCTCGTGCCCACCATCTGCAGTTCTGTGATGAAACAATACCATTCGTAGTAAATGTTGCTTCGTCACTAACAATTATTTTCTTAAGAAAATTTACATCATTTAACTAATTTCCTTGTATCTATAAAACTCCAACTTTCTTACACACGCTTATTATTCAAGTGTAGGCAGAAACTACAATTTAGACGTTTTAAATTTGTTACGTTTGAAACATCTCCACACTTTACTTCTGGAAACATATAATTGCACACCTAATTTTCGGACACTTACCTGGAGATTAGCACTATACACTACATTTCATCAATCACTGCGTCTATCTGATTATTATTTACATGAATTGATCTTAACTTAAAGAGGAGCTTTGTCACTAACTAAACGAATTATTTTTACTATTTCAGCTGCTGTTAAATTCAATTTGTGGAAGTACAGAAACACTTGAGTCGTAAAAATATATTTCTTGTTTTGTCTTGTACCTAAAAACTTCTCTGGATGAATCTATTCGAAAAAAACATTTTGTGTTTCTCGTCCTTTTTATATCTGATGCGGTTCTCATATGTTGACCGGATTCGAACTCTGCCTCTCACCTAACAAAGTATTTAAGAATTTATATATTACTATAAAGATATTATGAAACAGTATATTTGTATGTTGGATGATCCACCAAACCAATTTAAATAATTCTATTTATTTATTAATTGAACGCAAATGAAGCAAAATAACTGCATAAAAACTATATAAAAATTAATACCGAAATTAGTAGCTATTTACTTATTTTACTCAGTTTCGCTTTCTTGCTTTTCACTTTCTCAGTCAGCATTACTGTTTTACGAGGCCATTTTTTGAATCATGTCCTAGAATGTGGTCTAGGAAGGCGACAGAAATTAGAATTAGGTACGGTCTGGTCTGCATTTGAAATTTTCAACGCTACTTTTACTCTTTTTTCAATTTTTCAGCATTATACCTCAGATATAAATATTTCCTTAAGCAAATTTTACGATTATGAGTAAATTCTAAAAAAACTTAAAATAATAATTTTTGCTTTCTTGCTTTGAAGTAAATATTAAGATTATAAAAAAAATCTCATAGTAAGCATAAATGGCTCTCTGGAGGTTAGGAAATAAGAAAATTTTCCGAATCAACATGCTGTCCTTGTGTCTTTGTATCAGTTGAGGAAGAATGTTTTTCTAGAACTGGGTTTAAGTGGAAACTCGAAACTTTACGTATAAAATCTTGAAACATTCGAATCAAAACTATAAAATTCGATGGATCAGAGAGGCCACGTCTCATGAATATCCAGAAATATTATTTCGTCGAATCAGAAAATATTTCAAATTAAACTTTAAGAAGTGTACCGTAAGGCTCTTTTATTTGCTCATCTATAATATAAAAATTTGAATATTTTTTCTATGATTAAGTACATTGGTTATCTGATTCAAACAAATTATTATTAACCAATATGTAAACATGGACAGAAATGCTAATGTTAATTTTGTTCATAAAATTATTTCAGGAAAAATTTCAGCTTGCTATAGATTGCTTAGGAAATATTTTGACTCATGGCACATGTTTTACTGATTGATTATTACTTAAAAGTAAGTCGATGAATTTTTAGTCAGTATTTTTTTACCATTTAAAATATCTTTATTTTTGTTTAACTATGCCTGACAATCCAAAGAAGTATATCATTTATTTACTGTACCTCATTTAATAATATTAATACATATCCCGACCCGTTACAGAAAGCCATGATACTGTCCGGATTGCCGGTGGTAGGCTGGAGAATAAATCCTTTTTTGTTTTGCTATCACACATTCATCAGAATACCTATGTGGTTGATGTTCTTTTTCTAGTAGGTGTTTATCATATAAATTAAATTGTATAATAAGTTTATTTTATTTAGAGGATGTGGTTCCTATATTATCTCAAGTATATGCAAGGAAATCAAAACAAAACCCTAGTGCAAATAATGCCAATCGTTAAAATGGTGTATTTTAAGCATATTGTATGCTCCATGGTGCCCTAGATGTCAACGAAGAAGGAAATTTAGGATGGTACGAAGGTTGGAACTGTTGGAAGGAGGGAATATTTAGTCACTAGTATCAGCGTACGATGCTTAAATGCCATGATACAAATATTTCGCATTTTATCATTGCACACCCGCTGAATGTGTGCTCCATTTTCGAGACGCTAATCTGCGTCATTTTATGCGCTATAAGTTAGAGAGAGTTGAATATTTAATTTTTCTGTTGCATTCTGTTGCATTTTTTACAATCAATAAATACAAATACTATTGAATTCCAATATTTTATTGATTACTTAATTTAAGCTTGACGATCTCTGAATTGGCAGCTGAATTTAATAGATACGATCCTATCACGTCTGCTTTTTAGTACTCCAATTATTCACAGAGTTTACCAAGGTTATTAAGTTTAAGAACCGTCTCTAAAGTGATAATTTTAAGACGATTATCAGAGAAGTAAGACGGAAGGCAGACAGGAGTAATTGAAGGTAAGTATTTTTTTAATTTCTCGTTTACAAGTTGCAAGGAATCCGTCCTGAGACTGGGGATACCGCAGACCATTGTAGAAGGCACGTCTGGCACCGTAAACATTTTTCTCTAATACTGTGTCGGAAAATACAAATTCCACAATTAAAAATTGTGTCGGAACAAGTATCATTCCAACACACTATTTGACTTGACGTTTTATGCCGTTTTGAAGTTTTTTGCATAATTTGTAAAATCTTGTTGGAGAAAGTATAGTTTACAACACTTTTGGAATGGCGTATCCCACACTCACTCGGACTACAAACTTTTCGCTCGTGTGGAATATGGGCTGTTCCAGAACTTGTTGTAGAATATACTATTGTGTTCTTCAAACGCGTAGACATAAGTTTGTCCCCAAACGCATTTGCTCTAGAAAAAAATCCATCCACCATATCGGAGGCACCATTTCGAATTTGTCAATTTTGACTTCAGATACATAATCAGTATTCTTAAAAACGGAAATGTACTGTGTTTCAAAAACAAATGTACAATACTTTTTCAAATATTAAATTCTTCGATTTACAGGTGGTTTCCACCTCTTCGGGGTAAGGACAAGTGTCGGGATCATATAGACTGAATACTAAATTTTTACTGTAAAAATTATTCATAATAAAAACTAACATTTCATATGACAATATTTCTAAGTTTTACATATTTTTGGGTACTTTGCATATTTACTAATCTGTTTGCTCAAAATGTGCAATCCTGTTCTGAACACATTCCGAGGCAAAATCTCAAAATCGAATCTAACTTATAGTGCTGTGTTGTCTTCTATACAGTTCAGGTGAACAGAAAATTACAGAACTCGGAAGAATATGGCGAGCCATTTTGAAAATCGAGGTGTTGGCGCGATGTGCTGTTAATGTAATATGTAAAAACCGTTTCCAGACTCACATCTCGAAAGCACCTACCAGTTGACTGTCTGTCTCTCTAATAATCCAAGTCTCAGAGGCGTAAATAGAACTAGAACATTAGTAAGAATAATGCTTATATACCACGTCAAATCGTGCTTTAGTAATTATATCGAGACGATAATACGTGAAACGTACAACTCTTTTGGATTTATAGAACTTATCTCCATCGTTTACAATATGCCACAATTTTGATAGTCTTTATTCAAGCATTGATGTTTTTGACACCAGCCTTAAAATTGTTGATGTACCTAATGAAGCGCTATTTAGATTATGTATGTTCTATAATAAAGCGTATGCAGTCTTGCTCTGTAAAAGCGGCTTTAGATTTATGCAAGGAAATGAAATGGATTGCATGCAAAACTTTGCGTGATAATTTTTGCATCTTCAAAGCACTTTACACCACTGCAATATTTTGTGAAATCTTTGGGACTACCAACTAGACGAGATGAAATACTTTTATGATTATGTTTATTGTTTATTTATTTACTTTACAATCACTGAATCAATATAAACACAAAGAAAGAAAATCAGTTGTATTTCCCAAAAGAAATACAGATTAGGTTATAGTATGTTTCTTGCTTTAGTTCCTTTAATGCGTGGCTGGCAATCCAAATATTCCCAAATAAAGTAACTACATTGCATCTGCAATGCAATCAAATTAGAACAGGCGCTAATTCAATGCAATGAAAAATATTGCCATCAGCTGATCGAAATAGCTGGATGTATGCATACGCGCAATGAAAATTTGCATGGCACCTGCAATATTGCATTAGTGTAAAGTGGCTTTGATTTAATTTTGTAGTCTCTACAGCAGTGCAAATAAATAATGAAATAAACAAAGCTTTGAACACCCTGTATATATGTGAATTTAGGATAATACATTTTTTACTCGAAAAAGTAAATTCATTATATCATCATTTAATTACCTCAGTGGGATTAAACTCATGAATTTAGACATTAGTTTATCTCAACGACATGCATAGGATGCGCTAATTAACCATAAACATTATTATTAACCGATTAACTGTTTTATTACACGTTTCTACACGTGTCACTTAAAAATTTTATCACACGTCGAAATTCTTCGTGCAGCAAATATTTATATAATTACCAGTATATAACGGAAACTTTAATCCAGAAAACAAAACTGACGTTAAGATTTTCTTGGCAATATCTTTTCATAGAGTAAGTGCAGTGCGTAGGTGGAATAATTTCACAAGTCATGTTTCCCGTTTGCTATTTTCTTGAAAATGTATACAACATAAAAACGACTTACATCATCTAATGAATTCTGCGACATTTAAATTCTCAAGGATTTGTTACGTCTCCTTATTTTGTCTTTTTTCTTCTTATTACATAAACATTCATCGCAGAAATTTTAGGTGAATTTCTTAATTATTTGAAGAAACAACTTCAAACAACTCGCTTAAATGGCCCTTATTAGAAGGCTAAAGGGTTTAGCAGGATAAGCTAGGCGAAACGAAACCAGAAAGCAATCCTTGAAATAACTTATGTTATAATATTAGCGTCATAAGAACACGATTGGCGAACTTTCAGCCCCTGACCTCCATTGTTCCTTGAGATAATTGACAAAAACATGCGCCGGAACGTCTATTTTTTAAACTTGTTTTTCTCGAAAACTATTTTAGCTAGACGAATGAAACAAAAATGCTCTGTTAAACCATTAGTTGGTCTATTTTATATATTCACTTTAGATTTTCAAATTATTTAGGAAATGAAAATAGAAATTTGAGAATTTATTTATTTACGGTTACAGCTGAGGTACAATCGCAAAAAAAATATAGATTGGACTTACTATTACTACATTGCTACATTGAAAACAAATGGGTGGAATACTTCTAAAAACAATTTAGTCCGTTTATGATTGGTTTTATGTACCTCTTATTTAATGCAATTATGTTATATACATGTGGATAATATTTTACAAATTTACATTAAAAATTTACGTTAAAAGGAAATGTGTGCAAACCCTAAAAAGAAAATCGATAAAGGTATTTACACAGAACTTCCCTCTTTATTTGTGCATGGCGGGCACTCTAAAAAATTATTAATTACGAAATGACATTGAGAATAATAATCGGAATATAGTTATCAACCATTATTACAAAGAAAACATTTGGTCAAAAAAATATACAGAGTGGTCATCCGACAGCAAAAATTCAATACTAAATAACAGGTGTCAAATATGAAAGGCTTGCACAAATACCTTTACAAATGCCGACAATGGTTGAATTATTTCTTGGGATGACCATACTGTACATTTTTCAATAAAACTGTAATAGGTGCACTTGTAGGTGTATATGCCGAATATTATGGTCATCTGTTTCAGTTCCACATTCACGCAGTGGAGTGGAGTCTTTTTTTTAAAATAGGTTTAGAATGTTATGAACCGTGGAAATTTTAAACTTGAGTAAAGAAAAATGTTTTTCATGTATTCTAGTGGTAAAAACATTTTTCATCTTCTATTCTATAGTAATGGTAAAAACATTTTCTTGAAATAGGTTTAAAATGTCATGGAACGTGGAAATTTTAAATTTGAGCAAAAACAAATTTTTTCCGTCATCTATTTTGTACTTATTTAATTTTCAAAAGTTTTTGGAATAGGCTTAGAACGTAATGAAACGTAGAAATTTTAAATTTGAGCAAACAAATTTTTCTTCATCTATTCTAGTGGTAAAATTTTTTCCAAAAATTTGGTAAAAATTTTTTTTTCTGAAATAACCTTAGAATGTCATGAAACGTGAAAATTTTAAATTTGAGAAAAACTTTCTTTTTCCATCTATTCCATTTTTTTAAAAAAAATTTCAATTTTTTTTTCAAATGCCATGAGATAAAACGTGGAAATTTTAAATTTGAGCAAACAAATTTTTTCCATCTGTACGTGGTAAAAAATTTTTCAAAAATGTTGGTTAAAAAAATGTTCAATTTTTTTTCTGAAATAGGTTTAGAATGCCGTGAAACGTGAAAATTTTAAATTTGAGTAAACAAAATTTTTTTTCATTATTTATTTCCATTAAACCCTGTATATTTTCCAGTGAAAGTTTAACCATTTCTTCGCTGACAGTAGCGTTAGCTACCTACCAAATTAGACCGTTCTCTCCTCCGTCAAGTAGTTTTTTAGTTAATGCACCAACAGAGAGACAGAGAGACAAACAGACAGGCAGACAAGCTTAATTGAAAAACCTATATTTTCGTAATCTACATAACATGAAACATGAAAATCCGAAAAAATCTCGGAGGGTGATTTTTTATCGAATACAATACTTCCCTTCGGTAAGAGAGGAAAGTAATACAAAACATGCGCCGGCACGACTATTTTTCAAACTTGTTTATCTCGAAAACTATTTTAGCTAGACGAATGAAACAAAAAGGCTGTGTTAGACCATTAGTTGACCTATATAATATATTTATTTTAGATTTTTAAAATAATTTTAATCATTTGAAAAGGGAAAATAAAAATTTGAGATTGAATTTTCTTACGGTTACAGCCGAGGTACAATCGCCAAAAAATATATAATATGGATAATTACACTTAGGTACTATTACCAATAATTGCTTAATTAAAAACAAATGGATGCAACACTTCTAAAAAAAAAATTAAGATCGGCTATGATAGGTTTCATGTACCTCTTATTTAGTGCAATTATGTCATATACATATGCATAATGCAAATAATGTACTAAGTTACATTAAAAATTCACACTAAAAGGAAATGGGTGCAAAACCTAAAAAAGAAATACTTCTTAATTAGTTTTATTATAATAGCTTCATATTTTGTGCATCGTCATTACCTTCATTGATTAATACAGGATAAAATTGTCTCCCGCACTGTACCGTTTTGGGCTCTGTACATCAATACTGCTCTCCAAACAGCTTTTTTTGTGGTTTGTGTGCCTGACTTGTGCCACACTTGACTTTTCCAAAATTGTATTTAACTATACGGAAGAAATTCTAGAAGCAATACAAGCAAAATATCTAGGCATTATAATTGATCAAAACTTAAAATGGGACAATCATATTAAAAATTAGCACCAAACATAAGAGAACTAATACATAAATTCTACTTAAAGAGATAATTTCTAGGGAAAAAACTTTTAATAATGATGTATAAGTCACTGGTGGAATCGTTAATTAGATATGGCATTATTACTTGGGAGGACTTTACAGCAATACACTAAAACAGCTAAATGTAATACAAAACTTCATCCTAGAAATAGGTTTCAAAGCGTCTAGACTTTATCCTACGAATTTACTATATACAGAAGAGATTCTTAATGTCCGTTCACTATACATTTTATCTTGTTGCTCATATTTACAAAAGAATAAGCATTTAAAAAATTTCTTATCCCATCAGCATGAAATTAGGGGCAAAGTTCATAAAAACCTACAAATACCTGTTAAAATGAAGCAATTGATTAATCTTAAAACATTTAATGAAGAATGTAGACATTTTGTAAGTACTAATTTCGATTCATTCAGAATCTTTTTTTAGATTTTTTTTTCTTTTTTATATCTTTAATAAATAAAATACAATTCATACGATCCTCTGAGTACTTCATAAGTTTTGGTTCCTTGTCTTAGTTTTAGTTTATCTTTAATCTTTTATTATTTTATTATTTAGTATCTAGTGCAAGATATATTCAAATTAAAAAATCAAGGCACATGCAAATGTTAAGTCATTTAGGTGCCTATCTCCAATTTAGAAAAAAAATTATAAATCTATTGTTTATTATCATTGTGTTAAATGTGGTGTATGTACTAATTCGAATAAATTTGAATTTGAATATAACATAGTTGCATTAAATAAGAGGTATATAAAACCAACCATAAACGAACTTAATTTGTTTTAGAAGTGTTCCACCCATCTATTTTTAATGAAATAATTAGCAGAAATAGTAAGTGTAATTAGCCATTTTATATACAATTTTGGCGATTGTACCTCGGTTCTAATCCTAAAAAAATTAATTCTCAAATTTTTATTTTCATTTTTCAAATAATTAGAATTATTGAAAAAATCTAAAATAAATACATAATATAGACCAACCAATGGTCTAACAGAGCCTTTTTGCTTCATTCGCCTAGCTAAAATAGTTTTCGAGAAAAGCAAATTAAAAAAATTGTCGTGCCGGCATGTTTTGTCAATTATCTCAAGGACCAATGGAGGTCAGGGGCTGAAAGTTTTTCAATCGTATTCTCTTGAATTACCAATACTATCACATAAGTTATTTCAAAGATTGCTTTCTGGGGCCATTTCGCCTATCTTATCCTGCTAGACTCTTTAGTAACGAACGAGTACAAGATGTAATCGGACGTAACCGACAAAAACATTGAACATTTTGATACAATTAAGCATGACACGCATGCCTTTTATTGTATATTAAAGGTCATTTTCAGTTAGATTTAATGTGTTATATGTTTGCAGCAGAGCATTTGTGTTGTTTGTACTATGTATTTATAAATACATTTTTAATAAATAAATAATTGACATATTCGTCTTTGAAACAATGAAAAATATAAAACAAGGAAATCTTTGTTTAAATAGGTCAAGATTTATTCAATTTATACACAAGTCAGTATATAATTTAAGAACAATAACTGTAATTGTTGATCAGTACGTGCAAAATTATTTAACGTTCCTATAATTCGAAGGCTGCATATTTAATCTTTCACGAATGATTGACTTATGTTAAAAAATATCACCAAGGAAGTTGTTTTTGAATAGCGTTGAACTTTTATATAAAACTTAAAATCATCAGTTATACCCGTGCCTTCCTAATTCGTATAATTTTTCCTTCTTTGCATATACAGGGAGATCGAAAAAGACTGAATGCGCCGCTCCCCAAAGACGTTTTGTGTACCACACACTGTTTTGAGATATTTTTAATATTTGCACATTGGCGACACTGACTTTAGTGATTCGTCAGGAAAAATCCGAGGCTTTTGCCGACAGCTTGGAACTGCAGTGTAGAGAACCAGATCGACGAAGAGGACGAGGAATGGGAGGACGACGTAATACGTCAGAAGGCTGCGACGCATGCCGGATGAAGAAATAATCCCTCCGACTTCTCCAGAAGAAGTCAGAGAAATCCTGAGAAGCCTCAAGCCCCGTAAAGCTCATGGGTGCGACGGAAGAAGATATTTTGTTAAATTTTCCCCACCCAGTGGAAGAAAGCCGACGTCATCATGATTCCGAAGCCAGGTAAGAACTTAACCTTTCCTTCTAGTTACAGGCCCATCAGTCTACTACCGGCGATGAGAAAAGTAGCAGAGAGGATCATCCTGAAAAGACTTAAAACCCTGACCGATGAGCTGCAGATCATCCCAGATGAGCAGTTCGCCTACAGAACCGAGCACTCCGCCGAGCTCCAAGTGCTTCGTCTAACGGAACACATCACGGAGGGTTTCAACCAACGATAAGTCACAGGAGCGATCTTCCTCGACGTAGCTAAGGCCTTCGACAGGGTTTGGCACGATGGTCTTCTGGCGAAGATGATGTCAATGGGTTATCCCGTCGGCATCGTCAAGCTAGTGAAATCTTACCTTCTCCGGAGGCAACTCCATGTGAAGATTGCCGACAAGCTGTCCAACTAGAGGCCAATGGAAGCAGGCGTACCGCAGGGATCGGTACTCTGCCCCAACCTGTTTACCATCTACACCTGCGACATGCCAAGAACCGCAAGGACCTCTTTGGCACTCTACGCAGACGACACGGCCATCATCGCAAGACTTGCCACCCGCAACCTCCAGGAAGCAGCATCCCTTCTGGAAGAGTGGTGCAACAAGTGGAAAGTCAAAGTCAATGCGGAGAAGAGCAAAGCTATACTCTTCAAGAGAGTCAGAAAGCAAACTCCCACAGGACACGTTTCCATGAACGGCGACAACATCCAATGACACGATACCGTTAAGTACCTTGGCGTTATCATGGACAGAAGCCTGACGTGGAAACAAAACACGGAAGCGATTATACAGAAGGGGAGGACGAGAAGGATTCTGCTCTATCCAATGATAGGCACACAAAGCCAACTCAACCTGAGGAACAAACTCACGCTCATCAGGACCCTCATTGCACCCATTCTGACCTACACCTCCGTTGCCTGGGGATACCAAGCAGCCACCTACTTGAAGAGGATACAAGCCGTGGAAAATGTCGCACTCAGGTGTGCCGTGGATGCACCATGGTTTGTCAGAAACGCCGACATATTCAGAGACCTGGAATACACCCCGGTAACTGAAGTCATTCAGGACAGAGCGAAGAAACTATACGCCCGTGCAGCAGAGCATGGGAATCCGCTGGCCAGACAGGCAACCGACTACGACCCCAACGACGCTCCTAGGCACAAGAGGCAGAAGCTCCAGATCCTGGACAATGGGTAAGTAGAACTAACCTTCTTTTCAGCCCGATCTTCAAGCCACGCCGCATGGAGACAATGACCAAAACACCCAAATCACCCGATCCTCGGGGTATCTAGCAAACAACCAGCTAGGTACCCTTATCCTAGCCTGTGCCGGCCTAGGACGCTAAAGTAAGCTCCCTTGGCCGACCACAATCCTTGAGCTACACAGCCCAAAACTTCCTTCCGACGAAATCACAGCAAATGATGCCAATTGGCACCTTGGGCTCCGACTAGTCACACACCCCCAAACCCTTCCAAACTCCGAGAGGGTGCGGCAACAGCCGTTCCCTCTCACGACAGACGAAAGACGCTCCCGGGAGCCGACATGCCAGCGAAGAAAGAAACTCAAGACAGAAGAGCGCCAGAAGAAACCACCCAGCTGGCAGGGTCCAACAGCCAGGACGAGGGGAGGTCTGCTAACTTCGCCTACACCGTCTGCATTTGCAGGTGGGATAGTCGTAAAAAGCAGGCCCACCTCTTACGAGGCCGGTCCAAGTCTACAGCGATGATTGGGGCAAAATGCTCAAAACTCGACCCCTAATCATCCGAGACCGTCATCAGAGTCAAGAATATTGGCCCGACTTAGTGATTATATAGATCGTGTGAGCTTAGGAATAACAAACCGAAATTTCCAAAGTGTTAAATGACAACTAACCGAACTTGTCATTAAATTACTATGTATGGACATTATATTCTACAAAATGCCAAGATTTGGCTGTTATTAATTGCGGAAGTGTGGAAATACGAAATGACGCCAATTTTTATTAAATATAATCGTTTTTTCAACTAGGAAAAGTTGAGGTTGGAACAAGTCAACTGATTTCAAGCAGTAAAAGAAATGATTTTTCAGGAGTATTCCAAGCATTTTGATAATGGTAAATTGTTGTATGTTAATGTAAGAATTTTATTCTAACCTGGGTTTATATTGTAGGCCACACTACTGTGTCACAAGACCAGAATCAAGTTAGATTTCCTCTCTTAACATGAGATTCAACTTAAAACCCAGACATAAAACTGAAAGTGGTTGTGATAAAATAAGTGCTGCTAGAGCAATCTATAAACAATTTGGTATAGATATTAACTGCTTATATTGGATTCACTGATATTTTACGTGTTCAAATTTGAGTAGAGTGAAGAAGAGGCTCGTGAAGAAATAGAAAAATGTTACAGAGATAACTGTTTTAACTATGGTACAATTCAAGAGGAACTTCAAAGAAAAGCTACAGATTATATAAAATGTTATGAAGTTTATAAATTAAGAATGAAAGGTCAAAGTATAGTTCTCATCGATGATCTGCGGACTAAATGTATGGTTGTGGTTGTTTAAAAACTACTGTGTTGAATTGTTTAATCTTTGACTGATTTTAACCCATTTTCACAGCTTTGTAATATTAAGCAAGAGAATTGAGTAGTTTTTATATACCACACGATGTATTTCAAAACAATGCATTCACTCGTCAGATCACTCGATGAATTGTGATTAAGTATAAATGCCATCTAAATTATATTACAAATGTTAAACTTGCTGATAATGAGTAATTGTATAATTAGTAAATATGTTTTTGTTCTCTCATTTACAAGCATATATGTACAAGTTCAGCGTAGTCGACATTCAGCCTACTGCTAACGATAGTGATAAATAAAACAATAAAAGGAGAATATTTAATAAGTCACATATGTTAGACAATATTAATACATGATAAAAAACATGATAGATACATTGTGTCTACCTTACTATAACTTTAGGTCCTCTGTTTAATTTGTATATTTTCATGAGTACCCATTTCACAAAATCTACACACTGTATTGCACAACGGTTAACTGCCTAGCCATAGCCATTTTTACTGCTAAGAAACTAAAAGAAATGACGTTTCATCGCCTCATTCTGAACCTATAAATTGCAAATTAGGCTGGCGAACATGTTCTGCCTGTATCTGCAGTACAATCACAATGAGTACTGTAAGAAATCATCTCGATCCACGATAATTTAAGGAATAGGGCTTTTATTGACAATGCTAAAAGTCTATAACCTGAAAATGGATCTGTGTGTTAGTAATTATTTATAAAACAACATTGCAGGTACATGGCGAAAATGATTTATAATTTATAACTAATCGTTACATTTGCGATAAAAAGCTATTGTCCTACGGCCTCGGGCTATTACCTTTAAGCACCACGCTTGAAGTATTCTCTACGACAAAATTTTGAGTAGTTAACAATGTTCGAGGTGTATTCGATAAGATAATTTTTTACTACTTTTTTATATTTTTAACCAATTAACACTGATAAATTGAATCGTTTGAAACGTAACCAAGCCTCTGTGACATATTTCTAAATTGATTTTCAATTTGACATTTGTTGAATTTCAATATGACATTTGAACATATCATTTGTGCCTTGGCCACATGTATGCGTGTTATCGCTGTAATCTTACTGATTGGATGAATTTTGACACAGGACTTGAAATACAAAACTCTGATTGGTTAATACGTTTGGTGAAAAATTATCAGCTTAATTCATAGCTCATTCTCCGCTAAAATCTAAAAATTTAAATTGTAAAGTATAAGATTAAAATATTATTATTGTGTGTACAGTTAAGCTTCAAAGCAAAAAAAAAAAAAATGTGTACTAATTTCTTTTGTAATTGATTGATCTGAGAGATAAATAAATATTTAAAGTAATGTACCAATAAATAATTGAGCCTTGTCCCACACCAATATCCATTTCCTAAGTGTTGGAGATTTCTGAATCTATGGTAACAAATATTTTTTTGTTTTCTAACTGTTCACAATTTATTAATTTGAATTTCATTTTCCCTTAATTTGCTAAAACAGGTTTTCAACAAAATCATACTAACAAAGTTTTTGTATTGATAGATTAACTCCTATATAAAAAAATCTATTTGACAGTCACATTTTTGTCACTTTGACAGCGATAAAAAAGGTGCATCGTTTCTTATCACCGATAAAAGTGCCTGTTCTTCAAGAGCAGAGTACATCTAGTCACACGTCACTTTAAAATCTGTACTGTCAGCAAACCAAACAATTTATAACAACTGTGTTTTTAATAACTGTTCATTCAAATAATTGTATAAATAAAGATAATTATTGTTGTTATTTGTTCACCTATTCTGTCGTTAATTTATCTTGCCAAGAAACACTCGAGCTTTTCTTTTATGGATAAATTTCCTTTTAGGGGTCGTTCATAAAATACGTTCGCAAATAAGGGAGAGGGAGGAGTATTGCTTAACGTGACGAGATATGATAAGGGGTGGCGGGGGGTCTAAGGAAATGTGACGTTCACAGTTGATCACTTTTATTTTAATTTCTTTCTTAACCTGTCAGTTTAAAAAAAATCATTACGATAGAAAGTCATTCTCAAGTACTTAAAATCCTGTAAAGATGCAATTTTTAATCACAAGAAATCGTTTATAGGGGGGCGGGCGGGCGTGACGTAATATTTGTTAGGGGGGTCGCTGAAAGTGTGACTTAGCGTGACAAAGGGGGAGGTAGGGATCCAAAAAGGTGAAATTCTGAGTGACGTATTTTATGGACGGCCCCTTAGCTCAAAATTTTGCAATCAGTAATTTTGCTCGAAAAACTGACTTTGACAAAATCGCTCGACCTCCAGTTTCGCGATTTTTTCGTGTCAGTTTTTATCATAAAACCACTGATTGGCAAAATTATTTCGTTACAAAGAGAAATTTATCCGATAAAAAAAGCTTTTGTGATTTTACTGTTGATAAATAAAATGTACATATTATTTCTTTCTTCAATATAAGCAAATATGTATATACTAAGTATAAATAACCTGACCACTATACTCTTTGCCGATTTACTGCACTTCTTATTTAATTGTTGCACATTCTATAGAATACTCTCCGCATTTTTATCGTAAATATGAAAATAATTGCGTAGAGTATATATCATAATGTTGGTTTTTATTAGCGAGTCACGGCTTCGTCTTATTGCGAGATGAATAAAAGCCCCCAAGCTTGGTCCATAATCTTATCGTACTTGTGACAAATTTATTGCTGTTAAGTTGATAACCAATAGGGACTATTGCCCAATTAGCCTGTATTGCAATGTAACAATATTATATAATATTTAAATTGAAATAATTTAAATAATTAGTAACTTTCTTATTTATTGATCGATGTTATTAAAAATGGTATGGTTCTTCCCCTAGCTAATACTAACTTATTGTCCAAATTTCAGTACTATCCGACAGTCCGTTTTTAAGTTATTATGCTTACCAGAAACGTGATGACGGACAGACGGACAGACAGACAGACAGACATAATGACGGACGGACATTTTGAAAATTGTTCAAAATTCGATCACCAATACAGTGATATGAGATTTATTTCTTTACGAGCGATATTAATGATTTTAAATATGTGCCCATCAAATGCAATATACTCTTTGTTTTGTATTTGCGAAGAGTATAATAATAATACTGCATTCAATTTTAGCATTAAATTAAGTGTAGAACTCGCCAGTGGCTAATCGTCGTCTTAATAAAATCACTTTTATTTATTATACGAAGAGTAAATTGCATTCAGTCGGCACGTTCCCAAAACCGGCAATATCGCTCGTAGAGAAAAAAAATTCATATCACTGTGTTGGTGATTGAATTCTGAACAACTTTCAAAATGTCTGACCGTCTGCCTGTCCGGTTATATTCCCTATTCAGATATCAGCAATAAGTTTCTCACAAATGCGATAAGATTATGGACGAAGCTTTGGCGGCTGTCATTCATCTCGCAGCTAGAAATGGCCGTTAATACAAACTAGCATTATTATACTATTCACAAATATTTTTTTATTAACAAAACGGCGAAGAGTATTCCATAGAATGTGCAACAATTATATAAAAAGTGTAGTAAATCGGCAAAGAGTACAATGGTTAGTTTGTTTATTTATTTATTTATAAATATTATTTCTCATACCGCATATATAGCTAAAATATTTGAGATGGAAAGTATATAGGATTGTGGATAATTGATTTAGCAGCAAAACTGAAAATTTGTATATTACCATTTACATATACACAATTTTTAATGCATATTCCATTAGATTTTTTTGCAAGAGGATGTTTATTGATGCTCATGATACCTCCGCCTCGTTTTTGTTTTCCATTTATTTTAAAATGTTTGTAATACACAACGTATACAACGGTATGTAGAATCCCGAGGCATTTCATTCTCCAATTTAATCCGGTTCAACTGTTATAATTCCTGCTTCTAGAGGTCCTGAGAGAATTCCCCTTTCGTCCTTGCGGCTTTCGTCAATCCCATTGCCCTTGACCGGCCACGAGCTTCGGTTTCCTGGAAAAAAGCGCGTCGCCGGGAAATTGCGGAGGAGTTAGACAAAGATGGCTGCTTGAGAAGGGAAATTATGCTTTCCTCGTGCTTACTGAATTGAAAACGAAAATTGAACTACATTTAAGATAAATGTGTATCTTACGTATTATAAAACGATTCAATCGGGGTTGAACTGCCGTATTTATCGAATTGTAATAGGTTTAATCTTCGTTATAACTGTATTATCATTTATTGTTCTTGAATAGCTTAACAATGTTAATATTGAATAAAAATATAGGGTACTGTGCCTTTATTAGAGAGACACTACTCATATTATTATTAAGAAATTAAAGGTTTCTAGAAAGTGGCACTTTAATAAATGTTGTACCTAGATTCGTCCCTTCTTGAAGTGGGTGATATAAAATAAGCAACGCCAGCTTTGTGAATGAAACAGATAAGTTTTTGTTTATATGGTCTTAGCATTGGCTTATTTATGTCTTTATTAAATTTTAAACAATAATTGGAGATCAAAATTGAAAAGATATTAAACGTAATATATAGGTAATAAACATAATACATAGGTGATGAAATGGAAAAACTGCCCAAAATTGAAACCGATTGTTTCAAGGAAACGACATACAGGGTGAGAAAACTATCCCTTCGGACCTCTTTTCTCATAACGCGCAAAAAAAATGAATTGTTGCGGCGAGATAGGGCCCTTCCCAGCAACCCGACCGTAGATGGACATTTACTTGTGGAGCGGTAAATTAATAAAAAAAAGAAAGGGAAAAAAGGGAAAAATACAAAAATAAAACAAAAATAAAAGCTGCCAGATTCAGAGACACAAGAAGCAGAAATCTTAGAAGAAAAATAAGGAGATGACGGTAGATGGAAACTTAAAAGAAGCATGGAAACTGGAAAGAACCATCTCGCAAACAACTGCACCACACCCCAGCCGATGATGACAAATGGAAACTTAATAAAAGCATGGAAACATAAAAGAAGCGTCTCTCAAAGACCTACAGTTCCCATCCTATATTCCCACCCCATGCGTCATGCGGCTCTCGCTGCTGACAACAAGCATGTCCAATGTCCAACCCGGAGTATGCAGCTGGTCCGGCGGTATACAAAACATCCGAGATTTGGCTCTGGCACGTGGTTTGGCCGTAGCGTCCGTTGGGCGTGTTCGACGGACGACCAAGCTGTGTGCTGGAACGAACCTCCATGGATGCCCGGAATTGGCAGCAATGCCCACCATACGTTGGCAAATCAATCAATCAAAATCAATTTAAACAACAATACATCTGTCATCCAGTTTTTTAACATTATATTTAGAAAAATACTTTGATAAAATGTCACTCAAAATTTGTAATTTTATGCTCACTGTCAAGTAATATTACATTTTCATCAAAACCTGGATTGACTACCTACCTAACCAAAGTATCTTTTTATTTACAAATAGTATTTAGGGTATGCAATGAACTTAAAAAATGTGGATGGGGATGGGATTGCGCTGCCATATGATAATCGTTATAATAATAGTAATCTGGTTCCAGATCTCGTTATCAAGAGACACGGTAGTGGCTCGCACCAAGTACACTCTATAAATCCTAATAAATTCCAGGCATACATCAACAATAAGAAACGAATGACAAATATCTCTAAAGACGTGTATTACAATGACCAACACCTCAACAATTCAAAGGATATGGTTAACGCTTACGCAAAATTTTATGAACAATTGTTTTTAGCAAATGAACGGGTGAGCATAAATTCAGATGATAATAGCTTAAATACCAATAGCATAAATTTAGCATTAAAATAAGAAACCGAAGTTCACCATGGGACCAGACGGCATTCCTATATTTTTGTTGAAAGATTGTGCTAATATATTCTCCCATCCACCTAAAATTTTATTTAATTTATCTATAAAATGCTGTCCTATTCCTGATATCTGTAAGTATTCTAAAGTATGTCCAGTTTATAATAAGGGCAACAAAAATGATATAACAAATTTTCGACCAATCACTATCATTTGGAACTTTGGCAAAGCTTTTGGAATTTCGTTGCATAATTGCATATATCCGCATGTAAAAAACAGTATCTCCTCTCAACTGCATGAATTTATGAAAGGCCAATCTACAACCACCAATTTAATATGTGCTACTCAATATATATCCATTGAGATGCAAGCTCAAACAGATGTAATATATTTTGATTGCACAAAAGCATTCGACAGACTTAATCATAATATTCTCATTAAAGAAACTGTCTAACATTGGCGTTTCACAGAATCTTACAGAATTTTTAAAATCATACTTGTCAGATATAAAACTGTACGTCGCGTAAAATGGATTCAGGACTACTGATTATTTATCTTCTTCCGGTGTACCTCAGGGGTCTGTTCTTGGGTCACTGTTGTTTAATATATTCATTAATGATATATCATTTGAACTAGATGTTCATATTTTAATGTATGAAGATGGCATCAAGCTACTATATAGAATCTCTAACATAAGTGTCTGCACTAAATTACAAAATGATATATCTAATCTCAGCGTTTGGTTTGTCGAGAACAATCACACATTAAACCTGCAAAAATGTAACTTAATAACATTATCCAAGAAGGATATTAATTACGTCTTTAACTACTCTCTAGAAAACGAAACTTTAACTCGACCGTCCTCGTTTAAAGACCTTGAAGTAATCTTTGACAAAAAACTTAGCTTTGTCAATCATATAGACACGTTAATTTGCGCCGTAAATAGAACTCTTGGCTTTTTATACGCAATGGGCGTTATTTCTCAGATATCTCAACTTTAAAACTATGACACTCTTCTTTTTTGCGATCTAAACTAGAGTATGCGTCTCATGTTTGGCAGCCCTGCTATGACATTCATAGCCTTAAATTAGAAAAGATGCAACGCCATTTTCTTAAATTTCTATATCTAAAATCTCATGGTATATGTCAACCAATTGGTTTTACACAAAGCGATTTCTTCAAATGTTCTCTATGAGTAAGCTATCTAAAAGACACAACGACTTTGCCATGCATTTTTTAAAGAAGATGATTATTATGATATTGACTGTAGTGAGTTTGCTCCAAAACTTAGTTTCATTATTCCGCGAATAAATTCAAGACAACAACAAACTTTCTACCCTGTTGTAGCCCGGACTAACACTTTAAAATTTTCACCATTCTACAGCATGTGCTCCAGCTATAACCACAGCCAGCATGATATCGACATCTTTAATAATTAGGAGATTCTGTTTAAATCATAGTTTTTTATTATTATTATTATTTTTATCTCTCTTTATTGAAAATAATTTCAACTCTATGTTCTCTAATATATCATTTTTTGTTGTCTATCTTTATTGAAATGTATGTTAGTAAATTTAAGTCATTTTGTATGATGTATGTGTTGTTTCCCCATCTTGTAAATGGTCTTGTACTGTTAGATGGTGTATGAATAAAATAAATAAATAAACATAAATAGCTAAGCATAGCATAAGCTAGCCACCGTGTCTCTTTCAGTGGCTTTTAGTTGTGGGTGGGCACTTGTACAAACATAAACAAATAACAAATTGTAATAAATACGTTACATACTTTTAAAAATGAAACGATGTTTGGCGAGAAATTACGATCGTAAAAGAAAGGGAATGAATGAGGCAGGCAGTGTCTACATTCCATCCATAAACTACAAAGCCTGCTATCTATTTGAATTTGCATTTCATCATTTACAAATAATATTATTTTCATAATAATAATAATTATAATTAATGTCATACTAACTTCATTTTTTTCTATTATTTGTCAAACATCAAATTGGAAATGATGTAAACAATCAATATTCCATTTGATATTCTCAATATTCTCATAAGATTAAGAAATTAATTAATCATTTAATCAATCATAGACATACATCCCGTTTTGATACATATTGCAGGCGTAAGATTTAATAGAATGACCAACATATTTCAGTGTCCGCTGCCCACCCTGGTTACTAATGGTTAGAGTTTAGGCTCATGCGCATAAAATGTTAGCGGCAAGCGACCCAGTATTAAGATTAAGCGGATCCGTATGCGAACTTGGCAAAGGCGGATTAATATATAGTAAAAACATTAAAAAATTATTACAAGTAAAAATAACTTAATTTTAGAATTTTTATATTAAAATTATGGTAAAATTTGATGACTAACTACTGTTTGGCCTTAGATATTTGGGTGGGCACTGCCTACCCTGCCATCTCTGACGGGCCGCCACTGGTCTCCTTACAGTAATAATAATAATCTACTCCCGCACCACCGCCTAATTTCTGCATTATAATTTCTCAATGATGTATATGTGTGCCAAATTTAAGTCAATATCTTGTGGTACAAGGGCTAGAGTGACACATTTGTAACCGTTAGATACATTGCTAATCTTTTGCATTAGAGCTTAGCACACCAGAAAAGGGATATGAAAAATTTTCTTAGTGAAGGAATCTTAATTCATAAATGAAATTATTTATTTAAAAATTATCTGCTTGACATTTACTAATCATGGCTTAAAAGCAGATACTTTGCAGGTTTGAAATGTCTCTGTAGGGTTAGAAAAATGTTAGCGTTTTGTTCCGTGGCTACTCCGTGAACTCGTCAGTAAGGCTAGAGTAGCCACTGCCTCATACGCACTTTCAACGAATACAATATGGTGGTTTGTATATACACTTAGTGGGCCAAATGATGTGACGGTGAGATGTAAAGGAAACATCACACGCCACATCATTTCCCCACCATACATACATAACAAATTTATTCAATATTAAAATCGTATAAAACATTGCCTCCCCGGATCGTGATCCGAAGTCAACCGTACAACCACGACGCACAGCCCCGTGGTGTTAGCGCGGTTGGGCGGATCGCGACCGGTTCGGCTCAATAAAATTAAATAAAATAGACAAAACTCCTGCCGCCTGTGGCAGCTTAAAATTGTCATTAAAATTTTACATATTTAAAACTTAAATTTAAGAACACTGA